>JAHTLZ010000015.1:27335300-27369331 GCA_023846285.1 Phrynocephalus versicolor | reverse complement strand
GTGTGTGTGTGTGTGTGTGTGTGTGTGTGTGTGTGTGTGTGTGTGTGCAGGCCTGCAAAATGGCAACTGTACAGCCCATGAGCATGCTCTGGAAAAATTCCAGCAGGTTAAACTCAAAAAAAAAAAGCCTCTTACAATTTGAAACTGGTTTGGGCCACAGACTAAAAGGTGACAGAACATATCCAACCAGCTCTACTCTCTATTAACTGCTTGAGAAAGTGACTGCTTTTCAAGGCTGGTCATGCTGCTCTTTTAGACTACCGCTCTCAAAAAGCATGCAATCAGAATGACCAAAAAAAAAGCAACGTTTTCCAGCCTCTGCTCCTTTTTCTCTGGGCACAACCCTTTCCAGCCTTGCCATTAACACAAAGCTAGATACAGAGTGACAGGAGAGAGGAGAGAGGAGAGAGAAAGCCCGACAATGGCAGTCACACTAGAGTCCTTCCTAGGCAACAGCAAAGAGGCCTTGGAAGGGATGTGGCCATAGGGAGTCCTGGAGTAGGCCCGGGTGTCCTGGAGTAGGCCCAGGAGTCCAAAGTTGCCATTTCCAAAGGCTGATGGATCAACTCCAGTTCCACACATGGAAACAGTGCTACCTCCTTCTCCCTACCCATCCTTGTTTCCTTTTGTGTTGTCGTGTCTCTTCAGATTGCAACCTTGACGGCAAGGACCCATTTCATCCTTTTTATTAATATGCCAGTCATTCCAAGAGCATTTCCAGTCAGAGGGCAGGGCTTAACTGTGGCACCGGATGCCTTGGGTCCTTTTAAAGAAGGAAAGTGGGGTCAAAATAAATAAATAAATAAATAAATAAATAAATAAATAAATAGTGCAGGAGTGAGACAGAGTGTTTCCCAAGGGGCCCCGTGGCGCAGAATAAAAAGGCTCTGTGTGCAGCCCTTCAATCTTTCCTCCTGATCAGATTTTCTTTGGTAAGGAAAGATGGAAAAAGAGGGGATGGAAGGGTTTGGAGAGCTGCTAACTGAAGACTTCATTATCTGAAGCTCTTGTAAGCTTCCCCGAACGAGGCTGTGTGGCTCTATAGCAAAAGCTTGTCTGGAAGGGCACAGAGGGTGTGGGGAGAGGGGGATGATACGCTAGTAGTTATTCAGATGCAGCCAAGCGAAGCAAAAGTGTTCCCTTGATGGTGGTACAAAGGGCTCTGTACACACTGCCTCCCCACACAGTTGGATGCTTCCTGCCTCACTTAGACCTACTGCCTGAAGGAAGAAAGGGGGTGAGCTGAGATCGGTGCTGGAAGCAGCTATGAGATCGGATGGCACCCCTCAAAGGGAACAATTGGGCCACGAGAACATCAGTAGCTGAAACGCGAGTGACACGGCCTATTTACTGTGCTCCTAGGAACAGCTATATTTAAGTGTCCCACTGTGTGCCACATCCAAGGCAGTTCTGTATACAGTGAACTTGAGGTATTTTCAAATTACTTCAGTGGTGTGTTTTTCCCATCCAAAAGCTTAAAATAATGTCTTTGGCAATTATTCAGAATTTAAATGTCTCAGATATCCTTTAGGGAATGCATCTGGAACAGTATGATGGTCAGGGACTTTATACCCATTCTTGTAGTACAGTAATCCTGTTTATTCCTGCATCTATTAATAGCAGCAGAAGGTGAAGAAATAATGGTAGCTGTTGAGATGGCAGCAGGATTAGTAGCAAGAACAGAATCTGCCTACTATGTTGCATATTATTTATTTATTTATTGGATTTATCTGGCAGCAAGGCCACTTTGGACAGTCTCATGCTGTGGTCCAACTTCTTCAATACTCTCATTAAATTCAGAATTTTTCTCACTGTGATCATGTATGTATGAACTACTGACATTCATGTGATTATAAATGTATGAATGGGAACTTATCTGGGTCTGATCGTCCTTGTATGAAAAAGAAAGAAAGAAAGAAAGAAAGGCCGTTACTTCACGAACCTCTCGCTTCGCGGCAACCCCTCCTTTCTGTGCGAATCGATCGTTTCAGTCCGCACACCCCTCCTTTTTGGCTGCGATGCCACCCTGACCACGCCCCCTTTACCATGCTCCAACCGGGGCGAGTGGTGACCCTGCCAGTGGCCGGGAATCTTTTCGCTTCGCATCTTGCTTCGCTCCCGTGACGTGTGGACTCGTTTTTTTTTTTTTTAAATTACATTCAAGCCAGAATATCGATGCATCGGCATCCAACATAAAGTTTAGCAGGGGACTCCCTCGATCGAGTAGCGGCGGCGGTGGCGGCGGCTGCGGCGGCGGGAGCAGGAGGAGCAGCCGCCACCTCGCCCGGCCAGAGCAGGGCGCCCGGGGCATGTAGCGCGCAAGCGGCGGTGGGCGGGCGGCTGTGCCATGCGGGGCTCCCCCCCCGAGTAGCGGCGGCGGCGGCGGGGCTGTCAATGATGCCAGGAAACAGTTAAAATCAGTAGAGTCACACGCCGAAATCAATATGGAAACTGTTCCGCTGCAACTGACAGTTACATATTGATGCATCGATACACCGTCAGTAGCAAATTTTTTAAAAAGAGAATGGGAAAAACGGACGTTGAAAAGTGGCATGCAAATGCGAAGGGAGAACGTGAGGTTGCAATCGATTCGGTCCAAAAATGGGTGCACGTGAGTACAGCGAAAGAGGGGTGGGATCGAATGGAAACCACGTGACCGCCACCGAATTCAAAGCAAAGGCAATGTCGCTGTGAAGCGATGCGCCTCGTGAAGTAACGGCCAAAGAAAGAAAGAAAGAAAGAAAGAAAGAAAGAAAGAAACACAAAGCTGACTTCCAGACAAATGTTTGAGGCTGCAACATTTGAAAATTCTGTTCTTACTTCAGGTTTGCTCATTCACACAAGATAGGACTGAGTTTTGATAGAAATAGGTTTGCATTCTATATTTCCTTCCACTCTACTTACCCCATAATGTGCTGAACATAGGAAGGGTATCGGAATTCTCCTTTACATGCGCCTCTTTTTTGAACATCAGCACCTTCAAAAGAGTTTAAATTTTGTTATTATATGAAAAGGTTATTCCGCTTCTTCTAGATCAGAAGCATGAAGAGATCATTAAACTTCAGTCTTAAGCTGCAAGCTGGAGGAAAACAGACATATGTTTCATGCATTTTTTCCATGTGCATTTACCTAATATGTCACATCCACCCCAGTGGACATGACCTTCTGCAGTTTCTATGGGCATGGAAAGCAATGTATCTGAATAGGCATTGGTCTGGCAGGAGGTGGTTCCATATGGGTACTGACTAGAGATGTACACAAAACACCAAAATTGAGTTTTGTTTTATTTTTTTGTTTTTGTTTCATTTCATTTGAAACGAAATGATTTTTTTAAAAAAAATTGTTTCATTCTTCATTTTGTTTTGTTTCATTTCATTTTGCTTCTCTGATCAGCGTTTTTAAAATAATTTTTATTTCTCCGCCCATCACCCCATGCCGACCACCTGGCTCCTAGGACGGTGAGTACTTTTAATTTTTTTATTATTATTATTAACGTCCCCCCCAGCGCCGACCACCTGGCCTGCACTTTTTTTTTTAACACAAGCACCGATCAGATGTAGTGAAGTCAATCGTCACTTTTTTTTATTTGCCTGCTGGGATGGTTGGTGCCACATCAGGTAGGAGAAGACTCCAGATGGGGGACCGAAAAGCGAAACAGAATGAAATGAAAACTTCCATTTCGTTTCATTTCATTTTTCTTTGAGG
The DNA here is from genome assembly GCA_023846285.1 of Phrynocephalus versicolor. Classification (NCBI taxonomy): domain Eukaryota; kingdom Metazoa; phylum Chordata; class Lepidosauria; order Squamata; family Agamidae; genus Phrynocephalus; species Phrynocephalus versicolor. The sequence goes on along the minus strand of JAHTLZ010000015.1, from coordinate 27,365,626 downwards.
GGACGGTTCGTTATTAAGTTTGCTCCATTAAAAAAATGAATAACAAATAACAAAACACATTAAAAATTCATTTTGTTCCCCATCTCTAGTACTGACCATCTTCTCAGTCCTGGCTCCACCCACCCATGGCTGCTGTTGGCATACCCAGCAGGCCTGAAGCATTGCATTATTTGAGGTGTCAGGACCAAAACCTGAGATCAGAAGGCAGGTTTTTGTGATGTCATGAGGAGAGGCCTTGTGACATCATAGAGGTGGGGCAGGCAAGGGTTAGAAGTGAAGCAAACTGCTATACAGTACATATACTGTACAAACATATTTGTATTGAGCCAGCAAGTCCTGACACCATCTGGGAATAGATTGAAATGGGTGGCATAGCTCTACAGATACTTCATGTCAGGAGAACATTTTTCTCCTCTTCTAGCACTGCAATAAAGGATTAATCCCATCCTGGACATAGTCTGTTTGTACTGTTGCCTTCAGGCAAGAGATACAGAGTAAAAACAAAACAAAACAAATAAGCAAGAACAAACAGACTTAAAATAGTTTTTATCCAAGAGCCATAACCATCTTAAATGCTGCAACCAAATAGTAAGGTCATGGGGAGTTGTGATGGATATATATGAGTGCTTTTAATTCATTTTACCTTTTAAATGTATTTTTCTTCTTCTAATTTTAGTTTTGTTTTTTGTTTTTGTTTTTCACACCAGAGATAGCTTTCCATTTCGTTGTACTATGTACAATGACAATAAAGTATGTATTCTATTCTATTCTATTCTATTCTATCCTATCCTATTCTATTCTATAGTGTGTGTGTGTTCAGATGTGCCAGATTTACAGATCTGATAATGCCACTGTCCACATGAAAAGTATCCTCTTAAAAAAGACAGTGCTAAGGCCATTACTCTTGTGGAGAATACACTGCTGTTTCAGCTTTAAAAAAATTAAGTTGAGTCTTCTTCAGTAAAGATAAAGATCCTCTCACTATCTTTGCATCTGACCTACATCAGGATGGAGAGGAGGAGAATGCATCCCCACTTTGGGTTTACTGGAGGAAATAAGAATAAAGATGGGAGTATTCATCACCATCATTATTTCAGGACTGCAGAGATGGAAGGGGCCCTCTCTCCCAAAATACCAGAACTAGGGGACATACACTCAAACTGAGGGCTGGGAGAGGAAGAACTGACAAAAGAAAATATTTTTTCACCCAGTGTGTTGTAAGTCTATGGAACTCCCTGCCACAGGATGTGGTGATGGCATCTGGACTGGATGCCTTCAAAAGGGGATTGGACAGATTCCTGGAGGAAAAGTCCATCACAGGTTACAAACCATGATGGAGATGTGTAATCTCCAGGCTTAAAACCAGGGTACTTCAAGGGCCAGATGCAGGGGAGTGGTATCAGGAGACAGATATCTAGTCTCATGCGCTCCCAGACACATCTGGTGGGGCCACTGTGAGATACAGGAAGCTGGACTAGATGGGCCTTTGGCCTGATCCAGCATGGCTCTTCTTATGTTCTTATGTTCTTATGATCAGGAAATCCAGTCCCAATCAAGGAGGCACAATGGGAGATCAACCTGCCAACCCAGACACCTAAACTAATCAGCTACCTAGCCAGCACTGTGGCTCTGTTACACATCTGGAATTTCCGTCCAACTGGAGATACATCTCCCCACCCCCACCCACCCTTTGAAAGAGATCTTCAAAATGCTCATTTGGGCATATTTTTAATGTTTAATTTACCCCCCTCCCGCTGTGTGGTTTTATTATACATGCCGAATTTCCACTTTTGACACAAAAGGTCTTGAAAATAATCTATTATTGTACATGCATTGATCTTTGCTTTTGTGGGTTGTCTGGGTGGAACCATAGAAAGCAGGCTATTAAGAAATCCATGTTGTTTTAATTCTATGAAAGCTTCAGTCCTTTTGCATAAACTTCAAGGTAGATTTAAGTGAATATGCCCAGATAGATCTCCATTGACTGATAATTACACCACCTTCAACACTTTTATATGGTACACGTTTAGTACACAAACATTACTGCCATGTAAGGGAGGGAAAGCCATACATGATTCTGGAATCATCATATACTAGTGGTGGCGAACCTTTGGGACTCCAGATGTTTTAGACTTCAACTTCCACAGTCCTTTGTCATAGCCAATCTAGGCTCAGAATTCTGGGAGTTATGGTCCAAAACATCTGGAGTGCCACCACTATCCTATACCATTCACAAGGGTAAAAGTCTGCACAATCCATACCTATCTTCTATGCAAAAATGTTCTAACGTGTGAAGCATTCCGTATCTGAAGGGTGTGGTATCTGTTGTGCTCAGTTGGATATATGACCTACTTAATTTGCACTACAATAAAGGGATGTCTCTACATGTACTCACCTGCTCTCTGGGCTTCTAGGAGAAAAGCATTTCCATAATCCCAAAAAAACATTCCTTGATCAGCTAGTCGGTTGATTGCACAGACTTGTCTCCTTAGGCTGAAAGCATGTAAAGAGGCAAAGTTACCCTTCATTCCCTCTATCAATTTCCATGAAGGAAAACAAATTACTGTAAACTGAGTGCTTTGTCTTGAACCCATCCATTATGCCCAGACGCATGGAAGACCAGGATGTTGTGCAATCGTGAGTGTGGGAGTTTTGCCTGCCCACTGTGTGCAGACAACGCAATGTCACTTAGTGCTTGGATGTGTGGGAGATCCTGGTTCCAGTTAGGGTTGAATCGTTTTTCTGTAAGGGACCTTTCCCTAAGGTCTTTTTAAAAAAGGTTTTCTACATTCCTAAAAGATTTTACAAGGTACCGTTCCCCTCAGAGTTTCTCTTTTTCATACCCATTTGTGGGTGTCAGAGGCTCTGGTTAGCAGCTACTTCCATGCAATGATTTTGTTGTGAAATGACAGGAGACACTCTGATCACTCTTCGTTTCCTTCAGTGATGTTGTGATATAATAATAAAATCTGATAGGCTGTATGATAGAATGATTAGACAAAGTGAGAAGGAGGGGGTAGTGTCAAAGCTTCACGTGAGATAGAAATAAGCCCACAGTGGGTCAGCCAGTCCCAGAGAGCAGGACCGGGTCTCTACTGCCTAAATACTGGCTTGCGTAGGGGTGGGGGTGACGTGTGCCGTCTCAGTGACTGGAAAAGTGCCTCCTTCATAGTCAAGGTTAGGAGAAGAAATTTTCCAAGAAAATTGCATAGGTAGGACTTTCACGCACCCCGGGTCATTGTCCACCTAATAAGCCTATTCAGGCCATTGTCCAACTCATGATCCTATTCAGACCAGGGTGATGTAAAATCAAGGTGAACTATAAATTAGAGGATTCGCCACTCACTTCCCTCGGGCTGACAAACGTGCTTAGATGAGTAGCGAAACATTTGGGTCTCTCTCTCTCAAAAAAAAGAAGTCCTGTTGCTATGACTCAACTTCCAAAGAACTACTGACTTTTGAGGTTGGATGGGAAAGGGGAAAAATCAAAGTGTAGCCAATTATAGATCAACAAGTGATCCCTCAGGAAACGGAAGATCCCTGTGCCATCTGGCTTCCTCTCCATTGCTTCCCTATGTGTTGAGGCTTCTAACTTGTAACTGTTACTTGGAGGAGTGTGTGTGTGGTGGGAGATGTGCGGCTGCTGTTTCACCCACACATGGGGTGTCCCCTCTAGTTCTTGCACCTCTGCCTATTTTTTGAGGCTTCCTGCAAGTTCTCCTTCAACAAATCAAGCATGAGTGTCACAAAGCCATATATGCGTTTTGCTGGTTTTGAGAATGACACAAGATAAGGGTGTGCCGTACACTGAATGGATCACATGGAAGAGTGTACGAAACAGATTTCTATTAAAAGGCAAGCACTGGCATATTTATTGATATTAATATTTATAGCCTGCTTTTTCAGCCCAAGGCAGGCCTCATCCCAAGGGACGAGGGCAGACAAAAGCCCATTATAAAAAGGGCCAACTACATTCAAAAAGCCAATAAAAATTAAACTTGAGACAACTGCAGCCTGTTAAGCAACACAAAAGCAGGGCCAGAATCAGCAAGAAAAGCAATCAATCAGAGAGAGGAGGGTGCTAAACTGAAAGAACACTGCAGGGTGGGGCGGAGAGAGAATTTGTGTTCCCCAAACACTGAAAGTAAGAAAGAAGCCAAGAGCTTCCCCATCTGGGTGCTACAGATAAGAAGTCGCCACCACATATCCCCAGCAGCTGCATCTCAAAAGGCCTGGTGGGACACTGAAGCTGGCCTTCCTGAAATGAGGGTACAGAATAATGTGAGCGCTTTGTGGTAATTTGGGCGCATAAAATGTAACCATTGAATGGCGCAGGCTGACCACCGAGGTGACAGCAAAGACCTTCAGGTTAAGAAAGGTTCTGCCCCAATCACTGTTCAAGCGGAAAATTTCTGGGAAAGGCCAGAATTTAAATAAGGAAAAAAAATTGCACACAACTGAGCAGAAATAAATCCTTCATCTTCACCACATGCTTTGCCATAGTGTGATATGCAGCTTCCTCCTGCTCTCCAAGGCAAATGCGAGCTCTCTGCCACCAGAGAAGAGAAGCAAAACCCTTCCACTGCACATAGCCCTGTCCTGCCTGGACTCTTGTCTGTCAGATCCCACGACAATTACAAAGGAAGAGAGTGACACCTTATGCCCTCCTCCAGAAGGAGAAGAAATTATGTGTTGGTGGCACTGGTACCCCCTTATGAAGAAGAGGGGGGCACCCACACACACACACACAAACACACACACACACGACAGAGAGAGAGAGAGAGAGAGAGAGAGAGAGAGAGAGAGAGAGAGAGAGAAACACACATTAAGAGGAAGAAAAGGACCACTCTGACTACTTGCCCAAAAAGTCACGCTGATGAGCTGGGCTAAGAAGCACCAGCAGTGTTTTCAAGTGGCAGGAACCCCTAGGGGACATACACTCAAACTGAGGGCTGGGAGAGTAAGAACAGACAAAAGAAAATATTTTTTTCACCCAGCACATTGTTAGTCTGTGGAACTCCCTGCCACAGGATGTGGTGATGGCATCTGGCCTGGATGCCTTCAAAAGGGGATTGGACAGATTCCTGGAGGAAAAGTCCATCACAGGTTACAAACCATGATGGAGATATGTAATCGCCAGGTGAGTGGTATCAGGAGACAGATATCTAGTTTCGTGCACTCCCAGACGCATCTGATGGGACCACTGTGTGATAAAGGAAGCTAGACTAGATGGGCCTTTGGCCTGATCCAGGATGGCTCTGCTTATGAGGACAGAGTGGCGGACAGTACACTTCCTTTCCCATTGCCCTGCTGTTTCAGATGACAACCTACATAAGGTTCATGTCACAGGCCGCTCCACTGGGCTTTGGGCAATGGAATTGCCTACTAGCTAGAGCTGATAGGAATCGCTCTCCTCACCCACACATAACCCATTTTATTTTTTGAAATCACACTCATCTCTGGCCCTGTATCCGATTTATCTGAAGACTTCACTCCTTGTGCCACTCTTCGGCCCAAAAAGTGAACTTCGTGCAAGTTCGTTGGAGCTGCTCCCCAGTCCCACAGCCACCTTCCGACTGAAGAACAGACTCAACCAGATCAAGCTGCAGGAAGAGAATTATTACTCTTAATCTATATAGCCTAATTCTCTAATTCCTAGTTCCAGAGAGCATGCATTCGGTGGTGGGAGGGGGGGGAGGGGGAAGAGCTGGGCAGCTGGCCCTGGATCAACATCAATACAGCTGGGTCACCCGAGTATTTGCACTGTTCTCAAACATAAGACCCTTCTTCCTGCCCACGGTTGTTTGCTGATTTGATTGTCCGGGGGGGGGGGCGGGGGGGGTGGGGGGGGGGGTTAAATTTCTGCAGCCTGCTCTGACCTTTTGAAAACAAGACTTTCCTCTCCTGGAGGTCAGCTCCAGCCATCTTCTTCCCTCTTCTCAGCCCCCTCAGGCCTCTGTAATCATTTTGCATATAATTCGAGCAGGCTTCCGATGGCTACGTATATCTAGAGCCGAAATCCAGTTCTTCTAAAAGGTTGTGAGGTCAGCTCAAGGCAGTTGGCTGCCTGTGGCAGTGCAGCAAAGCGCCCACCTCCCCCCACCCCACCCCACCCCACCCCTCCAACCCCCACCCCCAAGCCAGAGGCTGTGATACCCAGATCCAATTGAGTTACTCAGGTATATGAAGCAGAAAATATGTGCAGTGTTCACACACACACACACACACACACACACACACACACACACCACCCCTAGAGTTAAAAATCAAAATTGAATTTCCAATTGTATTAATAAGCTGTGTGGTTTAGCCCCAACCCTCTTGGCGATCCTCAAAACCCAGAGGATGGAACTTCTTATTGCAAAAGGTATCTGACCCCCCCTCCTGCCCCCCCCTCCAGAGTCAGAGGCATAATTCGTTCGCAATCCCCGGGGATGTTTTGGAAATACCTCTCTTCCACCAAGGCCTGGAATGTTACGGGATCGCTGGCCATGAGTCGATTAGCCTCCTCAAAACTCAGCTGTACCGGATAATAACCCCCATTAAAAGGATTGTGACAGGATGTTTGGTCAGACCCCAAGTCAGCTAATCGTTCCCCCGTGGTATCAAATTCCTCCACAAGTCGTTCCCTAGGTAGACAGAGAGAGAGAGAGAGAGAGAGAGAGAGAGAGAGAGAGAGAGAGAGAGAGTGGGGAAAATGTTGCCAATTAATCTGATTTTGATGTGGATACGGGGAGGGGGCGGAAGGACAAACAGACAGAAACTAGAATAACACGTGATAAACAGAGTAGCCATTGTGTATTTACTAAGGATCCATGAGAAAGAGAGCAATATAATCAATATATACAGCCCCATCAAGCATCTGTTAATCATATTAATTTCAATGTGGGTGACTAACGGCATCCCTTCCAGGGGAAGGGGGAGCAGGGAACGTTTTGAATAGTTGTGACTGTGGCATAGAAAGGAATGTTACCTCCTCTTCCAGAAGCTGCACAACATACACATCTTTTAAAAAAACCAATAGCTTTAAATGTAATCACCTGCTTAATACACACACACACACACACACACACTTTGGCTCTTTAAAATACATAATTTTAACTGTGCTACCAAAAGGCAAAACTGAATCCTTTGTTGAACATCTGGTTTAGTAATTAAGTTGGATATAGTGGGATATTTTATAGGGTTATACTTCTTTATGCATAAGCAATGCAGGCCTAGATTGAAGTAGATGTCACAACAGAGAGTTGGTTACAGGATAATTTGAAACCTTAAATTAAAAAGTAATTATAATGCAGTACCATCAACCAGTACTTACCAAAGATCAACAACATTTCCGTGATATCCCAAACTCAGAGCCGTTTTGTTCCTCTTTGCTTCTCTGTGTAAAAATCAGAAGATCAACTGTCTTTTAGAGTTCCTCATATGGTCCTTTAGCTTTAAAGGGTTTAAATGATTCTGCTCTGAAGAATCATGATTCACATTTTCAAGGGAATGTGACAACTTCTAGAGGGTTTTTTTTTGAAGGGGATATAATTATTATGTATTATAGAAATAATATTAACATCTGTAACATTATATGTATGTGCATGTTTATGGGGAAAGTATGTGGGAAAATATCCAAATTTTAGTGGAGGAAGCAAATATGAAATATGATAAAGTGATACAAATCGAGGTTGTGGTGGAACTGCCAAAAGGCTTTGATGAAATGGATTAAAACTGCTTTTCACATTCCTAGCGAAAAGTAGGTTCAGGCATTAATTACACGAGAGGAAGGTTTTTTCACAATATTGCAGAAAACAATCCCCAAAAGACTCTGCCTGGACATGGAATTAATTAGAGAAAAACCGAAGAACTTATTTGTGGCTCCATACCTGAGCCGAGCCATGCAATGGTCCAGACTTTTTGTGATTTCCATTAACCATCCTTGCTGGTGACGTTTTAAAAGAGCAGCTTCATCCACCTGAGATGGTGTGTTTGGGGGAAAGAACACAAAACAGTGACTTAAAAAGCTTCACAAGAGTTTCTTGGTATCCTGATGTCAAAGGCGGATGGTCCGGCAAAGGCTGAGAGTTAATTCCAGTGTTTACAGCATTGCTCCTAGCAGGATTTGCCAGCAAAAGGAGGCTCCCGATCGTGAGTATCCTAGCCCCTTCAGGATATTGGAACCAACATTGTTCTGCCAAAAACCTGAAGCAAGAAGATGAGACTTGGGACTACCATGCTATCTGGAACAATAGATACACAAATATGTTCAGGTTGAGCCAGGAAGCCCTGGTATCACCTGGGAATGAGTGGGAATGAATGGCTAAACTGGTATACTGCAGCTATAACTGTGCTTATGAACTGGGGTTAAATCCCAGGTAGCCGGCTCAAGGCTCACTCAGCCTTCCATTGTTCCAAGGTTGGTAAAAGGGGTACCCAGGTTGCTGGGGTGGGGTGAGGGATGTGTAGCCTGCATAAATAAACTGTCTGTCAACTACCCAGAGAGGGCTCATATGTCGTAAAACATGCTTCGCTCTTCAGTGAGATTTCCAGCCAGCCCAGATTTAGAAGCAAGGTTCTTTCCGTGGCAAAAATCTATGAAGCTTCAGCAACACAGCTCTAAAGCTTATTTCACACGAGAACATTTCAGTTCCTCCTGGGAGAAATGTTTTATGGAGTGAGCATGACTTGGTGGATCTGTCAACTATCAAATAGTCCCACCCACCCCCACTGGATGAGATTTGCTCTATCTTCAGGAGAGGACAAAAATCCATGCAAAATCATGGCTTTTGTTACTGAATATACCATGATATTCACATGAAAGGTAGGAAATATCCCAATGTCCTCACTGATGAACCTCGGAGATGGTGGGGTTGGGGGAGAGAACCTTTAATTTCCTTATAAAATTATCATAATTTGGGTGCATTTTATGCAAAAGTACAGGCTGGGACCCAGTGCTGTCATCCCACAGATGGAACTGCATCCTCTGGGCATCCCAACAAATGCCTCAACGCTCACCAAGGTGGACCAGGAGACATTCTGAATCAGGGGATTGGCTGGGGAGGGGCATGTGTGAGCTTCTGCTACTGAAACACCGGCTCAAAAAATAATCATTCATTCAGACATATTTATTCTGTTAGAAGTGGAACTACAGCCTGATGAACACTTGTGAGATTTGGTTTCTTTTACTTTAGCCACTTTTCTAAGGAACAAGCAAATGGTTAAAGAATAACAGGAACCATTAGCACTGTGGCGAAACAAAGTCAACTGGCAAATATGGTCTCTCCTCAGCGGTGCCAAACAGGGTGTGGGATCCATTCCTTTTGAGAAAGAGAGCAGGAAGGAGAATCAAGTTTCCCCATCATATTATATTTGCTTCAGGGAGCCTTGTCTAATCATCCTTACATTCTGAGCTATCACTATTGTCACTTCTTGCTTCTTCTGAGCCTTCACTGGTGCCTTTATTTACCATGGTCGGAGATGTTTTGATGTTGCTTTCCTCATTACTTGGTTTTGTGCCTCTTGCCCCGGTTATTTATTTATTTGTTTTCTTTATTGCATTATTGGTTTGATTTTTATTTCTTGTGTTGTTTTTAATTGCATATGTGTTGTTTTCTATGTAAACCGCCCAGAGTTCCCATTGGGAAAATCGGTTGCAGTATAGAAATAAATAAATAAATAAATAAATAAATAAATGTATGAAAACAGAAGCTGTGTCCTGAATGGAACCAACTCTTGCACATGTCAGGCTATTTCTGGATTCAGTTTGAGCATTTCCAAAGCGGCGGGGGGGGGGGGGACAGATTATCTCATGTGAGAGAATTCCAGATTCTCTCAAGGGGAGAAACCCAAGGAAGGTGGGACGAGAGCCAGAAGCAATGAGATGAAAAGGCCTTGTCTTTGGTGGTGCAGGAAGGCCAGGCACCACAGCACCCCAGATGCATTCCTGAACCAAATCCCTAAATGTGTGTTCTGGAATAGCTGGATCGTCTTCTCCATTATTTGGGGGGATATAAAAGGATCAAATGCATCAGCCTTGAACAGCTGGTACCAATCTTTCCTCAGCGTGTTCAATATGCAAAGGTATTAAATGGGAGTTTCAATTAAGGAAGACCTTGATGGAAAAGAAGGGTGAAGGGGTGACATGTACATCAACCTCTGAATCCAGTCAGAGGCAGGCTTACCTCAGCAATAATCCCCACACAGCCCGCAATGACGGCAGCCTTGGCTTGAGCCCCACTCATTCCTCCAAGGCCAGATGTGACAAAAACCTTCCCAGCCAGGCTCTCCACTCCCAAGTAGCGACGGCCTGCATTGAGCACCGTCAGCTAAATCCAGGAGGTAACAGAAGAGGGGTGGGGGTTATTTCACATTGTGAGCTTGGAAGTCCTAGACAGAGGTATTAATGAAGAATAATCATTGCCATTCAGTCAGTTCGCGGCAAACATTTTCAGGGTTTTCCAGCTGGAGGACACTCAGAAGTGGTTCACCGTTTCCTTCTTCCTGTGGCTAGGTAAGACCACACAGCTTACCCAGGGCTACACAGGCTGGCCCCGACTCATAGAAGGCACATTGAACTCCCAACCTCGGGCTCACTGCACTATCTATCCAGCCTACGGGCATGTTATCTACCATTGCTGTAGAACAGTGGTTCTCAACCTGTGGGTCCCCAGATGTTCCTGGAGTGCAACTCCCAGAAATCCTGGCCAGCTCAGCTAGTGCTGAAGGCTTCTGGGAGTTGTAGTCCAGGAACATCTGGGGACCGACAGGTTGAGACCCACTGCTGTAGACAATACTCATTTAGCATAATAAATCACGGTTATATGTCTGACACATCTATATTTATTAATCATTCCAAAGGAATAAAGGAAAATCCAGCTTCAAGGATTTCTAGGGTGCCTCTCAGAATGCTTTACCCTCTATACATGTTAAATGATTGATGTATAGTTACCTTTTAGTTACTTTTCCAAGTTTGGGTTTTACAAAATCCTCTTATTATCCTTAATTTTTTTTGCCCCCATAATAAATGAAGCAAGTAGGAACTGGCAAACCACTCCAGTATTCCTTTCAAGAAAACTCCATGGATATGGAGTCACAAAGAGTCGGTCACGACTGTAACGACACAACACACATCACAACAGGAAAAGGTAGATAACACACAAAGACATATGCACCTTCCCTCCTATATTCTCTCTCTAGCATGCAAATCTTTCAGTGCAGCCTCCTACGGACATCAGACACACAAACAAAGCTGTGCTATACTCCTGTTGACCAGCTACAAAGCAAACCCAAGCCGATGGGCCAGGGGTGGAATGAAGCAAGGCTTGTGTTAGAGTAACCAGCTTGGTACTCTTAAAGGCCCACTCCCTCTAAGTACACAATCAGTGTCACATCTAGTGAGGTCTAAGCAAAACAATGATGCTGTAATGATCTGGAAGTTGATTCATGGCAACTGGTACTTCTTTTCTTGAGAGACTGAACTATTTTGGTGCTCATCCAAAACAGCTTCGTCATTCTGAGGAAAGTTAGTTGTGAGCCCTCCATTTTATAGTTCACTTTGATCTCTTGTCACCCTGGTCTGAAAGAGGCTCATAAGATGAACAATGGCCTGAACAGACTCGTTAGGTGGACAATTGTCTCAATAGGCCATTAGTGACAATATAATGAATTTCTAATTTATTGATTGATCGTAACGTTAGTGGTAATTAATTACTTTTAAGGCTTTGCAATGACTTTGTCATGCGTTTTTAAAAAATAAATTTCCAAGGTCTATAATAGAAACTGCATTGTTCATATCAGCCAGAAGTGACATGACACTCCCCTTTCCCCACAAATGGTACCTTCTGTAAGGAAGCAGAGTTCTTACCACTGTGCCATGGACTATTCCCTGTGGTCCAATATAGCAGTAGCTTCCGGCTGTCATCTGTCCATACCTGTCAACCGCAGTGCAGTTTTAGTCACTTCTGGACAAAAGTATACAAACTCCCAGCCCCAAACAAAGATAGAGTAGGATTGTGTGGTATCTATTGAGGCTTCCCCACCCCCATGGATACTAAATTGTGTGGGTATTAAATGTTCCCTATATAGTGTAGTCTCTGGTTCCCTCTAGTGACCAGATACTGATACTATACCTTGCAAATACATATCTCTGGTGGCTTTTATTTCATATTTTCAGACAGCAGATAAGTGGAACTGCAGGTCCCGATCCTATGGATACTGCACTCCTGTGGTATCAGTATATTGCACTGCTAGACTAGTACATCCTTCTCTAATTGATTCTGGACTGTAACGTCCATCATCTACAGCCACCACCATCATTAACTATACCAGCTGGGAACAAAGGGAATTTCAACACCACTTACCCATAGGGTGCCTATGGAAAAGCTGCCCTACTGCTAAACGCTATCCATTTAGTCTAACCTTTAAGTAGGGTACCTTTACCTCGGATAAAGAATGCCTCTGATAACAATAACAAATGGAAATTTCTGGGTATAGGGCTGACTCAGATAACAAATGTTCCCTATGGGCTGCCTCGGATAACAAATGTTTCATAATGCTTTGCAAAAAAGTGTACCCTCCACTTTGTGGAGGGGTGGGAGGAGTTAGAGTGGGGTTTTTGCATGTATTTTGAGTTTTGCAGAGGGATTTGGACCTTTCGAACTTGGAAAGGTAGAGAGCTAGCTTTTATTAATCGTTCCACTGCTTTTCTTTGCATTTTTGGCGGGAAAAAGCTGGGGTAGTCATGCTGCTTTCTTCTGTCCATTTTTACATTCTTTTCCATTGCTCTGCAGGCAAGAACAGGCTGGATTTCTCTTGCTGCTTATGTTTGTCTGTTTGCATTTGGGTAGGAATAGGCTGGGGTAGTCTTGCTAGTTTCTCTTGTCCATTTTTGCATTGCACTGCAGGGATGTGTTCTAGAGGGGGTGTTCCAGCACTGCAGGTCTTTAAAGTGCACTTTATAAAGAGGTCCGGGAACCCCCCCCCCAGCTTTTTTGCCTTTTCTTGGACCTCTGGAATGGATTAATTGGTTTCCCATTCATTTCAATGGGTATACAGTGGTGCCTCGGATAATGACGGTTATCCGAAACACGTCGTTATCCAAAATGCAGTTTCCCATAGGAATGAATGGGAAACCTTTTAATCCGCTCTGGAGCCTAGGAAAAAGGCACAGACACTTGGTTTTTTGCTCAAAACTCTTTAAAAATGCACTTTAAAGGTACAGATGCAATTTCACCTGGGATAACTTTTTTACTGATGCATGCTGGAAATTCATTATCTGAGGCAGTCCATAGGGAGAATTTGTTATCCGAGGCAGCCCATAGGAAGATTCGTTATCCAAGGCAGCCAATAGAGAAAATTCATTCTCCAAGGCAGACCTATACCTAGGAATTGCGATTCGTTATCTGAGGCAGCCCATAGGGAAAATTCATTATCAGAGGCAGCCCTATACCCGGAAATTTGCAGTTGTTATCCGAATTATTCGTTATCTGGGGCAATTGTTATCCGAGGTACCACTGTATATATATATATACTGCTTTCCAGTGCCCCCCACACTCATATCCCTCCCCCTCCCTTCACAGATTGTACCAAATTCCGATATAGGTTTCATGAATAAAAATGGGAAGTCCACATCATCTCAAGCACTTACATCGTAGCTCCCATCGCAAACATTTTCTCATATTCCTCTCGGGAGGAATAGTTAGGAATCACCTAAATAAAAAAGAAGGAAAATAAAAGGGATAGGTGTGACAGGGTTTGGATTTCACTTCAGATGATTCCGCCCCATCCCCTTTGGCACCCTCATCAGAAGAGGACATACCTTTTGATTTGAACTTTGATTTTAAGGGTGTACAAAAACTTTGGTAGGAACAAACTGGTCATAAATGTCAACCAACTCAGTCCACCTTTCTGTGTGCTTAGCAGTCTCTAGTGGTGTTCCTGATAGGGGTACCCCCCCCCCAAATTCTCTGGGTCCTTTGGATGTCTCAGGGATGTCCCATGTCCTGAGTTACAGGGTGCCACAGCATGGATGTCTCACCCAATCTGCCATGGGATCCTTTGTCTACCCTCTCAATGGCTCTGCCTGAGACTCCTTCCTTCAGGGACCTTTGTTGTTCTGGAACATGTTGTAGACCCTCCATTCATATAGGATCCACTTCCCTCACCTCTACCTGTGTCCTGTGCTCCCGCTTCCAATCTTTCCCCACTTTTATCTGTTCATAAAAACCCTTCTACTATTGGTCTTTATCATCCCACGTCTTTCTCTGCCTTCTTCTCATGGACTCTTGTTCCATTCCATTCTTCCATACTCATCTCCTTCGCCCCTAGCATAAGAACATATGTGGGGCTTCCTTCTGTCTTGGCAGGAGAAGTGGACGGCTCACTAGGCATTACCTGATATCCCGCCCATCTAGCCAAGGGCTACTCTGGCTAGTCCTTTGGCTAATTTCTTTCTTCCTCTCTGAGTCATTAAGAAAGGAAAACAAAAAAGTGGCACGGAAAGCATTACAGTTACAGAGTTGGAGAGATTTCAGGAAATCCAGGTTCTGATACTCTCCAAGCCATTGGGTTAACCCTGGAATGGTCACTCTCTTTCCAACTACTGCTTCTTGCACATATCAGGTTAACTCCCCCAAAAGGAGGGCCAATCCACCCAAGAGGAATCAAGAGAAGTAGAGGAAGTACAGAGGAAATAACCCAAAGAGGCTGTGTTGACCGTTGTGTTTACCATGCCATTGGTGATGACTAATCGAGGAGCATTGCGGTGGCTAGGGAAGAGTCCCAGAGCATGTCCACTGTAGATGACTAAGGTCTGGTCTTCATCCATCTCAGACAAATAGTGCATCACGAGCCAGAACTGGAGCAGAGACAAACAGAATGGTAGCAGACAAGGTTTTTTCCTTATTATTGTTCAGCCTTCACATCCTCTTAAGAGGCAGGCTGGACATGGTGACAGACAAGGGCTTCCGGCAGCTACCAGACCCCTGCAATGTTGAGAAGGGAGAACTTATAGATAGCAAAAGGGGTGAGAAATCTCCTATCCCATGTTTTCCCTTTGAAACTGCTTCTCCCTAACATTCTGTTCCTGGTGTAGCTAAGAAACTGGAAATAATCTCCCCCTACCTCCCAAAAAGTTTTTAAACCATGGGCACCAATGACAGCTCCCTTGATGGATATGCACTTGAGTTGGCATGCAGGTAGCAACAGAAGCATCCACTGACAGATATGTGTCCCAGAAAGGGCAGGGTGGTCCTCCATTAAGAAATAATCTTGAAGCCTAAGAGCAGCCACCGAAAAAGACCTTCAGATGGTAATAATGATGATAGCAGTGTGCTATCAAATTGATCCCAATTCATGTCCATCTTTCCAAGAGCTTCTACGTACTGCATACTTTTATAAAAAGTAATTTTTTTTCAAAAACCAAAAGTACAAATGCGTACTACTAACACATAAAATGAGTAATGGTATACCATTCCCTTCTTCTGGGGCCACCCTGGGACTGCAGCTTGCCCAGGGTTACACAGGCTGAATTCTTTCCCAGGAGGCACAGTAAGGCTTCAAACACACAACCTCTGGCCCCACAGCCGTATTCCTAAACCACTGAGCTGTTCAGTCAGATTGAACAGGGTGGCCTCTCCCAAAGATCTTACAACCAGGGAGGTTTCGTGAGAATACTCAGCCTTTCAGAGAAGAAACAGATGAGATGACCTCTTCACAATTAAAAGGTGATTCCCTCGAGAGAAGTAACATTTAAAACTGCTGTGTTGGTTCAATCGACAGGCAACCAAAGCTGGTTATTTGCCTCCTCATCACCAAAGCATGCTAAGCTATAGTTTGTGAAAGTGGGAAGCCTTGCTGAAAGATAATCAGATATTATTTATTTCTTATAGAAGCGTTGCTTCTAGTTCAGAAACTGCCCCATCACTTCTTCGAAGCATGGCTTTGAGAACCATGCTTTTTAGGGAGGCATATGGCGACCTTTAATTTAATTTATTTAATTTTGATTTTTCTCTCTCTCGCCCCCTGATGCATCTTGCTGAGCATCCCCCCCTTTTTTTGCTTATATTGTTGTTTTAACTTGTTGTAAACCACCCAAAGTTCTTCCTGGAAGATGGACGGTATAGAAATGAAACAAACAAACAAACAAACAAACAAACAAACAAACAAACAAACAAACAAACAAACAAACAAACAAACAAACAAACAAACAAACAAGAACAAGAACAACAATAATAATTTGTGTCCTCAAATAACCAGATTTCAAGATGCGCATGGATTTTTAAAGCATGGTCACCACTTCAGCCTGGAAAGAGCCCTGTGTTCAAGGAAGCTGCTATAGATATGTCGATATTTTCATGCCTTATGAGTGGTCTGATTGTTTGACTCTAGCATGCTGACATAGCTGAGGCTCCGAAGCACAACTAGTATAGTAATTTCAGACCACTGCCACTTTTTCGAGCTAACCTATTTCACAAGGTTGTTGTAAAACAAGAGTTTTACAAATGCATATGTTCCATTGGGTACTGGGCATCTCCCTATTCGACCACATGACAAATGATGCTATATGACAGCAACTAGGCGTGATATCAGAGAAGATGAGAGAAAGTCAGCTCTGCTGATATGGGCATGTCATCAGAGCACTGCCTATCTCCATTGCCAAAACTGCTTACCACCTGAAAAGCAATGGCTGGCAGCCACATGGGTGACCAAAAGAGCAATGACAGGACACTGCCAATGAGGACATGCAAATAATCAGCCTGTGCCCAAAACACGTGGTCGACCAGGCAACGTGGTGTTTTAGGATCCAAAGAGTGGACCCCACTCCTGCAGGAAAATGCTAGAAAGAAGAAGGTCGGAAACAAGAGTAGGCTGACTACCTAGAAGAAAGTAAGGGTATATTCACATAATACTGCAATTAGGATTGTAGGCCCAGATTTTCATGTCACATTTATGACTAGCATCCTGTGTAGGACTGTTGTCATTGCCAAAATACCCATCAGTCTTTATGGTTAGTAGAAATGACAGAAAACAGCCACTGCTTTGGGATGTAGCAAGTTTAGGGGACAGAGGGGTAGAAAAGAAATTTCATCCTCATGTTTTTGACTCAGAGAAGGCAGTGGAGCTAGGCATGGGAGAAGCTGGGAGAAGAATTTACATCCAAAAGCATGCTTTTCAGTAAGCTTTTTTTAAAAATGACATTGTGGATAATAAGACACACCAAAAATAACATTTTGAGGCATAGTTTTGCTACAGCCAAAGATTTTTATAAACAGTCTCTTTTACACGACACCAAGAACTGAGGACAAACTGTCTTTATCATCACTAAATAAAATCATTCCTCCAATTACTTTTCTTAAGTAACCAGTGACAGAGAAGTAATTGTTCTCCTTTGAAACTCTTGGGCTGTATCACCGTCATATCTAAGTTGGACAAGGCTGCTGGAGCAAAGGAACAGATAGCAAGTTTCCAAATGTAGTGTCTGTCTTTTGCTCAGTAGCCCCCTATACACAAGTCCTGGGAGGAATGATAGGCGCATGAGGTAAAAAAAGAGCACAATCTGCATATATCAGGAGGAAGCATAGTAGCCGTTTCTAGAACAAAATAGAAGAGGGCGCCACTCTGCCTGGGAACAGGGTTGTTCTAATTCCAGATAACAACACGGGCTGAAATCCAGTAGTAAAGTCCTGTTGTCCAAGAACAGTAAGTCACGTTATAATAGGTCCATGAATTTAGGGGAACTAACAGAGAAGCTGACCTAATCACATCCCCACAGAGTGAATGAGCCTACTCTAGTTGTGGCTTACTAGTGCAAATTCAGTCATAATTGACTTATTTGGTAAGTCAAGTGCTTCCTTCACCTGTTCAGGAGCACACTTCTGGTTTTTGATATTTCAGTTTATTTTAAAGCATACTTGTATGAACAATAGCAAAACTAGACTATGGGTGATACCTTCACAGGCTGCTAGCAGAAAAATATCCAGTATATCTCTTTTTTACTGTATGAACAATGGATGCCTTATTTTTGTCCTCTCTCTTTGCCAACACATTTTGACCTTTCAGTGAGGCATAAGTGGCTACCATCGAATGAATCATTTCCCAGGTTGTTGTGTACCCGCCCCCACCGAAGGACTGCAACTCCTCCCTCCTGGCATGCAGAACCCACTGCCCTGGCCCGCCATTCCAGGCACATTTACTTCAGGTACTGCCCACTGTATTACAATGAGGCAACCCAGTGGGCAATACCTATTATTCAGGCATCAAGGAGGACAATATTGCATTCATAGAATCACAGAATTGTAGAGCGGGAAGGAAGAAACTGAGGTCCACCTAGTCCAATCTCTACCAATGCAGGAAATCCACAGACAGATGGGGGTCAAGCAGTCTCATGTGTTAAAACCTCCAACAAAGGAAAGTCCATCATCTTACAAGACAGTCCTTTTACTCTCAAACACCTGTTACTGTTAGACATCCTTGCTGTTAATCAGAATCTCCTTTCTTGTTGCTTAAATCCATTGGTTCAGGACCTGAATGAAAACAAGGTTGGACCATCTTTCATATGCCTGTATTGTACATCCAGGACTAGAAACATTCAATTATTTTTATTATAATTCCCAGAACTGAATTCAAAGTTCTGGGAGATATAGCTCAAAGAAAGTAATGTCTCCAAACTCTGAGTATATATGAGATTATATAAGCCACCAAACACACTCCACCCTCAAAAGCTCAGCTGTCATTCAAATGTACTGAGAAGGCCCAGAGAAGGGAAACTTAGACAGGAGGAAAGTAAAAACAAGTGCCATAGAAGTCAGAAAGGAAGAAGAATCAGGACAACTCTTCCTCTCGGAGGTGTATCGAGGGGATCTTTTCCTAAAGGTGTCAAGCACCTAGTCCTCAGGGAAACATGCATCACCATACATTGATACATATGGTTACCCTCATAGTCTCATGGGGCCTTCTCAAGTAAATTCGGTGTGGAACCCCCCCACACACCAATAACACTGATCACAAGAACTAATCCGACTCATTCAAAAATGTTTCAAGAGTCACAGTTTCTTCTAGTTTATTCACATGGATGACCTGTGCACTGGTCAACTTTTATGATAGAAACACACACACACACACACACACACACACACACACACACACACACACGTTTTCTATGTTACTGCTTTGGAAAGTCTCTCACTTTACCACTTGAGGGTCCCTGGAGTTCTCCACTTATAGGGGCATACACAGAGGGGCAGTAGTTCCTAGTTCTAATAATATTATGATTAGAAGCTGAGCTTACATACAAGAAAGTCCCATAGCCTGAGATGTCTTGCAAAGTACCACTAGGTTCTTTTTGCTTTTTTTGGTTTGGGTTTGATGATTGGTCATTAGGAGGTAAATAATAGGCTGCAAGCAGGCTGTGCATAAACCTCAACTTTGAAAGAATGGACCCCATGAAGGTAATGCTCCCCCCCCCCCAATATTCTAACTGTGAATTTGGCCTTAAGGACATTCTAATTAAAGCAAATGTGGTTTAAGTCCACAGCTCCATAAATAACACATGTATCAAATCAAATGACAGCCCTGCAATTTAGTAGAAATAATAGTCTAATAACAGAAGATTGGTGAGATATGGGTACAGTCACGCTATTTCTACCAAGAAAATATACAAAGGTCCTCCTACCTGGGCCCAGTTGCTGAAAACTTGTCCGTTGCCTCCGTATGTTACAAGTTCCTGGGGAAACTATAACAGGCACATTTTAAAAATTCATTTTAAACAGTGTTGACATAAAAGGTGTTAAGATACTTCTTTTAGAGCGATTTCCGCGTTTCCTCGTTCTAATTCAATAACCGAGTTTTAATCTCAAATACAGTGGAATATGTAATTCATATCATAATTCTGTTCAATTTAAGTGGTATGTTTTTATCACATTCTTTCTGCAATAATGAAATTTTCCTTCTCTCTCTCTCTCTCTCTCTCTCTCTCTCTCTCTCTCTCAAAATTAACAAACGATTGAGATGGGCACTATAACCGGTGGTTTGATGGTTTGGCGTGGTTTGTTAACTAGCCACACAGTTGATCTGTGGTTTGGTGCCCTGTTCCCTCCAGCAGGCTCCCACTCAGAAGCAACACCTGGGCTTCCCTCCCCTGCCTCCTTCAGCAAGCCACAGATCAACTGGTGCTGTGGCTGGAAAATGAAGTGTGCTAAACTACCGAACTGGCAGCTCGTGCCCATCTGTAGATTTATAGTATGTCCTCTCACTGAAATAAGTGGAATCACAAAGCAATCTGTATTTTAAACAGCATTCTTTCTCAGTATGTGCTTAAAATTTTCCTAGCTATTACCTCAGAAATTCTTACAGCAATCATGTTAAAAAAAAAAAAACAAGGGCACTGTGAAGTGACTCTCTTGATATTGGAACAATCTATGGCTGCTTTCACACAACCACTAAAATCCGCAGCAAACTTTGATCCAGATCACACACACCCCAGACCAGTCACATGGTTGATGTTGCAGGTTGGGTGATCCCATGGTCGCGTTTTGTAAATCCGCAACTGTTCGGATCCCACAATTGAGAACCACAGCAAATACACCACACCGGGGGTGAAAAGGTTTTGGTGTGGATTTTCCATGTTCCCATGGACTCATGTAACAGCTCAAAATCCGCATCAGAACAGTGACAAGGGTTTTACCACCTTGAGACCCGGTACGTGTAAAATGCGCTGGGTTGCGCTTAAGTGGGCGTGGTCGCACTTCATTTTTTAAAAGTCCGCTGCTTGTGGGAAAATAATTTTATGCTCTGCATCTGAGAGCACTTTGCAGCAGATTTTGGTGGCCGTGTGAAAGCAGCCATGACAGGGCTAGCTCAGGATATTGTCATGCCTAAAATGTTGATGAATGATAAGGCAATCCTCTTCCCTTCCAGGCACATGCCCTTCATAGTCTGACAGTTAAATCAGTCCATGGAAGAGGACAGTATTTCCCCTCACAAGTAAAGGCAGCAGGACAACATAGATGACTGAGAGCTAGCCATGTGGTGTCCGCCCCATTCTCCCGGCCTAAGAAGTTTGCCACCATCTCCCTCACGTTGGGCCTGGACCTGATCAATGAGGAATGGAAATGGTTTGGTCTGCCAACAAAAGAAAACAAAACAACCCCAATGCACTGATATGAACCTGACTAGCTCTTTTCAGGAGTAAGGAATCACTGAATGTTTGCTACCTGTGCCACTGCAGGGTCAAGATTATTCATGATCATGTGCATGATTGCAGCAGCTTGTCTGGTTTTGCAAGGATATTCATGGATGGGGTAAGCTCTGGAATGAAAATATATAAAATACATAAAGTGAAAAGCAACTGCTCGAAATTATTCTCTGCAACTGCAGACTTGGATGCATTTAGTTATTATTTATTTATTTATTACTTATATTTATAGACCGCCTGACTTTCCAAATGGATTTGGAAGTTTCCAAACTTCCACCACCATTCACAAAGTGACATCAAGCAAAGGAAAATCCCAGAAGCTCACCTTTTTCTTTTTATCAGTTAACCACTTCACACCCACAAAGCAATTCTCATGGCTGATTTTCAACCAGTGCAAGTTGGTGCTAGTTTCAAAGTTATTATGTTGGGCTACCCCCATGTTTAGAATTGCCCCAGAGAATGTTGACTTGCTCTGCTGAACAACAAAATAGGTTAGAAGCAAAACTATACTACTGAGCTCCAGACACAAAAGTACAGTTTCTATCTACTGAATTTATAGTACTATATTGATATTCCAAGAAATTACGAGTTCCTCACTGAGTATTTAGGGTGCTTCATGGGTCTCTATCAAACTATATTCTCCCCACATAAACTAACCAGGTGCAAAATGTTATTCATATTTTGAAATCATCAAAAAGCTCAAGAATGTTGTGAGCCAATGAGTTGGGTGTGCTCTTTGGTTTCACCATGTCACATTTTAGGAGGAAAACAGCTGCATTTGTGTATTGATTTTGAATGGTGTCTCTCTCTCTCTCTCTGCATATGGAAAATCATTCAACAGGAAAACTAGGTCATCCAAGTAAGATAATCAGGTACCCATGGACTAGTTTCACATCCTGCATTTGAAGTGTATGTAGTCATAATCGTTTTAGCAGCTGGAGCCATCCTCTTGGGCACATAGCCATTAACTATCAATACGAGGAAGGGGGGATTCAAAATCCCTTGACACGTTAGGGAGTCCTTTTAATTGACACTGTCCGAGTTATACTGATGAATGGAATCAGACAAGTAATGTGATATAAACTGCAGGGCAAAAACATATATCCTGGGACACAGTAATGACAGTCTGACTGTTTTGTAGTGCCTCCAGGTGATCATTGGCACCTGTAGAATACAGTATAAGATGTGTCACACTAAGTGAGGCTAAGTGATCCATCTCCCCTGGTGCTGTCAGTTTCCAAGGTTTAAAGCAGGATTATTTCCTAGCTCTAACTGGAGATCACTGGTTTTATCTGGTGGTCTCTCATCCAAGCACAGGGTGTGTTCAGGATGGCATGTTAGTGGTTGCCTTCTTTTTCTACACAGTATTCCTGCCTTTTGCATGTCGCTACGTCACCCCTACAAATGGGCAGGATCCCCTTGTGGGGCTCCATTGCATCCAGCGGTCCTTCTTCAGGATCTGTTGCTCGTGAACTGTCCATATACAGTTTCTGACGCAAGACTGTCTTGTTTTTCCATTTGGGGGCCACAAACTCTGGCACCAAAGACCCACGTGCGGCTGCTAACCTGAAAGTCCTCCCCCCCCCTCCCCGCTGCCAGGATATTCTGTATTTTTGCACACAAGTCATTATCTAGATGTATAAAATGGAAACACGGCCACCATAGACCACCTCTTAACCCTACTGAATAACTTGTTTTTCAACCGTGCTTGTCAGGGATAAGAGCTCTGCAGCTGCCCACTGTTTCTCTTTGTGGGCATAAGAACAGAGCTTAGCAAAATGCTTTTCTGGATTAGAGGCCCCCAGCATCTGACAGCCAGCCATGGGCACTGGGCACAGAATTCTTGGTGTTATTCATTTCTAGGTAGTGCTCCCAGGGACGTAGGCAAAAACACCACAACATGTGCCCCTTAAGAGAAGAGAGGGTTTGCTTCAGGTAAGGCTCCAGTGGACTGCCATCCATGAAAGTGTCCCCCCCCCAAAATGGTCTGTAGTTACAGCATGAGAAACGGCCTAGCAGCTAATCTGAGTTCTAGAAAGCCTTCGTCCATGGCAGAGTTGAAAGGGATCCCAATGGTCATGCAGTCTAACCCAGCACGAAGAAAGGGAGTCCCCAACTAAACCATTCCTATGAGCCAAATGATTGTATTCAACCACCAATAAATGAAGGTCCACTCCCTTTCCAAGGTAGTCCATTGCTTTGTTGACCATGGGGCCAATAGATATCTGTGGATGAATAACACCTTGGCTGATAATTCATGTCCATCTCATCGCTGTTTGCAGTCCCACTGGGGACCGGTACGAAGAAATCTAACCACACGTCCATTGCAGGACAAGGGGAGTTCATCCCGACCATGCCCCCTGAACTGCAATCTAAGCGGGATGAGAGATTCCCCTCCCTGGCCTCGGGAATCTGCTTGTCACGCTTCTCGTTCTGAGACGAGTGCCCGTGAGGTAAGGCTCGTCACACAACGTGCCATTCTCCGTCTAGTGGCAGGAGTGTGAAGTGCCATTCGCCAGTACATTCCCTATGGAGTCAGCAACACAGTGCAGAGAGATTAAACGACAAATGCCTCAAACTTAGCTCCGTAACGCATTGAAGGCAATGCTTCTGAGAATTGAAACATCGAAAAATGGAAGGTCGAGACAAAAAAAACCCAGAGAACAAAGGCATGGAATTTCACATCTCATCACGGAATGAGGACGTGCAGAAACAGTTGTGCCGGTATCATCAATCGCGCCCGCGCGTACACGGGAACAGGGACAGAACCGCAAGAAGACCACGTGACTGCGACCGACATCAACATGCAATGAACTTCCTCCCGGGACGAGAGTAGACGTGAAGTAACTGTCCTAGACAGCCACAGGTTCTCCACCTCAGCCCTCTCAGCCGTAGCCAGTTGTCTAATTCTTTGGTCTGAGAACCTCTGCAATGAGAAGGCTACACTGACTTCCAAACAGAGCAGCTACTTTCCTGCTCAAGGCTCCCAGGAGGGAAACACAGTGCCTAGAGAGGACAATGATGTTGTCAGCTGAAATTTTCCCCCCTGAGCATAGTTGCAGCCCTCATAGCAACTGGTCGGGGTGGCTGGGCCTTTCTCGGCATCAGGATAATTGGGAATGGGCTTAACCAACCACAATGTTTTAAGTAATGAAAAGTATAATGGTCTTAAACTGAGCAATTCAGTCTCCTTAACTTTATGGGGCGGGGGAGAGATCAGATACACTTTGATAGACCAGCATAAATGCTTTCATTTTGCGACAGTCTTAGGATAACTGAGATTGCCATGAGGAGTAGCTGTGCCCAGTAGGCACAGTACCCATGTTAATCCATTGCAGCAAAATGGAAAACAACCTTTTGTCACCTTAAAAATCAACAAGCTGTATTGCTACTGCTTGTTAATATATATGGAGTTCCTTTTGGCAGACTAGCAGTATATACATGTATAAATAAATAAAATGAAATACATAAGATTTCGTGGGTGCCAGCCTACCTCTTGGATGCAGCTGAAGATGTCAACTGGAGTCCATGCTAGCTTATGATGCTAAACCTTGCTTGTCTTTATGGTGGCGCAAAAGAGCTCTGTGGTTTCTGCGCTTCAAAATTTACCAGCCCACTGCTGAACTTTAGCTATATAACTAAGCCAAAAGAAATAGTCTTCTCTCCTTGCCTGAGCACGGGATTGGTAGTTTATCGTAATATACTGGAAGATGCACCCAAAGCCCTTACCTCATTTCAATGTGAGGGCAGAATCTGTACATGTAGATATGTCCATAGGTTTGCAGTTCTTCGGCAAATTCAGGGGCCAGGACTTCATGTAAGCTGGGTGGGAAGTAACGCAGAGAATTCTTCAAAGCCAACTGCCAAGAGAAGGGAGGAAGGGAGGAAGGGAGGAGAGAAAGAGGTACAATGGAACCTTGTATAACAAATGGTTTGTATAACATAAAATCTGTACAACGTAAACAATTTTGGAGATTGGGGAAATTTGCTTAACAGAATTGCCTATCGGGCGTATCCTTACAACATAAAAATGGTTGCGATTAGAGATTACTCCATTTTCAATGCATTCCTATGGGAAATTTGTATAAAGGAAAATTTGCTTAACAGAATTTCATTTGGAACAGATTAATTCCTTTATCCAAGGTACCACTGTAATAGGAGCAAACCTAAAGGCTGATTACTTGGTGGCTATCACAGCTTTTTATTTAAAATAAAAACAAAAAACATTTTATCAGGCTAATTGGGAACCATCCCCAAATCCAAGCAGGGCATTCAGAGGCATTGACCATAATAAATGCAGCCAGCCAATAACAAAGCACGGCATTTTGGATGGGATCTTTCTACTCTAACTTCTTTACAAACAAAAGAATGATCCCTGGCATAGGCTGGAGTCTCATTGTTTAGCTGAGTCAGCTGCAATTGGAGTAGCACATTGGATCAGTGGAACTTACAAAGATGTGGACTCGCCAAATCCCCGCGGGTTCAACGGGCCCCTTTTAGCTGTCACTTACTGCACTAGGCAATAGGATTTCAGCCATACACGCCCCATCATCATAGTGCTGCTCACTCTCCAAGGGAAACCGAGCAACAGAACCGAGTGGAGTTAACTGATGACGATGGCATTGTACCAAACACAAACGATGCAGAATGCTCCGGTGCTGACTTGACAATAGGACTTTGTCAAGTTAGGCTGGCAGCATCAGTGTCCCATTAAAAGGGCACAAAAGGTTCACATGCATGCTCAGTAATCTCGCGGGCTGAGATTGCCGACAGCTATGCCAAAGAAAACACATTTTTTTTCTTTGCTCGATATTCAAATGTTGCTAGACAGCGTTATCAAGCAGTCTGTTTTAAAGGGCTGCCCCCTTGGAAGGCTGCCTGAAATGGAAGCAGGAAAGCCAAAGGGTGGGGAGAATCCAGACCAGTGTGTCTTCTTGCTAGGGTGAGCTGCTGTAATGGCTGTTGTGTCAACGGGTCTCAATGGCCACTGCACAGACACACCTGCACGCTGCCTGTCACTCTGTCTCCCAAGCTGCCTGCAGATTATGGATCTGCGGTCGGTCACCCTTTGACAGGGAGACCGTAAGCATGGGAAATGAGACACCAGTTTTCTCAAAGCTATGCCCTGGATAGCAACAGAAGGTGGTGCTCCAAACTTAGGCACACCACTTGAGGCTTCCCCCCCCCCAGTAACGTTTTGTCTAGCGTTATTATACCTTATTTCTCTTTAACTTTAAACACAGGAGCAATTGGATGTTCATTTTACTTTTCAGTTGAAACCCTAAACAAACCCTAGCCAGTCCCTAACCAGTTCCTATGCTCTATCCAATTGTCATTTCTTTATACTCCTTAGGCTCACCTATAGACTATTTGATTGTTTAAACAGATACCCCTTCATAAATATTCATAGCTCTGCTTTATGTTCCCTTACACTAGGGTTGATGGGAACTGGAGTCAAACAATAACTGGAGGCCCAGACATCCTTCAGAAACCTTTCAGTGGTTCCTCCACCATCATATTTATTATTTATTTTATTTTTATATTTGTATCCCACACTGATTTCCCAAGACGGAACTCTGGACAGTTCACATAAAAGACACAAGAAATCCAATAATAATAATAATAATAATAATAATAATAATAATAATAATAATAATAATAATAATAATAATAATAATAATAATAATAATAATAATAATAATAATTATTATTATTATTATTATTATTATTATTATTATTATTAAAGGGGAAAGTGTCATCTCACTTTGTGGGCTCCTCTTTGTCAAGGTAACATGGCAAAGCCCTTCACAAGCCACTAGTTCTCAAAATGGGGGCAGCAACTTGGAAGATGTGGCGAGAGGAAGTTGATTGCATCCAATTTGTTCTTTAAAGATTAGCAAGTGTTCTAAAATGAATCCTCCACCACCCATATCCCTCTTGAAGGAAAAGGTGGCAGATTCATAATGCTTTGCACTGCTGGGGAAAGGGAGTGTGCAGGATGCTTGAAACCCTGGGAGTTGTCTATGACATTGCAGCTGCCAGCTAATGGCGGCACAACTGCTTGAGTTGTCTTCTGAAAAATAGTGGCCTCCTAAAATCAAATCCCAGATGGGTATGTTTGTTTCTGTTCTGTCTTCTTCACTAGGCCTCAAAGCACTGGAAGTAAATATAGTTAACTTAATTTAAAAGATAAGAGTTTACATTTATCTGATTCCAGAAAACTGAATCATTTAGCGACATTAGTTCATAAAAAATAAGTTCTGTTTGTAATAATTGTTTGGATACACTATCAAAGTGTGTATCTATCGAATTGTGTATCTGACGAAACGTGTATCTATCAAAGTGTTAAACTATCAAAGTGTGGCAAAGCCCCAGGACCTGATGAAATCTATATGGATGTATTGAAATTGCTTAAAGAAGAAGAATCCCGTTCCCTTCTGGTCGATTTCTACAACAGCATCTATAGAAGTGGAACTATCCTACAGGACTGGCTCAAATCCACTTTTATACCACTTCCAAAGAAACCTAATGCAAAAAAAGTTATAATGAATACTGGACCATCAGTTTGATGAGTCACATCCTGAAGTTCTTTTTAAAAATCCTGCATTTAAGAATATATCAGAAGTGTGAAGAGAGCATTGGAGATACCCAATTTGGATTCAGGAATGGATTTGGAATTCGGGAGGCATTATTTTAGTCTTCAGATACTAGTTCAGCAATGTCTCGATGTCAATGTTGATGTTTTTGTTTCATTGGTTATGAAAAAGCATTTGACTCAGTTAAACATGATAAACTTATTAATGTTCTTAAAGAACTAGGCTTAGGGCCTTTTTACACGACCCCTAAGATCCGCTGGTCCCTTAAATTCGGATCAGAGATCTTGAGGGTTTGTCGCTCTCCCTGCGTTCCCACCCCCTCCGCACTTCCTTGTTCTGTCTGCGTGAGGGGAGGGAGAAAAAAAGGGAGAAAAAAGGGAGAAAAGAATGCACTCTTACCTCCGAGTGCCGGTGGAAATTGCTCCGAGCCCCGGTCACTTCCTGGTTCCTCTTAAAGGGGCGGGAGGCAAACAACAACAACAAAAAGAAGCGAGGAGAGCCCGGCACTCTGCGCATCAAAATTTTTCACTCTCCCAGAGCAGTTACTTGAAAGATGTGCTGGGTCACGCTTAGGTGGGCGGGATCGCACTTAATTTTCTGTTAGCTCCGGAGCTGGTGGGGAAACATTTTTAAGCTCCGGAGCTTGCAGCCATTTGCTGCGGAGCTTAGGGGTCGTGTATAAACGCTTTTAGATAGCAGATTGTAATATCAGATTGATTGTGAATTTGTATTGGAAGCAGCGTGCTGGTGTCCGGATAGATGGTTAAGTATAAGGAGATGTGTCAATTACAAAAGGTGTTCATCAAGGTTTGTTTATTTATTTTTATCTTAAAGCTTATATACCGCCCCGTCTTCCAAAAAGGAACTCTGGGAGGTTAACAACAAAGGTTGTATTCTCTCACCTCTACTTTTTAATATCTAATCAGAAAGAATTTTCCAGGTTGCTCTTGAAGGAAAGAACCAAGGTGTGAAGGTGAATGGAGGTCTTGTTAATAACATAAATTACACTGATGACACTGTCCTGCTTGCAACAAGTCTGGCAGATTTGCAAGGATTATTGGATTCTGTTGCTGCAGAAAGCAGTGCCATGGGATTGCGACTTCGTGTGAAGAAGACAAAATGGATGGTTATCAGTAAAAATAAAATGGTTCACAGACTCTTCTCAAGATTAAATGTACAGTAAAAAAGATTCCTGCCGCACATGAGTGCTAGTTTTGTCTGACTCCAGGGGCAGTGCTCATCTCCGTTTTCGAGCCAAAGAGCCATTGTTGTGCAAGTCCATGGCCATGTGGTCTGCATGGTTGCACAGAATACTGTTTGCCTTTCCACTTTTTATGGTGGTACCCGTTTATCTATTTACATTTTACATGCTTTTGAACTGCTAGGTTGGCAGGAGCTGGGATTAACAGTGGGAGTTCACTCCGCTGCGTGGTACCTGGGATTCGAACCGGCAAGCTGCTGATTTTGCAACTGACTGTTTCAGTGCTCTAGTCTGATGAGCCACCACGCCCCTTCTCAAGATTCTCTAGCTCAGTGATGGCAAACCTTTTAGAGACCGAGTGCCCAAACTGCATTTCAAAACCCACTAATATTTTTGCAAAGTGCCAATACAGTAATTTAACCTGTATACAGGTAGCTATGAAGGGGCAATGTTGGGTGCCCACAGAAAGGGCTCCGAGTGCCACCTTTGGCACCTGTGCCATAGGTTTGCTATCATTGCTCTAGCTTCTCAAGTCACCATGCCAATTCTCAAGACTGGCAGTGATATAAGATAATAGCATCTTATAAATAACATGCCAATTCTCATGATTGATAGTGATATAATTGAAAGAGTATCATCTTATAAATACTTGTCAAAGATAACTCGGATTCTTCAAGTGAAATTCAGTGTAGAATTGCACATGATAGAAATTCCTTCCAGAAAATGAGGAAAGTCTTGACAAACCGGGACTTATCGATCAGACTTCGTACGTGAATATTTCGATCCTATGTATTCAGCATACATAATATAAATCAATTTAAACAAACTTCATTTTTATGCCACCTTTCTCCCCGAAGGGTCCCAAGGCAGCTCAATACTGCAAATCCTCAATACTGTAAACAGAAGAAAATTGCAGTATTTCGGACACATAATGCACAATAAAAATGCAAGTTATCCTTCAAGGAAAAATAGATGAGAATCATGGCCCAGGGCGTAGAACAGCATTCTGGCTTAAGAATTTAAACCAATGGTCCGCAGTGAGCACAGCTCCTCTATTTAGAATAGTTTTAGATAGAAACCAGTTTAGGCTACTGATCACCATTCACCAATGTTCTACAAGGACATGGCAAGGAGAAGAAGGAGAAGGAGGAGAAGGAGAAGAAGGAGAAGAAGGAGAAGAAGAAGAAGAAACACTATATTTTAATATGCTTTTTATGATAATTTTATGCCAAGTTCAATTGTACATAGTCATATTTTATGTTCCTAAAGTAACAGAATGACTTTCAAGCTGAAAAGTGGGGGAGTGCTAATGTAGCACTGTTTTCAATTTCTGTTTCCCCTGGGGGGGGGG
>JAHTLZ010000015.1:27319466-27334800 GCA_023846285.1 Phrynocephalus versicolor | reverse complement strand
GCAAGGTAGGAGAAACTCCCATCTAATTGATGGGAGAGTTACCATTACAGTGGTACCTTGTATAACAGACAGCTTGTATAACATAAAATTTGTACAACATAAAAAATTCCGGAGATAGGGGAAATTTGCTTAACATAATTGCCTATGGGGAAAATCCGTACAACATAAAAATGGGATTACTCTGCTTTCAATGCATTCCTATGGGAATTTGTATAAAGGAAAATTTGCTTAACATAATTTCATTTGGAACGAATTAATTCCTTTATACAAGGTACCACTGTATAGTCAGTGCTTTATTTCCATTATGATTATTTCATTATTTTCATTATGATCCAGGGCTTGATGCTCCACCGCAGAAGACCACTTACCTGTCTTTTTCCACACTTAAAGGGATCAGACACTGTAACTTCCTCTGTAATACCAGCCCTTTGATCATTTGTACTTTCTACACTTTTTCTAGCATTTCAGTATCCAGTCTGAGGTGTGGCTACCAGAATTAAACAGGATACTGTACTTAAAATGTCGCTGTGCCATAGATGGACATAAAGGAGTTACAGTATCCTTCTGGACGATTTTATCAAAGCATGCTGCTCAACATGTCATCTGGCCTTTCCCAGCAGCCAAAGCCTGCAATGAGCAATTATATTCAAATGAATAAGCAGTGCTTAGCACTGAATAAACAGCCTTTTTTTAAAAAAAAAAGGCACACTCAAGTTTTTTTCAAATCGCTATTAAGAAATATGGCCCCTTCCCCACATACAGCATCCATCTCATGCCCACTGCTGTGAACAGAATCTAGCAGGATGACTGTACAGAATGCACAGCTCCGATAACATGGGGTACATAGGGCGAACAAGCAAACCAAAACCCAACAAAAGGGAAATCAGAAACTCTCCCTCCCTCCCTCTCTTTCTCTCTCTCTTTGTCTGATATACAGTATTTGACACAAACTAACACAGCTACTTCTTTGAAAAATGACAACTGTGAGCAACATGAGAAAGTCCTTTGTTTTCATTTGGTTGTTGCATGCTATCAAGAGACTTCTGACTTGCAGCAACCCTACAAACTGGTCAGTTCCTGGAGATCTCATCAATACCAGCCCTTCTGGGGCCTTGCTAAACTGTGGCCACAGTTTCCTTTCTCAACCCAATCTACCTTACATTTGGTCTTCCTTGTTTCCTGCTGCTTTCAACTTTTTCTATAAGCTGCCAGCTCCGGAGCTTACAATTGTTTCCCCACCAGCTCCGGAGTCTGCAGGAAATTAAGTGCGACCACGGCCACCTAAGCGCGTCCCAGCACACTTTTCATGTACCTGCTCTTGGAGGGTGAAAATCCCAAGATCCGGATGTAATCTGGTGAGTGCCGGGCTCCCCGCGTTTCTTTTTTTTTTTTTTTTTGCCTCCCGCCCCTTTGAGAGAAGGAATCAGGACGGCGACCGGGCGGCTTCGGACGTGAGCCTGCATTTTTTCCTCTCTCTTTTTTCTCCCTCCCCTCACGCAGGCTGGAGCAAGGAAGTGCGGAGGGGTGGGGACGCAGGAAGAGCAACAAACCCCCAAGATCTCTGGTCCGAATTTAAGTGGCCAGCGGATCTTAGGGGTAGTGTGAAAAGGCCCTAGCCACTGGCGTAACTAGGGAGGGGTGAAAGAGTCCATTTGCCCCAGTGTGCGCAGCAATCTGTGGTACCTGGAGGGGGAGCAGGAGGAGGAAGCAATACGCCATCCTGCCAGCAGTCCTCCTTTTGCCTCGCTAAGGCTTGGAGATCCTTAGTTGAGATAAAGGAGGAGAGGGAAGCAGGTGATTTTTTTTTCAAGCAGCACCTCCGTCAATTGCTCTGCATCCTACTTCCCCCCACCCCCACTAAGGCTTGGCAATCACTAGCCTGGGGAAAGGGGGAGGGGGAAGCGTGTGATGGAGGTGCTGCTTGGGAAAAAAAATCCCATCACCTGCTTCCCTCTCCTCCTTTCCCCAGGCTAAAAATTGCCAAGCTTTAGCCGGGGGAAAGGAGGAGGGGGAAGCATGCTACGGAGGTGATGCTTGGGAAAAAATTGCCTACGCTATGTGGTTTGCACAGGAGAACCTTGTCTGGGAGACCCCTGAAAAGGGTGTGAGAAAAAGGAACCCTTCTCCCCCTCCCCTGCTGTTCCCCAATGATCGGGCACCCCTTCCTCAGTGGGTGAGATGCAGTTGGGGGCAGGAGGGGGCACAAAAACTGACTTTGTCCCTAGGTGCTCCAAACCCTAGCTACATCTCTGCTCTTAGCTTGCCCAAGGCACTGTAGTTTCTGTTTGTTTGTTTGTTTGTTTGTATTTATATTTATATACTGCATGATTTTCCCAAAGGAACTCAGGGTGGTGAACAATGTTAAATATGCAATAATGAGAAAAGAAAAAGAAGCAAAACAGCTCTACAATAAAGAACGTATAAAATGTCAGAACTGGATCAGATAAAAATGCAAAGATACATGAATGCAAAAATACAAGATGGCGGCAAATAAACACGGGGAAGCAAACAACATCAGTCATTCTACTGCTAGTAATAGTTTAGCCTTCATTTGATCTACCACTTGCTTGCCTTTCCAATGGTAAGGTGTATCTATAAAGCTAAAGCTCCCCTCCAACATTTCAAAAGAAGGGCTTTTATTTTGTCTGTCTGCTTTCTTCACTGAACAGCTTTCACATTCATGGAATGTGGAATACCACAGATAGAGGATACCTCTATTATTTATTAACTAGCCTCATACATGATACAAGACAAATGCAAGAACATTCATTAGTTCCTTTTTGTAAGAGTAATATAATTACATTATGTGAAAATATTCTCTTGAAGGTACTAGCATTTACTTCTGAGTCAGCATGTTTAGGATTGGCCCATAAATGTGCTATCTTTGTTTGCTACAGTATTTCATAGGTTAAATGGAAATAGGTTTCATTTGTTAAACTTATTTACTCTTTCAAAACAGAAAGGACTGCAATGATGACCATACTGTCTTTTCCCCTCCTGCTTTTGAAAAGAATGAACTCATTTCCTTGCCTTTAGTGGTAAACCAAGTAACTTAGCAGAAGATAATGTGGAGAAAGTCCAGAAAAAAACCCACTACCACAACCCTTGCTTACTTTCTTTTCCTGAGGGGTGAGGTTAGGGGTCCTGACTGGAGAATGAGGTATCCCACTCCTTCGGCCTCTGTTCACAGGAAGTGGGTCCAAGGGGAGCCCACCACAAACTTCTTTCAGGGTCGACATCACTGTTGTGAGAGAACGTTTCCCCAGAAGAACTTTCACGGAGAACTCCTGAAAGGAAGGACTCTTGGAGCAAGCGCTGGACAAGCCAAGATCTGAGATCGCTCCCGATGGAAGCCGTCTGTCCTCTGGTTTCTCATGGGGGAGACGCGGGAATGCCATGCCTGCCACACCTATTTGGCCTGCACAATCCTATTGGTTTCTCCTGCCTCCTGCCTCCTCCTCCTCCTGGGGAATCATTCACCCGCCCAACAGTTTATTCTTGGGTTGTTCTCTGCCCATGCTGCTGCCCTGTCACTTGGAGCTAAATTTTGGCCTCCTCCTGTGCTTTGCACACACTGCTGTTGTGTGTGCAAACATGTACCACCTCCACTCCAGTGTAGGGAGGGGAAATGATTGCAAGAGTTCCTCACTTGACAGGACAGGACACGGTACTCTTTTTTTAATGCAATCTTTATAGCAAAGGGTTAGACCTCCCCATTAGGTTAGGTCCATTTCATCAGGGGGATTGAAATGCCATTGAGGCTTTCCCGTCATATTTATTTTTAAAATTAAGTTATTATAACATTTTATACTTCAAAGTTAGATTCTAGGAATCCTTAATAGGGTTCTACAAACCACCCTGTAAAGGAGGGCTGGGCAGCTGGTAGCCCTGTAGATACTGTTGGGCTGGATCACAGAACTACATAAGAACCTCTGGGGGATTGCAAGTGGCTGAACCCTGCTTTAGAGAAAGGCAACATCTGCCAAGCATTCAATGAGACCAATCTTTCTTAGAACATTACTATCATCTTAGGATGTTCCTGTGCCAAATGGACAGCCAACCACACATCAGGCAGCAGCATTATTTGAGCCTCAAAAAGGGACCTTAGTGTGTAGAGTTCATGCTGGAAAGCTTTTAATATCTCATACCATTATCTCAGATCAGGGAGGCCCAGAAAAGTCACCAACAGGGCCTAGAATTCAACCTAAGAACAACTGGAAGTCAATGAAGGTGTGGACCTTGGCATTAGAGGTTCAAAACTGTCAACCACAGTGTCCCGGCAACTGCATTCTGGAACAGTCACAATTTGGGGAGTACATTTCAAAAGCAAGCGATGGACATACGTGTGCTTTCAACGCTTCAATCTGGAGCAGAGGCATTTGTCATACAAATCAGCATTCTGTCCTCTAGATTTAAAGGAAAGTGTAATTTCTACTAAATGCTAGGACAAACCGCCTGACACTATGGCCTGCTTGAAAATTGAATTGATTACCCTGGAAAGTGGTGCATTTTCCTTTGGTGGGGATTTTGAAACAGTGGTCGGATGCCCATCTGCCAGGGATTCTTTAATTGTAGATTTCTCATTTAAGTGGAAAGTTTAACTTAACAAACCTTGGGATTCCAGCTTTCAAAGTCAATGATTTGGTGTAATTCCAAACAGGATACAGTATAGGCTGCAGATCTGGCCCTACCATGATAAAGAGTAAGGCAACTGCCTCAAGCAGCACATTTGGGGTATTTCATAAGAACAACAAGTAGGTACTGTATTATTCTTATATTTGTACCTCAAACGGCAGAGGGAGGCATTTGTTGGTGTTTGATTTTCACATGCCAAACTTTTTTTAATGGGCTCTGTATTGTATGCACATTTATTGGAGAGATGGGGTGCCATTTGCAATTCCACTTCTGACAGCAAAATGTTTTCAGTTGGTCCAGACAAGAGGGTGAACAGGGAGAGAACTGAAAAACTCTGCCCAAAATGTCAGCTATAGTCACATTGCAGCTGCAAACTCAGATCTGCTAATGTTTGAGAGATGTGAGTCAGACAGATCTTTGTGCCAGAGAAGTCATGCTTGGAATAAACGGAAGTTGTGCTTATTGCCCAGTGACCAACCACAAAACAAAGCAAGGTACCATACTTGGAACGATGCGTGGAAAACATCTGCTGGGACAATCAGCTTCTTTCAAAACTTAAGGTATTCTGTCTTCTCCCAGGCTACCGGCAGCACACAGTTTGGCTTCTAGCCTCCTATGATACAACCTATTGTTGTTGTTCAGTTGCTCAGTCGTGTCCGACTCTTTGTGATCCCACGGACCAGAGCACGACAGGCCCTCCTGTCTTCCACTGCCTCCTGGAGATTGGTCAAATCCATGTTGGTTGCATCAATGACACCATCCAACCATCTCATTCTCTGCTGCCCCCTTTTCCTTTTGCCTTCAATCTTTCCCAGCCCCAGGGACTTTTCCAAGGAATCCTCTCTCCTCATGAGGTGCCCAAAGTACTGGAGCATCAGCTTCAAAATCTATCTATATGGCCAAACTATAGGAGAGCCAATAGCAGCAGCTGGCATTCTGATTGCCTGGCACCAGCTTTTTTTTCCTCCACTGGCTAGAAATCTGGGTTGTTTTGTTTTACCATTTATCCCTGGGACCTAAGCTTGGGTTTTGTTTGCGAGTATGACTGCTCAGACAGGGGATCTCTACGGAATCACCATGAGCTTCTAATAACAATATCAGCATTGTTTGATTTGAGCCCCAGTCTAGATCCTGCTAGGAAAGGCTTAATCTTCCTTATACAACAAAAAGGAAGAGTTCCTGAATTTAAACAGAGGCTTATCTTATGTCTTCCACACAGAGTCCGCAGATTCCCTTGGGGTGGAGCCAAGGAAAAGAAGAAGGAAACAGTCTCCCAGATCAGAACATTAAGTCAAAAGCAGTTGGTGAAAGGATCGGAGGATAAGCTTCTTATCAGAGGGTCACAGAAATGAACATGTGGGTAGGAGGAGTGACTCCTATACGGGGATAAAGAAAGGGGGCAGATGAAAAATGCTTCCTCTCGTTGTGTCAAAGTAAGTGTTGGTACATGCATGTAGCCAGATCTAGTGTTGAAAGAGATTAGAAAATCTTTCCAAATACTGTACTTAATCAGAGCTAGTGCAGCAAGAGATTAGAAAACCTCTCCCAGCACTTACAAGGGTTAGAAAATCTGTCTCAACACGGAGAAGGTAGCAAACACTATCTTGTGCAAGTAATAAATAGGACCAGTTAGATGGTTGAACTTGGCCTAGAAACTTCAGATTAGATCCCACCTAAACTCTTGATTCTATGCCTGGCTTTGCCCAAATTACAGGGTTGTCTTTTAATGGTCATAAGAACATAAGAACATAAGAAGAGCCATGCTGGATCAGGCCAAAGGCCCATCTAGTCCAGCTTCCTGTATCTCACAGTGGCCCCACCAAATCCGTCAGGGAGCGCACGAGACTAGATATCTGTCTCCTGATACCACTCCCCTGCATCTGGCCCTTGAAGTACCCTGGTTTTAAGCCTGGAGATTGAGGACTGAAACTGCAGTTACATAATGGGGTTGGGATGATTTTGCCTTCCATTTGTAATCCTCCCATGGTTTCGTGTCACTTGTCGTATATACACCTATGATGAAAAAAAGATCCATTAAGAAGGAACAGATGAAGAAACGGTGCAGTGTTTTTGATGGCTAGAGTATGGAAAAATGGGGAATGCACCAAAGAGGAATAAGCAAAATAGCTAGAAAAGGTAAAGCACAGAATGAACTTAGACTTGTCAGAGATATTAAAGATAGTAAAGTGATTTTTTTAGTTATGTCTGCAGCAAAAGGAAAAATAAGGAAATGATAGGGTCTCTGCATGGCAAAGATAACCAATTACTAACAGGAAACAGAGACAAGGCAGAACTACTCAATACCTTCTTTGCCTCCGTTTTCTCCAGAAAGGAAAAAAGAGTTCAGTCAGGTCGAAGAGTAAATGAAGTAGGGTGGAAATGGCAGCATAGAATAAGTAGGAAGGTAGTACAGGAACACCTGGAAACCCTAAATGAATTTAAGTCTCCAGGACCAGATGAATTACACCCAAAGATATTAAAAGAACTGGCAGAAATAATTTCAGAACCATTGGCAATAATATTTGAGAAGTCCTGGAGGACAGGGGAAGTCCCCATTGATTGTCCCCTTCCTCAAAAGGGGGTGGGGGAAGAAGACCCAAAGAATTACTGCCCAGTCAGCTTGACATCTATTCCTGGAAAGATTCTAGAAGAGATTATTAAGCAGACAGTCTGTAATTATTTAACAAGCAATGCTGTCATTACTAGAATGCTGTCAACACAGGTTTCTCAAAAACATGTCATGCCAGACTAATTTGATATCTTTCTTTGATGGAGTTACAGGATGAGGGGAATACTGTGGATGTAGTTTATCTTGATTTCAGTAAGGCCTTCAGTAAGGTTCCCAATGACACAATTGCAAAGAAGTTAGTAGAATGTGGGATAGATACAGTTAGGTAGATTTGTAAATGGTTGACAGATCACACCCAAAAGGTGATCGTAAATGGCTTCTCCTCAGCATGGAGAGGGGTGACCAATGGAGTGCCCCAGGGTTCACTTCTGGGTCCAGTGCTATTCAAGATCTTTATGAATGGGATGGACAAAGGAATAGAGAGTAGACTGATTAAATTTGCAGATTATACCAAAATTGGAGGGGTGGCTAATTCTCTAGACTCAGAGGATAGGATAAAAATCCAAAATGACCTTTACAGATTAGAGTGCTGAGCCAAAGCAAATAGAATGAATTTCAACAGAGAGAAATGTAGGGTCCTGCATCTAGCCAGAAAAAATGAATTGCACAGATATAGGATGGGAGACACCTGGCTGGAGTATAGTACCTGTGAAAGGTATCTGGGAGTCTGGGTGGACCACAAATGGAACATGAGTCAGCAGTGTGATGTGGCAGCCAAGAAAGCCAATGTAATTCTTGGTTGCATCAACAGAAGCATGGTTTCTAAAGCAAGGGAGGTGATGGTACCATTCTATTTTGCTCTGGTGAGAGCCCACCTGGAGTACTGTATTCAGTTCTGCACTACTCAATTTAAAAAGTATATTGACAACCTCAAGCAGGTCCAGAGGAGGGCGACTAGGATGGTTAAAGGTCTGGAACATATGTCTTACGAGGAGCAGTTTAGGGATCTGGGAATGTTTAATCTTACAAAAAGAAGGTTGAGAGGGGACATGATAGCCATGTTTACATATTTGAAAGGATGACATATTGAAGAGGGGGTTGGCTTGTTTTCCATGGTTTCAGAGACTAGGGCTCAGATCAACCGTTCCAAACTACAGGAAAAGAGATTCCATTTGAACATGAGGAAGAACTTCCTGACAGTTAGAGCTGTTCATCAGTGGAATATGCTGCCACAGCGGGTGGTGGAGTCTCCTTCTTTGGAGGTGTATAAGCATAGGCTGGATGGCTATCTGTTGGGACTCCTGTGATGGGGGTTCCTGCATGGCAGGGGGTTGGACTGGATGGCCCTTGAGGTCTCTTCCAACTCTAGGATTCTATGAGTCTATGAAGCATCCAGTTTCTTCTCAGCATGGGCACAGCTGAATAATATGTGCATTGGCTACATTTCATGGGGTTCTGGTAATATAACGGTCAAAAAATGGACACGATGCAGACAGAGAAGTTCATCACTCATTAGACATGTTCATAGAAAGATTCTGACCAGACCAGGGAGGCCCTCCTTAATTTTGAACCATTCCTAGTATAGACTATATACCTAGGTCTATACTTTACTCACAACCTTCATTCTAGTCCAAGGGTCTCAGGCTCATGTTTAAGTCCATCTTTCATTCTTCTGAAGTCAGTACATTGGTCCCCCCCCCTTTGCGGTTCATATACTGCGGTCCTGCTATATCGTGGGACCGCAGTATATGAAAAAGGCCCCCTAGGCTAAGGGGGGAAAGTCCTGTTTCAAGCCTTCCATACTTACCCCAGGACTGGAGCTGCCCCAAAGGGGCCTGTGAAGGCCTTCCTGGGCCTTTTGGAGGCCCCCAAAGGGCCTCCCTGCAAACCAGAAGTGAGTTCCAGATCACTGAAAATCATTTCTGAGGCCCCCCGAGAGGCTTTCTAGGCCTGTCGGAGGCCTCAGAAATAATTTCCGGTTCCCAGAAGTCACTTCTGGTTCACAGGGAGTTCCTTTTGAGGTCTCCAGAAGGCCCAGGAAGGCCCTCACAGGCCTGTTCAGGGTAGGGGCAGGCTGGGGGTAAGTACAAGAGCCTGACTCGACCTGCATCCGCATATCATGGATTTTCAATTATCACGGGTCAGGTCAGGTCCCTAACCCCAGCGATAGGTGGGGGATCACTGTACCTTGCTCACCAGCGGAGTGAGGAGTGTGTAGCCTGCAAGATTATCTTATACAACACCCACAGAGTGCTTTAAGCATTAGGGGAGTGGTATATAAGCAACACCCATTCTAATCTATACATACTGTACAAAGTAGTACATAAAGTACAAGACGTAGAATCCTTGGCAGTCACTTGGTAGCCTCCGTAATATTACATGCACAGGATGTGGGAGTACTGAGCTCTGCAGCATTTCTAGAGGCCCCTTGGTAAGGGTATACTGAGCTGTCTTCCCTGTTATTTATGAAGTGCCTCCCTCCATTTTACTGAATGGAGCAAAGGAATGCTGAGATAAAAATGTCACCTGGAACTGCTCTTACTTGAATAAAAAGTAGGTCATGCAAACAATATAGAAAGGAGCAGTTTTCAACATCAGATTGGGGCCCTTTGTAGTTGATTTGTTTTCTCTATGAAAGATCTGTCAGATCTGTCTTGTTTCCTTGAAAATAAATTTTAAAAAGCAGCAAACAAGGTCTTTTTGTTGAACCTCACAACACTGTCTGTTGGATTTGGTGTCTCTGTTGTAATGCAAAGGAATTAAGGGTACTTTGCCCTTCAGTGGTTAGCAATTACTCTGTTTTCAATGCATTCCTGTGGGAAATTTGTATAAAGGAAAATTTGCTTAACATACTGTAATTTCATTTGGAACAAATTAAGTCCTCTATACAAGGTACCACTGTAATAGGAAAATATTACATTTAAAGTAACATGATTTAAATGGTCAAGGGGCATGGTGGCTCAGCAGGCTAGAGCAATGAAAACTGTGGGCAGCTCAGCGGTTCCAATCCTGGGTGCCAGGAGCTTGCTCCTGCTGATAACCCCAGCTCCTGCCGATCTAGCAGTTCGAAAGCATGTAAATGCAAGTAGATAAATAGGTACCACAGTAAAAAGCAGGAAGATAAAATAGTGTTTCCTTGCATCCATGCTGGTCAGGTGGCCATGGAGTTGCACAACATTGGCTCTTTGGCTTGAAAACAGAGATGAGCACGGCCCCTAGAGTTGGAAACGACTAGCAGGCATGTGCGGGGGGGGACCTTTACCTTTATTTAAACGGTCACCTCTGAACACCATGAAAGGTGTGTTCTCTGCCATGCAGGCAAGATCGTTTTACTGCCCAAGGCAGCCACAGAACGATATAAAAGGGGATTGGCCTATGTGCGAAGAACCATGCATGTTTTCTTTAACCGGGGCTGGGGGGGGTGCGGAGAAGTAAAGAGGGAGGCAGGAGGGTTTGCCCTAGAGGTCGGGGGATCCTGCTTTATTTAGCCTGGGCGTTCCCAATAACCTGCCATGCACACCCCTTCGCCGGGGGGGGGGACCCTCCCCCCTTACGCAAGGCGCAGGGCAGCCGTCGGGCAAGGAGACGGGTCCCCCCCTCTGGATCGCCCGGTGGCAATGCGTGGCAGGCCCGACAGAGGGCGCCGCGGAGATATTTCACGAAGGAGGGCGAGCCTGCCGCCGCTGAGTCCATCCAGGCAGGGCCGGCGTGGGCGAGGGAGGAGGGACCCGCGTGGGCTGCTCTTGTCAGTCAGGCCGGCTTTTGCCTGGTCTCTTGTTGCGAGAGAGGGACGCGGAACCGGGGAAGAAGCGGACAGGTGCTTTCCGGCACAGGCGACAGCGAGCGAGCCCCCGAGGCGGGAACGAGGTTGGGGGTGGGGTGGGGGAGTGTCTCCAACCCGACAGATTTCCCACCTCACTAGCACGTGTGAAAAGCGGGGCGAGAAGACCACGTGTTAAAGGGGGGATAGATAGAGAGGCGCGGGCAGGTCTGAAGCCGGCAGAGATCACTCTGTCGGTATTGGGGGAGACAAGCGAGGTAGAAAGAATGAACGGCTGGGGCTAATAAAAATGGTTTGCCATCACTCCCCTTCACCGGCAGCGCTGCTGATCGTTTCAAGGCATTCGCAAGGGAGGGACGAAACAACAG
Source organism: Phrynocephalus versicolor (assembly GCA_023846285.1). Taxonomy (NCBI): domain Eukaryota; kingdom Metazoa; phylum Chordata; class Lepidosauria; order Squamata; family Agamidae; genus Phrynocephalus; species Phrynocephalus versicolor. The sequence continues at coordinate 27,323,447 of JAHTLZ010000015.1, read as the reverse complement.
CGCCCCGATTCCTCCCCCCCCCCTCGAAGATCCTTGGAGTCGGGCACTGCCGTGTCTTCTGCCCGGCTCTTGTGAATCGAGGTTGCGTGCGTTGTAATGTCAAAATGCCGTCCAAAGGTTGAGCCCCTTCCCGCCCAGACCGGTGGTCGGAGTGGCGAGGGGGGGGGGGCGTGCAGAATTGAAGGGGACAGCAGCGGACTGAGTGCCGGCTTCCCAGATCGCTGTTTGGGCGAGGGTGGCCACTGCCCGACCTGCGGAGCAGAAAGGGGCTCCGAAGGTCGCGGATGACCCCCCCTCATTTCGCTACTCCCCCCATTAACGATGGGAAGAGGGAATCGTCATGGGATGGCCCCCGCCCGGCCACAGAAAGCCATTGGGGCGAGAATCCGCCTCCTTTCCATCGCGCTCTCGGCGTCGGGGCGCAAAAGGAGGAGGAGGGGGGGAGACGCCGCGGATCCAGCGTGCGGAGCGCGGGTGGCGGCGGTGTGTGTGTGTGGGGGGGCAGTTGCGCGCAAAACAAAGGCGCCCCTCCCGTTACCAGCCCCGGGCGTGAGTCAAGCTGATGAGCAGGACCGGGGGAAGGAAGGGGGGGCGGGAGAGCAGGACAGAGGAGAGCAAGGGCGACCCGAGAGGAGAAGAAATCTACGCCTTGTAATTGTGTGAGAGAGAGAGAGAGAGAGAGAGAGAGAGAGAGAGAGAGAGAGAGAGAGAGAGAAGGACCTGAAGTGAAATCGAAAGTTGACTGGCCGGGTTGAGAGCAGAGCCACTTGCTGGCATTGCCGGTTCGAGACCCGAGGAAGGGAAAGGGATGGAATCAGGCATGTGAACGTCCCCCATGCGGGGCAGGGGGGGGGGGGGGGGGGGGGGGGAAGGTCTACCTCTGAGCAGCCAGAGGGACTGATTAATTGCGAGGCGATAGACGGCGGAGAGTGACGCGCGGGGAGTCGACGTCCAGAGCAGGAAAAAAAAAAAGAAGGAGAAAGGGGGCAAAAAGAGCCAGAATATAGAGACAACCCCGCCGGGTGTTCTCTCCCCCCCCTCCTCCCAAAAGGAAAAGGAAAGGTACACCGACGACCCTCGCTCCCCAAAGGGAAGGTTTTCCTCCCAAAGGTCATGTGAACGCCGGACTTGTGAAAATATTGTTCTTATTTGGGTCCTGCCGTCGCCGGTGAAGATGGATTTCCTAGGCGGGGTCCTGCAGCCGAAAAGCATAACGCTCATCCTACTCCTGGAGTATATTATCTCCGGCCACCTTGGAGCAGGTAAGCCTGGAACAAATAATAAAGGCATATTGGGCACATCTCTTCTTGGTAAGCAGCATGATCGAGGGGGCTGGAGTGGGGTCGGGGTGGGACGGAAAACAGCTTTTGAGCCTTTTTTTAAAAATCGTATTCACGGTATCGTTTGTTTCGCCGAGTCTAGAACCTGATCACCTTGACAGCACAGTATTTCATTTCTGCCCAACAGCATCCCTCCACCATTCCGTTATTTTCCAATGTGAAGGCAGCAACCCAAGGCAGGGAGGAAGCCCCATTTCCCAAAGCAAATCCAGGGCTGCTTTAGGAAACGGGCTTCGCGGAAGAATTTTCAAATGCAAACCCTTAAGGGTCCCCCCCCCTTTTTTAAAATCTATATGGAGGCTTAGATTTGCAAAAATAACCACACTCACAAATACTGTCAATGAATGGGCTTCAGCTGTGGGGATGTGCAGTTGCGTGTCCGGACTCGGGAGTTAGTGTAAAAAGCACCTGACGCAGGGCTGGAACTGAGCTGAGGTTTATGGTGTCTCTTTCGATCCAAGCCAGCCAACCATGCATCCTTCCTGTGAAACATGCCTTTGCTTTCCAAGATTGCTTCCTTACCAGAAGAAGGATTGAGTACAGTATTGTCAGCTGCTCTGGACAATACCAGTTGCAGACGCCTGTGTGTGCTTGTCGGGTCCTATGGAGCCCTGTGACTGAGGCATCCTCCCTCATTCATGTAGAGCCCTCTAGTGTGCTGCTTTAGTTAAGAGCGAAAAGGCCCCCTCAATGGCCAGACTATTCATCCCTCTAGTTTAGTGCTCCCTGCCCTGGCAGGCAGCAGCTGTCGGGAGCTTGAGGCATAAGGATGTTTATCCCAGTGTCAAAGGAGAGAGGCTTGAGATTAAATCTAGGACCTTCTGCATGTAAAGCATGTGCTTTACCACTGAGCTTCCTTTTCCTTGCATTTACTTCTTCATTTGGTGAGTCTCCTGCCTGTCTCCTGCAAGGTGGTTTGTGGTAAGACCAAAAAACAAATACTGTGCCATTTTAAAACCCTAAGCACATCCGACCTCGCCTGATTTCGGAAGCTTAGCAGGGTTGGCCCTGGTTAGTACTTGGATGGGCGACCACCAGGGAGTAGGAGCTGGCAAGCCACTCCAGTATTCCTGCCAAGAAAACTCCATGGACATGGAGTCACGAAGAGTCGGTCACAACTGTAACAACACAAAACACACACACACACACACACACACACTATAAAACCTGCTATGAGAATTTGGACAACATTTTGTAGGCAAACACTTTGTACAGCGCCCATCTCTAGGCTGGGTGCTGTAGCTGATACACATGCTGCAGATGTAACTTCATCCCATTATAATGGATGTGGTCAGGGTTCCTGGAGAGGTGAAAGCCACCACCTGTATGGTGGACCCATGCTTTTCCTGGCAGCCAGAGGAAGGGGGGACTGGCTGAGTAGGCAAGGGGAGTGGAGGAGGCCTCCCTGCAGTAAGATAGGGTGACAGCATGCTTAAAGAAGGCAGCAATTTAAAAAAATTGAAAAGGCTTCCCTTGAAGTCCACTTGACTGGAAAACCAGCCGGTCTCAGATATTCAGTTTGTTTGGCAAGTGTGTGTGTGGTGATTTCTTGACTCCAAGGATTCCTGGCGGAAGAAGATGGTGTAGACCCATTTCAACCTGACGCCAGGCCCATCTGTGTGATGGAAGCAGCTTGGGTTGTCTTGGTGGCTGACCTGTGACAGCAGCTGGACGGTGGGAGTGTGTCCCTGTTTATTTGGCTCATCTACTCAGGAGCTTCTGATGCCATTGGCCATGGCATCCTTCAATTCAAAGCGCCTATAAAGCCAGGCTCTCTGAAGGACCGTCTCTCCCCCATATGAGCTTTAGTGGCCCTTAAGATCTTCAGAGGAGGCCCTTCTCTCAATCCTATTACTACTGCAGGCATGTTTGATGGCAACATGAGAGAGGACAAGTTGTGGAATGCTCTTCCTTGGGAGGTTAGGCTAACTTCTCCTTTTAATCCTTTCACCAGCAGTTGAAGGCCCACTTCTGCAGGCAAGCTTTTAAGAACTAGGACTGAGTCCCTAGATCAGTGTTGGCGAACCTGTGGCACGGGTGCCAAAGGTGGCACCCGGAGCCCTTTCTGTGGGCACCCGACAGCCACCTGTATGCAGGTTAAATTGCTGTACTGACACTTTGCAAAACATGAGTGGGTTTTGAATCGCAGTTTGGGCACTCAGTCTCTAAAAAGTTCACCATCACTGCCCTAGATGCTGGATTTTTCTTTTGCTTTTTATGTTTGCTTTGATTAGTAGATTCCCAGTGTGGTGTGATGGGTAGAGTGAAGGACTAGGACCCTGGGGAACAGGGGTCGAATCCCCACTTGGCCGTGGAAACTCACTGGGCAAGGGTGTGGAACTGGCAAAACCACTCCTTATATAGACCACTTACTTTGAAAGCCCTAGTAGGGTCGTGATAAGTCAGTTCCAACTTGATGGCACAACGCACACATATGTTTACTTTTGATATTTTGATCATTTGAAAATTAATTAATTAATTACAAATTGTAAAATTACAATTTTACAAATGATGTAAAATTAATATTCTTCATTGTTATTGTAGCTTAACTACTTTTTAATCTGTAGTTTGTTGTGTTTTTAGTAACCTGTCTTTAGTAAGTGAGCCACCTTGGTTCCCCTTACCAGGAGAAAGGGGGTTG
>JAHTLZ010000015.1:27269048-27319456 GCA_023846285.1 Phrynocephalus versicolor | reverse complement strand
ACACACACACACACACACACAAAGACACAAACATGAACCACATGTTTTAGGAACCATGAGTGCTGCTCATATTAGGCTACACAATGTTAACAATGTTATTGCTCATGGGTGAGGCTGCAGTACAGAAGGAAACATAATTTGTAACATGTACAGTATCTGCCATGTTTTGGCACTTCCCAAAGGGATGGCTTTCTGAAAGCACAGAGCAGGAATGAGCATTCAGAAGAAGACCACTGATCAGTGACTAATTGATCACCTGATAGCTTTTAGCTTTTGTTAGCAACTCTACTTTGGGTGGGTGGTTGGGTGGGACACAGCAACCAGGATTCCCCAGTAAACATCCCTGAGGGATATCTGTGAAGATTCTCCGTCATCCAGGTGACCTTATTGGAAGTTGAATTATGGCAACTGGACTTCTTTTCTTGAGAGATCAAAATGTTTTGCTGCTCATCCAAGCAGCTTCATCAGTCTGAGGAAAGTTAGTTCACTTCATTTCACATCACCCTGGTCTGAATAGGCTCGTTGATTGTCACAGATACTGTGACAAACTGGAGAGGTGTTCTGTTCACTACAGAGCTTGTGTGAGATTCATACTGTCCATTTGTCACCTGCTCTCTGCACATTGGCCACACAGGTAGCCACATGTACAGAAGGGCTGCTACTTCTGGTGCTTTACCAGGGATCACCAACCCCAAACTTTCCCCAGTATTTGGGATTGCCTTTGTTAACTGTGCCTTCCAGCCAATGGCACCTTAACCTTGCTGATTTTCTTTTAACAAAGCATCACACTCCTGAACCTGTGCTTATTTAATTTGTGGGAGATTGGTGAAAAGAACCACTACGATGAAGCTACTCTTTAAATATCCAGTGTAGCCTGCAGGCAAAGAGGGCTATGATGATTTGCTAAATTAACAAATTAAAATTAATGTGGAGGAGCGTCTAATTAATTAAGATGTTGGTAACAGAACAACAAAGAGGCAGGAAGAAAGAAAAGGTAAGACTTGAGCCACAAAACAGGAGAAAATAAAAACATCAACTTCTTTACTATACATACAGTGCACACACCACCACACTAGGTGACCATTTTCTACCACATAAAACTGCAGATGCCAAAGTCAACTGGCTCTCCTCAAATGCCTCATTCCTAGTCATTTTCACCAACCAATCAGGACTTAACACCGCACATGAGCATTCCAAGACACATCTGTCAATCACTCCAGGGCCCCTCCCATGAATGAAGCATAAACATATATCGGCATAAACAACAATACACCATTACCTCAAGCTACATACACCCACACCTTTGTGGCATTGCCACAGATGCTACGTGACCATTCACTTAATTTACATAAAACCACTAAGCTGCGTACCTTGCTTCTCTAAGACAAAGTATGGCCCCATCTAGAGTTGGCTGAATGAGTACACACTTTTGCTTTGTAAATTTAAAACATATTGAAAGGACCACAGAGATCGCAGTCAAAACAAAACACAGCAAAAATAGCCAGACCACACAGCACTGGTCAGCCCACCCTGCGTGAAGGGGATTTCTTTTCCACTATTGGTACATTTTTCTTATTTCTGACCAGAGATTCAACTGAGGAATGGCAGTCGATAACAAGATTAGACCCATCCGCTGGAAGCATGGAAAAAAGAAGGTCTCTTAGATGCAGCGTATTTGAAAAAAACACAGCGAGCTGCAGTCAGGGACTTGTCTGTTTTCAACATAAGAGAGCAATTTCACAGCAATCACCAAATCCCTGTGTGCATAGTTTTGGTTTCTCCTATGTATCCCTCTAAAGAGGGCAAGGGGTGGTGTTTATTGCATTTAAGCAAGCCTACAACTGACTTTTGGAGATCCCCTTGGGATTCTCTGCTCTCCAGCATCTTCCATCAAAGTGGTCACTCGCTTCTGCTTTTACAACTGGGTGAATTATGGCCAAGAGAGCAGCCCCTTTCATCACCAGATCCTCCCGGTCACTGGCCAGTCACCTTCTGTCCGACACACAGCCACCTCCATGAGCAGCTCCCCTGGGGATGAAACAGTGAATATACATAAATCGTGGAACAGCGGTGGATTATTGGGTATCAAGCACCAACCCTCCTCAACCTCAGTGACGTGTAGCCTCCTGCAGGCGAGAGTGGGAGAGTGCCCTCCAATCCCAATTGTTTCTCGTTTGATGAATTATTCAAGGAGCCTCTTTTGGCATTCAGGGCCAATCCATGCTTGCCGGAGCGCTCCGTCCCTTCATCTGCACACTGCCCCACTGCCATAACCCCACGTTGCAGGGAATAACGGAGTGGTGGGTGTGCTGCCTTATTGGGAGGCCAACCAAGTGTGCGCACACTGAGCTCTTCCAGTGTGAGGGTCTTCGTTGACCACCAGTGTTGATTCTTCCCCCCCCCTTCTTCACCCACACCGTCTTCCTTCCCTGTCTGTTTGGCTTGTGCTCTACTCGGCTGTTCCTAATGACACAGCAGTTCAGGCAGGGACCATTTATGCTGCATTCGCAGGGACCACTGATAAACTTCCCTGTCATCACTGTGGACCAGAAAGGCAACAGTGCCCCTTTCCAATGTTGGAAATGCTGATAAACCACTGTGTGCAGAAAATGAAATTGACTCCAAAGAGGGTTTCGCAGCTGTATAGGGCCTGTTCATTCTACCACTGTGTCTACTCTTTCCCTATCCATCAGGTTCTCATCACTAGAGTAGGGGACACCCATCCCAAAGTTCCCCAGTGAGGTGGCTTCTTCTGCTCAGATCTCAATTAGCCCTCACTTTTAATGTTATCCTAATCCTTTGTGGAACAGCATTCACAGCTATTTTCTTTCCATTCATAACTGAAATCCAGCCGGCCGACTTCTGTCTATATTGCTTAGAAGTGAAGGGTTTGTCCTGTTTCCATGCTTTCCTACCAGTCAGCAAGGGTCCTAAATTTGACATGATCTCTTGAGAAGCTTCCTCAGAAGAGGTCTGCTCAGAAGCCTTCAAAATCATTGGAGTGTCTGCAAACTCCCTTGACAACATACGACACTGCAGAACTTTTGTAATATTGTAATGTGTTTTCCCATCAAATGTTCTGGCTTGGTTCAGCATATACAAAATAAAATATGTGCCGTGCTTGATCTATAAAAATAAATGTCCTGTGACTGAAAGAGGATGGTCTAAGTTCATTGTTTGCACTTAAGTGTGTACATTCAAAAATTGAGGTGAGAAGACTATGGGGCAAAATGCGAGAAAGAAAAGCAAACATCAGTATGAAGCAGAAAACATAATTAGGAAGCAAAATCTAAGGCAAATCAATAGGGTAACTGGCCGTTCTGTTAACAGTGTTCTAGGAATTGTCATCCAAAAGAGTCCACCAGCTTTTCCAAGTTCTGGTTAACATTAATAACCACAAAGTGCCACACGGGACAGCTTATGTCTGATACAAACCGGGTACTGTACTGTAGTCAGGGTGAGGCTGGCTTAATGTGCTCCCTCTACCGGTAGCTGCTTCTTTGAAGAATGGAAATAAAAGCACAAAACAAGGCAGGAAGAGGGAGGAGGACACCACAGCTGCTGCATAAGATAGGATTTTTTTTAAAAAAATTCCCCAAATTGCTCATCATAAGAACTACTCAAGGAAGCAGAGGGAGGGAAAAGAAAGAATGAACTCACAAATATTGACCAGAGGTTGTGGCTATGAGGGCTGCAGTCTAGGTTTGGGTTTCAAAAGGTAGATTGCAGAGTGAAAGATTTGGTTTCTGGTTGGTATTGCAGGTGTCAGATCATATACACAACTGAGATTCTCCCATTTTCATATCTTATACCCGGCTCCCACTTTCCTTGCCTTTTTTTAATGCCTTGCACCAGCAACAACAATAAACTAAAACAGAGTTAGACCAATGCCAGTCAACAGACTGAAATTTATTTATTTATTTATTTATTTGTATACTGCCCATCTAACAAAGGCTACTCTTGGCAGTTCACAACATAAGAGTAGACTGTTACAATATAAAAGAGCATAATACAAAACAAGAAGTAATGCAAATAAAAAACATAATTAAGTCAACATAATTAAGACTGACAGCATTTTTTCACAAGTTTAGCTTCCAAGTTTAATTTTTTTTTTTAAAAAAAAAACCTGCAATACACTTTAAAAGATCAGGCTTTTGGCATGTGTACTGGTCATGCTATCTTTAGGATTATTGAAACAATAAACTGGGTACCCTGAATATTTGTGAATATATTTGACCGAGTTCAGGTGGCAGGAAGATCGTTTGAAGGATTTGGGCGGGTGGGTGAGAGAGAGAGAAGGACTAGAATGCATATTGGAGTGAGGTGTGTGTGCTTGGTAAGGATCCTAGGTGGAGGATTATGATAAGAGACATTTGCAAGGCATGGGATGGACATAACAAGTGCATCCTTGCTGCTCCCATTTCAGGTTCAGTGAAGCTACGGGCCTTCCGTTGTGATGGGCATTCCTGCAATCCTGCTGTGGGGAACCTGGCAACCGGCAGAACACCAGCCACGCTGACCACCTGTGGGCAAAACAGCACGGAACTCTACTGTTTTTACCCGGACCGCCGCCTCTTCCACCAGCCCTCCTACAGCTGTGGACAGCCCAGGTGCACCAAGTGTAATGCCAATCAGCCGGATAATTCACATCTCCCCTTTGCCATGACGGACGACTTCTTTTCCAACCCGGCGTCCTGGTGGCAGTCCGCGCAAGGGGTGCACCGAGAGGAAATCCGGCTGGATTTTGAAACCGAGTTCTACCTGACCCACGTCATTGTCGTGTTCAAGTCTCCTCGACCAGCAGCCATGGTGCTGGAGAGGTCCCAGGACTATGGGCAGACATGGAGGCCCTACAAATATTTCTCTGTCAACTGTACCGCCACTTTTGGCCTCCCAGATGATGGCACCGAGGAGGGGTCGCTGTGCACATCCAGGTATTCAGATGTGGTCCCTTGCACCAGGGGAGAGGTAAGCAAAGTGATGGTAACTGGAATGTCTTTAACCTTTCAATGCTCACCTCAAAATTCCACCCAACAAAGCAAGAGTTCAGCCATAGGTGCAGAATCATAGATCTGTAAACCCTGATGGTCATTGACTCCAAACTCCTGTCAAAGGAGGGCATTCACCGCTAAAGCAACTCTGTCGGGGGGGGGGTGTCATCCAACCTCTCTTTTAAAAATCTCAAGCGATGGAGAGTCCACAACCACCTCCCTGAAATAGTTTCACTCCCGAGTCAAACGTCTTCCTTTGTGCTTTAGGTGATGTGCCTTGATCAGAGATGGGAAGGGAAGGATTAAAGTAAGAGGGTTACTTCTAACATGGTCGTCTTTATGGTAATGAGAGCAGATGGAGTTATTTTTCAAAAGTCATGTTGCAAATATTAGCTATTTTCGAGTAATGTGATCTTGTACAGCAGTCTCCAGCCTTTTGTATCTCAGGGACAGGTGTTGGGTCCTGGTGTGAGTGCGCTCAAAGGTGCATGCGCACACAACACAGGGACTGCATGCATGCAAGTCGTCCCCCACATGTGAACACAATGCCCCCTTGTGTGGAAGAGGTGTGCTATTGTGCAAGACAAACTCCCTGCACATAAGGTTCCATGGCGACAGTTTAGGTCACAATGGGTGTGCGGGGGGGGGCACACATGGAGAGAGGGGAGAAGTGTGCTTGCCTACTTACGTGTACCTTAAACCTTGCTGGCCACTGGCATGGGCCCCAGCCTGGTAGTTGGGAACCCCTGATCTGGTCCATTTCTAAAGTTATTCTTAAAGGGCACCTGTAGGCATTTTTTAAGAAGCGCCTGGACAGTGCTTTTTGTTAACCCAGTGCTTGCCTACACAGCACCATGTGTCGACAACAACGGGGTCTTCCAAAAGGAGGTTTTATTTTCCAAAATATGTCTCATCAGTTACTAATGAGAAAGAGTGAATTTAAATAAGCCCTATCCTTAAGGGATGGTTTGTTTGGTTGTGGCGCGGGGGGGGGGGTTGCTTTGTTTTACTTTGAATTTCTTCAAGGGACCAAAGTGTGGTGCAACGACTGCTTCCCATCTTGCCTGCCTGTCCCCTGTATATCTCTGAGGCACCTTCAGAGGCCTAGCAGCTAGGCAGCCTGACTGCAGTATTGGCAGGAAGCGCATGCTAGCCAGCATGCCACCACCGCTGCCATCACCTGAAGAAGCCAGGGGGTTAAATCTGAGCTCTTGTACTTGCTTGGTCTCCATGGCAAGGAAGGAGTGGCAAGAGAAGTACCACCAGCAGCAGCAAGTTTCTCTCCATGTGTCTACGTTCGTGTGCATGCACATGCATGAGTTTGCATGCCTGTGCATGGGGGGCGCAAGAAGGAGGAACTTTCCCCCCATTTGGAAGATCCCAGTGTTAAGTACTGTGTTCTGTTCCATCTGTGACTTCTTTGTTTTCCCATACTGTTTATAGCAGTGACTGGCATAGCGGCATCTTTACATGTTAATATTCTCCTCCTCCACACCAATAGCAATTGGAATGGATTATATTATTGAGCTCAGCAGCAGTGATGCACAAAACCTTTTCAGCTACTCTCTAGCCCTCCTTTGCCAAAGGCAGTCCTTTGTTTGGAGGCTATCCGATGACTGTTCTCCCTTTGAAGGCTTCCTTTATTTGAAAGGGCTGACTGGATATCGCAGTGGCTTTAGGGGTCTGGCTGTAGAGCCAGAGGCTGGGAGCTCAATTTCCCCCACTGTGGTTCCAGAGAGAAAGGCCAGCCTGTGTGGCCTTGGACAAGCAGCACAGCCCCTGGAGAAGCCAAAGTATAGAAAGGAGTGGCAAACCAGTCCTGACTATTTTCTACCTACCACTCTCAGCCGCTGCATTACAAGCTAAAACTTAAAAATCCCACGGACTACACTTAACAATAAATAAAAATCATACGAAAAAGAAGAAAATAAATAAATAATATTAACAGCATTCATTTGTTTAAGACATCCTGCTGAATTGTTTTGTTCCAAATAATACATTGCAGACAGCATGCCATTACAGCTGAAACTGTGTTAATGCTCCAAAGATAGGTTGAACTTCCATGAATTTGGGCTTAGAAAGGAAGAATAAGCATATCACAAAACAAAGCAAACTAATTTTCAAGTTCTGGGAGGCAAGAACACCCATGGTGCTGTGATAATCACTCAGAATCAGCACTTGACAAATTCCCTCTTCAAATGATCTGTAATAAAGTTGGGCGTTGGGGATCGGTTGTTTTGCAGTGCTACCTGCGAGTACGTTGCTTCACCTTGTTGCCTGCGTGGGATGGCCTTTCTCCCATTAACCCAGACCATTGTCATCATGGGCATGTGTGGTCCAACCAGTGAAATATTACCTACGTCAATGATTAGTTTACAAAGATTGCATTTTGGGTTTAAAACTGTGCCTGAGAATGTTAAAGGGACTGGGTATTATTAATGTCTGAAAGGAACAGAAACAGTATCAACCTTAGCTTTTTCATGGGCCTTTGTGTGAACAATTTGATCGTCATTCCATCTGCATGGCACCAAGTTTTAAGTATTTGCAACAACATTTGATCATATTCTTTCTGCCTTCCCTCTCTCCGTTGCCCTACTGTCAATTATTTGAAAACAGGGACTTGTCAATGTCCTCTCTGTAACTGTATAAGTGCCATATACATTGAAGGCATATTAAAAATAAATATAATATTACATAAAAACACAGAAGTAGAATGATGGGTCTAGGAAACAAAGTATGCCAGTGGATGAGTTGAGAACAGAATTTTGCAGAATGAAAAAGCCAGTGCAACCTAAGAAGTATTGTTTTATATTGAAGGCTATACAGTGGTGCCTCGGATAATGACGGTAATTCGTTCTCTGAGGTTAGTTGTTATCCGAAACACGTCGTTATCCGAAACGCAGTTTCCCATAGGAATGAATGGGAAACTGTTTAATCCGTTCTGGAGCCTAGGAAAAAGGCACAGACACCTGTGTTTTTTTGCTCAAAACTCTTTAAAGGTGCACTTTAAAGGTACAGATGCAATGTCACCTGGGATAACGTTTTTACTGATGCATGCTGGAAATTCATTATCTGAGGCAGTCCATAGGGAAAATTCGTTACCCGAGGCAGCCCATAGGAAGATTCGTTATCCAAGGCAGCCCACAGAGAAAATTCGTTCTCCAAGGCAGACCTATACCTAGGAATTGCGATTCAGTATCCGAGGCAGCCCATAGGGAAAATTCGTTATCAGAGGCTGCCCTATACCAGAAAATTTGCAGTTGTTATCCAAATTATTTGTTATCCGGGGCAGTTGTTATCCGAGGTACACTGTATTTACATTTCTACACAGATTTTAGATATACAGTACTGTGTTTTTACTGCTATTTGCGGCAGCTGCTGTGTATGTGTTGTTGTATTTAAAGCCCTTTGGCTCTGGGGAAAATTCAGTGTCAAGCATACTTACAAATCAACAAGAAGTCCAAGTGTTTTGGGACAATAGATGCATAAAAGTTTAGATTAGAACAAGATTTTAATTTGAAAGAATACTGCCTGATTATGGGGGAGGAGGGGGAGGAGAACTTTCAAAAAGGTCAAGGAGACCAGAAATAGTGTCCTAAGTGATAGAAAAATAAGTGAAAAGTTATGAGAAAAGGGCATCATTCACATGAAGACCAAATCATCAAGAAGGAGGAAATGCCTAAAGAATCGCATCCTCTGAACTCCAGAAGGCCTGGATTTGGGGGGTTTTGGAAAGGGCAGAAGGGGAACAGTCAAATGGATTTGGGAAGTTACAGAAGCAAATAATCTACTGCAGTCCAAACGGATATTGCATTCAAATCAGTTCAGTATATTTCCGGTTTCTAAGAGACAGAGACATTATGATTGAACATCAGATTAGACGCGGTTAGGAACAGTAATCTGGCTGCACAGACGTTGTGATTTTAACACCATGTTGTCAACTTCTTGTCTAAGAGATCTGAAAAAACCTGGTCCATTGTTGTGACTTTTTATTAGGCCTGAAATAAAGGTACAGCAGACCCTCCTATAACAAATGGTTTGTATAACATAAAATCTGTACAACAAAAATATTCCAGAGATAAAGGAAATTTGCTTAACAGAACTGCCTATGGGGCAAATCCGTACAACATAAAAATGGTTGCAATTAGTGATTACTCTGTTTTCAGCGCATTCCTATGGGATATTTGTATAAAGGAAAATTTGCTTAACATAATTTCATTTGGAATGAATTAATTCCTTTATACAAGGTACCAATGTATTCCTCATTTGTGGATTTGTGCTTAAAATCTGAGTTTTCTCTGTAGTATAGTATTATTATCTATAGCTCATAAGTTCTTATTCTCTCCATTCTGTTCCTGGCCTACCAAAATAAAAGATAGGAGTGTGTCTTGTATTTGATCTTGCAAGGGCAGAAACAGATGCATTTTTATCCAAAGGCCAGCCCCACTGAGTCTGATGGGAATTGCTAACAGATGATTGTGTCTAGGAGGGCTGCCGAAGTGAAGTTGCATCATGTTGCTGTTTTTATAGAGAATACCTTTATTGGCCAAGTGTGGTTGGACACACCCAGAATTTGTTTTGGTAAAATATGCTCTCCATATATAAAAGGAAATATAAAAATCATATAGTCAACAATAAAAACACGCTACAACGATACAATATAACCTATTATTTAAAGGGGAAGAAGAGAAGTAAAAATTAATTATTCAACAGTTTGATAGCACTTGGAAAGAAACTATCTTTATATCTAGTTGTCCTAGTGTGCAATGCCCTAAAACGTCACCCTGAGGGTAACAATTGAAACAGGTTATGTCCAGGATGTGTGGAATCTGTATATATTTTCATTACCCTCTTTTTAGCTCGTGTGGTATACAATTCCATAATAGATGGCAGATTAGTAGCAATAATTTTTCTGCAGTTCCAATTATCCTTTGAAGTTTATATCTGTCATTCTTAGTTGCAGAACTAAACCAGGCAGTTATAGAGGAACAGATGATAGATTCAATAACACCTCTCTCTCAGTTCAGTGTATGAGCAAGTTCAGCTGGCGGAAGGCAAGAGAAACATAGATATTCAGGATGGATTTCAGGCACACCCACCCACTTGTCTGTGTGTATACTGTATGTACAATTTAGGGGATTTAGGCTTTTACGTTTTAGTTTCACCTTACTGTGTGATGATGAAATGGAAAATGGTATCAAAAGCTCAAGCTTAGGGGAAGGTACTGGTCATGCTTAAGGTCTCAGATGAGATAAAAAACCACACGCAGAAAGGAATGTGATGTTTCTTTCATACTGTCCACTCCACATGCATTTGTGGGATCTGGGAAATTAGAAGCACATTTTTTAATAATGCAAAGTATCCAGCAATGGAAACAGGAAGTCTTTGCAGAAGGACTTTGGAGCGAGGGACCGCCTTCCGTGGAGACATTCCATTTCAAAGTGGGAAGAAGACCTCCTCCTAGTTTTCCAGTACCAAAGTGGAAAGACTTCCCTTGCATGGCTGTTGATTTGTTTTCTGGTAGATGGTCAAAAAAGGTTCAACTATTAAAAAAACCCATTCATTTGACCTGAAAACCTGTGTGGCAGATAATGCCAATGAAATGGGCTGGAATGAGCCTAGTAGTGGAATTCACTCGAGAGAAGGGGAATACGTAATGCAAATGACAAAGATCAGATCAGCTCCCTCCATAATGTAGCTTGTTGACAACTATATGTGAATAAAACCCCTTGTTCCAACAGTATTTTTTTTAGCTGCTGTACCAATGGTAACTGTAACTAGGAGAACGTCAGGACGTCAGGCCCAATCCTGTGCCAAAACCTGGTGACCTCAGTGAGGCCACCAATGGAGTCACCTGGTGGATCAGTGGGCAGCTCCACGCTGGCCACCCTGGCAAAGAAAACCCGTTGCCCCTGCTTTCGTTATTCCAACTTCCAGCTGGAAAAGATCGGTTTAGGGATTAGTCACCCCTAAAGGCAAGTGCCCGAGTGTTATGATTAGGGCTGTCTGTTCAGCATTTCGTTGAACTTGAGCTACGGAGGAGACAAAAAGCAGAGGCAGGGCGGGGGAAGCCGTGAACTCCAGCAGAGTAAACAGGCAGATAGCAGTGCCAGGTTCTATTTTCCCTGTGGGAAGGCTTCGTTGTGTGTGTGTAGTGTGTGTGTGGGGGGGGGAATGGGTAGAGGAAGCTGGCTAAGGCAAACATAAGTCTTGAGGGGTAAAGCAGAATAGGGGCGGGGGGAGGCTGGAGCATCTCCCTTATGAGGAAAGGCTAAAACATTTGAGGCTCTTTAGTCTGGAAAAAAGGCGCCTGATGGGGGCTATGATTGAGACGTACAAAATAATGCAGGGCATGAGTAAAGTGGATAGAGGGACGCTCTTCTCCCTCTCACAAAATACCAGAACTAGGTGACATCCGCTCAAATTGAAGGCTGGCTGAGTGAGAACAGACAAAAGAAAATATTTTTTTCACCCAGCGCGTTGTTGGTCTGTGGAACTCCCTGCCACAGGAGGTGGTGATGGCATCTGACCTGGATGCCTTCAAAAGGGGATTGGACAGATTCCTGGAGGAAAAGGTCCATCACAGGTTACAAACCATGAGGGAGACGTGTAATCTCCAGGCTTAAAACTGGGGTACTTCAAGGGCCAGACGCAGGGGAGTAGTATCAGGAGACAGATATCTAGTCTCATGCGCTCCCAAGCACATCTTGTGGGGCCGCTGTGATGTACAGGAAGCTGGACTAGATGGGCCCTTGCCCTGATCCAGCATGGCTCTTCTTATGTGCTTATGTAGAGGCGGCCGGATGCTTTCTCCTTCTTGGCCTGTCACTGCCACAGCTTGTTAACAGGCCAGAAAACATGTGTTTTGTTTTTATATAGCTACATTTATGTCCCAGATTCACTGAGTTTAAAACAACTGGGTTTTTATTTTTCCTCCTAGCATTATTTCTGCCCCTCCTGACATGCTAGATAGAAGGTACTGAATAGATATTTCATCTTTACTTTTTATCTGTGGGCAGTGAACCGTTTCTATCAGAAATTTAAAATGTTGGTTAAAACCATACTTCTCATCACTTCATGTGGTTGACTTGCACAATTTATGCTCAAGTTCCCATTTCCATTTATTCTGGACGATTAGAACCTCTTGCATGGGAGTGTTGAGCATCCATCTCCTATCTAGGCACAACTCTGAACTCCGTCCAGTGAACATCAACAAGACTATAGCATCCAGAGCCATCAAGGCCAGTCAAAGGAGCTCTGTTAGGGTCATGGTTGATAAACTTTCCTCTTTTCTCAGCTGAGTTCGTTCTAGGTAACTAGTACAATTCTAACTGCAATTGGCAAATGTTGAATGCAGCTACTATCCAGTTCTTCTCTCTCTAGTGTGTATGATCCAATTCTTCTCTCTCTCATACTGTGTATGTGTGTGAGAGAGGGAGAGGCTGAGGGAGAGACAATTGAAGAGAGCTGAGCTTGACGGTTCGCAATCCCACTCTCCAGACATTCATGCGGCAGAATAGTTCCTCTGACCTTTGCAAGATAAATTTGCCACTTTGTCAGAGCGGATTTGCAGAGCAATTAATTGCTTACGCACTGCCATCATTCATAGGGTCATCATCGCACGGTGGGAAATTCCTTCGCCCACCCTGACCCTAAATGCAGGGAACAGTCCCTTGCAACCACCTTCTC
Source organism: Phrynocephalus versicolor (assembly GCA_023846285.1). Classification (NCBI taxonomy): domain Eukaryota; kingdom Metazoa; phylum Chordata; class Lepidosauria; order Squamata; family Agamidae; genus Phrynocephalus; species Phrynocephalus versicolor. The sequence continues at coordinate 27,306,776 of JAHTLZ010000015.1, read as the reverse complement.
CCCAACCAGAAATGTAAAACAAAAAAGATCTTCCAGGGACATAATTTCTTCTACTGCGGCTTTGCTTTCAAGCCAAGTGCTGGACGACAAGAGAACTCCTGCTCAGATCCAACTGACTTGCTTAAAACTGGGCAGCTACTGGTTTGCATCTCTGTCTTTTTGTGATGGAAGCATTAGAACTCCTTGCTAGAGAAACCTTCCTGCAACTCGCTCTTAGATCTCTCCATTATTAAAATTGCCAACAATTGACTACGTAGCAAAATTGTCCAAGCCTTCTTCTTAGTAGGCTTTGTTAGAGGAATGTCAGTTTGATAGTGTGTGACAGCAGCCTTTATATGATGTGTTTATTCAGTGGGATTTTTTTTTAAAAAAGTTCTTGCTGTACCTTCTCAAATTTAGTAACTACTGGTCAGTCTTTTCTGCTTTTTAAATTGTTGGATTAATTCCAGTTTAGTCTATATTTAGAGCATACCCCAGATTTTATTTGAACAATGGCTTTAAACTGACATATTTAGTCTGTAGTTCTTTCATAAGATGTTCAGTATTTAGTCTAGGTGTGATTAAAGCTGGAACCAACTCAAGATTTTTGAGGTATTGTTTTTAAAATGTACTGCTATATTTATTTATTTATTTATTTGTATAGTTTGCAATGCGATTGAAAAGAGGCACAGAAGTAAGAGAACAAACATACAAGCAAACAAAACAAAGTCATCAGCCTCTGTCTCAGAATATGTGTTGCAAAGTGAATACTGTCATAAATACAACAGACCCATACGGTACATAGAATCATAGAATCATGAAGTTGGGGAGAGCCTCGAAGGCCATCAAATCCAACCCCCTGCTCAAGGCAGGAATACACATCAAAGGATATTTGCCAGGTAGTTACTGTATCTGCATTTGTCTGCTGCAATGCTTCCAGCATTGGACCACTCACTACCTCACAAGGAACAGTAATTGGTTCCATTGCCATTTACAGCTCTAACAGTAACAGGTCCCCTAATAATCTTTGTTGCCCTCCTCTGAAGTTCCATTTTGTTAGCATCCTTCTCAAAGGGTGGAACAGGACACAGTACTCCATATGAGGCCTACCCAGTGCCATATAGAGAAACTAGTGTCTTACAGGATTTGCAGACTTCTAAAATAGCCTAAAATAGCATGTGCTTTCTTCTTCTTTTTTGGCAGCCAGCCTCATCACACTGTTGGCTCATATTCAGCTTATTTATTTATTTATTTATTTATTTATTTATTTATATCCCGCTTATCTTCCATGCGGAATTCTAAGCGGCTCACACAGGGTGAACAGGCGCCAATAAACACAAAACAATAGTTATATAATGTACAACAGGGAAATAAATTAAGACAATTAAAACCCGGTGCATCCAAAAAAATGGCACTACAATAGCTATCAAACCAAGCGACTGTGATCTATAACCATTCCAAGATCCTTCTCACTTGTAGCCACGTATCCCCAGTCTTGCTTGTAACAGTGTGTTTAGTTTCTTTTTCCTAGGTGGAGTACTTTGCATTTATCTTTCTTGAATTCCATTCTGTTTTTTCAGTCCAGTGCTCATGCCTATCAAGATCATTCTGAATGCTGTTTCTGTATTCCTATGTATTAGCTATTCCACCCAGTGTTGTGTCATCCACATGTTTTATATTAGTATTCCCTTCACCCTCTGATCCAGGTCATTAATAAAAAGGTTGAAGGGCACTGGGTGCCCAATTGAGACCAGCAGTACCCAACTTGTTATCTTTTTCCACTTAGAGAAGGAGCCATCAATCTCACACACTGAGTACAGTTCCGTAGCCATCTGTCTATCCATCTGGCAGTGGTTCCATCTGTCCTACACCTTGTTAGCTTGTTAATCAGATTGTCATGGGCCAGCTTTTCAAAACTTTGCTGAAGCCAAAATATACTATGTCTACAGCATTCCCTGTCTATCAGGGAGGTTACCCAGTTAAAAATGAGATCATATTAGTCTGGCAATATTTGTTCTTGACAAATCCACGTTGGCTTCTAGTTATTATTACTGCATGACCGCTCTCTGATCTGTTCCAAAATTTTCCCTGGGATTGAGGTCAGGCTGACTCATCTGTAATTTCCAGGTTCCCCCCTTTTTCCCTTTTTAAAGATAGGGAAAACATTAAAGGTAAAGGTTCCCCCTGCACATGCGTGCTAGTTGTGTCCAACTCTAGGGGCGGTGCTCATCTTCGTTTTCCAACCAAAGGTCCTTTGTTATGCTAGTCTGTGACCATGTGGTTGGCATGGCTGAACACATTTCTGTGCACTGAACACTGTTTGCCTTTTTGCTTTTTATGGTGTTACCTATTTATTGACTACTTGCATTTACATGCTTTCAAACTGCGAGGTTGGCAGGAGCTGGGGTTAGCAGCGGGAGCTCACTCCGCTGTGTGGCACCTGGGGTTCGAACCACTGAGCTACTGACTTTGCAGATGACAGTTTCAGCACTCTAGCCCACTGAGCCACCACGTCCCTTCTAGGAACAACATTAGCCCTCCTCCACTCATTTTGTACAATACCTCACCCATTTCCCATGATTTCAAGAAAATAATGGACAGTGGTTCTGAGAGTTCTTCAGTCAGTTCCTTCAATAGTTTTGGATGCAGTTCATCCACTCCTGGAGATTTGAACTCATACAAGGCAGTAAAGTATCCCTTATCAATCTCCAGCTTCAGTCTTGTCCAATCCTTTTCCACTTCTCATTGGTCTGGAGGGTCATAGTTTCTCCTTTGGCAGAAGTCTGAGCTAAAACTGGAATTTAGCACTTTTGCCTTTTGTCGTCTGCTATCATTTTTCTATTTCCATTGCATAGATGAGCCAGAGTGTTCCGAAGAACACTTTTTTTTTGGGGGGGGGGGTTGCTTTTAGTGTCCTTGACTGACTTTAGCTCATTCTCTGTTTTTGCCCTCCTAATGTCATGCCTGCTATTCCTTGCTCCCTGTCTATTCTTCTCTTGTGGCCTTCTTTCCACTTCATATACATGTCCTTTTTCGTTTTCAGGCCCCCTCTGAGCTTTTTGTGAAGCCACACTTGGCCAATTTTTGCTGGTCTCCCAATTTTGTTGTTGTTCTTGTAACTGTACTTGTGTCTTTAGATTTATTTTTGGAAGCTCCCAAACTTCTTGCTCTGTTTATTAAAAATGCTTTTCCCCCTCAAAAATCCACCATATATATGGGGTCTGGAAGTTGAGTCATGGCTACTGGACTTCGTTTTTGAGAGATAGAAACGTTTCGCTGTTCATCCAAACAGCTTCATCGGTCAGACCAATGAAGCTGTTTGGATGAACAGCGAAACGTTTCTATCTCTCAAAAAAGAAGTCCAGTAGCCATGATTCAACTTCCAGATAAACTCACCTGGATGACTGAGAATCTTCACAGACATATATATGGGGCTTCACTCTGCTTTGGTTTCCTTTGAAATCAAGAAATCTAGTACAACCTGGTCATTCTCACCTAGAGTTCCCCTTACCACCACTCCCTCCACCAAATCATCTCTGTTAGTTAGAATCAAGTCAAGGATAGCTAGTGTGCCAGTTTCTTTCTCCACTGTGGCATTCACCCTAGTTTATGAATATTAATTATTTGGAATGCTGAAAAGGTCTTCTTCTTGTTGTTGTTTTGCATACTCCAATGGGAGTTGTCATGGGTGGAGTCAGCAGGTGTGGGGTGGGTGGGTGGGTGTGCGCACGTGTGCGTAGGCCTTCAGAAGCCAGATAGGGCCTGGCAATTTTAAAAAAGACTGTGTAGGGACTGGATCTGTCAGATATAAAGACATGAAGTAATAACCTGCATTAATATCAAAAGCATGAATCTTTCTTTTGTCCTTTGTATTACAATAAACCATTTTTGTTTGTTTTTAAAGACAAGTCTATGAGGCTCCATGATTTAGAATCATAGAATCATAGAGTTGGAAGAGATCTCAAGGGCCATCTAGTCCAACCCCCTGCCATGCAGGAACCCCATCACAATATTTCCGACAGATGGCCATCCAGCCTCTGCTTAAAAACCTCCAAAGCAGAAGACTGCACCACCCATATTCCATTGCTGAACAGCTCTAACTGTCATGAAATTCTTCCTAATGTTTAAATTGAATCTCTTTTCCTTTAGTTTGAAACCATTGCCCGTGCCCAATTCTCTGAAGCCATGGAAAACAAACCAGCCCCTTCTTCAATGTGACATCCTTTCAAATATTTAAACATAGCTATCATACCCCCTCTCAGTCTTCTTTTTGTAAGGCTAAACATTCCGAGCTCCCTGAGCCACTTCTTGTAAGACATATGTTCCAGACCCTCAATCATCCGGGTCGCCCTCCTCTGGACCCGTTCAAGATTGTCAACCTCCTTTTTAAATTGAGGTGCACAGAACTGGACACAGTACTCTAGGTGGGGTCTGGCCAGAGCAGAATAGAGTGGTACTATCACCTCCCTTGATTTAGACATGATGCTTCTGTTGATGCAACCAAGAATCACATTGGCTTTCTTGGCTGCCGCATCACACTGCTGACTCATGTTCAATTTGTGGTCCACCCAGACTCCCAGATCTCTTTCACAGGTACTATTTTCCAGCCTGGTATCTGCCATCCTATATCTGTGCAATTCATTCTTTTTACCTAGATGCACCACCTTACATTTCCTTCTGTTGAACCCCATTCCGTTAGCTTTGGCCCAGGACTCTAATCTGTTAAGGTCCTTTTGGATTTAAAATACTACACTTGGTTCTAATGTTAGAATAGTTAGATAGTGGCAGTGGAATTACACGCACAAACAACATCCATTTTTGTAGTAGAAAATTATCAATCACACAAGCTATGCTTGGCAGAATTTGCCTTACAACAGGTATCAGGAAGGATAAGTGAACTCTCCCATCACTACTATGTTGTGTCTCTTTGAAATCCTTGCAGTCTGTTCTTCAAAAGTTTCATCCACATCCTCTCCTTGATTAGGTGGACAGTAATGGGCCCCAACTGCCATGTTCTTTTTGTTTCTCAACACAACTGCATTGATCCAGATGCTCTCAGTGGACAGCCCTTCTCCTCCTTCTGTATTTCTGTGCAGGAATCTGTATTTTTAACATATACTGCAATTACTACTCCCTTTCTATTCTTTGTATTCATTGGAACGAATTGTGTCCCTTAATTTCTGTATTTTAGTCATGGGAATCATCCCACCAAGTTCCAGTTATTCCTAGTAGGTCATATTTACCCTCCTGAACTAAGATCCTGACTTTGTTTGTTTGTTTCCCATATTCCTGGCATTTGTACATAGACACTGGAGATTGTGTGATTTGTGGCCTGATTTTCTTTGTACGTTTTAATGAATATTACTATTAGTATTTATTTTTTGATTGACACCCAGTAGAACTGTTCAGTCTCTTCCTCTCGTTGTGCATAATCCCTTTTTGTCTCTCTTTGCCTCTGTGCTGGCTTCTCCCTCCCCCTTCCAATTCAGTTTAAAGCTTCCCTTCATGCTGTGGCCAAACACATTTGTCCCCAGCCTTTGTGAGATGCAAGCCATCTCTTGCTGGCCGTTCCTCTTCCAAGAGGCTTAGCCTGTGGTCCCAAAAACCAAATCCCTCATGTCAACACCACCTTCGTAGCTGATCATTCACTCAAATTATTTCCCTTTCCCTTTCTGCTCTTCTTCCGAGTACTGGTGGAATGGATGAGAAAAATACTGGGGCCCCACAGTCCTTAAGTTACCTTCCCAGAGCTTCAAAGTCTGATCTGATCTCTTGGCTGTGTTGTTTGTTCCCACATGGGTGAGAAGGAAGGGATATGTATCTGCGGGTTTTAGAAGTGATGACAACTCTTCTTTCACATATCTAATATGTGCACCAGGAAGACTGCATACCTGGCGGGTCCACGGATCTTCCTGGCATACATCAGTTTCAGTCCTAGGCACTAAGGAGTCTCCTGTTACAAATACTGTTCTCTTCATCTTTTTGTGGGGAGTAAGGTTCAATGCTTCTGCTTGGATGGGTTTCAGTCCCTCTCATAGACTCTTGAAAGTTCTCTTCTTTGACTTCATCTTCTTGCTGCCTGGGAGACCCGCTCATCAAGAACCTGGAAGCAGCTTTGCAGTTCTACTTGTGACAACAGTGTCCTCCTCCTTCTGCTCCTAAATGCAAGTCTTTTCCATGATGCTTCTTCCACAGTGGTCACTCTCTGCTTGGCATTCTTTTCCTCAGCCTCCCCCTGTTCTTCTCCCATATCTGGTGCTTCCATTGACTTCTGCTCCTTGAGTGTTCTGTCAGTGTAGACATCATCTTCCCTGATACCCTTACGTGTGGCTACTTCCTGCTCTAATTCTCTCATTTTTTCTTCTAACATCACCACCAGTTTGCACTTGCTGCATGTATATTCTATGCTACACTCAGGCACAAACATTGCACAAATTTTGCAGGTTGCCACAACAACTATCTCTTCTTTCCATGATGCCTGTTAGCTTTAATTTGTTTGTCTATGAATGTGCTTTCCTTTATTTTATCTTGAATGCAGCTGGGTGGTTCCGGGATCGCCCGCGGATAGTGAAACCCGCGGATAAGAGCAAACACTTACCTGGGTTGACAGTGGTGATGGGGTGGTGGGGTGCCGGGGTGAAAGCTTTCACCCCCAACCCCTCAAAAGGGCAAGATGAGAAGAAAAGAAAAAAACTTTATTTTCTCTTTGCGGCCGCTGGCCAGCCAGGCACCCTCCGGAGCGGTGGTGGGTCCTCCACCCCTGGAGGGTGCCTGGCGGGCGGCGACAAGGAGGGGGGAAATAAAAATAAAACTTACTGTCGCCGATGCCGTCCGCCCTCCTCCTGATCACCGCTGCTGCCACCACGGGAAAGCCAGGCACCCTCCGGAGGGGTTGAGGACCCGCCTGGACAGCCAGCCTCTAAACTTCCCACTTGGGTCCCGGGTGGCAGATCAGAAGTTTTGAACGTCCCGCTCAAACTTCTGATCTGCCACCTGGGACCCAAGCACGAAATGCAAAGGCCAGTTGGCCATGTGGGTCCTTAAAGTGACCACCCCACTCCTCCGAAGGGTGCCTGACTGCTGGCGGTGGCAGTAAGTTTCCTCATCTTCTCTGCCACAGCACTGGGGGGGGGAGGGGAGGTGCCATCTTGACCTTTGCCTCAGGCAGCATCATTCTTTTAGGTCAGGGATTCCAAAGGCATTGGGGCCGAGACAGGGGCCTGTCTCTGGTTGCTGCCTGATGTGTATGTTCAGCAAATGCAAGTACCAGAAGTCCTCGGTGTCAGTGAAAGGGCAACCTGAAATGAGGGCAGGCAGTGTAATTCACGTCTAGACTGTTTCAGGCCGTTTGCTTAAAAGCATTAAAACTATTTAGAATGAATCAATGCAATTGCTTTGTGTTGTTTTGGTTAGAGTTAATAGCTGAGGACATGTGAATGGAAAAGGGAAAGAGAAAGTAAATAAATAGTGGTCCAGCTTATTTTTATCACCTGGAGCCCAATTAGTAGTCGTGGGCTGAGTCAACCCATTGATTCCTTGGGCTCTGGATAATTGACCATTCATCAGTTGGTTCAGTGAATCTGCTGTAGCTGGGGCTGGTAACTAGATCTAGGTCAGTGTTGACACCAAAGGTGACACTCAGAGCCCTTTCTGTGGGCACCCAACTTCACCCCGTCACAGTCACCTCTATCCAGTTCAAGTGCTATAGTGGCACTTTGCGAAAAATTAGTGGGTTTTGAAACTCAGTTTGGGCACTCGATCTCTAAAAGGTTCGCCATCACTGATCTAGGCTGATACTTCACGTCCCTCTCGCTGCAGTTCGCAGCCCCACTGGAGACCGGTTCGAAGGAACGTAACCTCACGTCCTTGTGGGGTCAATCCGAGTTCAAAGGAACGGAACCTCATGTCCTTGTGGGGTCAATCCGAGTTCACCCCGACCACGCCCCCTGAACTGCGCTTCAAGCGGGGTGAGAGATTCCTGTCCTAGAGCTCGGGAATCTTTTCAATCCACTTCTCGATCCGTGTTGAAAACCGATTTCAACACGGAGGCAAGTTCACCTCGGCTCGAAGAAGGATGTAAAGTAACCACCTCTGTTGATGCTTTTGCCTGTGTTGACATTTCCTGCAGGAAAGCAGCCGACCTGGCTCTCTTTCCCACTTTCCCTTGGCATACCTCTGCAGGGCATCTCTTCCCCTCATCCACCCTGGGCAATACTGAGATCTTAAGAAAGTCTGCAAAGCTCCTTTTCCCCCTTCCATACAAGGCTAATGTGCTAGAGGAGGAGGTCGTGCATAAGAAGTGCCTGGCAGGGCTGTCCTTCTTGACTTTTCATTTCGATTCCTGATACGAAGGAAACGCTTTGGTTGTGGCCACATCTTTTCATGTCTCTTCCAGACGGAGAGATCAGGCTATAACAACAGAATTATCTGGGCTGAGCCCAGAGAATGAAATGAGGGAGCAGCGAATGGCAGGAAATCAAAAACTCAGTGCACTCTGTCTCTTGAATGAAGATGACCATCTTGGCTAGAGATAAAATACTGAGACGGGAAGAAAAAAAATGCCAGCTCCTGAAGAGAAGGGGGGGGGCTGGAGAAGCATCTCTTCTTCCTGTTGGCAGTCTGTGTTTTGCTTTCCTGTAGCTCCAAGGCATTCCAGAATATTAATAATAATAAAAATAAAAAGGCTCTAGAGAGAGAGGGACTAATGCTAATATTTCATATTTAATATCAACAGTGATACAGAGGAGGATTTCACACTATAAATCTTAAAATATAGGAGCCTCAGAGGTTTACTGCAGTATTTTGTATGACAGTTCACAGAATGCCCTAGCCAACACTCGACTTGCTGGGAGATTGCAGGAATTCTAATTTTAAAAAATCAATGAACAAATTCATACCAAGTGTGAGTCCAATCAAGAATGAGCTGGAGTTGAGCTAACCCAAATAGCTATTAGAGGGATGTGCAATATTTCCAAGTTATAACATCTAGGATCCACTAGCTAGCATGCCACCAGTCATGATGGCTATTGGACCCTGGAACCTGAAGACCAAACCAGTAATTTTTTCCAAGTTTTTTCCAAGGTTTTTTTTTTTCAAAGAAGCTGCATTTCTGCCCTCATTGAATTCTGCACATGTCCCCTCCTGCTGTCAATAGAAAGTGGGAATCTCATTGTTCTACATCAAGGGAAGAATGACAGGTGAGAGAAACATGGCAACATGGAAGCCACTGGTCAAATACCACAAGATGGCCTCAGCAGACAGTAGAAGCACAGGACAATCAAAGAAATTGTCTAGCTAAACTATTTAGGGGATTCCATGATGTAACCTGTGCTTAGCACATTTTCTACTTCAACTGACACATTAGGCCCAGTTTCCATTCGCACAACTACTCACAAAGGAAAACATGCTGAAGTATAGGATATAAAAGACCTCAAAGCGAGCTGCTAGTAGAAAATCAAGCTCTGAAACAGAGATGTGTACAAAACTGTAAAACCCTACTGGAACGCTGGGAATTTCCTAAGCTCTTGTACAATCTGGTAGGGCTGCACAATAGTAGACTACATGAAGCTGAGAACTGATTATTCTGGGGCTATTGTTTGCACTGGAAAACATTGTTATCTAGGTAGATTAGAAATGATCCATGCCCTGAAATAAAATCAGCTGTCGACACAAAACTAGTTTTCATACAAAACGAAGGCAAAGCACGGGGGAAATGAATTAACCAGTTGTACTGCATTGTGTTGATATGCGTTCTGGAGGTTGAAAGTAATCTCTGTTGCCCAGTACTGATCCACTTCTACCAGCAAAATAGTCCTATCAGTGTGAGCCCATTGTGTACAATGGATACCAGCCATACCTACATTTAGTATTCATATAGGACGTCCATCTCAGAACTGCCCCCTTCGAAAAGAGGACATTGTTGCATAAAATTTATATCTGACAATTTATAAATCTGAATGTAAATTTCAAATGGTCACAATTTAAATAGAAACCCAACCAGTATATCTTGCTGTTGTGTGGACATCTGGGGTTCGATGACCTGTGCATCTGCTCAATGTGCTCTCCAAGTGCTGATGGGCACCAATAATAAACTTCAATGAAAATTGCTGAAAAGTCTAGGTTATAGCCACAGGCTATTTGGCCTCTTGGTACCACAAAAGGTCAAATGCTGAAAAAGCCACATGGTCTTCTGTCCATTGATTAACAGAGAATGAGTATCGATCCATCCAGGGTTGCAGGTGTTGTCGCACAGACCCCGTGTCCTGCATATAATATTTCTGTGCCCCAGGGATTTGTGCACCACTGGTGATGAATTGAAAAGCCTCCTCAGTAAAATATGGCACATGGCCTCCAGGGAAGAGCAGCCTCCCAGTTCAGCAATAAAAAAGGGGTGGGGACCTCTCTGAGAGCAAATGGCCAGTGGCAATAATCAAATTCCCATTTTAAGGACATGCAGCTATCGGGGACTTGCTCAGGCTTCAACTTGGGAAGAGGAAAGCTCAATTCCAAAGATATTCTTTCTATGGCTTCCTATTCATTTCGGTGCTCCTCTCTGCCAACACTGGAACGGTGCCATCTGAGCCCAATAAGCTGGTCTGCTCGCCTTTTCCTGTTTCCATTAACCAGGCTGCGGCAGGCACGTGGATCGTGGATTGAGTAAACTTCTGAGCCTTCAGCTCTGAGGCGCAAAAGAATGCGGGCCACCTGTGCTAAACCGAACGGGCCATTTGCGCATGGCCCCGTTCATTCGAGGAATGCAGACAGCTGGCCCCGAAAGGGGCGGTGTGTTGTTTTCTCATGGTTTCATTGATCAGGGATTGTGTAGGCACCTGCACTGCTTACACGGCCTGGGCTGCTTGCCCATTGCTCCCAGGAGCCAGCGATGTCTCCAGCTTGAGCCCTGGGCCCTTTGCAAATTGGCATCCCCTAAGAGATGGCAAGAAAATGGGGTTGGAGGGGCGGGAGAGAGAACCAAGAGGATCTTCTTTGCATAGCAGAAGAAAATTCATGAGATTCATGGCTGCCCTTTCCCGCAATGCTTTGTCCGTCACATGACCCCGAGCCAGGCAGCTGATTTCCATTATTTTAACAGGGTTTCCCTCCCAGGGGCTCTTGGCAAAGAAGGCAGTACTGGGACTCTAAACCTCCAGAAGCCGTTCCCTTGATCTCGAAAGCAATGAGGCTGGAGGATGTTTTACATACAGAGCAGCTTTTACTTTTACTCCTCATATGGGAGCCCAGAAAGAGATTGTTTCCCTGCAAAATAGAGGGTGAGTGAGAGAGGATTTGGGTGGGAGGACTTACTGAAAGCAGCCATTTCTGAACCTGCAAAGTGTACTATGGGAACCAGTTATGAGGACTGAGGGCCAAAACATGGATTACAGATTAGGTTCCAACTGGAGCTGATCTCAAGTTAGTTTGAAGAGATGTGATTCAGACCATCACGTCCAAACAATCAAATCTACAAAAGAACGAAATGCTTATTGGCTGAAGAAGAAAGAAAGCTAATGTGTAAATTACTAGTGGTGGAAAAGCCTTGCTGTCACCCAGTCAGTGCTGAAGGAATTCCCTCTTCCCATTTTAGAGTGTCTGTAATGAACTGCTGAAGTGCTCAGTGGTTTAGGTCTTTGGCGGTAGAGCCTGATATTGAGAGTTCGATTCCCCCTTGAACCTCCTTGACACAAGCTGCACTCCATGACACATATAGGGTCCCTCCCAGCTCTCCAGTTCCAAGATTATATCCATAATATGGGGTCCCTGATTTATCCAGCTCAGTGGTTTCAGCCCCCAAATAACCCTCCTGGCACTTCCCTCCTGGATGGAATCTTCCCCAAATGTCACTTTCCAGAATCCTTAGGAGGTGAAGCCGTGGCACATATACTGCTTTTTAAAAACAAAAACAAAATGTGCTTTTAGAGGGTATGCAACAGTATTGTTCCTATGTAAACAGCTGTACTTCATCACAGCCTTTCTTCTCTCTTCCCCCTCCCCCTCCCCCCACCCCAGGTGATTTTTCGGGCCTTAACTCCAGCTAATAAGATTGAAGACCCGTACAGTCCAGAAGCACAAGACCTCCTGAAGCTCACCAATTTGCGGCTCTTGCTATTAAAGAGACAAGACTGTCCTTGCCAAAACTCCGGGTGGCTGGAGAAACCCCACCGGTTTGCCCACTATGCCATCTATGACCTCATCGTCCGCGGCAGCTGCTTTTGTAATGGCCATGCGGAAGAGTGCCAACATGCCAACGGAACAGGGGTCGATAATGTGGTAAGTACTGGCGCTACCCTGACTTCACCATGTTTCAGGAAAGAGGACGCCTCTGCAAAGATGCCACACTTTCCTAAAAGCATCAGTTTTTTTAATCAGTGGGACTACACTGTGATAGGCCACTAGACATGGGCACGACTTGGCGGAATTCCGGTTTCCGTTTCCGTTACGGATCGGAAACGGTAACGGGAATTACTCCGCCAGAACTCGAACTCGAACCGACTAAAGAATAATTGGGTCTGATTTGTTGTGGTCGTTCCTGGCATCGCGGCGATCCCGCGATGCCAAGCGGCACAGAAAAAAAGTTTTTAAAAGTTAAAAAAAAACCCGATTCCCGGCCAAAAAGCAGGCGAAAATATGCCTGCCTGAGTGAGGGCTCAGGGCACCTACCAGAGGGGTGGTTTCTGGAGGGGGGTCCCCGGCCTCCCCCCCTCTCCTCCTGTCCTGTCCTGTCCTGGGCTGCTCTGGTGGTGGTGGGACTCGCCGCAGGCTCGCAGCAACAACCCGGAGTCTTGCCGCCGGCCGCCGCAATTCAAGCGGAAGCGGCACAGAAAAAAAGTTTTAAACTCCCCCCCCATTCCCGAGCCAAAAAGCAGGCGAAAATATGCCTGCAGTGCAGATTGCACCTACCAGAGGGGTGGTTTCTGGGGGGGGGGCGGCCTTCCCCCCTCTCCTGTCCTGGGCAGCCGGACTCGAGTCGCCATGCCATGCGGTGCAGGCGGGGGATCCAAAATGGGGCGGCGACCGCAATATTTTTCTTGAAATCGTTGTCCAAAAATACACAAGCACCACAGAAACATGCGAAAATTGCTAATGCTATTGCTAAAACTGCCAGAATTTTTACAGTAGCAGTGGGTTTTTCTTGCAACAAAATGTCTCCTCCCCTGTCCTCTCTCCATTGATTTTATTTTATTTTATTTTATTTACACCTGCGCAATGATGGGCTGGCCAAGTGGCCATGTGGGAGTGGACCATGCAAATTTTTGGAGCCATCCCACCAATCGCATGGCCACTTGGCCACTGAGACTTCTGGGATGTGCCAAAAAGCCCACTAAACCCTGCCCTAGCCCCCTAACCCTAACCTTAATCCTTGATTCCTTACCCATATGCCACAGTACACTGTCCTCTTAGTGGGTCAGAGAGGCACCCAGAGGTGCACCCCACTACCCCACCCTAACCTCACCAGTAACTAGCCTAACCTTAGACCTTGCGCTAAGCTGCTGTCCCCTAAGCCAGATCTACTTGCATTGCACTATGCAAGTACGATTCCCTTCTTAGTGAGACACAGCGGGTGCAGCAGAGAGCCTTGGTGGAGAGAAGGCATCACCCTATGGCTTCTGCCAGTCCACTGCTGCAAAGTCTCACTATAGTCTGCAACTGGTATGCATATCCATATGGCTATGCATGCCCTTTTGCAGCAGCAGGTGAGGAGAGGAGACCCCCATGCCATGAGGGGTCTCCAGGAGCCTGCTTTCCCTTCCTAGCGGGTGAGGATAGGAGGCACCCCCCCCCAAAAAAAAGAGGTGCCTCCAGGAGCCCGCTTTCCCTTCATAGCGGGCCAGAGGAGGCACCCACCCCACAGAGGTGCCTCCAGGAGCCCGCTACCCCCCCTAAACCAGTATAACGACAGATGAAAAAACGAAAAACAAAACAACTATTTTTTGCGAAGTTTCGCGAAAAACGGAAACGAGCCGACACGGGCCGCCTCCGACACACGACAACTCGAAAATGTCATTTTCCCTAGTCGTGCCCATCTCTATAGGCCACCGCAATCGCTTTAATGTTGCCATTGTGAGGATTTCTAAGCTCCTGGAGACAGAACTTCCTGTCTGTTGCCATAGCAGCCAGTACTGCTAAAGCAATGGGGTTGGGGAGCCCCAGAGATAGGACAGGTTACCCTTTTTTGGATTGTACTGGCTCGGGTTTTCTGGGAATTGTAGTCCACATACTTTTTTCCTTTTCGGCTTTTTGCACAGTCAACCTTTATGTCATACTGTGACGATGACATTTATTTTTCCCTTACTTTTACAAGAGGTAAGTCTTTCCAAGGCTGCTGACAGGTGGCATCAGAATACTTAATTTGAATCACATTAAATAATACCACGGTTGGCTGGATAGTTCGGTGGTTTAAGTATCTGGCTGAGGAACCAAAGTTTGGAAGTTCAAAGCTTCTCCTTGTCTCCTGGGAGCAAGCTGCACAGCCCATGGCACCTCTAGAAGAAGGAAACTGTGTCCCCCTAGAAAGCTCTGGAAAGGGTTGCCATCAATCCGAATTGGCTTGTGATCATCATCATCATCATCATCATCATCATCATCATCATCATCATCATCATTATTAGTGGCCAACCTCAGTGAATGTGCGATGTCTGATTCTAATCATGAATATTTTAAACATCAGTATAGTATTAATAATATGCCATGTTTTGTAGGTCTTTATAGTCTGTATTTTAAAGGACATAGAGGGAATGTTAATTCCCTTTCTGATTAACAGCTTCTCTCAATTCCAGCCCTTATTTTGGCCTCTAGAGCAATGCCAGATTTGCCAGGAGTCAGGATTTTTGGATAAGCTGGGAACAAGTTTTTAATTACATCTAAAACAAAATGACAGAATGAGGGCAACATGGCAAAGCTCATTTGGGTTTTGTGAGATTTACTTTTACTTAGATGTAGAGAAAAATATGTAAAGACCCTTTTCATGGTTTTTGATTTTTTCCCAGCAGCTTAAACTGAAGAATTGAATGGATATAGCACTTCATAGCATGATGAGGATATATATATATATTAAAATTATATATACATATATATAATTGCAATAGGAGGGATGTTTGTGGAGAGAATCTGTAGAACAAAAAGACCCTACAGGTGGTGGGAGCAGAGCCTGAAGCTGTTGAGCCTGTGAGAGGGGCGATATTCTAAGGCTGACGGAAATGGTAGTCCACCAATATATAGAGGGCCATGTATTGCCCAATGTAGATGGTGGCCAGACCATCAAGTACCATTGAATCATAGAATACTGGAGTTGGAAGGGGGGCTATAAGGGTATTGAGTCCAACCTTCTGCTCAATGCCACGGGTCATGTGCGCATCTGTTTAGAGCAGTGTTGGTGAATCTATGGCACGGGTGTCCACCCTTTCTGTGGACACCTGACATCGCCCCTTCACAGCCACTTGTATTCAAGTTAAATTGCTGTATTGGCACTTTGCGAAAAATTAGTGGGTTTTGAATTGCAGTTTGGTCACTTGGTCTCTAAAAGGTTCACCATCACTGGTTTAGAGCATCACATATATGGAGGAAATGAAAGGGACACCAGTGAAGCTAAATCAGAGTAGTTTCAGTGCTTGCCAGGTCATTTAGCACAAGAGTAGAAAAGTTTTACTTCCTCTTCCACTTAAGTTTATTGCCAATTATAGTCTACTTGTTTTGTCCTGCCAGTGAACATCAGCAGAAAATGGCACTGAGCAGCCTCTCCAGACTTCACCTGGCCTCTGCTGATTGGTTGTAATTCCCCACCACCACCACTGCCACATTCTCCTTTCCACTTTAAAAAGTACTGAAAACAGTTAAAAACCATCAATAGATTAGGGTTTTGTTTGGTTTTTGTTTGGTTTTTTAAAGAAAAAGAAAAGGAAATAATCATCACTGGCTGCTTCAGTTGTTTACTTACAAAATAGATATGGAGAGAGCAGTTTTCCATTTCGAGGGAAGAAGAATCATAGGAGAGGTTTAAAAAATGCATTATTTGCATGTGCCTTTTGGAAGCCAATATTGCTAACCTCTCACTAGAATGCTAAACTTACATACACAATTTCTCTCTTCCCAAAGCTGAATGCTTTTGTTCCTGGGAATTGACACAGTCAGTCACCAGTAGCCTCAGTATGGCTTCCAAGTCTCAGGGCAGGGATAGACAACCAAAGGAATTCCTGTAATTCCTTGGGTCACCAGGGAGATGGACAAACCAGAGAGCAAGTGGATTTTGAGAAGGAAAAACCGTGATTTAATTGGATGTGGTGGTTTTAATGTCCAGGTGCGTATTGCAACCCATTGCCAGCTGGCACCAGGGGCCACTGACTTAAGGAAAAGCCAGTGTTTCTATGAGTGTTGTGCTCATGCAACATTGGTAGGTTGAGTCTGCGGGAATGGTGTGTGTGTGTGTGCATGTGTAGCCAATGAGTATGTGCACATGGGACCATTGTGCTGTTTGGATTAAAGTGGTGAGTGTACCACCAGGTCAATGACTCGTTGTCATACTTCTTGTTAGTCAGGTTGTGGCGGCATCAACACAGAGCGTAGAAAAAACAACCCGCATGGGTTAGTGCAAGCCGCAGCACAGAAGTTAGAAAACTAACAAACCAATGTGCTTTAGGTAAGGTTGCACGGGGGCACAGGTCCCTGGAGGAATGTTGGCAGGTGCTCAAGCTGCAGTGTCGCCAAGAAAGCAGTTCACCCTTGCTTTTCACTTATACTTGGATAGGCGGAGTTTGCATGGATGTTGAGTCCATGTGCTTGGATTACAATGGAACGTGTGCATTTCCACAATCAGCCACCTTGTGGAAGCCGCTTCTGTACCCTTTCTAACACTTGCTTGCTTCACTTGTGGTACTGGGAGACCTTCTCCCTGTTTCCGGTTTCAGCCCTGCAATTTCCAGCAATGGGCAGCTTTTGACCTTAGTGACATCAAACATGTCACATGCCTTGTCAGGAAAGAAGTGCTCATATTCTGTAACAATTCAGCTGTACAATCTTTGTGAATATTCGGTGGAGCATTTTCTTCTAAAACTACACATTTTAAAAAAAAACTGCACTGTTTGAATATGGTAGCATAATTTTAAAAGTTCTGGTTTGTACTACAAGTGTCACTAGCTGCCTCAAAGACCCCGCCATGGAAGATGGTGAATATCTAAATCAGAGGTTTTAGATGAAAAATTGGAGGAAGACTTTACGCCGTAATGAATATAGGGATGTAGATGCTTTGTTTATATTTACAGTAGATGTAAGTGGAATCCAACCCATTGAAACATAAGCAAGCAGCACTAGTTATCATCTGAACGTAGCTAATCTCCTCATAAGATGGACGCTTGGCAATCCAGAGAAATCGGAAAGACAAAGCAGTTTGAAGTGCACATGGAAATGCCTCACTTCCATTTCATTGTTTCAGCTTTAAAGGTCAGCATAACAGAACTAATTAGATGAATGTCACAATATTTTAAATCTTAATCTCAACTATAAATTTTGTATTCATCACAGTTACCTTGGCAACAAAGGATGTTATTAGCAACTCCACCCATGACAAGTATGGACCCACTTGAGCAACTTGATAAGAGGAAATCAAACTGCTAAATATACTGGTAGTAATGTCTCACAGGGCAAATAACAGACTAAATTAACACAGCTAGTAGGAAAATAAATATGTTGCCTGTTCTCAGAGAAAACATAATACAGCCCACACAAATGGCATCCTGATTGTAAACCACCACTGGAGTTCTCTTTTTCTTTTAGCTGTTTTCCATTACATTTGTTGTGAAATGACTTCATCTAGGAAAGAATTAAATTGTTTTGTTCAACAAAAAATTGACATGTGTCTCATTTCTCAGAATTCAGTGTGGAAAATAGATCCTGAAATGTGAAGGATTGAAACATTTTTTTACCTTTAGAATTAACTGTATGAGTTGTCCCTGGTTGTGGTTGTTATTGTTTTTAAATCTTTATGGGGGTTGTGTTTGGGCAAGTTGTTGCTGCAATCTATTGTACACTGCCTAGAGTTCCTGAGGGAAAATTGGGGGGTTAATAAGCATATAAATAAATAAATAAATAAATAGTTTTATAATTATAGAATCGTGGCATAATGGCATTGGGAGGGGCCCCCAAGGCCAAAGGCCTACGCATGTCAGGAAACCAAATCAAAGTGTATTTGACAGAGGATTGTCCAGATTTCTCTTGAGTATTTTACCTCCAGCGTTGGAGCCCTCACCACCTCCTGAGGCAACTGAGTCCATTGCCTCAGTGCTCTAACAACAGGAAGTTTTTTACCCCCTGGTATTTAACAAAACTTGGATTCCCATAACTTGAGCCCCTTGTTGCTTGGCCTGTCCTTTGGGATAACTAACAGATTCTGCCCCTCCTCTGTGTGACAGTGTTTCAAGTGTTTGAAGTATGCTGCTATATCTCTCCTCAGTCTTTTTCAAATTTCTCATTCAGTTTGTGTGGAAAACTACACCTCATTTGGGGTAATTTCCTCTCAATGCATGCATTTCTTTTTCTTTATCACCTTTAATATCACATCACATTTGCATATGCTCCTACTAAACTATGTTGACTTTGGTGACCTGGAGATTACATGATTTTATTGGTGCTGGTGTAATGCTATGACATAGGAATGTTGGAGACCCATAAAACCCCAGATAGCACAAGCTATAAAGCGGTGCCATTACTGGAGTAAAATGTTTTAAGAGAGCTAGGTTGTACTGCTGTCATTTTAAATATCCATTCATTCTGGTTGGGAATGTGAGCCAGAACACACCTGGCTTAATAGAGCCAACCAAGTTGTAGATACAGTATTCACCTGAAAATATTATCAAGCTATTTTTTGCTGTTTTCATTCTGTATGGAAATAGGGGGAAATGATGCACCTATTGCTAATCTCCCATGCGGTAGGCATCATTACTGCAGAATTCTTAATCAAATTAGCATTCTCATTGGCATATTATCCTTTATTATTTGTTACATTTTCTCCTGAATTTTCTCCAAGGAACTGACAGATGTGCATGACCCCACTACTTTAACATCAACAACCACCCTAGTTGTTTGATTATGTTAAGAGAGTGTGGCTGGCCCCACAATGATCTTACAGAAGGACTTGAATCAGGGTCTCTTGAGGTCTAAGCCAACCTTCGTAGCACCACAGCACAATGGTTGAAGTCCATCACAATGTGGTTGCACCTTTTGGTAGTTATGACCACCATCTCTATTTCCTGAAGTTGTTACTGCATTTCATCATGAAGGAAATATTCTTGCATTTCCTTCATGCATCACAATTAAGTAGGATAGAGATACTAGGGAGTAGCCTTGCCATAGTAGGACAACCTTGTTGTGAGAAAACAGCCTTGCTTCTGCCCACTTTCACTAGATGACTATAGAGTGAAGGTGGGCATGGGAGGTTCTTTTCCAGTTGGATGAATAAAGAATCTACAGTTCAATTTGTACTTTTTGAAAACAAAAACAAAATAAGCAAGTCAAGGACCTGTGCAACCCTTCACAACACTCATTCAGTATGGGTTGTTAGCAGTGGCCTTCCTGATGGAAGTGTGAAGTGTTTCTGATTTGTCTGGGGACCAATGAAAGGGTCGCATGATAAGTGGGAGACAAATTGTTTTAATCTTGGTCACCTGATCAGAATAGTAATGGGGTGATATATAAATCCAATAAATAAATAAATGTATTATTTCCCAGCCCTGATTGTGATGGAACTTGACAGTGAGTACTAGCACGGAAAGAGAAAAAAAATCATAATCAAGACATAAACATCATAGAATTTCATATAAGTGCCCCTTAATACAAAGCCTAGACAGTAATCTCATAAATCTCTTTCCTTGGCACTCAGTTTGGGTTTACATCAAAGAAGAAAAGAAAGTACAGTAATTACAGATAAAATACAACATTGAAATCTATTGTGTGTAGAACATCTTATATTTAAATATATGTAACCAAACCAAGGTAGTGCTAGTTGGCCGTCCTAATGCTCTGAAGGAAATGGCTGCTCTTGAGATACACGGATTAGTAATTAACTGCCTGATCCAATGAGAAAGCTGTGCAATCATAACTTTACTTCTGGACAACGTGGAGCTGAAAGGTCTGGTGCACCTTTTATCTGTTCTCTCTATTCTATTGGTTTTGCTTCAGTTTTGGAGAAGAAGCACCTTGCCATGCTGATTGTAGTCTTTAGGGCTGAATTATCTGATGAGACACTGAAGGGGGACTTGCCATTTAAGTAAGTCTTGAAGAATTCTGAAGCCTGCCTCTTAGCAGAGTGGAAGAAGTGGGAGCAGCCTGTTTCCATAATTCTCATTTTCTGGAATCGTTATCAATTTAAACAGTTATCTCTGGGATTATCTCAAGAGATGTTCATACAGAACTGTATTGTTGGGATGCAAAAAAAACACAACTATCCTGAGACAGTATCAGTTCAGTTTTTACTGCACTAATGTTATATCAATTTGTAGGATGTTCACCAATTTGTGAGAGTGTATGTACAAAGGAGAGCTTTCTTTCCACTTTGAGTGGTCCTATAAAAGAGAGCAGGGTGCTTGTACCTTAAATGGTCTTTCAAAGATTCAGTGAGTGTGCCTTGTCTACTATTAACTGCCCAGAGTAGTCTTTCAGTACACAAGTCAATCAAAAATAAATAAATAAATAAATACATACATACATACATACATACATACATACATACATACATACATACATACATACATACATACATACATACATACAAAGCAGAGGTAGTTTGTCTTACCCTCTTCATATAAATTCTGTATCTACCAGATTTCCTTCCTTTCCCAGGGTTGCCTGCTTACCATCATCTGAACCATGTTCCACTTGTTCATCTCATTTCTCTACCTCTCTGAGACCACCATTTCCTTCCCATATCCCTAATAAAGAGCACAGAAGAAGTACTGTAATACATGAGTATGAGGAACCAGAAAATGGGGGCTGCTCCAGCAAAATCCGGAGCAGCTGGAGAATGTGCCATTTACCTCATATAAAAATACCTAATCAGGGATAGAACAAACCAGGATTGGTACAAGATAAAATCTGTTTTCCTCTCTGCTCCCCTTGTCATCTTCCTGATGACTTGGCTGTTGCCTTATCATCTTCTCCCCTCAGTACTTCGAATCCCGGGTGCCACGCAGTGGAGCAAGCTCCCGCTGTTCACCCCAGCTCCTGCCAACCTAGCACTTCGAAAGCATGTAAAATGCAAGTAGATAAATAGGTACCGCCGTAAAAGGCGGGAAGGTAAAAACAGTGTTTCCTTGCAGCCATGCCGGCCACATGGCCATGGACTTGCACAACACTGGCTCTTCCGGCTTGAATACGAAGATCAGCACCGCCCCTAGAGTCGGACACGACTAGCACGCATGTGCAGGGGGAACCTTTACCTTTACTTTTTACTCCAGACTGTTCTGTTCCAGTTTTTGTGACCTTCAGATGCTGCTAGAGCTACTGCATGTTGCGGCTAGCAATTCACAGAATGTGTTTTTTTTCTTGAGAAGAAAAAATGGCTGTAGATGGGCCATTATTAGCTGACTGGCTTATTAGACAGTCAAGAGAGCTTGGAGAATACTTCAGACAAGAAAAATTATGGGTGTTATATCTGAGTGGGTGATCATGTAAATCTTTGCAGAAACAGAGGACAAGTTTTTTTTGCTTTTGCTTTTGCTTAAGAAAAAAAAGAACATAAGATGTGTAGACAGTGTTTGTGTGTGTGTGTGTGTGTGTTGGGGGGGAAAGCAGTTTTTAAAACCCCATCCATTCTTCTGCTTTAAATCACTCCATGTTTCTTTCCATAGGGATTCAGAGTTAGGTTTAACTTGGTAGAGGATTGTGCCCTGCCTCTTTCCAGCCAGAGCACAGTAGTACGATCATGCCATTTAACATAATTAATCGGAAGCCATTAATGATACCAATCTGTTTACTGTGTCTTAGAGTGAAAAAGAAGGTCAGTAAGAAATCCCGGTGATGTCCTTAACTTAGATATACAGTACTGTATTAGAACATATGGTTAGAAGCAGCTATTAAAGTCTGTCCAAACGCATGTCATTTTAGATTAAAAATAGGCATGTGCAAACATCCCCACACACCAAGACCTTGCCCAGGCTCAAATAAAGGGTACCCACATTTAGGTCAACTTGCCTTTTATCCTATGGGAGACATTTCCAGCCTGCTTCTTGTCCAACATTGTAATGTTGTTTGTGTGTTTCCAGATCTCTAAAAACAAACAAAAGCTGTGCATCAGACATGCAAAAAGATATGACCTGGTGTGCAGTTGAGGGCTTGGTAGCGCCATCGCTTTCAGGAGGGTGACAGAGAGGAAAATTTTATTTCTACCCCCAGCCAATCTTTTGGCAGTTGAGCAAAGGGATTTGCACTCCACAAAGAGATTTGTCCTCTGTTAGGCCTGTAGCTGTTAGATGTACTGTGTTTAGTTCCTGCCAGGCTTGCAGCTAATAGACGTACAGTGTCCTTGGCTCTTATCAGCTCGGCCTTGGATCACCTGGGCGTCTTTCCCAGGTGTGCAACTTCTCCTGCTGGCAGCAGCTATCTATGTTGTTAGTTATTGTATTATTTTTGTAGAGTTCGCTGCTTTATGTTCGGTTGCTTAGCTTAGTTGTACTTATTATATTTTAGTGCCTGCTGTGTTTTTTTTTTTTCCCCCTCCCTCCCCCTTCCCTCGGCTAGGTCACCATGTCTGCAGGGACTCATATACCAATCGTGTTGGGTCGTGGACGATACGCTAGGACTCACGGGGTTAGTCGGATAAGAAGAACTAGGGTCAGGCATCTCGCGCCTGTCCCGCGTTCTGACCCCGTGACTCACCACCACGTGTCCGGGAGCCATTCCGCCAGAGCCTCCAACCTGTCCTGCCTCCTCCTTAATGCCAGGTCGGTCCACAATAAGACCGCTGTTATCTACGATGCCATCTCTGACAGCAGGGCCGACCTGGCCTGTATCACGGAGACCTGGGTGGGCTCAGAGGGGGGGGCTTCCCTCGCCCAGCTGTGCCCTCCCGGGTTCTTGGTTCAGGGAGTGGGCAGGTTGGAGGGCCAGAAGGGGGGAGGAGCCGCCATTGTATATAGGGAATCTCTTCACGTGACCAGGGCCTCGACATTGGTGATTCCAGGGCTTGAATGCCTCCACCTGTTGGTAGGACAGCGGGATAGATTTGGCATTGTGCTGGGCTACCGTGCTCCCCGCAACCCAGCACAATCCCTGCCAGAGCTCGCGGAGTTCATCGCCGCTGCTCTGTTGAAGTCCCCCCGGCTTCTGGTCGTCAGGGACTTTAACGTGCATGCGGGCGGTGAGCTCGTCGGCGCAGCTCTGGAATTCATGGAAACCATGACGTCCATGAGTCTATCCCAGCATGTTTCTTGTCCTACACACAGGAGTGGGCATTCCCTGGATCTGGTGTTTACCTCCATGTCGGGGGACTTCAATCTGGAGGTGCGGGACATTGTTCCCACACCCGTGTCATGGTCAGATCACTACCTGTTGTCCTTTTCCCTAGCAATGGTGGCCCCTCCTCGCGGGGACCAACGGCCCCTTGTTTGGGCCCGCCCTCGAAGGCTTCTCGATCCGGCTCGGTTCCGGGAGGCCTTCGGGGAGCTTTCTGGCGGTCCGGCTGACGATTCGGCCGAAGCCCTGGCCAACCGATGGTTTGAGTCAGCTGCCGGTGCTGTCGACCGAATCGCCCCCAAGCGTCTCCTCCGTGGCAGAGCTCGTACTTCACCGTGGTTCATGGAGGAGTTAAGAGCGATGAAGCGGGAACGGAGGAGACTGGAGAGCATCTGGAGACAGAGCCGGACGGCGATAAACAAGACCGCTGTTGTGATCCAGACTAGGCGCTACTCGCGAGCGATCAGGGAGACTCAAAGATCTTACTACTCCCTGAGAATTGGTGAGGCCTCGAACCGCCAGGCAGAACTCTTCCGGGTGGTCCGGGACCTCACCAATCCTAGTCTGGCCAGGCCTCCTCCTACTGATTTCAGTAGCGAGAATTTTGTGGTCTTTTTTAGATCTAAAATAGAGGCCATCCGTGCTGGCTTTGAATCCAGTGACACTAGCCCTCCCTCGTCATCCCCAGCCCCCTCACCCCCCCGTTCTCCTCAACTGGTTGAGTTTGGGCCTGTTTCTCCTTTGGAGGCCTCCAGGGCTATTGCCCATTGCCGCCCCGCGACCACCCCCTTCGACCCTTGCCCATCTTGGCTAATTAAATCTGCCGGAGGGAGCATGCCCGAGTGGGCCGCTACCATCGCCACCGCCTCCTTTCGCGAGGGGGTTTTTCCCTCCCGTTTTAAGGAGACGGTTGTCAAGCCCATTTTGAAAAAACCGGGATTGGCGTCCGATCAATTGGCAAATTATCGACCAATCGCCAATGTTCCCTTCATGGGCAAGGTGATCGAGAGGGTGGCCGCGGTGCGGATTCAATCTTTCTTGGAGGAGCAGCGGTGCCTTGATCCTTGCCAGTCCGGCTTCAGGCCTGGCCGGGGTACCGAGACAGCTCTGGTCGCGCTGCAGGATGACCTTATCCGGGCGGCCGACAGGGGTTGCTCTACCCTGTTGGTTCTCCTGGATCTGTCAGCGGCCTTTGATACCGTCGACCACGGTATCCTACTGGACCGGCTCCTGGAGGTGGGGATCGGGGGCACTGTTCGCAGTTGGCTCCGGTCCTTCCTCCGGGACCGGTCCCAGTATGTGCAGCATGGGGGAGAATTGTCGGCCCCGTGGACACTCCCGTGTGGGGTTCCGCAGGGCTCGTCTCTCTCCCCCATGCTGTTTAACATCTATGTAAGGCCGCTGGCGGGGGTCATCAGGAGATTTGGGCTGCGTTGTCATCAGTACGCTGATGACACGCAGCTCTATCTCTGTTTTTCCACCTCTGCAGTGGAAGCTGTCCGGTCCCTCGACCAGTGTCTGGAGGCGGTCATGGCTTGGACCAGGGCCAACAGGCTCAAACTCAACCCTGAGAAGACCGAGGTGATGTTCTTCGGGAGCTCCCCGTCTGGGTATGGGGGCCCCCTTCCCAGTCTGGAGGGTGTTTCCCTCCAACTGGCGGAGAGGGTTCGGAATCTGGGCGTGATCCTGGACCCGGCCTTGTCCCTGGAAGCCCAGGTGGCGGCCGTGGCCAGGACCGCGTTTTTTCATCTTCGCCAGATCGCCCAGATCCGCCCCTACCTAGACAGGGACTCCCTGAGAACAGTGGTCCAGGCGCTGGTGATCTCGAGGCTGGACTACTGTAACGCTCTCTACATGGGGTTGCCCTTGACTCTCCTCCGGCGACTGCAGCGGGTGCAAAATGCAGCGGCCAGACTGGTGGCGGGTGCGCGTCTTTATGACCGCATCACCCCGGTTCTGGCCCAGCTGCATTGGCTACCCGTTGCCTCCCGGATCAGATTCAAGGTCCTGGTTTTAGTTTATAAAACCCTCCATGGCCTGGGCCCGGACTACCTGGCGGAGCGGATCGCCCAGCGGTCAACATCGGCCCGACCGGTTCGGCAGTCGCGGGCGCAGTCGCTACAGGTTCCATCCCCCTGAGAAGCCAGGTTGTCCCGTACCCGGAACCGGGCTTTCTCGGTGGCTGCTCCATCTATATGGAACAGCCTCCCTAGCAAAGTGCGCTCTGCAGAGTCCCTGCTGGCCTTCCGTAAAGCGGTGAAGACCATCTTATTCCGCGAGGCCTTTGGTGACCTAGCTTAGGTTTTTTTTTTTTTTTTCCTCCCGCCATCGATAATTAGGTCAAATTGACATAGCAGCAGTGAGGTTTGAATTAAAGGGTGCGCCCCTGCTGCAGTTCTTTTACTTAGCTTTTTATCAATTTATGTTGGTTTGTCGATTATATTTTCTATTGTGCTGTATTGTATTTAATTACGTGTATTTCTTGATTCGTCTTGTCTCTGTTCGCCGCCCAGAGTTCCCGTTGGGAAGATGGGCGGGATATAAATTCAACAATAAATAAATAAATAAATAAATAAAATGGGATTTGCATCATCCTCACAAAGAATTTAAAAGCACAAGAGAGACCGAAAACAGATGGTGATGCCTTAATTATGACTTATTAGCCAATCAAAGAACCATACAAGAGGAATACAGACCCACAGTCTCACACATGCCTTCCATCTTAATAGTAAACTGTTTAGTGGACTAAGGGCATGACAGACAGACATTCATCCTGCTGTCTGTTCCTCTCTAGGGGTGAACTCTTTCATGTTTTTGGACTTAATTTCCCTGAATTCTCCAACAGTTCCAGGAATTGTGGCCCAGGAACCCAAATCAATACACCTGTAGGTTTCTCATCATGTATTATGTTTTTTATGGTTGCAAAGATAAAGGTAACCAGATACTAAACAGTACAAGGAGCTATCCAGAAGTGCAGGGCCAAGTAGTGCAGTTTAGCTTTGAGCCCTACAAAACAAGGGGAGTGGCATAATCTTGACTACTGGCCTTATTTTGCTGACCATCATCCCACACATGCATGACTATTATCAGACAAGTCTCAGAAGACTCCCGGCAGCACGGCTATGGGTGATGCGGGCTAGGAGATATTGGGCCTTGTAGGGAGGGAGCACTCCAAGCTCTGGCTTGTAGAATCAGAAGCAGAGCCCTCCATATCACACCTGTCGCAGAAATTGTAGGCAGTCTTCACAATGCTCCAAAATACTGAAGGACTGGGAAAAATAGGGAAAATATGTCTAGCCAATAAGGCCAAGAACAGGTGGGAACAGGCGTTATCTTTTCTCATAGAGAAGATCATGCCCAGATTTACTTTTTAAAGAGAAGACACCTAAGTAAACTCAACATGGAATGGAGTAAGACTTCTGATAGAAATGGATGTTCAGTAACCTTTGTGTACATCCTCAGACATCTATAAGACCAGGCCTCTGTGAAAGACTAGAGCAGCCACGGCCAAACTTCAGCCCTCCTGATGTTTTGGACCACAACTCCCACAGTCCTTTGCCATTGGCAGTACAGGCTTGGAATATTGTGAGTTGTGGTCCAAAACATCTGGAGGGCCAAAGTTTGGACATGCCTGGACTAGAGAAACTGAGTCCTGCGTTGTTTCACTGCTTCAATCTTTTGTCCTGTCACTGCTGTTTCAGTAAGGTTATGCACAGACTTCTTTTCCCACCTCATATTAACTTTTAGGCAGACCTTCTTGTTAAAATAAATGGCTTAAAAGCAAGATGACCAACATTTTAAAGGAGTCCATTTTGTTTGCTTAACTGCTTGACTACTGTTGGGGTTGGGTTATTTTAATTGTTCATTGTGGCCTTCTGGTGCTTTCATCTCCAGTGAAAAATCAGCAATAATCCTACCTGTAGAAATCTTTAATTGGAAACAGTTGTAAAGGCATTTAAGGCTAGTAAACTAGGTTAATTGGTCTTATGCTTTCCCCAAAGCAGCCTTTTGCTATTAAGTGTTGGATTTTACCAGAAAAAGTAATTGTTAGTTTGGAACAGTTCTTTAATTAAGAATTTAAATATGAACTCTGGTAGAAGGCTTTAGGTTTTGCTTCAGCCACTGCCACCACCTACAGACTGTGCCTCCTATTGCTCATTCAGGCAATAGTTGCATTATGTCCAATGTCCCTGTCAGTGTGGCTTTTCTCTACAGGTGAATGTCAGCCTTTTCTGAAAATAGTACCTAATACCTATAATAAAACTGCAGAAGAGAAAAGTGTGGGCTTAAATCCTGCACTGACAGAAGGGATTGTGAGACTACAGAAAGTAACCACCTACTCTGTGAGCAGGGGAAGGGAAAGAGAAATAGTGGCTTAACAACAAAATAGAAGATCAAGTTTTCCATGATTGTTTGTTTTTTTGTCTACAGGGATCGTCTTCCAAATGATAAAGAGCAACTGTCTTTCAGAGTAATTTACCTCAACTATGTATCTTGCATTTAGTGTCCTTTATTTCATGATTAGTTGCTAGAAGGTAAACCCACTTCCTGATCTGCAAATCACATTACTGAGGCACTCACCTCATAAGCCAATACTGTGTGAGGGGAAAATGGGTTCATTGTAAGGCTTTCCCCTTAGTATTAAGTTTGACAGTTTCTCCCCTGTTCAGCAAAGATGAATACTAAGCATTCTTTGTCCTCTGAGATGGCCTAACTAAAGTATTTTGCTAACTGAAATGGAACTGAATATATTGGTGGCTCTTTCACTCAGTTTAGCATTTCTAGTCTTTAGAACCAACCAAATTCTTTTGGAACATGAAGCGAAAAATCCCACTTGCCATTCCACATCCCTGACAGTAAAAGTTCAATAGTGGCAATTTAAACATATAACCATTTCATACTCTTTTTGGACACCCAAATTTCTCAGCCTTCAGCATTGTTTAAAAATGAAGGACAAATTAGACTGTTTTTCTTCACCAGAGCCTGCAGTAGTGCTACCTTATTCATGAGGTAGGTGAGAGCAGGCACCTGAATAACTCCAGCCACATTGGTAGAAACCAAGGGTATGGATGAAAGGGTGCCAGATAATTCCCTTCTCTTCAGCCACTTCATTGCTACTACAGGAATGCTTACTTGTGTTCCAAATCTCTTCCCACCAAATTTTAATAGTTTAATCTGTCTTGGTCATATTTGGTCTTTGTCTGTTTCCACTGCCTTCAGATTTTCCTACCATTATTGTCTCTTCCAGTGAGCGTTGTCTTCTCATTGTATACCCAAAGGATGTCAGCCTTAGTAACACTGTTTTTTCCTTCTAGAGAGTTCAGTCTTGATCTGATCTTGAACCAACTTTTTCACCTTTCTGGTGGTCCACTATTAGCAAACCTCTTCTCCTCCACCATATTTCAGACACATTGATATTTTTCTTATCAGCTTTCTTCAATGCCCAACTTTCACACCCATACACGGTCATTTGGAATGCAGTATAGATGACCTTCGCCTTGGTCTCAGAGGCACATTCTTGCATGCAATTATCTTTTCCAGTTCCTTCATTGTTAACCTTCTGAGTCTCATTCAGTCTTCAGCTGGTTTCTTGGTTCCAGTCTCCATTTGGTTTGATAACTGAATTGAGGTATACAGTACCCTTTGGAATATTAGGACTAAAAACTAATTCCTTGGTGTTAAAATCTAGAAATAGAGAGATAAATCTATTGCTGTTAATGTTTAAATATTATATCATTTAATTCACAGAATTAGCATAATCTTTTTTTTTAAAAAAAGAATTCAGTTATTGGTTCTAAACCAGAGCTTGGAAATAATACACTGAAATGGCTTTGATAAGAATAACGCCTTTACCCATCAAACACAAAGTAATGAGTTTTTGCCTGTTTGAAGGGTAAAATAATGCTTTAGATGTAACATATTAGGAATAATGCTAACTCATATCATTCATTTTAATCACACACTGAAAAGACTGCACAGAATTGTCACTTCAACAGAATTTATTGCTTCCAGAAAATGTTATTCTCTTGCGTCAAAGCTGCTTCACCAGAGGGTCTGTATGAACAGGCAAGAGTCTAAAGCCAAGTTTGTTTTGAGACAGGTACATTAAGAGTGGCATCTCAGCAATGATGTACTTTCTGATACGCCTTTTCAGGAAGTTCTATCCCATTCTTTAGCCTAAAAATGTTTAGAAGTATTAACCTTACCACAGTGTTGCCAAAAATTTTTCCAGTTTTTTATCATCTGCAAAACTGCCAAGTTCTTCTTTCTTCATCTGATAATAAGTAAATGAAGCATCAAAATTTCAAAATGCCTTAATGAAGCATAGCAATCTAGTAGTTTTTGTGATTCTCATTGCTCTTAACATTAACTCATTTCTTTCAGTGATTTTTTAAGATGGATTGTTGTGCTCTGTCGCTTTTAAATCTGCTTTAGTGTTGATTTCATTTACTGTTTTAATATACCGCAATATTTGCTTAACCCATCTTTAAACATCTGTACACTCTCTGTTTTTAGCTTTTTAATATTGTCTTTTGATTTTTGTCAACCACCTTGGGCCTTTTTAAGGAGAAAAGTGTGGTAAAATATGTATTATAAACAATGAATAAAATTTCAGTTGTCAAAATCTTATTGCAAAATACAGAAAGTGGAGGGTGAATTGTGCAAACAATGCTTCCCGTTTCATAGCCAAAGGACCATGTGGATGGGCAGAATATTGCCCATATGCATGACAGCCAGTCAGAACTATAGTGCACACCAGCTACACCATTTCTGGTTCATCCTTTGGTTTAGCCGGATTTTGAGCAGTGTAAACTTTTGTGGATTGGAAAATCCAGCCCTTCAGACATGTGGATTGTAACCACACACACACACACACACACACACACACACAGAGAGAGAGAGAGAGAGAGAGAGAGAGAGAGAGAGAGAGAGAGAGAGAAATGCACACCCTGAAGTCTGTGTTCAGTCTTTCATAGAATCATAGAGTTGGAAGAGACCTCAAGGGCCATCTAGTCCAGCACCGTCCTATGCAGGAACCCCCATCACAGTATTTCCGACAGATGGCCATCCAGCCTCTGCTTAAAAATCTTCATAAAAGGAGACTCCACCACCCTCCGTAGCAGCATATTCCACTGCTAAACAGCTCTAACTGTCATGAAGTTCATCCTAATGTTCAAATGGAATCTCTTTTCCTGGAGTTTGAAACCATTGCCCTGAGTTAAACCACCTTTTCCCATGAGGCACAAGGTCATACCTGTACATCTTTGCTAGCAATATCATGGAGCTCTGAAATCTGTACTGACTATATATTGATAAAATTTCCGTGAGGAGGCAGGCAATCACTCTGGGCACAGCAAATCTGCCAGCTGGATGTAGAAGAGCAATGGCATTAGCTTTAGCTTGTTCTCCTGCCTGATCTGAAGGGATTAGGAATGGTGGGAGAGAGAGTGACCAGTTGTTGAAGTGAACGGGCAACAGAGAGAACAGGACAGGAGGTAGAAAGATGTAGAGGAACCAGCTTAATTTCATTTCACTCGATGATCTCTGTCTCGACACTTCCTCTGACCTGACATGATGTGTACAGGACCCAAGATTGGATGAGACAGTCACTCTTAGCTCAACATTTTTAAGGGAAACACTGTTGAGAACTGTCATTGACATTAGTAGCAAGATTAAAGATATTTAGACTAAATTCATGTCTCAGTCAGAAATGGAATCTCAGGCTCCCCTTTTGTATTAAATATGCAGTGAGGCAGAAGCATGCTTGTACTACTACAGCTCTTGGCATCCTAAAGCACATGATGGGCAGCAAGAAGGATTCTGGGGTGCATCTTATTCTGTAGCTCTTGTTGTTGGGTTGTTGGGTTTGTTTGTTTTTTAAATCAGTTCACTAAAATGATTCTCTAAAAAGACAGGGCTTTCAGCTTTCCAGAATGCTGTTTTGAGCTTACCCGGTAGAAAATATGAAGAATGAAGAAGAAGCCAAAAGTCCAACATATGGACGTATTTCTGGATTTGTTCCGTTTTTTCCCTTTCCCTAGTCTTTCCCTCCCTGAAGGTTGTTGTTTGGAGGTGTGTGTGTGTGTGTGTGTGTGTGTGTGTGTGTGTGTGTGTGTGTGTGTGTGTGTGTGTGTGTGTGTGTGTGTGTGTGTGTGTGTGTGTGTGAGAGAGAGAGAGAGAGAGAGAGAGAGAGAGGAGGAGGAGGAGGAGAAGGAGAAGAAGAACCGCAAAGCTCTCCTCATTTGCAATGTTCTAGTGACACAGTAAAGTTATTGCTCAACCCAGAATGTTGCAGTTACTTTTCAAAAATAACATTCTGAGAGGGGTCATTCCCCCCACCCCCGTTGCTGAGCTCTTTCACATGCTTGAGATTCTAGTGCTGCAGTCTTAATGGGAAAAACAAAAGAAGTCCAGGAGGCAGGAGAAGGTTGTTGACCATGCCCACCTCCAGTCTTATCCTTAATAAATACCAGTTCTGACTGTTTCAAGGGGCACCTTAGAACTGCTCCCCATCTATCTGAGAACTGCTAGGGGAGACAGGGACTCACAGGGCACATTTCAGGAAAAGTGGGGCTTGGAGGCATGGTCCTACTGCTTCTTTCTTGGATTGGGAATATGACACTTGCAGGGGGTTCGAATGGATAGCCCTTTGGGGTGGGGTGGAACAAACCAATGTTCAAACGGTTTCCTCTAGCCTTGGAGTGTCAACCTTTAAGCCCATTCTGGAAGTCTTTGCTCTCTTCAAGCTCTTGCATTTATTTATTTATTTATTTATTTATTTATTTATTTATTTATTTATTTCCCTGACAGGTCCATGGGAAGTGCGTGTGCAGACACAACACTGCAGGAGACCATTGTGAGAGGTGTGCGCCGTTATACAATGACCAGCCATGGGAGCCAGGCGATGGAAAAACGGGGGCACCGAATGAATGCAGAAGTATGTGGGGATGGCGAGGACGGCATAGAGGTGGAAGGCTGCAAAACAGTAAATCACTCTGTCCAGTAGCCCAGCTCTGTAAGAGCCAATTCATTGAGTCTGGATTTATGGTGCTCTAGCAGCAGATGGGGAATAGATTGCTAAGGAACTGTGTGAAAGTTCTTTCACTCTTTCTTTCTCCCTCTCTGGATGTGCAAGAATAAGTACATGCGTGTATAAAGGAAGCTGGCCCATTTGACAATATATTATAGAACAAAGTTCTGGTTTTCTAATAGATTCTCCCTTAACATTGTTCCATGAGCTTTGATATTCACCAAGCTTTCTCATACACATGCACATCATGTGCACACACACTGGATGTAAGCAGTAGGGAAGCGTGTGGGGAAAATGTCCATGTTTCTTTCGATATCTATTCTTTTGTGAGGTGCCTTGTTCATTTTCATGTTTTTCATGAACTGGTCCTTTCATTTTATATAAAAGAGAAAGTCTTTAGAGTTTCCCTATTGGGCTGCCTGGCACTCCAAAAACGCTGAAGAACCCTTAAAAACATCCAAAAATGCTGAGGTAAGTGAACAGAGAATTAAGGCAGGCACTAGTGCTGCCTAAATACCCTAAGCACATCCGATCTCGCCTGATTTTGGAAGCTAAGCAGGGTCGACCCTGGTTAGTACTTGGATGGGCGACCACCAGGGAACACCAGGTGCTGTAGGCGCCTGGAGTAGGAACTGGCAAACCACTGCAGTATTCCTGCCAAGAAAACTCCATGGACATGGGGTCATGAAAAGTTGGTCACAACCATAACGACACAACACACACATACAAAGGCAGGCAATAGTACATAAGAAAATATATTTTTAAAAAAACTCACCAAAATATACTGATGACAGAATAAATACATAGTAAGTTAAACAAATGACTTTTTTTATAAAAAAAAAACAGGGAAAATGCAGAAAGACTTGATGTGTGTTGAAGAAGGACAGCAAAGATTGGGCCAGCCTGGCCTCCTATAGAAGGGATTCCGGAGTCTGAGAAGAGCCAAAGGGAAGCCCCCCCCCCCCGTGTCCCTACCAAACAAACCTGTGAAGGTGGCAGGACCAAGAGAAAGGCCTCCCTTGATCTTAACACCAGGACAGGCTCATAAATATATTTTCTCTCATTATGATATATTATCGTAAATTTCTTATGCATTTTTGTTCTCTAGCCAATTATATTAGTACAGTAACAAGCTCACATCATTGTTTTTCTTAAGCATTTTGTATATTCAAAATTGATAAGGCACGCTTGATAAAACTAACAAAGTACACTTGGTTAAAATGGCTAAGATGCAATGTGTAGCCTGCATAATTAAATTGTAAACCACCCAGTGAGTGCATTAAGCATTATGGGGCGGTATATAAGCAGAACACTTTGCTTTTGCTTTTGCTATTTGGTTTTCTGTGGTAAAATTTTAATTGTGTGGACAAGACAAGCATTCACCACCCTAAAGATGACAAGTGCTTGTGCTATGAATGTGATTTGAAAGAACCAAGTATTGGTTTCTCTTCCTTCTGCCCACGCTGTGCTGTCTTCCACAGAGTGCCGCTGTCACAGTCATGCTGATAGCTGCCATTTTGATCTGGGTGTCTGGCTGGCATCAGGAAAGCGGACCGGAGGTGTCTGCGACAACTGCAAGCATAACACGGAAGGTTACCGGTGTCAAAGGTGCAAGCCTGGATTTTATAGGGACAGAGGAAAGCCCATGTCTTCCCCAGAGATTTGTAAACGTAAGGCATTCTCCTTTCCTTTCCTTTTTGCCAAATGTGCAGTATATACAGATACAGTAAATCCATAGTGAATGTTGCTTGACTTGATGCAGAAATGAAATATCCCTAGCTGTCCTTTCAAATGTTTTTGGTCAAAATTCACCCAGGGCACATGGTTTCTTTAGCAAAACAGGGTTTTATCATTTAAGAACACAGGAAGAACCGTGCTGAATTCAACAGCGGGTCTGCCTTGTGCAGTATTCTGCTTCCTGTGTGGTTGTCCAACTGGGCTACTCTCCAGTCAGAATGAGTAGAAAGCCAGATCCTAATATCAAGTAATTATTATGGTGCAGGGCCAGTGTTAGGAGTTGAGCCAGTGTCTGATTTTCTAGGGAAAAAATGTTGGTCCTTTTAGATGGCATTTCTGTTGCAATTTGTCTGATTTGCTAGGGGAAAAAATGTTGGTCCTCTTAGATGATGTTTCTGTTGCAATTTGACTTTTCAGCATTTCTCCAGTACAAGAGCAGCCTTCCTTATGAAACCAAATAGCTGCTTTGCTTGGATAAACCTGATTGAGATGCCCTTAAACTCAGGTTACATATGCAGGCCTCTGGTGCGGCTTCACAACATGCCCTCTGTTTCTGCTTCTTTGTGTTTGTCCTCTCTTAAATGCTGGTTCTGGCTCAGTCTCCATCAACCCCTGCTCACCACCTTTTTACCTTTTATGAAAGGAGGAAGAGGAGGAGGAGGAGGAGGAGGAGGCACAGCCTAGCTACCTCACTGGGGCACCCAACCATGTTGTGTGACACCCTTGGACTTCTACTGTCACGCCTTCCTTCTCCTCAAAGATGCTAAAAGCCATGCTTTATAAAGTCACTGTTCCACAAGATTAAATTTCAAGGCTTATGGCAGCTGAAATATCTTGTGGCCAAGTTCTGAACCCTGGCAGGGGCGCAACAGCGGTCTAACCAAAAGGATATATCATCAGATATCCTCTTAGAGAGCAGACACAGGAGACTGTAACCATTATTTGCTAAGGAACCTGTTGGAAACCTTAGAGCAGTCGACTGGAGCTCTGTTTTGCACAGGGCTGTTGAAAGTGATATCAGCAGCTTGTGCCAGAAATGAGACAAATGTACTCACAAATATTCTCTTCAGAATTCTTTCCTGTCAGCTTTCATGTCCTGACATTCCTTAGATTTCCTCTGATATACAAATGCCCATAGTTGAAAATTACACAAGCTTCATTTAGTATCCGAGACTAAACTGAAGTATTAGTCCCAATTAGAGAAGACCCGTTACATCAGTGGGGTTTAGGAATGTCATCAGTTATATAACAGAGGCTAACAATTCGATTTACCCCCTTGAAATGTGATACCAGATACTTACTGCTAGATGTAGAAACTGACAATATTTGATAGCTGGGTTAAAACTGCACTAACTTAAAACGGTACTGGACATCAACAGTAATGGATACGCAATAGTATTCGGCATTTCCAGTGCTATGTGGTATCTATTAGTTTATGACAGATGTTTCAGACGTGGGCCCCACAAAGTTTATGAACTTGAATGCCCAGAAACCATGACTGTACTTGCTGAATCCTCTGGGAATTGTAGTCCAACAACATCTGGAGCCCCATGTTTAGAAACAACTGGGTTATGAAATTTCATTGGTTGCCACCCAGTTGGTATCAAAATGAATGGACAATTAACAGGTCATTGTTGTATAATTTTTGCATTACTGGTACTAGGCAGGTACCAAGTAATAATATGCCCTTCAGTCAGCATTTACTGTTAGAGACCAAGCCAGAGTGACAGAGCAGGATACTGTAATTTCACAATACTGTACTGTACTTCATTTGGTGCCAAATCTCATTCAGCTCCTCTTATTTCAGCAAAAGACCTCAGGATTTGGGGGCTACTAGTCCTGATTTATCTCCATAGCTTACCTTTGGCTGAGAACCACCATGTTAAATATGTGGCAGACTTTTTGTTGTATGCTGTGAAGCAGCAGAGGAAGCTAACAGATTTGTCATGGCAGATTGCACAGATGTTTCTGCGATGAGCAACACAGGTCTCAGCTGTGTTGTGAGAAGGAAAGGAAGGAAGAAGAAATACTTTAGGGAGGAAAGGGGGGCATCAAAACCTTCCCTGTCTCTCCAGTGGGCACCAGGTTGGGGAATGAAAGCACCCAGAAAATCTGAATGAAATACTGTTAATCCCTTTTGTCAAAGCCTGCTTTAAGCCTGCCCTTCCATCCAAAGCAAAGAGACTCAACTCAGCTGAAACAGGCCCTCGGGCTCCGGAGAAGAATTTTTTAAATATGGACAGGACTTTGCTCCGAAGGAATCTCTCTGCATTAGTCATGATCATCAAGCGCATTCTCTCTTATTAATCACCCGTAGGAAGGGTGGGTGCAAATGTGTTGTATAACTGTTTATATGCTTTGATGCTAGCCAAATCCTTTGCTGACTTCCTATCGCTGGTGACACAGAGACATTCCTTTACAGTATGAAAAGAAGGAGAAGAAAATCCCAGGCAGAATTGTAAATACAAGCCCGTCTGCCACTTCAGATCATTCTGTCAACCGGTTTGCCTCTCTGACCTTCCCTGCTCCTACTAAGTCTGAATGGAAGAGTTAAGAGGCTCTGCTCAGTGCTCCGTCTGTACCGAGACCTGAAACTCAAAGTTGAGGAAACACTCAGTGTAGATGTGTGATGCAATGTGGCTCCGTGATGTGGGCAAAATCTAGTAAACATAAGGGGCTAATGGCTACTTTGTGAGATTGGAATGTGAACAACACTAAACTCTTTGTTATTTATTTATTTACTTAAACTATATTATTTTTACCCTACCTTTCTCCTAAAGAGGTACCCAGGGTGGCTTATATAAATTAAAATAAAACACAATCTCTAGCCCATTTGTAAGACGGCCGCTTATGCCGCCCACAGAGCCAATTCAGGACATATGTGATGGAACCAGAACTGAAGAAAAAGAATGAGGAACAGCAGCAATGCAGTGCAAATGACAGTCAGAAACATTAAAAGGAAGAGGTGGGGCTGAGTGACTCAGATCAGAGCATTTTTTTGGCTTTAGTCTTGACACAATGGAAAGTACCATTGCTGGAGCTCCTTGCAATTAAACACTAAGGAATGCAGACACTTGGAAGAGTATTCACATGGCCGGTTTTTGCATGTTGATCATATGATACGACTACAACTTGACTTTTTTAAAAAAATAATACTTGTTTACAGTGCAATCATATATACCTAAGTAGGCAATCCTCCCACCCCACCCCATCAGTTTTGGGGGGGATTTTGTGTTTTCTTCTACCTTTCTGTCTAACTTAACACATGACCTTTCAAAAAAGTGCTTGCTACATTATTCATTATTTTGGGCACCTAGGTTGCCAGATTTGCACTGAGCCTCACATAGATTCAGGCATTCATGCCAGCTAGGACTCTTCTCTCTCTTCCCCAGAGTCATTCCTTCTCTCATTTTCAGGACATGGTGTCTCCCTTTTCTCTTCTGCTTTGCCAATACTTCTTTTCTTTTCTTTTCTCCCCCACCCTCTCTCTCTCTCTCCCTCTGTGTGTGTGTGTGTGTGTGTGTGTGTGTGTGTGTGTGTGTGTGTGT
>JAHTLZ010000015.1:27238793-27266923 GCA_023846285.1 Phrynocephalus versicolor | reverse complement strand
ACATACATACATACATACATACATACATACATACATACATACATACAACTTATATGCCGCCCACTACCCAAAGGTCTCTGGGAGGCTTACAATTAAAATGAACAGTTAAAACAAATAAAACATTAAAATGACAATGAACAATTAAAAACAATAAAAACATTTAAATACGAAACACTAAAATTGCCATCAGGATCCATAATCTATGTTATGTCAGTTTAAAAACTTTTGAAACAGGAAGGTTTTCACCTAGTGCTGAAATATTGTCAGCGTTGGGGAGGGCATTCCATAGCCTGGGGGCAGCTGCTGAAAAGGCCCTATACCTGCAACCTTTCACTTTCTTGAGGGATGGCTCTTTCAGGAGGGCCCCCCTGGCTGGATCTAAATTGCCGGGTAGGTTCATATTTATTCTGCAGCTTGGCGCAAAACTAAAGAAGCACTTTGTTCCCAGTAACCTGACCAAACACCTTTAAAATTATGGGAGGACCATTCATATTTTTCTACTGCTCCGAACTTCAATAGTGCATTTTGCTATGTAACGATTCTCACAACCAAGTTCTTATAAATGGTTAGTGCTTAATATTGCTTATTAAAACCTCGGACAAGGATACCTCATCACTTGACATCAGATCCTGTTATCTTAGCTCTGTTCATCTTTTCCTTCTCTACTTTGCAGCTATGACAATCAAGCTTTTTTCAATATTCCTATTGGTGGGAGAATCCCTGACCTCATTCATACACCAGCCAATGGAAGCGAAGATGACTGGCAATGGAATAACCATGAGCAGGGATTTTCTGCACTAAGACATCCAGGTACTGTTTCCTTTTTTTTTTTTTACTTTTCTTTTCCAAGCCATTAACGCAGGTCAGCAATTTATCACTCTTATACTTTATTGAAGCATTTCAAGTTTACAGAGTACTTATGGAAGTGTTTATAGCTTTATCTAGCACTTGCAAAGGATAAATATTAATGGAACTTTCATGACAAGATATTTTTTCCAGAGCGTGAATATACATTTGCAGGTATATTTTCCTGTAAAGTATATAGGATCCCAAAATAAGAAATGGCAAGCAAGCATGCTTAGAGATTATGTTAACTTGACCTGAACATCTAGACTAGTGGTTCTCAACCTATGGGTTCCCAGATGTTCCTGAACTGCAACTCCCAGAAATCCCTTTTAGCACAATGAGTGGTGGAGGCTTCTGGGATTTGTAGCTCAGGAACATCTGGGGACCCACTGTTCAGGAACATCTGGAGAACTACTGATCTAGAGCTTATGTGTGTCCCTGAGGTTATGGAAAACCAGGGTGGGACCATAGTTAAGAGAACTGGGATGGGGCATGCGTGGGAGGCTCCAATTCAAGGTCCCACTGAAGCATAGATGGCATTGAACCCCATCCTTGGTTTCCAGCCTTACCTAACTTGGTGGATTTTAAGGGTTAAATGAGTATGTGACCTTTAAGATCACTGGAGGATAGGCTGGATCTAGATGCAACAAACTAATAAACAAGGCATTCTCTCTAACCATTCCAGGGTATATTTAGGCCACGGATTGATAGGTAATAAGTATTTCTCAGACCGGTGTTGTTAGTAGAGTGGCATAGGAGATCGGGTGGAGAGCTAGGATTTAGGAGGTCCAGGTTTGAATCCCTGCCAGGCCAGAGTGTGTGTATTGAACTGATAAAATAACTTCCTAAATATCTAACTTTCTTTGAGAGCCCTATTAGGGCTGCGATAAATTAAATGTGACTTGATTACACGTAACTAGAAATGGATAGGACTCAAGTTGTCCCTCTAAATTCATAAATGCAGCACCAGCCCCCTCCCCAGACAACTTCTCCACTGACTTTCTGGAATTTTCTAGCAGGGTTCTCTTCTTCCAGTGGCTGGCCAGTCCGGATAATAGCAAGGACTTCCCTTACCTGCCTCCCTCCACAGCTGCCCAGTCAGATGAGGAGGTGAGGCAGGGATTCCTGTGGTGTTTTGCATATGGATTTGGATGAAGTGGGATTGGTCATACCCATCTCTACGCATAACACATCAACTCTGTTGCATGTGTCCTGGTGTTTTTGTATTTCTTGGACTTCATCCTCTAGAACTCAGAAGGAATTCCCTCAGCCAGAGTTCTGGGTGCTTTTATCAGGAAAGCACGGTCGCTCAAAGCTCCAGGCAGCCATTTTCATCCTGTGGAGAAGACAGGGGAAATGGTGGGCAGAGCTAAACTCTATGGGATCTGGTAGTTTTTTTGAGAGGTATTCTTTGCGAAGCGTGGTGGTTCAGCGGGCTAGAGCACTGAAAACTGTCCTCTGCGAGGTCAGCAGCTCAGCAGTTCGAATCCCAGGTGCCACGCAGCGGAGCGAGTTGCTGCTGTTAACCCCAGCTCCTGCCAACCTAGCAGTTCGAAAGCATGCCAATGCAAGTAGATAAATAGGTACTGTCATAAAAAGCGGGAAGGTAAAGCAGTGTTTTCTTGCAGCCGTTCTGGCCACATGGCCAGGAGCTTGCACAACACTGGCTCTTTGGATTGAATTCGGAGATGAGCACCGTTCCTAGAATCGGACACGACTAGCACACATGTGCAGGGGAAACCTTTACCTTTACCTTTGCGAAGCCTACCAAACCCCTAACTCCTGAAACAGAATCTTAACAAGACAGAGTGTATCAATACTAGAACAATCTAGTTCCACTTTAGCTGCTATGGCTCTGTTCTATAGAAACCTTGGGCTTGTCGCCCGGTAGGGTTCACGTGACTTCATTCCCTTACCAAATATCCAGATATTGGAAAGAGGACATGATGTGCGTAGTTGATTGGATCACTTCTGAATACTCTGTATAGGTATTTGCAAGTGTTCATAAAAATGACTTGATCTCCTTCTTGCTCTCATTCCCACTTTTCTCAACATGGTCCTCCTCCTTCACTGGCCTGTGATACCCTGACTAGAAAAGTGTGTGTGCAAAGAAAGGATACTAGGAAGCATCAGCAGTTTCTGCCAGATGAAATACGCTTATGGTAAGTGCAACAACTTTTCTCATTTAAACGAGGCAACCTTGTTGATACGCTGGAGCTTCTTTCCTGTCTCTTTCTGTCTCTCAAAAGTCTGAATCAGGGGATTTTGACTTCTGTATCTTGCCCAGAGTGGTCTTGTTACTAAATGGGCAGTCTATAAGGCTAATAAATAAATACGTGTGGTTTTATTTTATTTTACTTTATATGTGTACTGCCCATCTAGCCTGAGGCCTCTCTGGGTAATTCACATCATAATCAGATAATCAAACATTACTACAAATATAAAATAAACATATGAGCATCATAAGGTAAAACATCAGAGACCCTCATGACTCAGTGGTTAAACTGCAATACTGCAGCTGTAACTGGGCTCACAGCATGTGATTCAGTTCCAGGTAGCAGGCTCAAGGTTCACTCAGCCTTCTTTCCTTCTGAGGTCAGTAAAATGAGGACCCAGGTTGCCAGGGTAGCAATGTGAAGGCTGCATAAAACTGTCCATATATTGCTTTAAGCACTCCGAGATGGTTTATAAGCAGAACACTTTCCTTTGCTTGGCTTGGCTCTCCTTGTGCCATAGAGCCTTTTCACACGACCCCTAAGATCCGCTAGCCACTTAAATTCGGACCAGAAATCTTAGGGGTTTGTCGCTGTTCCTGCGTTCCCACCCCCTCCGCCTTCCTGGCTGCTGGCTGTGTGAGGGGAGGGAGGAAAAAAGGAAGAAAAGAACGTGGCTCACCTCCGTTCTGCCTCTCGCTCTTGCCGCGGCAACATTCCAGTCTCTTAAGTAGCTCTTAAAGGGGCGGGAGCCAAAAAAACAACAAACAGAAGCGAGGAGAGCCCCGCACTCACTATCGTTACACCGCATCAAGGAATTTTCACCTCCAGAGAGCAGGTACTTGAAAGGTGCACTGGGACGCGCTAAAGTGGGTGTGGCCGCACTTAATTTCCTGTAAACTCCGGAGCTGGTGGGGAAACACTTTTAAGCTCTGGAGCTGGGAGCCATTTGCCCCGGAGTTTAGGGGTCGTGTATAAACGCCCATAGTCCCTCCTCTCCAGCGTTATATCCTTGGCTCAGGAGAGATGTTTGTCCACAAGAGAAGGGGTCCTTCCAAGGGATCCTCTCTTGCAATGATGGTCTTCTTGTCTGAGATCTTGATTATTTGCAACAGCAGAAATGCTGCGATGCAGGACATTCCTGAAAGCCTTGTTCCAACTTATTATGCTTAGCAATGGGATTTCAGCCTCTGTATCACAAAAATAAAGGTAAAGTGTTGTATATCATGAAGACTTACAGATTTATATCAGGGAGAGCTTTTAGAGAATAAAATCAACTTCCTCAGACTGCCCTATATGACTTTCAGGCTATCTCCCTAGCCATCTACATGACCAGTCCACTTGAACTTCAGCAACAGAACTGCATGATCTTATTACTTCTTGTTCCATGGCTTGGCCAGTGAGAGAGGGAGAATCAAGATCTCGGCAGACTTGCTTTAGTTGCCTGAGCTATAAAGTTGACATACTGGCACCATGCCTACTTCCATCTCAAGGCAAATGCTACTTGCTGAAGGGTAGAGAAGGATTTCCCTTATGGCTCTGATGAATGGCTGACACCCTCCTGCACACCATGACCTTAGATCTGTTCAGATCGCCCTCCCACTATTGCTATTTTGAAAAATTGAAATCACATTTTAGGTTGACATCTGGAGTATGTGTGGGCCACCTCCAGAAGACTTACATTTGCCTATCCCTAGATCTCGGAGGACCACATCCTCTCACATCCCCAGTCAGCCCGCAGATATTTTTAAACAACCTTTTTATTAACTGAAAAAGCCCTCTCACACCCTCTAACGGCGATTTTCTCCTTTAAAAGTCACAGTTTCTTCTTCTTCTTCTTCTTCTTCTTCTTCTTCGGCAGTGTGTTGGGGGGGCAGTTTCTGCCCCCAATACATTGCTTATTACACCTCCTAGGAAAAGACCATCCATGGAACACCCTTTGCCCATCCCTGATCTCATAGTCCTCTCTGATTGTGGGATCTGTTTCCTCCCTGAGAGTTGTGATCCAGGGTCACTTTTCCTGCTTTTA
Organism: Phrynocephalus versicolor; assembly: GCA_023846285.1. NCBI lineage: Eukaryota > Metazoa > Chordata > Lepidosauria > Squamata > Agamidae > Phrynocephalus > Phrynocephalus versicolor. Next base: position 27,261,835 of record JAHTLZ010000015.1, on the reverse strand, counting down.
GTAAAGAGACAAAGACCCAATTCTTGAAAGTGGCCTTTTACAACTGTTCAACTGATTTTTGTCATGATTGTAATTGCTTTGATAGATGGATAAATAATTTTATGGTGTTATTGTTGACTCTGTCTTTATCCTTAACTGGTTTGAGTTTGCTTTAATGATATTTATTAAGGACATTGAACACTGTCATTTAATGAGAAAACAGTGCATAAATTTAATTGATTAGTTCTATTAGTGCTCCTTCTACTGCTACTACCACCACTAACTACCATTGCTACTAAGCAGAGCCAGTGTAGTGTAGTGTAGTGGATGTAGTGTCAAAACTCCCACTTGACTATAGAAGTTTGCTGGCAGGGGTGAGAATGGTAGAACCAATCCTTCAGTATCTCACATACTGGCACTCTTCACTTAACAATGTAGTTTCGTTCCTACAACTAGATCAATAGGTTGAATGGTTTGTTAATTGAGGAGCTTAAGATGGATGTCTTGTGGTGCAGGCAGGCCATAGTGGGGAGGCTCTCTGGGAGGCCACAAGAGAAGCAGAACAAAAAAGACAGAAACATAGAGATGGAGGTGGCTGATGTTCTGCCATGCTCGGGTCATTCTCCTCCCCATAAGCAATGGAGGAGAATGGTGGTAGTGATGATGTTGTAACCCTGCTTCCTCACCTCTGAGCTGCTCACAAAGGAGGTGCAGGCAGGCACCTGGGACAGCAGTTTCTTCCTGAGGCAGCATTTAGGCAGCAGTGATGGTGGCTTTGGCCTCTACCGCAGGTTGTAATTCCGAGTGGTCATTAAACAGGTAGCTTGTTAAGTGAGGAATGGTTGTACCTTGGAAACTCTACTGGGGCTACTGTTAGAATGTAAAACCAGGTTACCAATAAAAAGATGCTCAGAAAACGAAATTGTGTGCGAGATCCGAAAAGACAGGCAGATATGTTGCCTCTCAGTAAACAATTGAAATAATACTGTAAGTAAAATAACTCATCCTGGGCTGCATATTTTCTGACAGTGATAAAAGCAAAGATCCTATCCGCTCATGACAAAGGAACCCATGCAGAAGTCATTGTGAAAGTAAAGAAGATTCTGAAGTCAGGCAGAGTGAAAATCACCAGGAGTAACAGGAGCATCTATCCTGAATCCTGGACTAACAGGGGATGCACATGCCCTATTCTTAATCCTGGTAAGTTCTTTGCATTGTGACACTGCTTCTGCACAGAGAGATTAATAAATAAGGAGGCTCATCTACAGAGATTCTGCTATTGACAAAATCCCACCAGGGCCTTGTAAGTTACTGGCTGAAACGCAGTAGTAGCTGCAACAACTAGAGCAGGCCAGCACAATCTGCCGACCACGGGCAACTGGTCGCCCGCGGGACCCTCGGAGGTCGCCTGCCAGGTCCCCGCCCACCTCCCGACCTGCCGCCATTTGGGGGGGGGTTACTCAGGGGAGTTAGTGGGTGGGTGGGCGGGCAGCTGAGGCTCCACTGCCTCCATCACCAGCGTGGGGGACCTTGGTTGGGTGGAGCAGCTGTGTGTGTGCTTGCAACAGCAGGGAGCTTGATGGGTGGGCGGGCAGGTGGGCGGGCAGGGTTCTGCTGCCGCCACTGCCAGTGCCGTGGACCTTGGGGGTGGGGTGGCGTTGGGTAGAGTGTGCACCCAGTGCCGGGGACCTTGGTGAGTGGGCAGCCTAGAATCTCCTTTTTAAAAAGGCACACCTCCCCCGCCCCCCGCAATCGGGTAGGTTGGGGGTGAAAACACGCCTTTTTTGAAGAAGAGATTCAAGCAGCCTGGGAATTTACTGAGGCAAGCAGCGATGGCAGATCAGATCCAATGCTGCTCCTTGCCTTGGTAACCTCCTGCCAAATTCAAATGGGGGGTGGTGTCAGCACTTGGTGGGGAGCCCACGGGGGCGTGCAGCGAGAGAGAGGGAGCCCGCAAGCTGTTCACAGTTGCACAGCCCTGAACAAAGCAAGCCTATTAAACCAATAGAACTTACAGGGAAGTTGAGTTGCCAAATCACCGCTGATTCAATAGGCCTTCTCTAGTTGTAACATACTGTTGGATTTCAGCCACTATCTGCATTTGAACCATTCTGTGAATGTAACCCAGCTTCTTCTACACATGCCAAGGGATTTCCAGAAGGGCTCCACAGAGAATATGCTGCATCTTTATCCCCACCACACCTCAAGCCCTGCCAGTCTTGTATGTTGCTGCTGAACTGGACATGATGTAATTGTGTCGTTACGGTTGTGACTGACTCTTCGTGACTCCTTGTCCATGGAGTTTTCTTGGCAGGAATACTGGAGTGGTTTGCCAGTTGCTACTCCAGACACCTACAGCACCTGGTATTCCCTGGTGGTCTCCCATCCAAGTACTAACCAGGGCCAACCATGCTTAGCTTCCAAAATCATGCGAGATTGGATGTGCTTAAGGCATCTAGGCAGCAGTAGTAGAAAGGGCTGGGTTCTTAAATAGGCCACATCTTTAGATTTGTGTTCTCTGAACCTGCTGTGCAAAGGGCAGGGACCAGAGCTCATTGGCAAAGCACATGTTTTATATACAAGAGGTCCCAGACTCACTTCCTGCAGTCTCCCATTTTTAGCCCTTACTTAATTGAATACAGAGATGAGCACCGCCCCTAGAGTTGGACACAACTAGCACACATGTGCGATGGGAACCTTTACCTTTTTTTTTACTAAATACTATATATGCCTCCTCTTCTCAAGAACAGAACTAAGCAGGCAACAATAAAACAAATAAACTTAAAAAGATGAGGTAGCCCCAAGAATTAACTTTCCCAAGTTCTAGTTGTAAAATGAGTGACACATTTTTCTACATACTTCATTCCAGCTGGCTTGCTGTATTTTGTCACTAAAGGCACAATGCTCCATAAGTCCATACTCTTTAAACTGAGGCCTGGGAACTAACTTCAGACTACATCTTTCATTCAAGACAAAGTAGCCAGAGAATGAAGCGATTCACTAACTTCCTGTTTCCCTTAGGGTTAGGGTGAGCAAACATAAACCATCCAGGGTCAGTGCTGCCTTGCATACATACATCTTTCAATCTGTTACTAACATATATGTTTAATGTGCTTTTTAATCTCAAGACTAAATTAAACATACATCCACAACTATTGAAAGGAAGTGTTTTGTCTCAAATGTAAGGTTTATAACCTACTCAGTCACCATGATTAACATGAGAAGCTGCTCTCTGTGAAGGCCTATAAATTCTCCTTCATTGTGTTCCTTGAAGGCCCTTTCAGAGTTTCCGTTTTTCCAAGCTCTATAAACGAAGGCTGGAGGTGGACAATGGTATTTTCAAGAGAATTGAAGGCAATTTGAAGGGAAAATGGCTGCTCATGGTGTGTGTGTAGATGATGCTCATCCATCTTTTCACCTATTGTAAGGAGGTTTGGCAGGTTCTTGATTTGTTTCAAAAACCTGCAAAACCAATTAGATCAGAGGTGACAGTGGGACAAAAGAAATGAAGGGAAGCCCCTCTTAACCCACTTTCAACTGGCTTAAATTGTTCGTTTCCAGCCTACCATTAGCGTTGCCAACCTTTGACCCCCACCCCAGTCGCCTTTCGTTTAAACAACAGTTTAATGGCAGTTAGTAGCTGAACGTCTTCATCCCATGAAAAATAGGCCTCCGTAATATTTTTGTGGGGGAATGAAGTTTTGGCAAAGCCATGTCCCTCAGTGTCAGGGGTTTTTTTTGGGGGGGGGAGAGGTCAATAAAAAAAGAAACAAAGAATTCTCAGAAGTGGCGCCGATCTTCCCATAAAATGTCAGGTGGCTAAGATAGGTCACCCACTGAGCTCTCCCTCTTCCTCCCTCGTTGGCTGTGTTTCATGGAACAATGACACTACGCGTGTCCATTCCTGGGAGCATTCCTGAGGTAAAAAAAGATGGGTACTTCCCTGATTTCTAGATTTCTGCGTTAAGAGATGAAGCCAAGCTGTGGGGGATTTTTTTTAAAGACAGTCACCAGTGGTTACACAGTACATTTTTAAAAAAATCTGTTTTATTTCTTTGTGTATGTTCTTGGTCTTATTCCATTATTGCAGAGTTAAGCCCTGGTTTGAGGGGGCCTCAAGATGGACTGGCGTCAGATTTTCTAGAGGATAATTCCCTGTGGGAAAGACTGCCCAGTGCAATTCCAGCGTTAAACAAAAGAACAAAACAAAACAAAGGGAACAAAAACTTTGATGGAGTCTATTAATACTTACCATTTGATTGTCTCATTTATAGGCTGCCTTTCTCCTGATGAGGGGGCTCAAGGTAGCTCACAGCGCAGAAAAGGGAAAGGGAATAAAAGGCAGGCTGAGAGGCAAACTCCACACAAGTTGTATATATAGTGGATAGCAATTTAAATCATAACAATCCTTTCTAAATTTGCATTCACATGCATCAGCTGGCAATATTCTATACATTCCCTCCTTTTTTCCTTTCTTCTTTTCTTTTCTTTTCTTTTCTTTTCTTTTTCTTTTTTAGCAAGACATATGGATGTCTAGGGTACAGTGTGATGTGGTGATCCCCTTCCATCAGTGGGTCTTGGTGGGTTAAATTTGTTGGGATGATAACACTTTACGCAATGCTATGAGGCCGCCCTCTCTGTTTTCATTTGGCTTCGTGCCCCATATGATTGGAGCAACATATGATTGGTCCATTGCAAAACATTAGATCCAACTGCCTGGTGCAACTTGGAGTGTTGGTTCAGACTGTCTCCCTCTCTCTCTCTCTCTTTCTCTGTGTGTGTATAGAAAAGTATTAAACAGACCCATGACAAAGCCCATGCAATATCTCTTTCCCTTTATGTGACCAGAGAATGCAGAAGGTTGGACTCAAAAGCATCCAGTTCAAGCCAAAACTGGACTGTCTGTCCTGCACATTAAATCTCTGCACCACTGACATATGGATCAGAGATACATGTTATACACATGCTGACAGGGCATGCTTTAATCCAGTTTGGGCTATGCACACACACCCTCTCTTCCTGATTAATATATATACGGAGCATTACTCGCTGTTCCCTTTTGTTTGTTTGTGTGTGTGTGTCTGTGTTGTTTGTTTAGGTTTCAGCAAGTGGAATGGCATCTTCGGGGGAAAAGATGAGGAAATAACCCACCTTTGCCCCTGCTCCTCCAGCTTGCCAGGGCCGTCATCCCCCGAGCTTTCTGCTGTGCACAGCAGTCTGGCTCCTTGCCCAACCATCTCTGGGCCATTGTCCTGCCCTGTTCTTCCCTAGCTGGTGACAGGAAGTCCGTATCTAATCTCATGGCCTTAGAGCTCAACCACAAGGGCTGATTTATGGGGTACCTCGGTGGAATTGCAGAATGGGTGGAAAAATGAAAAGCCCTTTGGTCTCTAGTGGAAAGATAAGAAAATCAGAAACTAATTTTAAAAAATAGCCACCTTGCCTCCACACCCTACAGAGACAGCTGTACAAGCAAGGCTATCAAGCTGCATTGTTTGACCAGACAGTTAAGAGTGAGCATAAATAAATCCTCCCATTTTGATTAATTTAGGGCTGAGCTGGGGAATAAGAACATAAGAACATAAGAAGAGCCATGCTGGATCAGGCCAAAGGCCCATCCAGTCCAGCTTCCTGTATCTCACAGCGGCCCCACCAGATGCGTCTGGGAGCGCATGAGACTAGATATCTGTCTCCTGATACCACTCCCCTGCATCTGGCCCTTGAAGTACCCTGGTTTCTCCATCATGGTTTGTAACCTGTGATGGACTTTTCTTCTAGGAATCTGTCCAATCCCCTTTTGAAGGCATCCAGGCCAGATGCCATCACCACATCCTGTGGCAGGGAGTTCCATAGACTTACAACGCGCTGGTTGAAAAAATATTTTCTTTTGTCAGCTCTTACTCTCCCAGCCCTCAATTTGAGTGTATGTCCCCTAGTTCTGGTATTTTGGGAGAGAGCTTCCCTCTATCCACTTTACTCATACCCTGCATTACTTTGTATGTCTCAATCATATCCCCCTCAAGCAGGGGGGGGGTATGCCATGGGTATGCCATTTCATTTGTTCCCATCACCCATAGTCTCAAGCTGTAATTTAGGGTGTGAGTGAAATTCTCTATCATGGTGAATGGAGGCACAAAGGAGGCAGCTTGTGCTTCAGGTATTAAATGGCAGTCCTGCAGTCCAAGACTCTGCTCATGACCTGACTCTGCTCTTGATGGGCTCAGGTAGCTGCCTTGAGGTTGAGTCAACCTTCCATCCTTCCAAGGTCGGTAGATTGAGTACCAGCCTCAAGGGGGATGTACAACTTGCCTCATTAAATTACGAACTAACTGCCCAGAGAGTATTTTAACGGCAATGGGGTGGTTTATAAGCAGCACACATTGTTTTGCTTTATTCTAGAGAAAGTGCATAGGTTAGGCATGCATGCAGATGCCGCTGTCCCTGTATTTGCTCTTTATTTTTCTCTCCTAGTCCAAATAAACATCTTGCCTTTAGTAATCAATCGCTGCTGTTCTCCTTTCCTCTGCAGCTGTTGGCCAGTCCCTTGCTTCCTTGTCTTCTGATTAAACTGTAGGGAAGTCTGCAGCAGACACTTAGCATCTATGTTTGCTAGGTTTTGATGGCTTGAGTGACAGAATAAGCAGCCCGGACACACCACTGACCATGTGTTCTATTCAGGACTGTTTCCATCTACTTTTCAGAGTGTGAGGCAAATGGCATAAGCACACCCTTAAATCTTGGGATATTCCTCCTCCATTATTTAGTGACACCACATTATAAGAGTAACTAAACAATTATAGTTACATCACAAAAGGAATGACGTTACCCCTTGTTAGCTTACAATCATAACACATATACCTTTTGTTACTCGGGGAATGAATTTCACTAGAAGTAGCTAGTTGTTTATATGTGGTTGCTTCCATGGTCAAGAGTTGGATGAGAGTACCTGATTCAGTTACAACATCCACAATGGTGGCACATGTTATTATGGTCAAAGATCCTGTTGTTTGGCTGGTACTCAGGCAAAGGCATCACTCATGTTGAAGACACGAGTCACATTTGTTTGCCTCTTGTAACTTTGGGGTTATTGACCAGAAAGAGAGCCTTGCCATCAAGCAGACTGACGTTGTCCCCTCAAATGCTAGGAGTGAGCATGTTATAACACAGCCTTGGGCAGCTAGATGGTGACGCCTCCATCTTGTCTTTTGCCTCAGGCAGCAAACTTATCCTTGAGCTGGCTAGAAAGGGGGAGGGTCTTTATAGCCATCTGTCCTGTCATGCCATGAATTATGTTTTGTTTTTCAGCAAGAACGATGGGGAGGGTGAGAGGAAGGTATCTATATTCTTGGAACAGTCTCATTTGAGAGCCTCTCTCTTTGAGAAGAATGTCTTTAATCTGACAGAGGCTTCATTTCCTGGATCCAACAAAGCAGCTGTAAAAAGATTTGTATTGTGAAAAGGTGTCTGTGTGTGTGTGTGTGAGAGAGAGAGAGAGAGAGAGACAGACAGAGAGAGAGAGAGAGAGAGAGAGAGAGAGAGAGACAGAGAGAGAGACAGAGAGAGATGCATTGTTATATTAGGAAAAGTACAGGGTTGGCATTTGTTATATCTAACAGCCATCTTGGCTTTGCTGCTGAGCACATACAGATTAAGCTGGCTCCTTTAGACAGCTCCACAGCCAACTAGAACATTAGAGCACTGCAATAACTGTGTTCATTTTGTTCTTCAACAAAACAACACAAAGAAAGCTATGTAGGCTTTTGGGCCTTGGCTTTTTTAAAATTATTTTTATATATTTTGCTAGAGGAGGGTAAATAGAAATAGGCAAGTGCATTGTCCCATAATTTCTATTCAGATGTTTTATTCTGGATACCAAATCTTTGGATGTTGCTCCTGTCCATATAGAAAATCAAACACTGCCCACTTTAAAACAAAAAATCAATTGCTACTTCAGTTATAAATTACACATGCATACACAGCAATTTTCTGATTTCACATGAACCAGCATCATGGCCTGATCAAATATCAACATTTGGTAAGACTTCAGTTACACTTTCAGAGTTCAGCAAACACCCCTGAGTAAACTTTGCTGTCATGGGAAACAAGTAGAGGTTCTTGTATAACATCGGTTTGGTCAGTCAGTCAGTTCCTTCCTATCTTAGACTACCGTACTTCCTATACAAAAACAGAGCAGTCCCTCTTGCTAGCACGGATAGCCATGTTAAGTTAGCAGTCTGTTCCAGCAAACATAGGATAGAATTGTGTGCCATTTTAACAGATTATCGGGTTTATTCTATATAAGCTTTTGTAGACTTGTTGTCTTTTCCAAGGTCATTTGCATGCATACAGCTATTATTTTATTATATTTATCATTTCTGGTAGATTTTATGGACATAAATAATTATACCAGTTAGGATGGGAGTCAACAGAAACTAAAATGAAAATTGTATTGGTATAATGAGTAATACTTGTCTTGATCCACTTGCACAAGCACAAGGGCATTGGGACTGAGAACAAATTAGCATAAGAACATAAGAAGAGCCATGCTGGATCAGGCCAAAAGCCCATCTAGTCCAGCTTCCTGTATCTCACAGTGGCCCCACCAAATGCCTCTGGGAGCGCATGAGACTAGATATCTGTCTCCTGCTACGATTCCCCTGCATCTGGCCTTTGAAGTACCCTGGTTTTAAGCCTGGAGATTACACATCTCCATCATGGTTTGTAACCTGTGATGGACTTCTCCTCCAGGAATCTGTCCAACCCCCTTTTGAAGGCATCCAGGCTAGATGCCATCACCACATCATGTGGCAGGGAGTTCCACAGGCTAACAACACGCTGGGTAAAAAAAAATTCTTTTGTTTGTTCTCACTCTTAATGATTGTTATGAAAAGCACACTTCCACCCATGGTTATGTTGAGAACCATTGGTTTAATATGTTATATATTATGCTATGCTGATTTTTATATAGGTTGCAATGCTTTTAAACCCCCTGAATGATCCCTAGGTTCTTGAGTATCCAACTGGGGCAATCAATACTCCAAGAAGGACTCTAATATCTTTGTCATCCTTTTTTCCAAACCAGGTGTGGACTATCTGATAGCAGGACACGAGGACATGCGGACCAGCAAACTCCTTGTGAATATGAACAGCCTGGTGAAGCCCTGGAAAGCTCACTGGGGGAAAATCGTAGCGGACATGCTTCGAACTGGATGCAAATGATACCTTCTCTCCAAGTGAACATCGTGAACTTTTACACATCTTAGTACTATTGCAGTGGAAGGCCTAGCTACTGTAGTTCCCTTACTGTCCATCAAGACATTCCCAGCTAAAAGGAATTTGAAAGCGAGTTCACTTTGACTCCTCCTGTTATGTGCTTTAGACAGGAATATCATGCTGCGATTTCTTCCCAAATGGCAACCTACTGCCATTCATAAACAGAGTAAAAAAAAAAGAGAGAGAAAACCATCACTATTTAACAAACAACACATTCCACTGCCTTGATGGTTATCCAGAGCTTGTACACATACATATCCTGGCTAATGCCAGTCTTGTAAGTAATCTTCCCAGTTTGCGGCTTCCATGAACCAGCCTAATACTACTAATGCATGAGCATACGGCTGTTGCACTAAAAGGATTAATTTCTGTAAGGCTGTTTTCTGGAAGGGCCCATCAAGGACAAGCAGCGCTCCACCAGGTTCCTGGGCCGTGACCGGCTCACTCGTTGGCCCAGCAGATGGCTTTTGCTTACCTTGACCACACTTTCTCCTCTAAAGGTCGCAGTGCAAACACAGTCAAAATAATGTCTAGAGCTTCTCGGATTCATAGCGCGTCTGCCCTGCTGGTGTTTGCATTGGAACAGAAAGGATCTGTCAATGTATGTTTTCTGTTTGTAACTTTCTGTAAAACAGGCAGAGCCTGTGAGAAGGGAGGGGAGGCTGGCAAGGTGCTCAGGTCTTAGCTCACCATGGATTCTGTGAAGTGGAGGGCAATGGCTAAGATCCAATCCTGCAGGCGGGAATCTCCATGGACTTCCTTTTTCCCTTTTCCATACGGCTTGTGAGGAAAGGAGTGGCTGGAGACCTAGAGGTTACAGTTGCGTCACTACTTTGCAGTAGGAAGGGGTGTTGTTATTAAAATCCAAGCTTGCCTAATGTGGGGCTCAGCTGTCTCAAGGCACACACCAATTAATCAATACTCCTGGTTGTACAGTGTTTATTTGTCCTTACCAGTGGTCTCCTCCCAGTCTGCCCACCCATTAGTATCCCTCGCACCACCCAGACTTAAGGAGGAGTGCTGCCACCAATGGGAGTGCTGCAACTCAGTGGTAGAGCCAACGCTTTGCACAGGGAAGGCCTGAGGCTCACTTCCTATTTATCTCTAGTTAGTGTTGGAAAAGCATCTGCTAGGAACCCTGGAGAGCTGCAGCCAGTCAGTGCCAGACAAAATTGGCTATATGGACCAATAGCCCAATTTAACATAAGTAAGCTTCCTCTAGGTCCCTATGATTAGGAAGCCACTGGGCTTTTTTATTTCTTGGAGAAATGGACCATCTGCCATTGTGGATATGCCAGCACAGGACATCCCAGAAACAGGCTTGATTTGGGGTTTGGCGGTTTTCAAAACATTTGTAAGACATTGCAATGATTGAGTTTCTAATTTAAAAGAAATACTATCTCCAGGACCAGCCACATGGTTATTCTGAGCGATTATTTCCATCAAGTATCTGATTATTAGTGTTTTTTTTTTGTTCTGCAATTATTTCATGTAAACATATCCATATTGCCATTTTCTGGGTGGTAGCTACTTGTCACTTTCCCATTTTCCTGCTCTAAATGTAAGTCGTTCATGTTGGGCTTCTTGGACAGCTCAGAAGGCCAGAAAGTGATTTCTTGCTTTAATGTTCATGGGTGGCACAGATTCTGTTCAGAAGCCATGAAAAGATCCAAAGTGTCGTACTTTAAAAAGTAATACATTGTTCTATTGATTTGTGCTCTTTGAAGCGATACAGGTGAGCACTAAGCAGACTTTCAAATTTCTGTTTCTCACAATATCCAAGAAGATGGTGGATATTATGGAACTGTCTGACCAGATACTTGTGGTTCAGAAAGTTAGGGAGTCGTGTGTGGTTCCTTGTCAAATTAGTTGGGATCTACTGACTTGGACAATATACGGTCTGTAGAAAGTTGTGGTTCAAATATACCAATTTCTGTCATCCTCTCCTGGCTCAACTTTTTCTAAATCTAATAGTCAGATACAGAGGTGGAACAGGAGAGGCTCAAGCAGCGAGAATACAAGCATTCATTAGGATTTCTGTATTTTTTCTACTGTGGCCCATTCTCACTTGTGTCACCTAGCTGACAGCTGTACACTGGCATGTAGCATTTTGTCCTTTACCCTCTACTAATGGAAGTTTCATTCTAGTTCATTTTGGGTACATTTATTTCATGTTTTTGCCTTGAAGAACCAGCTTGCTTCTAATGCAACCCACACAGACCATTTTTACTGCTGTTCAGTCTCACAGCAAACATGACAAGTCGACATGCAGCTCTGGGTAAAGGGCTTGAACGAGTGTTTACATGGACACCATACCTTTTGACTGCACCATTTCTTTAAAGGAGTATAACACTTGAGTGATACATTCCTTTACTATTAATAAAAATGCCAGGCCCTTTAAAAAAAGAAGCAGGCGGGAAAAGACAATTGGCACCCATTAGCATTCACCAAGGTACAGTTAGATGTAAACCAAACTGGCTTCATGGAAGTTCCCATTCTATGTCAGACAACCATTAAGGCACATATTTTCCTCCTTGATCACGAAGGAATAGAATAGGCATTGTTTACGTATTAATCAACCTAAAAATTCTGCTGAATTTGTAGAGGGTAAACCAGAAATTGCACAAGCGGAGTGCATTCCTGACAGCCATCCACTGCAGGCCTAGATGTGTGCCAGACAACAAGCAAAAGATCCAAGCCACTACTAGTGCCTCTGCCAATATGTTCACAGATTTTTGCAAGAGGATTTGGGCTTGTGACATTTTCCCCTGAATGCCATATAGTAACTAAAAATTAAATAAAGCCAACTCGATCTAAAGTCAAAAACTGTAGGCTTAAGGGAAAAAGGACCTGATGCCAAATACCATGGCCCATATACTGTATTTGAGTCGTGACATGTTTTCATATTATTCGCCTTGTCTTTTATGTAGGATCTCAAGTGCACTTCAGGTAATCTATGAGTAGAAGGCATTTCTTCTAGCAGCTCAGTTTTTCATTAAAATGTTCAAGTATATTATTGTAAAGGCAACATTTATATTATATTGTCTCAATGTAACATTGGCATTGTCACAGTTTGTTCTGACAAGGAACATTCTGTCAAGCTAGGCTAGCTAAATACTACCAAACCTAAAGTATTCCACTGATATAAATATATTACTTCGAAGTCCTGCTTTTGTACCTTTTTGTGGGTGCAAAGGACAGGGGTAACATGCTATTTAGTTCCTAATTCTTCTGACTTATTTGTGGAGATATAGATTAATTACTAGGACAAGAAAAAGGTGGATTGTGTATGGACACAGGAGGGGCAACTAGAGACACAAGAGCCAGATCAGGGAGTTAATAGGAACATCATGTACTTGTCTAATTCCATAACTCATATACCATGTTTGTGGTTGTGGCTCATTTTAAGAGTGTTTCAGTAAAGTACAGATAAAGATTGAAATGCTCTTGGGCCTGAATGTTACTCATTCTGTTCGGGACAGATAAAGAAATCTACTTTTTAAAAATCAATGTATATCAAAGGAATCCGTTTATGGTATTTAAATTATCAAACAATTCTAGCTTTTAAATTTAAATTGTAATTTAAATCAAATCCACTCTGCTCCTGTTCACACAGCACAAAATAGGAAGCAAAGCATTAGGACTAGATATGAGCTACTATGATCTTGTTACCTAGCTAGTGTGTACTCCAAATAAGTACAGTATTACTAACTGAAATCCTCTTCTGGAATTACACTGCACAAGGCTGATATCATGACTCACAGTAATTTTTCAGAAATTTAAAACAAAAATCCAGTTTCCTTACTGATTGTCCCAAGGATCTCATGGAATCATCTTCATCTTAGGAAGTCTTGAATTTCTGAAACAGGTGCTGCTGGGACCACTTTACTTAAGTGATCTGAGGCAACCAAGTGGGACGAGGGAGTTGGAGGAAAATATTATTTTGAATAATTGTGGCTGTCGTTTTATCTGCCTTACGTAGTGTGGCTGCATGAACAGGACCCATGGTGTACTATTACATTGAAATGAAGTTTTGCAAAGGCAGGCAACTGACTGTAACCAGATTTAAGGATTGATCCAATATCATCAGAGTGGATCTTGGCTCACATGACTTCCATTTCCTTTTTTCCTTCTTGATTCAATCTGGAAGGTTCTCAGACTCTCCAAAACAGGTTTGGGGAGAGAAAGAGCAGTGTTCTGACAGCGTCATCCATTCATGTGGCAAAGAATAGAATTGGAAGCAACTCTTACTGAATATGATCTGCATTCATTTCAGTGGGACCCAGGTCATGACTAACTTGTTTCACTGATCAGTGTGATGCAAGACCAATGAATTTAGCTTTAACTCAACCAACAGACCTAGTGATTAAAAAGAAATATATCACCAAGGGAAACTTATCTTTCCCCACTCACGTGTTATGAAGTTCTAAAATGGAGGTTAATATGTTCAAAAGCAAAGGCAGTCTTTAGGTATTAGAGGATCATCATGTGGATCATTTTTTCTATGAGCCCTAGGATGTTGCCACAAAATTTAGAAAGCCAGCAAGAACGTTGTTGTACAGACATAATGGAGTTGGGCTCAGACTTCAGTGATTGAAATTCTAAAAGTGAAACTCCGGGTGACTTGAGACAGTTGCACCCTGCCTTCCCTATAACAAAGAATTATTATGGAAATAAAATGGAAAGGAAGTGGGCCAGGTATACTACACTGAGCTGATCAGTGGAAAAGCAAAATATAAATGTAACAAAACAAATGCAACTGGGGTGGGTGGTGGAGGAATCTACACTGATTTGTGACAGGTGGATTATCCACATGCCACTGCAACCCATCCTTATGAAGTACAAAGCTCAAAATAGGGGAAAGCAACATAGTGAAAGAGCACCCAAGGTAGACATTTTTCTGACTGGTCTGTAACAGTCAGCTATAACAGATTCATGTAAACCTGTTCTTCATAAGCCCCCTATCTGACTGCTTGAGACACCATCTCCGCTACTTAGGCGCCTGAGCTTTATCACTTTAGCACTTTTGGCATCTATTTTGTTGGCTCCTCTGTATGTAGACTAAGGGGCCTTTTCACACTTTCTCTTAGAGGAGAATGCACTTTCAAAATATCTGCAATCCCTCCTCAGGAGTGAAGGGCACAGAGAGCTGGTACTTCCACCCCACTTCATTAAATGAACAGCAAAAGACAGTGAGTGACAGAGGCAACTCTTAAGGAAAGGCATGGAAGAGCCAGCAATGAAATCCATTTGCATAATATTCAACAGGCGGATGTCTGTGCAGGAGACAACAATCAGCTGAATAGACAAGGGGCTGTAAGCAAGACTAGCACTTCAAGCTAATACTATTTGCAGATGGCAGGGCACCAAGTATTACTACACTAACCCAAGAACAAAACAGAGATGCCTCTTGCTTTCAGTATACAGTATCTTCATAATAGCAGAAGTATCTACATTTGAACAAAACAAGCTGAAGAAGGCTTTTGTACCATAAACCATCAATAAGCAGTCATTCATAAAACAAAAAATTCAAAGGAAGGCAGAAAGCTTTTGCCTTTAATGTACACTCAAGAGCCCATTATGCAAGATAACATAATTCCGCTGCCAACAGAGTCTATTTTGCCAACCTATTTGGAGAATGGACAAGGTTGAACAGAGATAACCCCTAATAACAGAATTTGTTGTGAATATCAAGGAATATAGTGGTAAATGTTCTCCACAATTAAACTCATGTTCCATGAAGTTACATTAAAAATGGAAAAATCAGACCTGCGACATTCATCCCGCTCTCTTCACACATGCTTTCCATTACTACAACTCAGTAGTATGTGCAAATGTTATATGCAATTAATTGTTATATGCAATTGATTCAAACTGAAAATTTGTGCATGGGGGGTACATCCAAGTCAAACAACAATTGGAATAAACTTGATTCAAAATGCTTGCCAGTTTTTTTTCTGTACCGTGTGTTGGTTTTACCTTTCCTGGCCCTGTTCAAGCCAGATCTGCAAACTTTAGAAAATAACAGTTAAAGCCATGTCGATGACTGTACGTGATTTTATAGAGCAGGGCCTCTTTGTGGCATTAGCTCAGGCTGTTGGCCTGAGAAGTCCTTTGTAACAACATATTTCACACAATATAACAAGTAGAGCACTGTGCATCCAGAACAGGACCAGGAGGAGTGGAGATGAAGGAGAAAGGAGAGAAAAGATACTCTGCATAAGTTTCTGTGTATTTGAAGATCAAAAGGAGACGACAGCCTCCATTCAACTTCATTAGCTAGATCCCTCTTTCTCTTGATCCGCAGCAGGCGTAGCTTCTAAATCTTTACTTTGCTTCTCTTCTTCTTCATCATCGTCTTCTTGAGGGTACAAATCTGGGTACTTCTGCATGCACTCTTGCATTGCACGAAAGTGGTCCACACAATCTGATCCTTTAATCTCTTCCTTGCTATAATGGAAACAGGAAAAAGCTGACTTGAATTGTTCCCCACAAGGACCACTGGCCATTCCGCCCAGGCAAGGACAATTCCAGTTGATCTCTCCACTGGGCAATATCAAACCTAGCAGGAAGGGAAAAGATAAGTAAATTGAAGAGAATCGGGATTTCATCGAGAACTACTACATTCATGTCATTTGACTGAACTAGTTATGTTGCAGGTCAAATATGTTGAGAAACAAGGCTATTTCACACTGTTCCTCATTGTAAGCCCCTAAAAGCCAGTCTGATCAATTCTGTGTCTCAAAGAAGCTATGATGACAGAATGCTGTCTGGTACTGGTACTGAGCCATAAACAAAAATGAGTTTCCCATCTGTTTTCATACTTGAGGTCCTAAGAAAAACATACACGAAGCCAAAAGTAGGACTAAAATATGTGATGCAACTGAGATGTTTGTGAACAGCAACAGAAATATGGTTTGTTTTATAAGTGAGAAAACAAAAGATGTTGATCAAAGAACAGAACAGCTGTCTGAACTTCAAGCTGTTTGGTAACATTTTAGAAGCTAGACTGAGCAATTTCCATAAGCAAGCTTTTTTGGATCATATTAAGTTTCCTAGAGGTAATCAATTCATCAAGTCCTGCTGCAGCATATACATACAGTATTCCTTATTCATATAATTTGCCCTGGATACTCATTTTACCCACCTCAGAAGGCTGGAAGGCTGAATGAACTTTAAGCCTGCTACCTGGAATTGAACCTTAGATCATGAGCAGTTCTAGCTGCAGTACAGCAATTTTACTACTGTGCCACGAGGCCAATGTTGCTTAGATTTTAAAGGTTAAAATCACATCTCAAATTGCAAAATTACTATTTTGGCCAACTGCTGATAGCCAGGGAGCCACAAATGTGCCAAAAATTAAACATGGTATAAGAATGCTAATGAAAAATTGCAGCCTAGTAAATTTTGATGTCATTGTTGCAAGGCTCAAGGAGGGTGTTATCATCTGAGTTATAATTACATACAGATCTTCTCATCTGATCTGCTGCCTGATCTACATCACTTAAGAGAATTTTAACCTCAAAACAGAAAAATCAATAGCTTCCATTTTGAGCTGCTCTCCAAAAACACCTCCTATTGCTCACTGAAGTCTTAGGATTCTTAACACATATATTAACGTTATGTAGAGGAGCTGTTATGTAAAGAAACATTTTGCAAGGTAGTGATTGTTACTTATTTTTGAAAGCATCAATAGGGTTGTTGGCAATAGATAGCTACCCCTTCATTGCATTGCTTCTCCAGGCATTTGAGAGAGACACCCATAAATCTCCAAAGAACTGGGAGTCTCATCTTCCACTTATGTCAAAGCTACTGAACTAAGAAGATTGTGTGGAACATTTTCTGTCTTTATGAAACTTAAAGGAACGTATCTAGAAAACAGTCACATAACAACCAATAACCAATGCCAAGACAACTGTTCAGTGCCTTAAAGTGATTTAGTTCAGACGATGGCTGCCAATGTTGCCTTCCCTCAATTACAGTACAGTAGGACGCCAGTATCCGCTGGGGATTGGTTCCAAGCATTCCCGTGGATAAGAGAGAACACCAAAACCAAAACTGCAGTTTTGTGATAGTACTTTGCTTTACAGCTGCCATTATGCAACAGTAACTTTCTTTACAGTTGCTGTTTGCAACGGTAGCTTGCTTTATGGCTGCTGTTTTATGACAGTAGCTTTCTTTACAGCTGCTCTTTATGACAGTAGCTTGCTTTGTGGCTGCTGAATTATTTATTTTTTCCTCTGCCAACCGTGGATAACTGAATCAGTGGATAATGAATATGGGGATATGGGGTCCTACTGTATATCCTTTATTTCTTTTCAACTGGAACTATGTGACAAAACTGCCACTATCAGTGATCTGCATGTAGGTGACATAAAATTCAAGACTATCTGTATAGCTGATTTAAGACAATTTTGCAATTCATTTAGGGACAGAATACTCAAGGATGAAGCACTTAATTTACATGCAAGAAGCTGTCTGAGCTGGCAGTTCCCAAACATTCTCAAAGGAAGTTTGTTCTCTATTTCTGGAGAAAATTGCTTTTCTGAAGTTGATGAAATAGCACAGGTGAGGAGATTTATCTGGAAGTTGAGTCACAGCAACTGGACTTCTTTTCTTGAGGGATTGATATGTTTTACTACTCATCCAAGTAGCTTTATCAGTCTGAGGAAAGCTAGTGGGGAGTCCTCCATTTTATCACAAAATGGAAGACTTGCCGCTAACTTTCCTCAGACTGATGAAGCTGCTTGGATGAGCAGCAAAACGTTTAAATTTCTCAAGAAAAGATGTCCAGTTGCCGTGACTCAACTTCCAGATAAACTCACCTGGATGACTGAGAATTTTCACGGATATGAGCAGATTTAATAATCTCACTGAACAAATTCTAATATGAGTTTTCTTGACCTTTTAGATAATCAGAGGAGACCCTTCACTTGGTCCCACTGCTAGTGAAGGGACAGTTG
Organism: Phrynocephalus versicolor; assembly: GCA_023846285.1. NCBI lineage: Eukaryota > Metazoa > Chordata > Lepidosauria > Squamata > Agamidae > Phrynocephalus > Phrynocephalus versicolor. Next base: position 27,243,620 of record JAHTLZ010000015.1, on the reverse strand, counting down.
ACAAGGACAGGAGAGGGCTTCCCCTGTATAAGCTCCCAGGTTACTGAATACTCTTTCTTGTGAGATCAGATTGCCCCCCCCTTCCTTTTCTCCTCCAGCTGACGACACATCTTTTCAGGTAAGCTTTTAACAATGATGATTGAGTTAAGTCATTTTAAAGTTAGATAAGTTGTTAATGTTAAGATGTTTTTAATTATTCAATTATATTTTAATTACTATACAGTTTAATTGTTTTTTATGTTTAACTTATTTTATTTTTAGTTCTATTCTTTTTTAATACTGTGAGCCACCTTGGTTCCCCTTATTAGTAGAAAGGTGGCCTATATATAAATAAAGCAAACAAACAAAATCATATAACCTATATTTTTTGCTGTTGAAATTACTGCAGTTAGATGTTAAATATTTACACTAATTAATTCCAACATGACCATAATGAGAACATGTAGTTTTTCAGATAATTCCCTTGGCTATTTGAACTTTTCTGTTTTAAAAAAATCACCTCACCATCACAATATGTCTTACTGTACAAATCAGACAAAAATGCTGGATTTTTTTTTTGTATTTGCATTGAAACAGCTCTAACTCAAAAGTTCAATTGAAATATGAGTGTACCATACTAGGACTTACTGTGATAGACACAATATTTGTTTTGGAACCATAAAACTAGAATGCATACAAGAAACATGACAGGAAAAACACGACACATCCACAGCAACATTCCCTCTATAGCACTGAATTGGGGCTGCACAGCCAAGCCAGAGTTGTCATCCATTTACTTTCAATTGCAACCAGAACCCTACGCAATGTGCACATGGGCTGTCTGCTACATACTAGTGGAAATTCAGAAGGTACACAGATCCACAGGAACAGCCCAATGAAATAGACAGCAAGCTGCACAGAAGCACTGGTTCCCCATAGATATTGTGCCCCAAGGGAAAATGGCAATCTAGCTGGCTTTGTGACAGACTGATACAAATAAGTTTGAAGGAAATTCATCGAGTTAATTTAATTCACTTCCTGTGCACGTCTGTAAAACAACTGGGGTCATTATTTGGAGGCTCATTTTGCTTTATACAAAAATATATTCAACTTGACACATTGATTTGCCCCTCAACAAAATTCTTCTTTGCTCTATTGAAGTGGGCCAGGGAATGAAATCTCTATCATTTCTCTTAGTATTCGTGGCCAGTAAACAATTCAACTTCAAACCTTTTAAACGGGGTGAGGTGGGGGTGGATGTCGTTTATCTCAGTGAAGTTGAGGGTCATTTTGCAGATTTGCCAGGAGCCTGGGGGCCACATTCCCAAGAGAAAGAGCTAAAGGGGCTAACTTGCATAAATCGTTATTTTAAAAAAAAAATATGCCCTCTAAAGATTGCTAGTGGGTTTCTGTTGATAGGAAAATGGCTTTAACTAAAAAGCATTTTTTCAAACCTGAAGAATCCTCTTGTGCCCTATGATGGTTAAAATACCTTTGTATTTGGGAGACGAGGAGGCATCCTGAGTGTGTCGAGTTCTCTCAAAAATTGCTCCCAACATGCTGCAGGACACAAGGGGATTTGGGGGCACAATTGTTGTTGGTTTTTAATTGGGATATGTGACAGGCCTGAGAGGCCCTGGGGGTGGTAGGAGTTGCGAAAAAATGGTTGTGGAAATACAAGCCATCTGTGGGCCACGTATAGTCTCTCTCTGATTTAGAAGTCACTAGAGAAGCCTCAGATAAGGTGATCATGACAACTCTAGAAAAGCAGATGATATCTGTCTAGGCTACGGCACCCTGATGTAGCAGCTCATCCTGCTTCAGTGTCCCTGGATGAGCATGACAAGAAATCCCAATGACAAAGGCTGCCAACCTCAGTTAGAAACGGACTGTGAAAAAGAATTAAAACTGACGTAGAATTTAAGCACCTGTAAAAGTAATAGGAAAGTGCTATGAATATATACATTTATATAGGTCCTCATTTAAACTCATAAATCATCAGCTGAAGTCAAAACACGAGCACAGCAAAGAGACCTGAATCCCAGAAAGGAAATACAGTTATTTAGAAACTATGGGGAAATAGATCCTTCAAGAATGTCCAATTCTGCAGGACTGCTATAGCAGAGAAGTTTTCTAATACTGTACTACACTTGGTTGAGCCATGCTGATCGTAGTAGTAACAATTTGATAGTCCCATTCCTGAATGGTTCTAATACTTTGTATATTCAGACTAAGCCCATTTGGTAGTAGGCTACAAATGTAGGACATAACCCAGCACAGAAATGTTACTATGTTGAACTACATGTCCCAGAATTTCTCTGCCAGCATGGTCAGCTCTAGACAAAAAAGTAAATTCTCTGTGCACTGAACGACCAGAAGTAGCTTGTGGAAAACCCTGTTTGCAAACAGAATTAGACTTCACATTAACTTCAGGCTCAGTGTAGATTCTTCTTATGAACTTAACCAGTTTATAAACATAATAGCTAGATATGAACCTCAGCCTATATTAAGTGTTAGGCTTTTCATACTGTTTTTGCAACCAGAGTTTGAGCTAGAAGGTACACACTGCACTTAATGCAGAGTGACTCAGCCCACTGCATTTCCAGAGAAGCTCAACCCATATCCCCTCTTTAATCCCTCGCCCATTGTCCTCTATCCTCTCCCCTGATAATAATCTTCATTCCCAGTGGGCTCAACTGACCTAGTTTCCACTCATTAGAGCCGGCATAGGCAACTTCCAGCCCTCCAGATGTCAATAGACTAGAGCCACCATCGGTTTTAGCCAACACAGCCAGTACTGAAGACTGCTGGAAGTTGCTGCTCAACAAATGAAAGACTCCATGTTACCCTTTATTACAGCAGAGGTTGATGCAAACTGTAGACGTGCATAACCCTCTCTGTGTGTTAATTTAAAAAAAAAAACCTTCTAATCTAAATGGCAGCTCTGAAAGCAATTAGAATAAACTAACAAATATTCTTCAATTAGGATGGGCTTCCAAGGAAGGCTATCTCAACACGCAATGCTGTGTCTTGGTTGCAGGTCGGCATTAGGGAAAATCAACACACAAGCTAAACATTTGTACAAGTACTGTACAACAAAAACAGGGAGGGTGTTTGTCCCTCTCCCCTTCTGGTAGTAATTAATTTTTAAGCAAACAAACAATAAGACAGTGATGCATAAAAAGCCAATAGTGGTAGAGCTATCCAGTTTACTGCACTGAGTGTCCCATATATGACAACCAGTCTGATGGACATAAATTGTGAGGATGTACTAAATGCAATCAGCTCCTGTTTCTGCAGGAAACCTTCAATCCCTTGAAGCCAAACTATGGGCACTTCTGGCAGAAAACAGCACACTTTAAATGAGACATTCTGACCTTCAAGAAAAGATTGAAGACTTGGTTATTTCAATCTGCTTTCCCCGGTTATTAACCGTTATGTTGCCTTACTGATTTTGTGATCTAATCTTGTCTCCATTAGCTCAGCATCAGATGATCTTATTTACTTTTCATTTTTAGGAATGATGCTGTTTTAGTTATGTTTTCATTTGTAATAGTTTTACTTTGTATTATATATTTGTATTTGCATTTTGCAACAGTTTGTTTTATGCTGTAAACTGCCCAGAGTGGCTTTCTGCCAGACGGGCAGTACAGAATCAAATAAATAAATAAATAAATAAATAAATAAATAAATGCACAACATAAAAATATAAAATACGGTAAATGTCCTGTATCTCAGATCTGCTGTCGGAAAGAGTCAAGATCTCAGAAAAGAAGGTCATCATTGCAAGAGAGGATCCCTTAGAAGGACCCTTTCTTTTGTGGACAAAAACAAGGAAAGCAAAGTGTTCTGCCACTGCCCCCCTCCTGCAAGATGGGTCCTCATTTTACCAACCTCGGAAGGATAGAAAGCTAAGTGAACCTTGAGCCTGTACCTCGAATTGAACCCCAGGTTGTGAGCAGAGTTATGACTGCAGCATAACAGTTTAACCACTCCACCACGAGGCTCTTGTAAACAGTCCACTCAGTCACTGGACTATTTACAGCTATGTTTCATACACATGTAGTGCCAGCTTAATATGAAAACTGTGCTTATCACGCATTGTCTAGGGAGCTTGATGGAGAATTTTGGAGTGGAAACAGTGATCATGTCCCATGAAGATGTCAATCATATGGGTATCTACTCACAAGGTCTTGAAAGCCAATTTTGCAGAGTAATCCAAAAACCAGAATCTTCAAGGTAGCTTTCTTTGAAATGGTATGTACTCATTACAAGGAGCCAGTTGGACATTTGAAACATAGAGTCTCAAATGTGTGAATGACACATTTAGATTTAGTACAGAGGAGTGGAGGTTAAACTGGTTAGGCACTAAGGAGAAGAGATGGAAACTAAAACTGGGTCTCCCAATTGCATGAATGGTATAATGGAATTTGGAGTATTGCAATTAATGACAATTTGACTTTAGAAATTAAGTTTTAAAAAGGAGGGATAAAGATTAATAGATTTAATGAGTTATGGGATGAATTTATAAATGCTGTATTGGGTAAAAGATAAGGGAGAATGCCAAATGAAGACTATTTGTACTCCTGGAAGAGATATGGGGACAGTTAAAGAATGGAAAGAACATCAGGTTATTAAAGGGGAAAAATGAGTAAGATTTATTGATCCCCAGGGTGATGGGAACACAGTATTCTGTAGTAATAGTAGCTGTTAATGTACACAGTTTGTATTTTAGTAATATTATTTTTTTTAAAAGTAGAGATGGGCACAACATAAGTTGTAGGGCTTAAAGTGGTCCCATCACACACACACACACACACACACACACACACACACACACACACACAC
>JAHTLZ010000015.1:27209376-27238783 GCA_023846285.1 Phrynocephalus versicolor | reverse complement strand
CACACACACACACACACACACACACACACACACACACACACACACACCCATTCATTAACTGGTCCACTCACCATGCACCAACAGGGTCCTTCTTCTCTGGCAGCGCTCCAGTCCAGCTAAGTGCTCAGCCTGCCATTCTCTATCACCTCAAACAGCCGGCTGCTCCAGCAAGGAGGTGGGCGGGGGTTATCTCTCTACAGCTGACAAGTGGTTGGCTGCTGAGCACCCAGCCAGACTGGAGAGATGCCAGAGAAGAAGGGCGCAGGCAGCATGTGGTGCATGGTGAGTGGACCAACCAGCCGGCGCTAGGGGCAAGAGGTCTGCACAGGTCCTATGGAGCAGCATAGAGGGCTTCTTACAAAGCTCCATGACTTAAGTCATACCCATCTGTACTGAGGAGTGAATCACAACTGAACCAGAATGGAACCAGACTGGTGGGGCATTGATAACATTTAAAAGGTGGCAGAACAGCTTGGTGGTAGTGCTCATGATTTGCAGGCAGAAGATTACAGGTTCAATCCTTGGCAGTGTGTGGCAAACCTAGGAAAAATCCCACTTCAAGCTTTGGAGGGCTGCTGCTAGTAAGGGTTAGCAATTCTGGGACACAAGGCCCAGTGGTTTGACTCACTACAAGGCTGCTTTCTATGTCATTCCTGTGTTTCTCTGTTGAATCATCCTTTGTGAATGAGGATGAAAGTATTTTCAGCTGACCAAACGAGGACAAGCTGGGAACTGGCCATGAAGATGTGCTGAAGCATAACAGTCAAAGAAAACTAGAGGCCAAAGAGAAAATCCTTTTGCCATACAGGTTGAAAGGAGTAAAAAGTATTTCTAGTTAATGATAAAAGTCTGAAATCAGGAGAGGTAGCTCCCTTTTTATGCATAAAGTGTGCATAAAAATGCGGTGGAATCAACTGAACCAGTAGGATACAATCATCTTAGGATAAAAAGTCTGTTGGGGGGGGGGAGGAAGGTGGTACCATGTACCGCAAACTGTCAAACAGATCACTGTAGCAAAGATGAGATCAGAGGGGATAGTCAACAGCAGTTGAAATACAGCCTTTTCTGTATGAAAGTGCTGCCACCTACAGTTTATAGCCAAATATAGATTCTTCACTGAATTTCAAAGAAAGGAAAATCAGCTCTCCAAATTTAGAACTTGCACAAGGTTAGCAGCTAAACTACTGAACATTGCTTAAACATGGAGGTCCCCATATTATGCACAATACATTTTTATAAACCACTGAGGAAAATTTTCACTAGGTTTTTCAGAAACTAACAATTTTTTCATTTTTGAAGTAAATTAATTTTGGTCACTTTTGAACAATCTACATTAGAAAATCTTCTCCCTGAACTTTTCTGCAAGTGTGGTCCACTTTTCATCTCCTGAAATGCCACTGTGCCCAAGCGACTAGTCAGTATTTTTGTCACAATAATTGGACCAAAGCAACTACTAGGGCACACCAACTCAGCCCAACTGATGTAAGAAGTGGTTCGGGAAGAGGGCCAGTTAAAGAAACTACAGTACATTAGAAAATGACAGTTTATATATCTGGTGCAAACACTCACTAACTGAAGTTCTTAAACTCTGCCACACCAAAACTTATCCATAAATCAAGGAAAGTGTTTGATCCTCCCATTAAGCAAAGTGGGTCATGCATTTATTTTGCCCCAGGGCAAGAAAACAATCTAGAAAATATAAACAAAGGGTCAAGCCTACATTATTCAACCAAAGTATGCATGAAGACACAAGCTGAGAAGAAACTGATGCTTCTGTTTGGAACTCCATAAACACATGTCAAGTTTTCTATAAATTTCATTGCTTCAATGGGCCTACTTTAGTCATGACTTACTACTGGGTTTCAGCCATGATGCTGTTTCATGCAGAATCCATCTAGGTCAAATGTTCAAACTATTGTGAAATTATGCATAGAAAAACTGGCAACAAAGAAGGGAGCGGATAACATATCTTAAGAGAAACCATACAACCACAAACTTCCAAGAAGTGGATGTCAACATCAGAACTAGACCGGTGCTCCATGCGCCATTTTAGGCCTCTTTATTTTTGCCTACGTACTAGTCCAGTACTACTTGAGCCAACTGGTGTACAGCAAAGGCTTAAGCAGCCAACAACCCTAGTTCTGTTTCCCAAGATCTCACTGGAACAGTGGCTCTCAACTTTGGGTGTCCAGATGTTCTTGGACTACAACTCCCAGAAATCCTGGCCATCACAGCTAGCCGTGAAAGCTTCGGGGAATGCTGAGTCCAAGAACATCTAGGAACCCAAGGCTGAGAACCACTGCTTTAGAAGGATTGAACAGCACACAAAAGAATGTCCCTTAGTCACTGTTTTTTCCTAAACCAGGTTACTTTAAATAAAGATACTGTGGGATAGAAAAGATAAAGAGTCTGGAAGAACATCTGCTGAGCTTTATCTTACAAAATACAGTGGTGCCCCGACTTACGAGGGGCCCAACCTACGAAAATCCCGACTTATGAGTGCTCTTCAGCGCTCCCCCCCCCAAGCTGCTAACGAGCAAGATCGGGATTCCCCATCTTGCAAGCAGGGGGTGGGGAGGTGTCAGGATTTGAATTGCCTTCCAGTCACCGAGGCAGAAGGCAATTCAAAAGTGACATGCCGCTTCCCCCCACCCCCCGTGGGGGTTCCAGAGAAGCAGTGTGCCATTTTTAAAATCCCTTCTAGTCACCGAGGCAATGGAGATGGCCCTGGGAGCGCTGGCCCAAAGCCAGAGCCAAGCCGCTGATTGGCGCTGGCTGGGGAGGAATCGCACAGGCAGCTTCTCCTGACCCCCCCCCAGGAGGGAGAAGCTGCATGCGTGAATTTTAAAGCGGTTTCCCATAGGAATGCATTGAAATCCGTTCCCTCCAGAACAGATTAATTGCTTTTCAATGCATTCCTATGGGAAACCGTTCCCCGACTTACCAGCATTCTCTCGGAACGCATTAATTTCGTACGTCAGGGTTCCACTGTACTATTTATATATTTGTTTGCAATAAAGGAACTATAAATAACAATTGCAATTTATCATGGGAAGCAGTACTGTATCTAACTGTACCTAGTCAAGAAACATGACAAGTCTTCACACTTTTCTTGAGGAGATGCTATCAGACCTACTGATAACCCCTACTTTATTCACCACTATGCCTTAGTGATGAGCATGAACTATGGTGGGAGCTCTGGACACATTCTGCATCTCACAACATGCAGAGATAATGAGGAGAAAATAATGTTCAAATAACCACAAAGCTGCCCAGATTTCAATTTGTAAATTAGAGAGTATACTATGTGCTGAATACTTTCAACTTTCAGATGATTATACAGTAGGAATATATACAGTACTTGATTAATAAAATACAATGTGGTGTAATGGATAGACTAGGGATAGACTATAACTCTAGATACATATATATGAATCCCTACTTAGCCATGGAAACTTGCTGGAATATGAATGTGGATCTGGCACAACTACTCCATAAATACCTTATTTACCTTGACTGCCCTACCAGGATCATTGTATGTGGGTTCTGACCTGATAGTATAACTAGCAAACATACTGTATATACTTGGTTATAAGTTGAGTTTTTGGCTGGAAAAAAAAACCACCCTCGGCTTATATTCAGCTGAATACGGAACCAGCTTGGGCAAGGCAGCAGAGGGCAAGTCCTGCCCCGTTCTGCTGCCTTGAAAGCCCCCTCCGTGAGGGTTCATCGGTGGTCTCCCCGCGGCCTTGGAAGTTCCCCTCCATGGGGGTTCGTTGGTTGCTGCGGCGGCCCCAGGAGGCCTCCCTGCAGCCTTGGAAGCCCCTTCTGCCACTTCCCGAGCACTCCACCGGGAGGCTCAGGCTGCCCCAGGCCTGCTGGAGGCCACCTCGGTGGTGAGGTGAGTACAGCCCGAGACCTCAGCCCACCCGCTGGGTCACCGACCATGTAAGGCCAGTGTCAGGCAATATAAGCCAACCCAAATATAATCCCTCGACTTATTCTGGAGTCAGTAAGTTCAACCAGTTTTTGTGGTAAAAAAAGCCCTCAACTTATATTCAGGTCGACTTATACTCGAGTATATACGGCAATTTGTTAATTCTCAACATGTTTTGGCTATGACCATTGAGAACATTTATCCAGCAGGTCATGACTGATAAGATACATTAGAGCTATCAAGACATAATGTCAAATTGTGCTTTGGGGTCCACCTGTTCGCTCCCTGAATGACAGAGTCCTTCTTCTCATGCACAAAATGGGAATTTTGGAAACTGCCTATCTTGTGAACTTTGCACCAAACCACAGTTTATTATAAATCAAGGTGGCACAGCTCAATCACTATAGCAAATGAGTAAACATTCAAATTCTATTGCATATGAATGGTGTCACTGTTCCTTAATTGTATTCAGTGAATAAAAGTGACCAATTTTTGTAATAAGAGAACGCAGCAGGCAAACTATGAGATGCCACCTGCCACTCAATCCCTAAATAAAGCCTGTATAAAAGAGTTGTGCTGGTGAAAAAAGAATACCACAAAATAAGCTATATAATATAACAGGGCTGTTCAACTTTGAACAGGCCAAGGTCTACTTTTTGCGGCCCAAAGTGCCTGAGGGCTACTACACTAAAACCTCTACTTACGAATTTTATCTGTTCCGAGCACATGCTCATAAGTAAAAACTTGAACTGCCCCACTCGGTTGAAACAGTGGGCTGGCAGACCCAGAACTTGGCTGGGGCAGTGGTGGTCCTTCGGATGGGGGAGGGAAGGGTGGAGAACTTATCCCTTCACATTTTAAATTGATGGCCGGCGGGCTACTTTTGAACCCTTCACGGGCTGCCAGTAGCCCGTGATCTACCTGTTGGGCAGGCCTGTAATATAAGAAAGACAGAAACTCTTGGATTATAATTTCTGAGTTGGCCAAGTTGACTTAGTTAGTAATCTGCTATTTTCACTTAACTGGATCCAGACGTAGAGTAAGAAGATACTTATAGAAATCAATGGGGCTTATCTTATTCATGACTCAGTCTTTTCAATGGACCCGTTCTTAGTACATCTGAGATTGGATCCAATCTATTAATTTGTGATATCTTTGAATATGAAATTAACTGGCTTTCCCCCAGATTCCTTTATTTCAATATAGGAAAGAAAAAACACTTGTGGGGGAGCGGAGTGGGGATAAATGGTTATTGTACTTATTTCCAAACTACTCACCATGGTCTTCATAAGGATCATTTGGATCATCTGCTACCAGTTCAGCACTGCTTGGTGTTTCATGGTCTTCTTTGGTGACAAATATAATTCTGTCCTTTCCTGTTTGTTTAAAGCATACAGAAACTTCAGAAAAATAGCAGGCAATGATAAAACAGGCTGTTTAAAGCCATTATGCAATGCAAGCCTTTGAGAAATTCTATAAAGAGATGCACTTGTTTCAGAAGCTAATGAGTCTCTTCTGTCTGATCTTAAGAGGGAGAGAAAGAGAGATTTGGGACCCAGGCAGTTACACATGGCTCACAGGCCACACTTTCTCTGCCCTGGTCTACAAAGGCAGGGCCAATGGTAATGGGTATATACAATGAGCTTGAGCTAATCTAATTTCCATTGTGAATCAATTTGCCTTGATTTCATAGTGAACTGTAGAAAAAGAAAACATTGTTACACGAAGCAGATGTCCTTGGATGACCTTGCCACTGATATTTTCCAAGGACACAATCCCACTGTCTAGCCTCAGAACACTGAAATGAACAGGAAACAAGTGCCAAGAGTGTTGCCTAATCCAAAATAATCTTCATGGGCCAGGCACAACTGAAGCATTAAAAATCTTGTAGCAACAATATTTATCCCACTCATTTCGCAGGGAACAATTAGCTTGATTCTGATCTAATTATAGCCAAGTCAGACCATTTAGATTAGAAAGACAATGCTTAAATGAAGATAAATTCATGGAAAAATTTTCTATTTAACTCTGTAACAAGCTTATATCAACACCAACATCAAATTTTGCTCATGCTCTTATATGAACACACATAAAGACAGAATATATTCCCTTTGTGTGGATCTTTATGCTGTCAACATGGAACCAAGCATGGAAATATGAGGTACCAACAGAACCCACCATTTAAATGAACTCAAAAATATCTTAGGCAATAGGACCTGAAGGATCGGAATCCAAAACTGCCTAAGAAAAACTGAGCATGCTCAGTAAGCCCATTAGACTATCTGCCCATCAGAAGATTAAATGGAATGAAGCACCCTGCAAGTAGCCATGTTCTGAGCACATGTTCGTAAGTCGGTTACCTTCTAAGTCAGGTAGTGGTTTCCCATAGGAATTCATTGAAAACCAATTAATCAGTTCCAGAGTGAAAGGATTAATAGGTTTTCAATGCATTCCTATGGGAATGCTATCCCACCCACCCCCTCAATCAATGGCACTGGAAGCCTGCTCTCCACAGCCCAGACAAACAGGTGACTTTGACAGGTCGGACCTGTCAAAATCCATGGGTGAGGGGAGACTGCAGAGAGCAGCCTTCCACTGCCAGTGATTGAGGGGGCAGCCACCTCCTCTTCGCCCAGATCTCTGTGCCGAGAGTTGGGTAAAGAGAGGAGGAGAAGCCTCACCACTGCTACCCCCTGTTGGGGTTCGAAAAATAAATAAATAATACAGTAGTGCCAAAATTGTGAATACCTTTTGGGAGAAGTGTATTTTTTAGGTTTGATGACTAACAATACCACTTGTTTTTGGAGTAGTACCCTAAATTTATATATCAATGGAAAGATACGGTAATTTAATCAAGAACGTAAATCAACAAAGTTTGTTCAATTATTTGTGTTTTACCCATGCTTTTGAACTGCTAGGTTGGCAGGAGCTGGGGTTTAACAGCGGGAGCTCACTCCGCTGCGTGACATCCGGGATTCGAACCACCAAGCTGCCGACTTTGTAGCCAACAGTTTTCAGTGCTCCAGTCCTCTGAGCTACCACTTGTACTGAACTGTATATTGTCTCTCATTACTGTAAGCCGCCTAGGGTCCTTTTCCAAGGAGAAAGGTGGGGTAAAAATACTGAAAAATAAATAAATAATACAATAGTGCCAAAATTGTGGATACCTTTTGGGATTTGATTACTAATAATACCACTTGTTTTTGGAGTAGTACCCTAAATTTATATATCAATGGAAAGATACGGTAATTTAATTAAGAATGCAATGCAACAAAGTTTGTTCAATTATCTGTATTCTATGAAAAGTTATACCCAAATAACTCAGAAAAAGGAAGCACAATTTGCTCATGTTGATATCAGGTAGCTTTCCTTCATCTGACTGTAGCCAATGAACATGGGTGTTTAGAGAGCCAAACAGGTGTCATCTTGTTTTGGCAATGAGCCAATCAGCTCACAGTAGGATTCAGTTATTCAGGTCATGTCATTTGTCAGTATGTTATGTGATTGCTATCAAGTTGGGTTTTTTTGTGTTTTTTTAGTTCTTTCATTCAGTGAGCTTTAAACATAATAAAATTACAGTAATGGTGCAAAGAGTTGACTGGTCACCCAGAGAGTGAAGGCTACATTTATACTCCTCTATATTAATATGCGAATGTATTTTATACATTCCTTGAAGGAAAGAAAGGCAACATACATGTCATTACCACAGGACTACTGGCTGGGAAGCCAACAGTCTACTGTATTGAACAGTTTAAGCAAAACACAAACACAATGAAAACAACAAAGTTTTATTAATTTTTTTATTAATTAATCAAGTGGCTGGATAGTAGCAGCAGGCATAAACATCAGGAACAGGAACTTTACGAGTTCAAAAATACAAACCACATTATTTGGTTGTTTTAGAACAAAAACAAAGCTTATCTATATGAACCAAAAACAAAATCTGTAAAACCTAGAAATGGTTTATATTAATCTTGAAATGTAGTTATAGGCTTAGCAAATGCAAATCAATTCAATGTAGAGTTCTAAGGAAGAGAATTGCCTCTGCCAGATTTAGTAGGAGTCGGAGTCGGTGCACTGTTTGCCAACTCCGACTCCGACTCCAGGTACCCAAAATTTCCTCCGACTCCGAGACTCCGACTCCACAGCCCTGCTCCAAAAACAAAACAAAACAGACTCCAAAAACAAGCGATGTTATTAGCCATCAAATCTCAAAATACACTTTTCCCAAAAAGTTTCCACAATTTTGGCCACTACTGTATGTATGTGAAACAAATATCTCAATCTAAAGAGGCAATGTTCTGAAACGACAGTGTCTTCATTGGATCACCAAAACTTTTATAAATTTTATTTCAAAAATTGAGTACCCCCAGAATTCTTGATCACACAAAGATGATAACCATTTATGATTAAGGCAAGCAGTCTAAAAATTGTACCAGATACCATGTTCATAGCTCATGAAGGTAAACTTCCAGAAAAGGAAAGCTTAATTTCAAATACCATGACCAAGGTGACAAAAGTATATCAGCTTGCAAGCTCTGCTTTCCACAGGCAATAACCTGGCTTGGTCTCCCACGGGATCACTCAATTGCCTTTGGACAAAGCAGCATGCATCTCTGTAAGGTTAAGCCACAAAGCAAGGAACAAACCGCTCAGCCCAGTCTAGAGGGGCTTTGAATAGTATGATTGGGAAAGCCTTATTCCTTAGAATTGGGAGATACTGAGTAATATACAAGAGGCAGAGCAATTTTTTTAAAAAAAGGGGGGGCTTTCATGAGTTAGCATCTCTGTAAAGGCATCATCCAATTTCTGTAGCAGGGTTCCACCACTGCACCCAGCAAACACACACTAAAACTTGCCCAGAGTCCTTGTAAAAGTGTTGGGCAAAGTTTTACGACTGCTTAGAATATGGCCTGTGGGAGCACTATCTCCCTACTTCTCAGGCTTTTACAGACATCTGCGAACAAGCCAGAGGCAACTTTAAAAACCCTTGCCTTGTGACTAAGCTTAAGCAGCAGGACGACTCAAAGGGGCGCTCCGCCTCGGGACTCCTCCCAAAGAGTTGGCCTGGGGCCCCTCACTTTCTCTTAGGTCTTGCTGACCTCCCAGAAGAAAGGAAGAAGCCGCTTCTTAACTTGGCTGTCAACCACAACGAAAGAAAACCAGTAAAGCCCCCTAACTGTAACGAAACCAATCAATCCATGAAATCCTACCCGTGGAGAACGGGGCAGAGGGTAATTCCACTGTTGTGGCGCAAAACTGCTCCGAGTTTGAGGCTCATAAATCGAAACACTGCAAGGGACTACAGTATATCAGGCCTAAAGAAAAACCGAGGAAGGCAAACAATGCCTTAAAAACCAATCGCTATACAGTGGTCCCTTGTATAAAGGAATTCGTTCCAAATGAAATTATGTTTTAAAAAATTCTTTATACAAATTTCCCATAGGAATGCATTGAAAACGGAGTAATCCCATTTTTATGTTGTACAAATTTCCCCTGTCTCCGGAATTTTTTATGTTGTACAGATTTTATGTTATACAAACTGTTATACAAGGATCGAGTCCGCTTCCTCCGAGGGCGCTCACGCGGCAACTGTTATATATATAGGGGGCCCTCGTATAACAAACGGTTTGTACAACATAAAAAATCCCGGAGATAGGGGGGAAATTTGCTTAACAGGATCGCCCATGGGGTGAATCCGTACAACATAAAATGGTCGTGATTTTACATATCTTGACAATTACTCCGTTTTCAATGCATTCCTATGGGAAATTGCTATAAAGGAAAATTTGCTTAACAGAATTCCATTTGGAACGAATTAATTCCTTTATACAAGGGACCACCAACGGATCCACGGAAGCTCACACTAAAACGTGGCCGCCTTCCAAGAGCCACTAACTCCTTTTGGTCTTCTTCTTCCTACTGTTTCGCAGCGGGAGGAGTCCAGGCGAGCAGGCAGGGCCCTCTTTCGCCGCCCCTTCCCCTTCTTCTTTTCCCCTTCGAGTGGCGGCCACACAGGGCCTGCCCGGGCTCCGGGGTTACCTTCTTGCCGGCAGTAGGACATGGCTGGAGCGGCCGAGGAGGAAGGACTCAGGCGCGGACACCGGGCGCCTCCGCCTCCAGCTCTTCTTCGTCGCCGTCAAGCGCCCGCCGCCGCGGCTTTCCTCTTCCCGTCGCCGGCAGGCACCTCTCGGCCCCTCCGCCCGAAGAGAAAGCCCCTGCCTCTGGCGCCTCCACACGCACGAGGAAACCCGGGTTCCGCTCGAGAATACCTTCCTTCCCGAGTTCCCTCAGGAGCGCGGCGGCGGCAGAAGGCCTTCTATCGCAACCCCTACCCCCCCCCAAAAAAGGACACCCACCCCCCTGACAGAGCCGTTATTCCTCGCCCCGCCGCCGACGGTGCCGCGCGACCGAACCGCCGCCAACCGCCTTTTTCCCGGCGTGCTTTGTGACCTTCCTTTCGCACCCCGCGCGCTTTCTCGCCTGCTTCAGACCCCGCTCAATGATATTCCCAGCAATGCTTTGCGAAGGAAAGAGACGTAAAGAAGGAGGGAGGGAGAGCAGGCGTGCAAGAGCCTCTCCTTCCTTGAAAGACTACCTTTCCCAGCAGACCGCGCGGCGGCGCGCGACTCAGGACGAGCCCCTTCCGGGGAGCCGGGCTGGGAGGCGGGGCCGGGCGGGGCGAGAACGCAAATGGGGCGGAGTCAGACCCTCGGAGAGGGAGGGGGGGAGAAGAAGAAGGAGTGGGTGTGGCGGCTGAACTCCTCCTGGGTGGGGAAGCTTGTTTGAGATCCGGAGCAGATACAGTATTCCCGCTTCGCTTTTTTACCCCGTCCAGTTTTAAGAATCGGAGTGAGGAGTTTACAGAACAGTAAGTGCGCGTCTCTCTCTCTCTCTCTCTCTCTCTCTGTGGACTTGATCAGGCAAAAAACAAAATTTAAAAATAAAGACGATCAAAACGTGGCGGCATCTTCCAAAACTACTTTAGTTTTGGAAGTTGCAGCAACGTTTTGGTCTTTATTTTATCTAAGGTGTTTTTTTTTTTGCCTGCTATGCTAATGGAGACTAATAGGGCCTGCCTCTTCCAAAACCCCTTTATGGGTCTAATCCTTTCAGGATCAGGGGAAAAGAGAGGCAAGAGCTTTCGAGGAACAGAACGGGCTGGTTGCTTGCTTGCTTATTTGTTTGTTGCATTTATTGCATTTATAAGCCGCCTGACTTTCCCATTGGGAACTTAAAAAAAAACACCTGATTTTGAGTGGTGTAAGATTCCTTGGAGCAAGAAAGGTTCTGTCCTTGATTTGTCTGTCTGTTAAGGGGTTCGTTCCGAGAGTGCCGCGAGGTTTTTGTTCTTGTCTTGTTTGCTGGAGCCGATTCATGCGAAGGCGCGTTGTTCCGGCTCAGGGCCGCTCTCCTCCTCCTTTTGCACCGACTTGGCGGTCAGCTTTGTTCTTTTGAATCGGATAGGATCCCGAATACTGTGGTTTCGGGATCGGCGAGACCTGCTGCTTGACGGCGTGCAGGAAGCAGCCCTTGCTTGCTCGCGGAGTCGTGATGGTTGCCAGAGAACTGAGGTCGATTTTTCCTTGCTTGGGTTGGGAGGGGTTGTAGTAGAAGAACCGCTTCTTGTCGGCACGGTTAACGCCACTTTAGGGAAATGTTTCCCCCTGCAAATGGGAAGCCGCCTTGGGTCCTTTTTAAGGGGGAAGGCGGGATAAAAACAGTTGAAATAAATAAATCAATTCCTGCGGTGTTAGGTGGGTTGCTGTGCGTTTCTTTCTTTCTTTCTTTCTTTCTTTCTTTCTTTCTTTGGCACCATCGGCTAGCACGGGTGTTCCCTCGCAGAAGGGCGTCTGCCTGTGAATTGTTTGACTGTGATGTCACCTCGCAGGGGTTAGCAACGAGGGTTTGGCCAAGGTGCACATTGCCTTGCTTAGCTTATGTTCGTCCTAAGGATTAAACTTGCCCAGTTCCTCTCCCAAAATTTTGCATCCCCGTGTTAAACTATCATTTTCCTGCAAATCTTTTTAAAGTGAGTCTAAGTAGGCATGTGGCCATTTATACTATTAAAAGCACCAAGTTGATTATTAATTACAAATAGTTAAAAAGGCCCTGCTGCAGGGAACACAAAATTCACAGTGTAAAAGTTTATGCAGAGCATAATTCTTCAGGAAAGGTTGGTGCATCCCAAGAATCAAGATCTATTCTAGATTCCCCCACCCACCCACCAAATTGAAGTGAAGCTAAAGCTCTCACAAGGTGATGGGGAAGTTCAGTTTGTGGCCTACAGGTGTACAGTAGTTCCTTCATAATGTGGAGTAATCATGCTTTAAAAAGCTTATAACAAAAATCAAAAGGGCTAAAATGTCTTCAAAACTAACTGATTTCTCTAACCAAACCAACAACCTTCTTCCTCAAAATAGGCCACACAGGAACGGGAAGTACTGTACTGTAATATTGTGCAGGGTGTGTAGCAGTTGCAGGTGGACAGTAGATTATTGATGAGATGTCTCAAGGACCTCAGTTGGGATTTACTTTGCTAGCAGGGTCCCTTTGCATTGTACTGAGGACACAAAAGTCCATGAAAGCTCACAGTCCAGGGACATAGCTTTGGGAGGGCAAGGAGATGGGGCGCCCCGGGCACAGAAATTAGGGGCCGCCAAATTGCCTACCACCCCCCGGGGGGCCCCCCCCCGCCATCCAGATTATATTTTGCAATGCGGGTGTGCAAAACCTGACTGTTGCCCCGGGCTCTGGAAGCCCTAGCTGTGCCTCTGTCACAGTCACAAGGCTCTTGACTTTTGCTTTCTTCTGACTGTCAGTGCATGAAAAAAAATTAATTTTTCCTCCTTTCAACATCTAATGAAGGAATTAGCTGGAGCATGGCATGCATGTAAATTATTTTGCATGGTGCCCTAGGAAAGAAGTGTTTGGGCAGGTTGGCTTGAAAACATGTTGCCATAGACAATGATGGAAAATATTTTTTGCACTAGGCACACCCTTGGATGTGTTAGAACACATGCAGCAAATAAATCTCCATTACCCTTTTCTAATGATGCTTTTAAAACTGTATTATTTAGCCCTGTGTTTTGAGATACGCAGAGATCTACCAATGGGTTCAGATCACTTTTTCTCCCCACCACAGCAAAACTTCTGGGACATAGTACTTTTTGTTGGGGGATGATTCCAGGCTGCCAGTTTCAGTTGAAGCAGGAATTTGAGTTAAGAGATGTCTTCTGTTCTCTTTAACAGCCCCAACATGGCTGGCAAGAAAGAGCATGTTAAAATCACCAGCGAGCACAAACCTGGCTTCCTGGAACGCCTCAGTGAGACATCTGGGGGGATGCTTGTGGGACTTGGCACCTTTGCGTTGTCCTTCTACATTCTGTTCACCAACGAAGTAAGTAGGGATGTGGGGAAAATTTTCATAGACCACAGGAATAGCAAGCATTGCAACTTTTGGGGGTGTCATAGTGTAACCCATGGTAACCCTACCACATGCCACACTATTTGATTAGATGAACAAGCTACAGAGTCAGTCATGGGCGTTTACTAAAATATAGTAACAGGCTTATTTCAACACCAATATTTTGCCAACGTTAAATTTGGCTTATGTCCTTAATTCTATATGAACGCACACAGAAATAGAGACTCTATTCCCTTTTTTGTGGATCGTCATGCTGTCAAAATGAAACCAAGCATGCAGAAATGTGAGGTACTGTGACATTACCAGTTACCCACACTGCCACTACCAGATTACCGGACACTTATACCTAACATGGAGGGATTCACACACCAGGTTTTAAAGTTAAAAAATAAAATAGAACAAGGTTGTTGATGTACAAAGCTTCAGGTAGACAATTGAGTGTATTCTACTTTAAAATAGCAATGTCAGTGTCAATACACAATTATTTTTCTACCAGCTCAGTGTTATTTTTACAAGACACATATATATGGCTCTTCAGCTTCTCACAACAATGAATACGCTCTCACAGGTAGCTCCCCAGACCCTAATCCACTCCACTGACTCCCTCCTGAATTTCCTTAAAACACTCTCAGAGCTCTCTCACACACATCAGGATTTTAAATATATAGGGACTAGACCCTCCCACAAGCTTTGTGATTGGCTAAACTAAACAGACTATTACGTATTCATGACACACTCCCCATTCCGTCACCGTTACGAACAGAATCTACATTTAAAATGTCAAGTTAGGCAAAAAAAAAAAACCATGAAGAAAAGGAACTCAAAACAGTCTAAGAAAAACTGAGCATGTTCAGTGAGCCCATAAGAATCTGAACATCAGAAGAATAAATGGAATGAAGTACCCTGTAAGAAGCCATGGGTAGTTGCACAAGAATACTAGTACTCCACAATGGAACTGTCTGTGTGCACAGATATAGATACGGACTCTTTTACAATTACCTGTATTATGACAGCTATGTGAACAACTCAGAACATTTTAAAATACAAATCTCTCTCTCTCCCCTCCCTCCCTCTCCCTCTCCCTCCCTCTCTCTCTCATTCTCCCTCCCCCCCTCTCTCTCTATCTATCTATCTCTCTATCATCTATCTATCTATCTATCTATTGAGATAGAGAGACAGAGAGAATGAAGGCCTCAATCTAGCTACCAGATCCAACCAATAAATGCTGAAATGCTAAATCTACTGCTAAAAATACAAGTGTTCACAGATTAATACTCTGAGGCTTGATCACTAACTGGGCTGGATAGGATTTCTGAGAACTGTAGCCAAAGAACACATGGGAAATCAAAGTTGGGAACCACTGCTCTGTGGGTTTTTTCCTGCATTGATTTGGTTATGATGTTCCGCTGACTTCTTATTGGATCTAGAGAGGCTGCTCTTCCCACCCAACTCATCTCTCACTTAACCACTTGCTGTAGGGCCGAGCATTGAAGATAGCCTCGTCTCTGGAGGAAGGGCTTTCTCTAGTGGTTCCTCTTGACAGCATCCAGAATATACTGCAAGAGAACGATAGAAAACTCGTACACTTAACTGGCCCCCTTCGAACATTAAAGGTAACTCAAATGGCTGGGTTAAAAAACGGATTTGTCCCGTCCACCGTGTGACTGTTCTTATTCATGTTAAATTTGGGTATTTGACCTGAAAATGGTTGTTCTTGTTTATTTCATTACCCCTGCCCTTACTTTAAAATATACACAGTGTGTGGAAGTCTGCAGTTGACATCTGGATCAAAAGATGTGGAGTGTATAATTGCCTGATATGCTGCTGAAGCGTGTGCGTGAATTTGTTCTGATTATACACAACATCTTCGAGCCATGCTTCTGGACACACACAGGGCTCCTTAGATAGCATTCATACAAAACTCTCAAATTTTATTGGACAGTCATGGATCAAAATATTCCTGGTGATTACTAGTAGAGTTTCCTAAGTGGCCAAGAATAATTAGGCATTAAAATACCGTGCTTACGAAATACTAGGAGGAATCATTAACTCAACTCAACTAAACTTAGAAGGGTGAGAGGAGTCTAAAATTCAGGCTGATATTGTAAGGCCTGGATGAATTAGTAAGATATTGGGATTAATTAGTTTGGACTGCAAGGAGATCAAACCTGTCCATCCTGAAAGAAATCAACCCCAAATGTTCACTAGAAGGACAGATTTTAAAGCTGAAGCTCCAGTACTTTGGCCACCTCATGAGGAGAGAAGAGTCCTTGGAAAAGTCCCTGATGTTGGGAAAGATTGAAGGCAAAAGGAAAAGGGGACGGCAGAGAATGAGATGATTGGACCAATCTACGGGAGGCAGTGGAAGACAGGAGGAGGGCCTAGCGTGATCTGGTCCATGGGGTCAAGAAGAGTTGGATACAATTGAACGACTGAACAACAACAAGGTTGGAATGTGAGGGTTGCGTCAATGATGATACCGGGGTGGGGGAGAAGAGGATATTTCCTTAAGCCATAGCCATTAGAGATGGGCACGACTTAGCGAAATTTTCGTTTCTGTTTTCATTTTCCATTTTCGTTACGAAACGAAATGAAAAACGAACATTGGCTCCAAAATGGAACGGAAACAGAAACGAAACGACTAATTTTGAGCCAGTTTTCGTTTTTCGTTACGGCAAAAGCATTTCATGGCACTAAATGGGGAAAAACGAAAAAAAATTCGGTTTTCGTAACGAAACGAAAACGAAAAATTTTGAAAATTAGCTCACGAAAACGGAAACGAGCCGAAACGGACCCCTAAATGAAAAACGAAAAACCATTTTTCCTGAGTCGTGCCCATCTCTAATAGCCATGTCAAAAAAGAGACCAAGGGATAGATAAGACAGTCAACAATGTTAGAGGAAAATACCCTCAGAAAATACTGTATATTTGGGGTGACATAAATTATCTTTCCTTTATTTTGATAGGCAATTTTGAAGAAAAGTTGGAGAGTGGGGGGTAATTCCAGCACTTAGTGGAAGCAATCGGGGAAAAGAGAATACCGAGCAGAGTTTCCAAGACTGGCAGGATGATAAGGGTCCAAGGACTGAACCTGGAAACCAGGAGAAGATAAACTAGCAGAATCTTCTGGCTACATCATGGATTCTGGGGTACAGTGAAAAGTGTCTGCAGTTAAATAGAAAGCCTGGCAGCAGTTCAACCGTAGGCCTTCAGGGGTAAGCTGCAACTTCAGACAGAGAGAGAGGGAGAGAGCACAAGCAGGGAGGATCAGAACAACTGCTGGACAATGGGGGTAATTGCCAGACCTTGCCTGCTGGTTATTATGCTCAGATGTCATCTCTCCATCTGAAGGACCTTGACTGGGATCCAACAAGGCCCCACATCTAACAACTTTGGGAAACATGCCCTTCATCACAGATTTGAACGGTACCTTCCTGCTCTCTGTCTGTCTGCTTGCCTGAGTCCTGAAGTACAGATTTCACACTTTTTTTTTTTTTTTTTGCATTTTGCATTTTGCAGCCTTTATATGATCCGGGCTATGGGCTTTCTATCCGGGCTGTCAAGCTCAAGCGTCAAGTCGAGATGTATCAGTGGGTGGAATATGAAGATTCCAAGTAAGAGAGGCAACTTAATGTTTTCGCTGCCGCATAATACGTGCATGGGGGGGACTGCTTTGGGTAGCCTTTTCTGTTACTTGATGCAAGTAGATAGGAAGAGGAAGCCATTGTATGTAGTTAGACTGGCCTTTTTTCTAATTTATTTCTTCATGTTGCTCTTGGCATCTATAACGCTGATACAGCTTTTCTTTTAGTGTCCAGCTTTATTTGAGGGCGTCGTTGATTCCGAGTTATGAAGGGCAAATGAATATAGAAAGATGAGTCATGTGTTTATAGTTGGCTTCTGGAGTGGAAAGTATGAGGAGTTTAGTTAAGATGTTGGGAAAGGAGCCATTTATCCCTAAATCTGCTGTGTCTTTGGTGAATGATGTGCCACCCTGGGCTAGAGCAAAAAGGTGTGGATGGGGGCCTCCTGTTCCTTTGATTCCTTGGTCATGCCAAGCCTGGGGTCATTTTACTGAGTGTCTTTCAAAGAGTAGTGAGGCTTTGAAAGAGGCCTGCCTTCTGGATTCCAACGTAATACATAAAGTGACGGAGAAACCTGTTTGATCCAGTTGGAAATTGATATTCGATCTAAGTGAACTATAGAAGCTTCTATATGTTGGAGGCAACTTGACAGTGTATAACAACGATGGTGACAATAACAACCACAAAAAGTGATCTCGACACTAAACCACATTTGAAATCTCATTATCTCATTATGCCAATAGAGCCTCAGTTGCATTCACATACTTTGGAGAGCAAAGTTGTTCTAAGCTGTAGTGCCAAAAGCAGTGCACTAATGTATTGAGATTATGACATTTTTTTTAATGCCACGGCATAGGTCTTGCTCCATTGCCTATGCTTTTCATGTTTCTCCAGCGCCTCCTTTCCCCTCCCGGGTTCTTGCCCATGATGCTCTTGTGGCTGGCTTTCCTTTACCCTCCTGCTGCTGTAGCACATCTTCCATGTAAACAGAATTTTCCATGCTTTTACATGAGCAGGGCTCTTTGGCAGTTGTTCAGCTGTGTACACTTTCACATAAGAACCTAAGAAGAGCCATGCTGGATCAGGCCAAAGGCCCATCTAGTCCAACTTCCTGTATCTCACAGTGGCCCCACCAGATGGGTCTGGGAGCGCACGAGACTAGATATCTGTCTCCTGATACCACTCCCCTGCATCTGGCCCTTGAAGTACCCTGATTTTAAGCCTGGAGATTACACATCCCCATCATGGTTTGTAACCTGTGATAGACTTTTCCTCCAGGAATCTGTCCAATCCCCTTTTGAAGGCATCCAGGCCAGTTGCCATCACCACATCCTGTGGCAGGGAGTTCCACAGACTAACAACACGCTGGGTTAAAAAATATTTTATTTTGTCTGTTCTCACTCTCCCAACCCTCAGTTTGAGTGGATGTCCCCAAGTTCTGTTATCTTGTATGTGTAATGTACTCTGCATTATTTTGTACGTGTCAATCATATCCCCCCCAGGTGCCTTTTTTCCAGACTAAAGAGTCCCAAATGCTTTAGCCTTTCCTCATAAGGGAGGTCCCCCAGCCCATTAATAATTTTAGTTGCTCTCTTCTGCACCTTTTCCCGTTCCACTATGTCTTTTTTGAGATGCGGTGACCAGAATTGTACAGAATTTCTGCTATCTAGCCTGATAGGCTAAAATGTTACACCATCACAAACTCACCTTTGATCTCTCATGTATAAAACAATCAAACCCTGTGAAATGTACCACCAGTGTCTCACAGATTGTGTTTTGTTCTTCCTGTTCTGTTTTGCTTCTTTAGAGAATATGAAGAGGATGGCGAAATGAAAAAAGAAACCAGATACTCATACAGTACGTTGTCGGGCACAGGGGCTGTTCCACTGGAATGGCCACTGATTGTGGCTGTGTGCTGTAAGGCGGTCAGAAATCCAAAAGGGGGATTCCTCATTCTCACTTCGATCCCTTGTGATTCTAACCTGCCCAGTCATGTAGCTGCTAACGGCACAGAACCACTGGCAGGAATTTTGCCTTAAGCGTCTTGACATGAAAATGCATTGGAGGCGTAGTTGTGTTCTGTATTTGGACTCTGCGCAGTCTTCCACTCGGGAGCTAATGTTGTCAGTCGATGGCATTCTCAAGATAGGAGGCAGATCAGAGTGGGAGCCTTATATACCCTGCCATCAAGAACACTTGCCATCCTATCAGTGAGTGATGACCCATTTGTGAAAAAGCCGTCTGGTTGCAGTGCTCAGAAGGCAGAATGAGCAGTGAGGAGTGACATGAATATGTCTAGAAATTTCACCGACCTCTAGAAAACACGCAAGATTTTGGTCTGTTAATAGGGCTCTGTTTTATGTTTTTAACTTGGCTCCAGTCTTTCCTTTTTAACTGATAACCTGTTTTGTCCCAGTCCTCCGTCCTCTCCATGTAGATAGGAGGTTTATCCTTCATAGGAGACTTATTTGAAACTTTTCAGTATGTTGATATTCTTTGATAGCTACTCTGTTTCCGCACAATTCTATCTATTGTCATTAGAAACTGAGAACAACATTCTGAACTATTATCGCCCAGGAGGGAGATCTAACCCATTCTGCCTTCCCAAGGACAAGAGGATGGTAGCCTTGGTACAGTCCTCTGTATTCTTTCTTGTTTCCCTTTTAGATACTGAATGGAAAGCAGAAGTTGTGAACAGCAAAAACTTTGATCGAGAAATTGGCCATAAAAATCCTAGGTAAGTGCCATTTTGAGAATGAGATGGTTGGACGGTGTCATTGATACAGCCAATATGGATCTGCCCAAACTCCGGGAGGCAGTGGAAGATAGGAAGGCCTGGCGAGCTCTGGTCCATGGGGTCGCGAAGAGTTGGACACGACTGAATGACTGAACAACAACAACAAAGTGCCATTTTCCCCATCCCCAAAACAAAACTATTACCAAAGGTGTAGATATGAATGAATGCTGTCTCTTCTAGCTTTTGCTTCTGTGCTTCTGATGACACCCAACAGAAATACTACTTTTGGGTTCCCCTAATCCTGGACCAGTGCTGTTGATTCAGAATAGGATGCCATTGGGACTCAGTGCAGGTGTGGGATGCCTTTGATCTTCTGGGTTTCTGGGGCAACCACTCCAACATTCAGGGCAAGTTAGTTATGGCTTCTGGAAGTTAAAAGCCCAAGACACCTGGAATGTCATATATTTCCCCTTGGGGCGTAGCGTGTGTGTCGTTTTCTGACGTGATGTGCTTGCTAGCCAATTATTTTGGTTGGGAATACGGAAGTGTAGCAATTGCTCTGCTGTGACTTTTCTTCTGTCTTGGTGTCTTTCATGAGGAAATGCATCTCACCATCCTTTTTGTCCGTGCAGTGCCATGGCTGTTGAGTCTTTCACGGCCGTTGCTCCTGATGTCCAAGTGGGCAGGTTCTTTCTCTCCAGAGGTACGTAGAGTTCAATTGCACGATGCTTCTCTTCTTTCAAAGTGATCTAAGATCATCCTGAAGCTGGAATTTGCGGGGGTGAGTGGGTTCAAGGAGATTTTAATTCAGGCAAATTTTGTATGTAGTTCCACCTCATTTTTGTTCAGGTTTGGGAAATCATGTTTGTTTGGTCTACATTATCCAGTATTCCTCAGGCAACAGGTCTACTGACCTTGCTGGCTGTAGAATTCTGGAGGTTGTAGTTCAATACCCAAACCTTTCCTGACACTCTTTTCTTTGTACCCTTGCAGAGCAAAAACCATACAAAGCAACATTCCAAATGCCTGCGTAGATTTTGATGTCTCCATGGATTATGTAAAAAAGAGTCAATACTCTGCTTTTTCCTAGGCCTCATTGAGAAGATTGAAAATTTCAAGCAGATGAGTTTGTCTAGACTGGGAGATCCTCACGCTGATGTGATCCGCTCAGGGGATTACTTCTTTCACAGCGACAACCCGCGGCGTCCAGAAGTAAGAAGCAAATGATGATAGAGTTGAAAAAACAAGGGCATATCATCTTCTCTCTACCTATAAGTGAAAGTTTTTTGTCCCTTCAGTATCTTGACACAAACCACTGTGAACCGCACATCCCATAATGTGTGGAATCTAGGCCTATGTGATTGTTACTGGGAAGCTTCTGCTGCCAACATTTGTGTTTCTCCCACTTCCAGGTAGGAGATCTTCGTGTTTCATTCTTCTACGCAGGTTTGAGTGAAGACTCATCCCACTTGGGCCCAGCAGATATGGTAACTATTCTGAGGAAATTAGCATCTTTCCCAACCATCATGCATGTATGTGCATGCCTGTGTGCACGCGCACACCCTTCTTAAAATGCAAGGCTTTTTGGAATATTTTTATTTATTTATTTTCTCTCCACTATTTTTCAGGTGACAATAGTTGCTCGTCAGCAAGGAGACCACTTAGCTTCCTATCAAACCAAATCTGGGGAAGCTTTGCAGATGCTCTATCTTGGTGAGCTGTCTCCTGAGGTAAGAGCTTATGATCCGCGTAGAGGAGAAGGGTGGGAAAAGTCTTCTTTCCTCCTCCTGTAGATGAAAAATACAAATTAAAATCTGATCTACTTTTCTCTTTCTTTGACCTGAAATGCCTTTTGTCTTGGAGAGGAGAGAACTTATTCCCCTCACTAAGCCCACTAGGGAACACTTCCTGCCAGATTGGCCCTCCGTACCAATGAATTTTGGCAGCACCTCAGAAATGTGGTGGGACGCAGCCTTGGGAACACTAGGGGCTGCCCATTTCCCTCTAGTTTAGTGCAAAGCATTTTGTGATATGTCATAAAGGCATACACGTGTCTTTTTTCCTAGTCCTCTGGGTGAGTTAGATTTGGTGGGCTTCAACTCTGCTTAATATTTGATGGCTTGTAGAACATTTGTCCATACTGTATGCGTTTTTACAGGGATATGTTTAGTCTAAACACAAAACTCAAGTTTAGTTCTACGCTGAATCAGTCTCAGGCTTCTTCCCCCACTCAGTTGATGGGAAGCAGGCTGAAACAGTTGTCAACCAACTTCTGTCTCTTATTGTTTCTTTTTACATCTGAGCTGGGTCACCAGGTTTAGTTAGTTTTTGCTATGATTTGTCAGTTTTGAACCATAGTTTATGATCCAGGCTTGTTCAGATAAAGTGGAACAGTAGTTCTCAACCTGTGGGTCCCCAGATGTTCCTAGACTGCGACTCCCAAAAGCCTCCACCACTTGCTGTGCTGGAAGGGATTTCTGGGAGTTGCAGTCCAGGAACATCTGGGGACCCACAGGTTGAGAACCACTGAACTTGGAGATACCAGCTTGCACCCCTGAGATTTATATGTAATAATAGTTGATAACTGGTGAACCTTTGCTGCACTCACCCACCCACATACTTCTCGTTTGCTTGTTGTTCCTCCTTTCAAACACAGGGATGATCTTCTCAGTTTTGCACATTTTAGGAGGAAGGTATGTTTAGGAAGAGAAGACTTGGATGTTAGGGCAGTAGAGGTTGTTATGGTCTGGAATTTGCTGACCAAATGCTCACCATGTTTTAGGAGGTGTTCCAGAAAGAACATGCAGGCAACAGCATGAAAACCTGGGGATTGCGTGCAGCTGGGTGGCTGTCTATGTTTGTAGGCATCAGCCTTATGACCAGAATTATTTACACCTTGGGTAAGTTGTGCTGACTGCAACAAGGGAGGGGGCTAATTAAAAACTTGGATTTAAGCAACATTAGCACTAAGGGGCTCTTCATTGTAAAAGTGAACCTTAAGTTATCTCGACAAAGTTGAACTAGCATGGCTAATGATCAGTGATTTTGAGAGCTGAAAATTCATCTAAAAATCCAAGGTTGAGTACAGGTCAGAACCGTCGAAGGTTTTTTGGTGCCTCTGATACTAAAAGTTAGAAGATGGTTCCTTGGGAGAAGGCGGCAGTATATTAGTTACTTTATTACTGAGTTGTGATAAAGACGTACTCTGTGAGTCCTGGGAACAGCAGAGTTTGCTTAGACGACTTTAAAATTGAGTGGAACCCATTGTCACATGCAAGAAAATGTGTTTAAATCAAAGGATTTTTTGTAATTTTTTTTGCAAGATCTCTTGAAACTCTGGTTTAAAGCTGCTTGTCTCCTTCATTATAAAATTAGAGAGAGAGAGCTGATCCAGCTTACCAGTTCCCTTCCCAAACTCATGTTTATCGCTCTCAAGACAGGATTGGTGATTAAAGATGATAGAAGTTGAATCTCTTTGAATAGCCACCCTTGTCCTTATATCTGCTGTGACTGAGGATTTTTGTTTTGTTTTACTTTTTCAGTGTGGGGGCAAAATTTAGACCCTGACCTATTATTATTTTTTTCCACATTTTTCTATTCAAAGCCAATTTTGCATAAAACAGATAGGGGAGGATTCCCTTCCACACCACAATATATATAATAGGAAGGATGCAGCTGGGCATTGCACGATTTGGATTTAAATTAAAAATAGGATATTTCTGGAATTGGTGTGGGACTTTATGCGTGCTTGGCATGAACATCTGACCCTTAGGCATACCAGAGCTGCCCCTCATAGATTTATGACAGCAGCTCTGGATCCAGATGGACTAAGAACTAAAGACAGGCATGGCCTCCCCAGTCCAGCTTTGAAGGGCTCTCTTTGTGGCTTTTCAGTACTCGGAGGTGACCAACAAGTGAATAGGTACAAACACCATCTTTGATATAGCAACAAGAATGCAGGGAAGACAACAGCTCAGTCAAGAATCATGCTTGTACCTCCTTCTTAACAACATCTCCATACTGAAGAGCCATGAAGAACTTGAGATTGCCGGCTGAAATACTGTAATCCTGTTTTGCAGTTACTCAAAAAGCATGATGTTTGGAGCTAAATTGATGCAAGTTAAGACATCCCTGTAGGCGTCACCTGTTGCAGATGGAGTGGTGTGTTTTGGCCATCAGGTGCTGCATTAAGTCTGAAGCCGAGTTTAGCAGTCACGTGTTTCTAGCTGGTTTTTCAAAAGAATGCCAGAGCTTCATGTCTTAATTTTTCTCTCCTTTACAGTGGATTGGTTTCCAGTAGTCCGGGACCTGGTGAACATTGGCCTGAAGGCGTTTGCCTTTTGCTTGGCCACCTCTCTGTCCCTGCTGACCATTTCCGTCGGCTGGCTCTTCTATCGACCCCTCTGGGCGATACTGATTGGATTGCTGGCGGTGGTTCCCATTGTGCTTGCAAGATCCCGGGTTCCCCCAAAGAAGCAACAGTGATGTGGTGAAGAATGTGTCTCGCCCTTTGCTTGGGAATCTCTTCCGAACAATGGGAGGTCTAGAGCTTCCGTCGTATGTAAAGCAGTGGCCACCAAGTGTACATGCAGGTCTCAATGCTTTGCAATACAGGTGGAGCAGCAGACCTGCTTGCAAAATGTTTCTACCGTTTTTCATAACGTAATCACGTGGAAAATTGGACTCTGTTGTGGCATGGCTTCCTAAGAAAATGAACTGCAAAGATCAGTGGTAAAATGGTCTTACACCTGGCATTCAAGCACAGTTAAGGGACGCTGACTTGATAACTCGAATAAAGCATCTGCCAGTCCCATTGGGGAAACACAGGTATTCGTACCGTTGATGGGGACCAAGTCAGGCTTTGAAATTTAAAATTGTTACAATTTTATCACATACTTATTGTGTTCCAAATAGTACTTTTATGTTTTGTTTCGGATTTTTTATGCATGCAGTGGTTTGTAATTTCTGTCCAATCTTATTTCATTTGTCTCTTGCTTGTCTACTAGTTCTAATCAGTTTTTTATTGTTCATTTAAATTACTTTTCCCAGAGAACCTTGAATGGTACAAGAGATGAATTGCCACATAACACTGATTACGTTGCTTACTATTATCCTCTTCTGTACAAAATTGCTGTTACTGTATTCCACCTGGAAAGGTATCATGGAGTGTCCCTCCCTTCTCTTTCTTTAGGAATAGCATTAATGCAATAGATAATTAATGAACTCAGCAATATCTGACCTTGTGGATAAGGGGGCTAGTTTGTGTTAAAGAGTTATGTGAATCCCAGACACCTTTAATACCTACAAGAGCTTTACTGGGAAACTAAAATTAAACTTGTAAACCAGAGCTGGAAAACATGTAGCTCACCAGATGTTACATTCTAACTCCCATCAGTCTTAGGTAGCATAGCAAGTGGGAAGAGAACAAGGAGTTGCAGTGTTCCCTGTTCATGTTGCAAACCAATCATATGTTAAAAACTAGAGACAGTATTCCTAGCATAATGAGGTTAACCAGTTCAAGCAATGCTCTAGCACTGTGGGGCAGTATACAAGTGGAAACAAAACGTAATGACCTTTATAATGTTTGCAGAAAAGAAAGGTATGGATTGCTTTTACAGAAAGGTACAGTCATGATTCTTAATTGCTAGCCACAGTGATGGGTGGTTAATGCAGAAATACCTGCAAACGCACGACTGTGAGGTGTCTCCATATTTACTATTTTGGTACTTTTGCTGAAATCCACAAGTTGGGTTGGTGAAAGCCTAGGCTGCCACGTACTCCATCTCAACCGTGTCCTTCGCAGGCATGGCGAGGGTGGGAGGTGCGGATTGAGTATCTGGGGTGAAAATCTCCAATGGCCAATCATGGGTGAGAACCTCATTCTACCCTAGACCTGTCCGTCTCTTGGAGACCAAAAATCCTGAGGCCCCACAGGCTAGTGGTCACTACTCAAATAAGCCAAGACTCACAACCACCACCCCACCCACCCCTCAAAAAGGGATTTAAACTGTCTCCTGGTTAAGCTACTTGAGGTACTTCTGTTTAACAGGATACCACTGTATCAGTTGTGTGCTGGTACGGACTGAAGTCTTGTAACTATGTTTCAGCTAAACGACAACCAGGATCTGTATTCTTTTGAGGGCTTTTGAAAATTGTCTTCAGACAGATGTGCCACACTTTCTATCTTTCATAAATAAACCTTTGCCAATAGCAGTGTCTTTCTTCTACTAGCCATCAAGAACCAAGACAGGGTTTCGGCATGCTACCCAAAAGGCTTGCTTGCAGAGATGTGCAGAGATCAGACACACACAGCATTCTGCAGATAGAAGGAGAAACCTTAGGAGTGGCCTTCACTTTATATACATACGTATTAAAAGCATAGCAATTACGCACACATGGGGTCATCTGGGCTGCATGAAAGCTGTTCCAGCGTGCATCCTTCCTGATAACGAAGGCACCTCTTCAAGTTTTCTGGGAGATGTTATTCGTAAGCAATGGCGGTCCTGAAAGTTGAGGCCACGCTGGGGCAGGAAAAGGTCATAAGCCTCTCCCATTACAGGACAGTCCTCCATCTCATTGACCTCGAGTTCCTTTTGCCCAAAACTGGACACGGGGAGAAAGAGTTGGTTGATGCCAGCCAGTTTCCGTCCTGGGGTGCCTTTACTGTTGATAGGTTTTAGTTTGCATTAGCGCTCGGTGACCATAGCCCGCAGGCTTCTGAAGAAGAGGCTTGCAGTCCATGGAAGGCAGATAGTAAAAGAAAAAGAGCCCCCCAGACTCAATTGTGGTTGATGGTGGTTGGATTAAAATAATATTCAATTGGGAGCCTGTTGGGAAAGAGTTGAGTGGGCTACTTCTGTAATTGCTGCATGCTATGAAAACCCAGCGAGTGGATGGGGGGGGGGGGGGATAAAAACCCAGGATACGTATTCAGATGCCCTGGACCTGCTGTGATGAACTACAGCTGATGAACAAGGCTTGGGTCACTTTCCTAGGCATGTGACTGACACCTTATTAATTATGACATATGACATAAGCATGTCTGAAGATTCTCCGTCATCCAAGTGAGTTTACCTGGAAGGTGAGTTGTGTCAACTGGACTTCCTTTTCTTGAGAGAAAGAAATGTTTCGCTGCTCATCCGAGTAGCTTCATCGGTCTGAGGAAGGTGAGTGGCAAGTCCTCTGCTGGCATGACTCACACGTACAGATTAAGGGCCGCCGTATATCACCAACAGGATTCGGGCAAGTGTTTTTAGAAGACTACCTTCTCGAAGCTACAGGTCTGCCTTTTCTTTCATACTGCAGCAACATCTTTGGAGAGGAGGAAGATGATGGAGAGATTATTGCAGGAATGGGTAAGTCAATCCAGCTGCAGGTCCTGGCATGTTCTCTGTGGCCCTATGGATTCAAGCCTAGCATTGCTTTTCTATTTATTTCAAATACTTATATGATCCAAGGTGGCTTACAATTTTAAAAGGATCAAATATTAAAAGCTGAAACAATAAATTATGACAATAGCTAAATGAATCAAAGACATACTATTAAATTGTGAATAAAAACATAAGTAAAAACACATTTTAAAACAACAATCTTGAGAACATGAAGAGAAGAATGTAAATTGTTGGAATGGCCTGCATAATCTAAAGGACCACGCCTTGCTAAATCCAGGGAAAGAAAGAGGCTTGCAGGAGAAAGAAGATCATATTAAAGCTTTTTTCATTTTATTTTTTCTGCCAAAGATTCAGTACAAAAATATTTTTAAGATACATTATTTAAAGTGCCAATCGATAGTAGCTCTGGTCAGTTTAAAGACAGGGAAGTTTTTCTTTCATGTCACAATCAAGTCTAGGCCATTTTTTTAAAATTAAAAGTTCTTGTGTAAAACATGATCATGCTGCCAACATCTCTCTTCACAGCAACAACTCTATAAATCAAAGCATTCTAAACAGCAAACAACCCAACTATTATTAGACACGTAGTGGCAAATGGCAAGCACATACTCTTTTGTCATCTTCCAGATTGGTCTGGCTGAAGTCCAGCAGGAAGTCACAACTAGAGGAGGCTCAATGAATCAGTGGAACGCACAAAGGAGTTGTAAGGGGCCTAGCTCGAGTTAACTGCTACTGGATATCCACCATTCACCTGCAGTGTTCTGAACCTAGAAATATTGCTGCTCCTTTTTAACATGTATAAAATTAGCATGGCCATCAAGATTTGTGAAGATACAGAGCTGAGCTGCAGGGGAAAAGCCAACAGAAACTAAAACCCAAATGGACATTTTTGAACATTCCCCATTCCTGTAAATCTTATGATTATTTTAAATACTAACGTTTGTCTTTCTTGCTCAAGATCTACTGAAATGATGCAGATTGGGACTGCAAGAGCACCACTGATCCTACACTGGGCCCACTGGTATTTGTGATGCTCGGACATGAGACTTTCCCAGCAGACGGCTGCTCATTTCTCCTCCTTTCCCGAAAGCAACCAAAACTGTGTTTCCCAACCTGGTCCCTTCGTAATGTTTCAGACTTTAGCCCCCAGCAGCCCCGGGCAGTGGAGTCAAGAACGCTAGGACTCGACCCTTGGAACAGCTGGAGAGACCCCTGCAAGGATTCGAACTCTTTTCAGGCAAAGGACCCCGCGGTACTGCCCTTGGGCCAGAAATGACCTTTCTACAGCTGCCACGTAAACTGTTTTACAAACAGACAGGGGGGAAAAGGACAATGAAGGAGAGTGAGAGGGACTCCACCAATAGTGAAGTAACTGAAGAAGTGGAAGAATGATCAAAGGAAACAAAGCCCATAACATGAATTATCAAAAAAAAAAAAAAGCATACATACATATTAGTTGCCTCTAACTAACCTCTTCCTCAAAATTCCACAAATATAAAAAAAGGAAGGCCCAGAACCTTTAATGTGAAAGTAAAACGTGTGTCATTTTCTGTTCTACAGCACATCTCACATTTGGGACCACAACACAGAGCAAAATGTACACCTTATGGCCCTAGACTTCTAGAAGTCCTACTCGCTCCCTGATTTAACTCCTATCAGCCGTACTTTTTTTAAATTGCGTAACTTTATATCAACTCAAACCCAATATTCCAACTTGCTAATATTTTTAAAAGATACATACTATATTCTGTAAGCAAGCCTGAAAATACCTAGAAGTTGGTCTGAAAGAATACAGATGCTTAAAAAAATTTGGTGAACTGTATTTTCAACACCAGGGCTCCTCTTGGTCACAGCTTCTCAAATGGGAATAAGTGCTTTGCCTCCCCTTTTTTTAATCTCTTGCTCTTTCTGGTTCTTTTTGCTTCCTCGCTCTGTTCCTCCATTTGGCGGTTTCGAGGCCAAGAAATTGCCACATCCTCTGCAGGCGTCTGTGAGCTTGGTTGCCCCCCTCCACCCTCATCCTCATCAGAAGAGAATCCGGTGCCTTTTTCCATCATTGCTCCTGTCGCCTCATTCTGGAAGAGAGAAAAAGAAATTTTCCCATGAAAGCAGTCCCTTTAAAATGGAGGCCTCACCAAGAACAAGGAATCAGCAGTGTGAAGCACTTCCAGCTTGCTTTCAAAATTGAAAACCTGCACAAGACAGAATGCCAATACAGAAACCACATGGTGCACAAATTACTGTTGTCAGCAAGAAAGCTGAATAATCAGAATATAAGACTATATTATTATTATTATTATTATTATTATTATTATTATTATTATTATTATT
>JAHTLZ010000015.1:27142610-27209366 GCA_023846285.1 Phrynocephalus versicolor | reverse complement strand
TATTATTATTATTATTATTATTATTATTATTATTATTATTATTATTAATTTCCACCATGCCTTTCCACGACTTATAATATACCAAAATAGCAAGGAAAACCAAAATCAGCCAAAGAACCAAATTACATAAAACAAAATACAATAAAATATCAAACACGGCTTTTAAACTGTTGACAGTGGAGCAAGTGCGTTCTCAATAGTTGGACCGTCAAGCAGTGGAAGGTTGTGTCTTGTTCAGATAAAAACTGTTCCCCAACATGAAATGCACAGGAGTCACTATACATTCAGAAAACATCTGAACAAGAAAATTAAAAGGTGGCCTTACTATTAGGAAGTACCTGGAAGCCACCCCAAAGAACAGACTGTGAATGACATGAAATCATGTCACTCAGTGAGATCCCACTCAGATGCTGTTGGATTACACCTCCCCTCGATCCTAGGAAACACACCTAGAGGCACAGAATGATGGTAACGGGAAGGCTACCGGCTTCTACACTGTCAATAGAGCCTCTCAACTCTTGAGTAATCAAACAAACCCTCCAGTATTCACGATGACCTGAATGAGCTCAACATCCTTATTAAAAGTAGAAATGCAAATACTGTATACGGGCCTTTGTTACCTTAACGGCGTAGCGCTCCTTCAGTCTCTGTTTGATCAGGAGCCCTTTCACCATCAACTTCCAGTTCCCCAGCACTCTCTTCTCCCGCTTCTGTTTGTCAGGTGTGAACAGAGAGAGAATTAGAACCAGTGAGCAAAAGTTGCGAAGTGTTTGGTCCCGAGGGAAATGAGAATTAAGTCATGGTGGACTTGACATTTTACCAAAGGATAACACAGAATACACAAAAGTCCATCAGCCTTCTAGGGAAGACCAAAGATGCCGAAGTCCTTTTTTCAAGATCTCAGTGGCAGTTTGAGGACTTTAATGCACGGCTTTGTTTAACTTGAATATATGGTGGGAAACCTCAAGCACTCAGGCCAAATCCAGCCCTCTGGGTTCCCCCCCTCCTCCCCCATGACCCCATGAGCTCCCAGGTTTTCCAACAAGATTTACTGCTCGGCACTTCTGTCTTTAGATGAGCATCAGTTCAACCCCAATTCCACCCTTCAGAGTTATACATCTCCGGGTTTTCCTCACCTCCTTTTCCTTTCTCTCTCTTTCCGCCTCTTCATTCTCCCAGGCTGCAACGAGAACCTCCTTGTGCTCTTCACAGATGACATAACCGTCCGTGCTGATGAGAAGAACACAATGCCTTGTCACGTGTGCTGCTGAACTGGAGCTGTTTTTTTTATCTTCATCTAGACCAGTGGTTCTCCACCTGTGGGTCCCCAGATGTTCCTGGACTGCAATTCCCAGAAACCCCTTTCAGCACAGCAAGTAGTGGAGGCTTCTGGGAGTTCAGGAACATTTGAGAACCACAGATCTAGATACTGCCTGTGCACTGATGCAGCAGCTTATATATTAGAGCTTTCAGAAAAGAAAGAAAGAAAGAAAGAAAGAAAGAAAGAAAGAAAGAAAGAAAGAAAGAAAGAAAGAACATAAAATATCTGGGATCCCAGGAAGGATGAAACATGAACATCTGGACAAAAAAAAGATGAAACATGAACATCTGGATAAGACAAAAAGATGAAACATGAGCGTCTGGACAAGACATTTCCGCCAACAGCCTTCACTGATTTCACTTGACTTGATTCCTACTGCTTGAATATCATACAAACCAGGACAAAAGTTAAAAATAAAGATCAGACTAAAATGCCTGGCAGAAAGCAGAATGGTAAACGTGGTTGCTTTAACTCTGGATAAGTGATAAAGGAGAGGCGATTGGCAGTGTCAGACACCGAAAGTGGCCAGGAATCGTTCCAGCAAAACGTTTCTCAGTCCTTAATGCATGTGGGCCATGAATGAAAAACCTAGCCTCTCCTGGCAGGTATTAGGGATAATCAGAACTTAACAGTGATTATTGTTCTTGGACTACAAATCACAGAATGCCTCTGCCAGGAGGGCTGGTGGCCACAAACAGACAAGGGATTCTGGGAGCTGGAAAAGAAACAAGTCACGTTTCCACCCTCCCTCCTATGTCGACCCTGCCCTAGTAAAGTCAGGGAAGCGTGACATACACTGCGTGTGAATAGCCCCCGTGAAAATCAAATCCAGTGACAGCCGGAACACAGTCAATATCCAGTTTGCGGGCCACCCGGTGGAGGTTTGGAAGTTTCAGTTGCACACAACCGATCGGCAGCATCTTGGGTTGGAAGAGATACACATTCCCAAATTCATTCCGAGGAACCTGAAAGCAGATAGATAGATAGATATAAGTAAATAAATAAATAATGCAGATTAAGTAAGTAAGCTCATGCTTGTAATCAGGAATTCGCTCTTGCTGAAAGGGGACACAAAAAACACAGTGTTGCCAGCAAATTGCAAACAGAAGGACAGCTGGTGAAAATGGAAACCCTGCGGCCATAAATGTACACGATTTCTTGACTGTGACAAAACATTAACACTTGGAATTTTCTGCACCACATAATAGAAAGCAATGGTTTCAAAAGAGAACTGGCTTAATTTGGCTTGTCCTGAATTTCAAGATTACGTTTCAAAATGCTCAGACAACTTGCTATGTTGCAGCCACCCCAAACTCTATCATGCACAGTGCAAGCCCCAGACTTCTCCTGCCTGCTCTGCTCTGCTCTGCACACAACCCAGATCTGCTCCACAATGTCTCATACAGCTTTGGGGGTACAGACACGCATCCCATCACTTGGACTTCAGACACACCACTGAATACCCCCCTCAGAATGCAACGGGACCAATGCAGAAGGGGGTTGATATGGCCTTCCTTCCTTCATTTTAGAAGTGGATTTGGCAAATTTGTGGGATTTAAAGCACACTCTGAAAAAATGAATATAGGCTTCAGGTCAGGGCCCACCTGCAATGTCACACAGCATAATGCTTCACTAACTGTCCTGACAAGCAAAAATAGGAGGGTGGGAAGCATAGTCAAGAATCCTTTCTGCATCTGGATGGAAACTCATCAACAAATGTGTATTCATCAGAGAATAAACATACAGTAGGACCCTTGTATCTGTGGGGGGATTGGATACAGAAACCCATGGATAAGACCGAACACGGCTCGCTCCACCTCGTGCTGCCAACAGGGTGCTCACCTCGCCTCCTGCCACCATCAGGGAACTCCCACCAGCTCGCCCCACTCCTTGCCCCCCGCCCCTCGCCACCCGTGGATAACTGAATCCACAGATGGCAAGTCCGTGGATACAGGGGTCCTACTGTACTCCATGGCAAAATCCACAAAAGCTCTGTCAGGAAAAGAATCAGGCCCACACATCAATGTGTTTTGTGCACCAGTATGCTTTGTTTTAGGGAAAATGCCCAAACACCTATCTTTCTACCTATCTAGGAGAGAACAATTCTATTTTAGTAACCTTGCTTTGCCAACCTTTTACATAGCCTAAGGCAGAGTTGGCGAACCTATGGCACAGGTGCCAAAGGCGGCACTCGGAGCCCTTTCTGTGGGCACCCGACATCGCCCCTTCACAGCCCCCTGTATTCAGGTTTAATTGCTGTACTTGCACTTTGCAAACAATGAGTGGGTTTTGAATCGCAGTTTGGGCACTCGGTCTCTAAAAGGTTGACAAAGCCGCATGCTCGGCTTGTCAAAACAGAGAACTTTGTATTTGTGAACAGAAAAGGACATTCAACACAAATGCTGAGTTTTGGATCACATTAATGCGCGCCCGTTCTGATCTTCCCTGCAGCTCACCCTTCCATCCACGGCCACAGGGGGCTGGTATTCCTCAGTCTGCCAGAGGCCAAAGAGGGCTAAATCATTTTTGTCCCGGTTCGCAGGCTCCATCATCCGTGCCTTCCTTGCCTGGTTGGAGTAGCCCTTGACCATCTGTACAAAGCACAACAACGTTCAATGCTCTCACCCATTCCTATGGCTCCATCAAAACGGGGGCCTATGGATCATGCGGGGCATGGAACTAGATGTTCCTCATCATACCTGTTGTCACTCCAGAAACAGAGAAGAGGTTATGCCAGGCATTCACACCTTTTCTCTAACCGCTGTACAGAGTCACTGTCAGAATGTTAAGCTATTAAATGCCAAAGCCCGTTGCATTCAAGCAGAGGTCTCTCTTCTTCAGTACTGCGGCCTCTGAATGGAGCAAATGCTTATACTCAGTTCTCCCATCTCCCAAATCCTGGGCTTCCCAGCCGAGTCACTGCATGTTACATGTGGGATTGACCAACCAGGCACGAATCCTGTATATAACTACCATCACTAATACATGGAGGAATAATGCCCTCCTGTCACAGTTAGGAGCTTCCTGGAGGCCACCAAGGAAAAGAAGGTTGTGGACCTAGAAAAGGCTTGGGTCTGATCCAGCAAGGATCACCCTGGGTTCCTTAGTTCACAAACCTCCACGCATGCTTACCCCATACTGCTACTACACGAGACACACTTAAGGACATACCATATGAATGGAGCTGCTTACCTTATAGGGCACCTCTCCTATCCGGACAACACGTGCTTGCTTCAGCCAGGTGTCCTTGGAGTGCAGTGTATGAATACAGTCTCTGAAAAAAGAATCTAGTAAGAACACGAACAACACAGAAGCACTGTATTATTAACAGTATGTATTCTTGGCAACATGCTTTGAATAAAGGGCACTCAGCTCTTTTAAAAAAAGGGAGATCAGAATTCTGTACCAATGCAACCATATTCTGCAATCAGTAAAAATTAAGCCAACCGAGCAAAAATCTACTTCTTCATAATTTATTCAATCCTTTTTATAAACCAACAAGGAACAAATTGTTGTATAAAGTATGGAAGTGTCACCTTCCAACCAACATATTTTTTTCTGGTAGTTCACCAAGCGCTGCCCAGACGTTTGAGGGGTCGAAATGATTTACATGTCTGTGTTTTCTTTCAAGAGGAGAGAAGATGTTGAAATGAGGTCTCACAAATAAAACCTACGTCATTTCAA
The DNA here is from genome assembly GCA_023846285.1 of Phrynocephalus versicolor. Lineage (NCBI taxonomy): Eukaryota > Metazoa > Chordata > Lepidosauria > Squamata > Agamidae > Phrynocephalus > Phrynocephalus versicolor. The sequence goes on along the minus strand of JAHTLZ010000015.1, from coordinate 27,204,361 downwards.
GGAAATCTAAAACCTGTGGTTCTCTTTTCTGAAGGCACATTGGACAAATCTTCTGCCCTGCCTGCCTCCGTCACTAGATGCACAGAGCGGAGGATACTTTGTGGTCATAATGCCAAGCTCTCCAAAGAGAATCAACTGTTGAAGTTTATCCCTACCTTCAAATGGGAGAGGAAGGCAGGAGCTCCTCTCAACATCCTTACTGGAGGACAATAAAATATTTGTCACAGTGGAATGTGCAGCCCAAAATACTTTTTAAAAACCTACCTAATGAGCAACTACCAAGTGAGGCCATAATTCACACCATACAGTTAACAGGAGGTCTCACCTGGAATATACCTCTTCCCCGCGGCAATATCCCAGGATGGCAGCTGTTTCTGGATAGATGGCTTCATATTTGAGGAGATGCCTCTTCAAAGCGTAAAGTGGGTGGTTCTTGTATTCACCAATGGCTGTTGGCATGGGCTGGTCTTGAAGTTTTACTAGGAACTGGGCATCACAGCATTAGCAGATACAGTTCTGAGGTTATAACTAATGTAAATTTCAAGTTGTAGAACAGATGAAAGGAAATATGATGGCCATTAAGCATTTTTGGGAGTGGGGGGCTGGGAGAAGCCTAACTATGTTGACTTGCTCCACAGACATTTCCATATAAGTACACAACAAAAGCAATCAATAATCAAATACATATATGCAATTTCAGGTCTACCTTTCAAACTTTTCCAGGAAGAACTGCTCTGCTAGCAGAATGACGCCTCTGAATGGAAGCTCTAAGTCAGTGGTTCTCAACCTTCCTAATGCCGCGACCCTTTAATACAGTTCCTCATGTTGTGGTGACCCCTTGCCCTGCTTGGAAGAGGCCACAAGCCCCCATTTGGCAGGCCACTGCCACAGGTGCCATAGAGAACTTCCCTGTACAAACACCCTCAGCCAATAACAGCCTCCGGTGCCACTGACTGACATCCCCTCCAAGCTATCAAGCTGTAACCCACTCTTCCCCCCTTCCTCCCCCTCCCCCTCCAGACCCAAGCCATTTGTGCTTTTTTCTTCACGGACTCATGGCGACCCCTGTGAAATGCCCATTCGACCCCAAAGGGGTCCCAACTCCCAGGCTGAGAACCACTGCCCTAAGTTCAGAGACAGTATATGTTTGCCTATCATACACAGGGGTGAAAATAAAAGAGGATACTAGTTGACATTTGTGGAATGCCTGCCAACCCTCCAGTAGACCTCTACGGGAAAACAGGCTGTCAGATTAGAGGCAACCTTGGCACAATCCAGCAGGCCTGCTTCTTTCTGTACTTATGGACATAGTATAGACATTTACTGGGCAGAAAGAATCTCTCCTGCACAGCCTTCAGCTGAACAATATTGATCTTGACTAACAAAGAGTTGGTGCTGCTAGACGATCCTTGACAAGCCCTTGCCTGTGAAGGTGCTTGAATTGTTCTGTTAATGACTTGCGCCACCATCAAAATTACTCCTAATTAGAAAACAAGACACCCCTGGTATTGCTGTAAAATTCTATCTCACTGCCCCAGCCGGAACTAGCTGAGCATCACAGCTATTGCTTAATACCTCTCTTTCCTCTTGTTTCTGCTCCAGGACAAGCCGAGGCCATGCACTGGAACCGCACCTAGCAAGTTCTTCATTCAACAATGTCATCTCCCTGTATATTTGCTACCCTCCATATCCCTGGCCAGAGTATTTACACACCAAGGAAATCCAAAACAATCAGAAGAGGATTTCGGTCATGGGAGAAACAGCCACCCATTCCATTCCATTTACCTCTTGATCTTCTTTTTTGTCTCGTTCCACAAAAGGGCTCCGGTATGGCTCCAAAGTGTCCTCCCACCACTGGGCATCCACTCGACATTTCCTGGTCGAGGTCATCCACGCCGGATCGTATCTTGGCGTCACATCCTTTACGCACCCATCGTTGCCAATGCCAACGATGTAGCACACGGGCTTTGTGGCATATTTGAAGCACCGCAGGGGCTGGCCAACGGTTCCATCAACACAGTCTATGCACACCCACCTATCTTCCCGTTCGAGAAAAACCTCCACCCACAGGTCTGTCCCTCTGACTTTAACCACTCCTCTTTTCTCATCCTCCTCCTCATCCTCACTGGAAATTATTCGGTTCCTTTTCTTTGGTGGGCTAGAAGAACTTGATGTAGCTATTTTCCCAGGGACTGTGTCTGAGTTGCTTGCCCCCTTCAGGACCAAAGGTATGGATTTCTGTCTATTTTTAACTGTTACGTTTGCCTTGGGAGTTCCTTGTGACAACCTCTTCTTTCTCTGGGGCATTTCAAAATCTTCGTCTGAGACATTACTATCCCCTTCCTCTTCCTCTGAAGCATGGAATTCAGAATCACTGCTTTCCTCGCTTCCACTCTCCTCTTTATAGGATATTTTAGAGGCCAGTCTACGTTGGCGGTCATTTTTGGGCCTTCCCAAACCTTCTTTTCCACACAGGCTGTCCTCCACAGGGGCAGATCCCTTTTCTGCCTCAGCACCCCTAGAGGCTGGAGATTTAGTTGTTCCCCTTTTGGTTCCAGAAGTATTTGGTTTCTCATCCCCTTCTGGAGTCCTTAATGAGGGCTTCTTTTGATCTGCCATTTGCCCGCCCTTGCCTCGCCGTGTGCGCCTTTTGGACGCCATTTTAGGCTTTTTGGTAGAGTCATCTGAATCTGTGGAAGCAGCAGCACCTGCAGAGCGCCTCTTTGAGGGGACCTTTCGCTGAAATAAATAACCAAGAGGACTAGGGTTCAAAAGGTAAAGCAGACAGGACAGGAACTGTGCATTGCTTCATGAGGTTCTATTTCAAGAAACTGAAATACTGTATCAGAGACAGAGTTGTTCTGTTCTTCTCCCATTTAGGAGAGTCCATACCACCTTCTACAATGCCTACATGCAGGCACTAGACTTCGCCCTTCATCTCAGAGGAGGAAGCAGCTCTGTGGTAAAATCTGTCTGCACCGACCTTCCTCCTCCACTCAATTGCTTTTATGGGCAAAGTAATCCCTTCAGGTCCCTCTATGGGAGAAAGGCAACATACTGTATAACTGAGGCTTGTCCAAACTTTGGCCTTCCTGATGTCTTGAACCACAACCCCCAGGATTCTAAGCTTAGCTAGCCAATGACAAAGGACTGTAGGAGTTGTGGTCCAAAACAATTGGAGGGCCGAAGTTTGGACATGCCTGATATAACTTAAATACATCAGAGCCCCTATATAGCTACAAGGGGCAGCCAAGGGACTTTCCCTTTCCATGGGGTGCAGTTAAGTCGCCTTAGACCATCTAAGGCCCAGGCAAAGACAGCTGCCCTGTTCCATGTCTCCTTCTATCCCATCTAAATTCCACCTGTTTCAGAATACCTCTGTGAAGATTCTCAGTCATCCAGGTGAGTTTATCTGGATGTTGAGTCATGGCAACTGGACTTCTTTTTCTTGAGAGACCAAAACATTTTGGTACTCGTCCAAGCAGCTTCATCAGACTGACATCTGAGTCCAGCTGCCGTGACTCAACTCCCAGATACACTGGTTTCAAAATGCAGCGGAAGTGTGCGCCGGAGAGTAGTAGCGAAAAATGTTGCAACACTTTGGGGACGTTGTTCCCAAGAAAGCCCACATGCGCTCTCCATTTAGGGCAGCCTAGGAGCCTTCATTTTCCCTGCTCCCACAGGCTTCAGGGCAGACTGGATCAGTTTCAGTAAAAATAACGAATGGAACTCTGATCCCTGCACCCCCAGTCCCAGATCCTAACTCTATCTACTGGAGCCAAGGTACTATGAACACGCTGATGAAGAAATGGCATCCGGACTGGAATTTGGCTATGAATAAAGAAGGGCTTTATTAATAACAGAAGGCAGACCTGATAAGTTAAAAAAAAGAAAAGAAAAAAAAACTAAACAGAGCTGGCCATCAACTGTTTATCTGAGAATCTTCATGGAACACTCTCAGATATATTTACTCATTATCTGGTCCCTTTTCCAGGATAGCTTTCTTCTAGGAAAGCCAGCACAGGAATCTACTACCTTAATGTACAGTACTTACTTTCCCCAGCAGTCCTTTCAGAGGAATGGGTTGCAGAGACAGCACAAGACGGCAAAGCAGTTGCAGTGCCCGCAGGATAAGCAAAAACATCTATACAAAAACAAGACAAAACATGTACTCTATTAAAATGGAATCTAATTTCTACAAATCACATGTCATCGCCCTGCCACCTAAAAGAAGAGATATTTAATTCAACAGGAAGGTTTTTGTACAAGTGACCAGACTGAATGGAAGTGATTAAAAGTTACTTTTTGCCTGCAGATATAGCATATTTGAAACTTATTTCACAATTCTTTTATGACTTATCTGTTTATCCCCCAGGTCAGGCAGAATCCAGGTTTCTCTCTGTTGGGCTGACCAGCTTCTTATGGCTACATTAATTATGTAGCATGTCAAATAAAAAGGCAGAGGGCTTCCACAGATGCCATTTGAAATATGTTAATCCTCAGATAAATCAATATGCAACTACAGTAACTCAATGCCCATATTTACAATACTCCTAAGCAACAACAGCCATCAATCATGCACCCATGCTTTATGATTTATAAAGATTGCATAAAATTGAACTCATTGAGGCTGCTGTTTTATGCAAAAAACACCACAATTAATAATAATACCTTTATGATGTTAACAAGTGGGAATGTCTAAGCATTCATCACCACGATCGCTGGAACCTTCATTTTTTAAATTTATTTTTATTTTTTATTGTTTTGTTTGCTTTTTGTTTTCCTTGGCATCACCCATGTCCTGGTGACAGCAGGAGCCATCTGAGAAGCCATCAATAGCCTTGCATTACTTTACCTGGACCAGCTCTTCTTCATCTTGTGCGGCATAGACAGCAAAGTGCCTCTCCAGAGTGGTCTGCCAATCGTCGCCATTATTGGAGAGCTGACTGTTGACAGTGAAGGTTGCCACAAACCTTGAAGAACAAAACCCAGTTTTACTGTCACCTTGTCCAGCTTGTCCTTTTATTCATGGGAGGGTACAATTTCAAAAGATAATTTTTTTCCTTATTTGCCACACATGAAATTACAATGGCTATTTAATTTTTAGAAGGGGAGAACTGGTAATAGGGGGAGAAACACTTACCATTTTACAAGGTTTGACAGGTAGAGGCGATTGACCTGACCTGCAGAGGTTTTAGTGAAGTGGGTTGGGATGATCGAAAGCGCAATAGCTTGCAGGTCTGGTTGAGAGCAGATCTTGTTCCTATGGAAACCATTTGCTAAGAGGCACAGTAAATGGACCTGTTGAGAAAAGGAAAAAGAGATCAATGGGTTGATCAGATGACTCCCTGAGGCCCCCTTTTCATCGACTGTCATCTCTACCACCTTCTAATACATCACCACTGAAATGTCTTACCTTGTGTGTATCTTCACAAACGTCCTTGTTAAACCGTTTCACCATTCTACGGAGATACGTCTCAAACTCAGCCTGCCTTCTCTCTCTATGAGATACGCACACATACAATTAAAAATAAAAATAAACCAAGGTGAGCTCTGTGCACAGATCTGCCCTTCTAGAGTCAGGACACATGACTGGAGTAAAATAAACAAACAACTCTGAAACCAACCCCCCAAGAGCGTGATCACATATCTATAGTCAACATGAAGGTTGCATACTTTGTGTGCTACTAGTTGTACATATATGGGTCAAGTTTTTACTGGGTTCCTATGAGTAACTAATACAGAAATCTAAGCCAGGGGGTTGATAAAGGGCATTCTTCCATCTGAGTATCAGAATGGAAAAGACACTGGCTCCACCACCTGCCCGCCTCACCCCAGAAGATGGAAGAACCAAGAAAAGTTCAGAAGCAGATGATTTTCCATATGAGGCATATTCCTGCCCCCAGTAAACATCTTCCATATTAATTTTGGAAGATGCAAGCTGGCTTTACATCTTGAATTCCTCAATTTCAACTTGCCTTCTTTCTCTTTTCTTTGCTTGCTCTGGCGTCTCAATTTCTATCTCAACCGTTTTATTAGGCAGCGTTGGAGCTGAGCTCTCTTTCAGCAGCTCTATCGCAGGCTCATGAAGCTCTGGAAACAAATTTCGAAACGACAAGTGTTCAGCTAATATCCAGTAAGAGCCTGAACATTTAAACTGTGACTCAAGAGAAGCCTTCCAATAGTTTCACTTTATTTATTTTGGTAATGGCTGCCAAGCACAGTGAATTCAGATTATCTGTGAAGGCTTCACATAGAATGCTTTATTGGTGTTCCATGTTTTTGAGGGTAAATACTCTTCCAGTTGGCTGGCAAGACATTGCCAAACACCCATCTTGGCAGTGAAACAAGCAAGAAGAGTTTTCTCTAAAAAGTATGTTTGTAAGTCTTTCATTGCATAGTCCCTATGAGAAGGACAAATACTGAACCCAATCCTCCAGTTAAGTTCTAACCCAACTCAGCCTCCCCTTGGCCTGCCATGGGGACCATAGCTTAGGAAAGTACTACATTTTATATGGCAGTCCATGTGAAATGCAAGAAACACCATCACTCAAAGAAACAGTGCCAGCCACCAACCATTCGAAGAGTGACAGAGTCAGTGGCCAAATATTTATTACTGATCCACCAGAAAAATAATGCCGTTCCTTTTACAAGCCAAATATTTACTTCAGCTTTAGACTAACTTATTCCTTTTAGACCCTGAGACTGGCTTACATTTTATGTAACAGCATCTCTGTTTTAAAATATCTATGCCAATAAAGGTGAATTGAATTGAATTGAATTGAAGAGAAAATTTCATGGATTAATAACCTGTTAACATAATTTCAAAATGTCAAGATACAAATGCTTTGCTTTTAAAGGGGGTGGAGAAACTTCCCTGGATTTAACAGGGATCTGGTTCGTATTTAACACTAAATGATAGATGAGAATTATAAGACTGACTCCAGGTTCACAAACTCCCCATTCCTCCTTTCGCATGGCAGCAAAGTTTAGCAACTTTTGCTTCTATCTTACTAATCACTGTTTATCACATCATCTGAAATCAGATCAACTCTGGTTAATCTTAAGCAGAAACAAAACATATTAAAATTACAGTTTATAAAGTTGGTTTGTACTTTACATTAGCCATAATTAAGCGTAACTACAATTCAGAATCCGGACAACATGTGAATCATTTAGAACAGAAATAGATGACCCTGATGGACTTAACTATCCGTTTCAAGAAGAGAAACCAGTGCATCATATGCCACTGTACATAATTCGATATAACCCATCTACAGTAATAATCCTATAAAAATTTGCTTGGGTGCTAAATGTTTTGTAACTCGTGTGTGTATTGTTACAGTTGTGACCAACTCTTCATGACTCCATGTCCATGGAGTTTTCTTGGCAAGAATACTGGAGTGGTTTGCCAGTTCCTACTCCAGCTTAATATTAAACAGATACATACAGGTTTCACTGTTTAAGGCTCACCGAAGTGTCAACAAAAGGAACTAAACAATCAGGTGTGCAGTGATAAAAATTGAGACACTTCAACATGAAAATAAATTCAACAACAACAACAACAACAACAACAACAACAACAACAACAAAAAGGAAAGGAAAGGCTTGCAAATAAGAAAATAAGACAAGCATTTACCTTCCACATCTTCCCACTCATCGTCACTTTCATCCTCCTCCTCATCATCTTCTCTCTTTTTGACGGCACATTCATTCTTTATATTCATCTCTTTCTTCTGATCAATGTTCTGCAAGCGACTTTAAAAGTGTGAAAAGAAGCAAACATATTCACATGTTATTTCTCTTCCCAATTTTTCTTATGTTTTCTTGTAAAACACTAAATCAGTCAATCCCAACCTTAGGTAACTTGGGTGTTCTTGGGCTGCCATTCCCAGAAGCCTTCACCACCAGTTGTGCTGGTTGAGGTTGCAATTCAAGAATACCTGAGTTACCCAAGGGTTGGGAAGCACCAGCATAAACCACAGTTAGCTTCTGAACTCCAGTCAGCAACAGCATTTCATAGGTAACTTTAAGCCTTGATTTCCAAGTCCCTCCTTAAAGTAGACGACTCGAGCTATTCAAATTGTGTGGAGGTTTACATATACAGTATATTTTTTTCCATGTATAAAACTATATATTTTTACTAAAACTGTTAGACTAAAAATGAAGGGTCACCTTATACATGGAAGTGAGCCAATGAGAGAAATATACAGTTGAGCAACTGTTATTTCCGGGGTCGTCTTATACATGGGGGGGCATCCTATAGATGGAAAAATACAGTATGTGACCCAGAACCACCCATGTAAACTTGGGGAGTTACCAAGTTACATCTACTTTCATTAAGATGCAGTATGCAGAAACAAACCACCTTGTTTTTCCAGTTCAACATCCCAGTCAGAAGCCAATTAACCACAACATAACAACGTAACACATTATGGTTTATCACTATGAGGGAACAGGACCTATAGATTCACTCACCTGCCTCTCTTTCCCTTTTTACATGCTTGTTGACTTTCTTGGGTTTTCTTTTCCTCCTTCACATTAGGTGTCCCCTTTCTCTGCCTTAAACCTCTGCTGGGTGTGGAAGACACCTTTCTCTCACCCTCTCTTTCCTTCTGTTCTTCAGAAGCAGCTTTGGGCAAGATTTTCCTCTTCTTGGACTTTTCCTCTTCAAAATCATCTGGATTGAATAGGAAAGAAAGAATAAAAGCAGAATAAACATTTCAACAAAATGCATGCTTAATTAGCCTTGAACAGCTAGATAAGCTATTATTATGACCTTTCTGTGATAACTTTGAACCAATACTAAAATCTGGACCTTGGGAATTGTACGTCTTCCCATTCGATATAGCAGTGGTGGCGAACCTTCAGCACGCCAGATGTTTCAGACCTCAACTCCCACAGTCCTTTGTTGTTGGCAACCTAGGCTCGGGGTTCTGGGAGTTGTGGTCCGAAACATCTGGAATGTCAAAGGTTCGCCACCACTGCCTTATAGGGTATCTTTATCTGCATTGTACTTCCAAGTGCTGAGGCCCTGTAGCTATTTTCAAGTGTTGAGGTTTGGAGTCTAAACAAATATTATCAAGAACGTGGTTTTGCTTCCATGTTAAAGACTACAGCAATACCTTGGTTTATGAGCATAATCCATTTCGGAAACATGCTCATAAACCAAAATCAAAGCAAATTTCCCCATAGGAAATAATGGAAACTTAGATGATTCATTCTGAGACTCCAGTTTCCATTTTCCTAAGGGGAAATGTGCTGTGGAGGCTGGGACTGTGGCCTCAGCAAAGGGCTGCCAGCCATGGCAATGAGGGGGTGGCAGCTGTGTGGTCCATCGGCATCTGCCCAGGGCCTCGGGGGGCATTGATGATGTGATGATGGGGGTCTCTCCCCTTCCTCCCTCCCTCCTAGCCGGGCACACCTCTTCCTCCTCCACTGCCACCGCCATCTTGGGAGCCTTCCAGGCAACATCTGGGTGTCCTCCCAGGATGGCAGCTGTGACAGGGAGGAGGAGGAGGAGGAGAAGAGCCATGCCGTGACAGAGGGAGGAACACCCCTGCCCCACGCTGCCATCACCCTCTTGCCAGGGTGATGGCAGCAAGCGGTTGATGGTGACAGACGTGGTAGAGGAGGGTGTGACTGCAAAACGAAGCAAAATGTTAAAGTTTAAGAACATAAGAACATAAGAACATAAGAAGAGCCATGCTGGATCAGGCCAAAGGCCCATCTAGTCCAGCTTCCTGTATCTCACAGCGGCTCCACCAGATGCATTTGGGAGCGCATGAGACTAGATATCTGTCTCCTGATACCACTCCCCTGCATCTGGCGCTTGAAGTACCCTGGTTTTAAGCCTGGAGATTACACATCTCCATCATGGTTTGTAACCTGTGATGGACTTTTCCTCCAGGAATCTGTCCAATCCCCTTTTGAAGGCATCCAGGCCAGACGCCATCACCACATCCTGTGGCAGGGAGTTCCATAGACTTACAACGCGCTGGGTGAAAAAATATTTTCTTTTGTCAGTTCTTACTCTCCCAGCCCTCAATTTGAGTGTATGTCCCCTAGTTCTGGTATTTTGGGAGAGAGAGAAGAGCTTCCCTCTATCCACTTTACTCATACTCTGCATTATTTTGTATGTCTCAATCATATCCCCCCCAAGCGCCTTTTTTCCAGACTAAAGAGGCCCAAATGTTTTAGCCTTTCTTCATAAGGGAGGTGCCCCAGGCCAGTAATCATTTTAGTCGCTCTCTTCTGCACCTTTTCCAGTTCCACTATGTCTTTCTTGAGATGCGGTGACCAGAATTGTACACAATACTCCAGGTGGGGCCTTACTATTGTTTTGTATAATGGCATTATAATGTTCGCTGTTTTATTTTCAATTTTCAAGTTTGGCTCATCTTGTGAAATATTCGTAAACCAAGTTACTCACAAACCAAGTAATTACTGTAATTCATATCTGTACAAAATGCTTGAGGGCAGCAGCATCAACACTCATGATTTGCATGCACGGATACAGAGGTACCAACCAAATACCACAGACAAGAACTTTCAGCACCAGCTACCACCTCAAACTCAACATTTTCCAACAGTCAGTTTAAACATTAGCCACTTGTCTACCCAGTAACAGGAAATCAAGTGCGTAGCTAATCATTATCATCCTCTTAAAACTATAGGGCTGGAAGGGGCCCTATAAATCATCGAGTTCAGTCCTAACAAGGAGGCAAATAGGGAAACTGAACTCCCAACCTGCAACTCCACAGCCAGATACCTAAACCACTGTTTTACCAGTTCTAGGTAAAAAAACCAGCAAGTGCTAACCACATATCCAACAATAACTACATAAAGGTCAAAGCCCTGTTTGCGCCCCCTCCCTCACTTTTTTTATTTCCTTGTTGAATATTAGAATGTAAGCTACCTGGGGCAGGGACCCATCCTCTTACCCTGCCCTGTAAAACACTATTCATAGAACTGGCAGGATGATGATGACAGAACTATTTTTTGTGAATTTAAAATCACTTTTTGCTACTCATCAAGGCCAAGTTTCCTTCAAGGCATGTGATAAGGTAAATTTTTAAAACAACAAGGCACCCTTTTTGCTTCTAGTAGAAACTACTGCCGGTGAACTTTCTCCCTCTCGTCATTTTTTCCGGTCTCTCTCTTCTCTTTCTCCAAAACATTTTTTCAGATCTTGAATTCTCAGAACCTTCCTTTCTTCTAGAAGAAAACGGCCGTGTTTATTTTAGGCAATAAACTTTACATCTGCGGCATTTGCAAGTGCCAAAAGAAGATAGGAGAAAGGAAGAGGCTGATCACGTGACCCGTTGTATAAGGTACGAGTTCAGGCGATGCCTAACGTTACAGAACGTTCATTGTCTTGCAGAAAAGCAGTTATACGAGAAATCAATAGTGTGTAAACAATAAAAGTGACAAATGCTCTTTCTTCACGGAGCCAAGCATGATTTCGCGGGCGATATCCTGGGCTCGCGGTTTTCTCCGTTTTATATCTCGAACGTGTTCCAGCGGGAAGTGATATATATACATATACTCTAGTCTACTATATATGAATGCAGCGTTAATTAATGCAGCCTTCTGGCACAGCTGCCTCTGCGAGCAGACAAGGTGGGTAAGGAGAGAGCTGTAAACCCAGCATCGCCTCTCCCGTTGCCCGATCCACGGATTCCGCTTCGAGAGCGTGAAGACCGACCAATGTTTACATCTTGCGAGAGGAGGAGGGGAGAGCGGAGCTAGGACCCGAGCCACAGGATTGCGCCAAAGTTGCAGAATCTCTTCGGAGAAGAAGAAAAGGCTCTTGAACGGACCTCCCTCCCCGCTCCCCTCCCGCCTTTCCCCCAGCAGGTGTATATCTGTGCGCGCGATCCAAGCGCACTCACCCTCCCGTTCCTCGTGCGCGGCGCTGATCAGGGCGCCGGAGGAGGCCGCCTCTCCTCGCTGGAGTCTCTTCTTGCTCGACCCCGGCGGCGGCGGGCGGCTCGCTGGGCGCTTTCTGGCCATGCCGAGTCGGCTCCCTTCCGCGCTAACCCGATGACTCCAGCCGGGGAAAAGCCGTGCTCGTGGTGGCCCCGGGGAGAGGCGTGGCGGCGGGGAAGACCGGGGGGGGGGAGCCGGCGGCTCGGCTGCAGACGCCGGTGGGAGCGCCGCCTTGCGATGCGGAGGAGAGCGCCCTTGCTCGGTGTGGCCGGGCTTCGTCCAAAGGAGCCCGAGGCCCCCGGGATTTCCGCCTTCTGACGCCCCTTCCGTGGTGGAGATGCCGGCAGCTGCGGCAAGGAGGCCACCGTCGGGGAGGAGGGAGAAGCAGCGCCCACTCCGCTGGCGCCGGGCTCTGAAGGCGCCCCTTCTTGGCGGCCCGTTTTTCCCTCCATCCGTGGTAGCGAGAAGGGTTCCGTATTAACCACTGCGTGATCCTTTCCTGAAGCGGAGGACCATTTCGCCATTCATTCCCGCCGACCGAACCCTTTTCCAGTCGTGCCCCACTTCGGGTCCCCGTTCAGGCGCTCGAGTCCCCTCGAGGTGACCGCATTAAGTCTTCTAGGTATCACAGAAGTAGCTGGAACAGACTAATAGGGCCACCCTTCTGGAGACGGCCTCTTAGAAGAAGGAAGATTGAATTGCTGGTTCAAGAGTCTGTAATATTTATTTATTGGACTTTTATACCGCCCATCTAGCGGGCAGCCCACTCTGGGCGGTGTACAGACATAGAATATCAAAGAAGAACAAAACAAAACAAAAGACACAAACATGTGGCATCTTAAAAGACTAATTTTCATATTTTAATGTGAGGTTTCCTGCACATTTGCACTGAAGAAGTGCACATGTGCACAAAACGCCACACTAAAATATGAAAGTTAGTCTTTAAGTTGCCACATGTTTGTGTCTTTTGTTTTGTTTTGTTCTTCTTTGATTTTTGCCTGAAATTCTTGAAAAGACTAACAGGGCTACCCTATGAGACATAGAATATGGGAGTGAGAGGGGTCCCAACCCCACCCAGCTAAGGACGGTGTCATGGGCTTTGGGAGATCATGGTTCTGCCCCTTCTGAGCCGGACTGGGCTCTGCACCTCACTTTGAGCACAGAAAACCGCACACTGGGAGATCTCAGCTAGATCAACGCAGGGATGGCTTGCTTCTGTGAATGAGCCTTCCCAATGTGATGCTACAGGGCAGAAGTCCTCAACAATGCAATCTGCATGTTATTCCATCAAGCACATAGCAATACTAACCAAGCTGCTGTACCTCTTTGTATAAACCAGATGATGTCATGTACATACAAAACTGCCTCAAACCAAATCAGACTGCTAGTCCAAATAGTGCTTTATTTGTGTCGGTGTTTAAATATGCCCAGTTTAAAATGATGGGCATATTCATTCATTTGGGAATATTGTTGTCCCACCTTTCTCCTTTAAAAGGTTGCTTACATCAATATAAACCGAGTATGGTACGAAAAGCTATAAACAATAAATTACCCAAACATTTAAAAAGAATTAAATAAACAGATTTAATATATTAGGTTAAAATAAAATTTAACCAAATAAAACTATTTAAATGATTAGATTATTTTTGACCAGTTGGTCAGGGTTCGATCCAAAGTAACACTCAAATATTCTGGGGTAGGCCAGAAAGCTAATTGGAGCTTTCTCTCTGCTTCTCTACTCTTTATGGCAGGCATGTCTAAACTTCCGCCCTCCAGATGTTTTGGACAGCAACTCCCACAGTCCTTTGCCGCTGACATTCTAAGCTTAGAATTATGGGAGTTGTGGTCCAAAACATCAGGAGGGCCAAAGTTTGGACATGCCTGCTTTATTGGGAAGGTCCAGAACTGTGTTTTTAAAAGGTTTGGTTTCAGCCAATTGCTTTATAATAATATGAAGTTCTAATACAGATCTATTTGTTGGATTATGGACGGTGTCATCGATGCAACCAATATGGATTTGACAAAACTCCGGGAGGCAGTGGAAGATAGGAAGGCCTGGCCAGCTCTGGTCCATGGGGTCACGAAGAGTCGGACACGACTGAACGACTGAACAATAAAAAAGATGTTAGAACCCTGCGCGGGGTACAGAGAAACGGGAAGACCCAACCCACCTCGGTTGCACCAATGTATACTAAAAACAACAATAACAATCCTCGTGGCAATATCAAAATAGCCGTATTGCAACGACGCATCAGAAAAGAAAAATGTAGAGCACAAAGTGGATGTGTGTGCGCGCGCACATGTTGGAATTGAAGTGTTGAAGCAAACCACCTGAGTTAGTACTTTCCGGACGTAGCTTGTCAAAAATGTTCTTTCAACCCTCGTTCACAATCGTCCTTAAGGGTTACCCTACCAGTGCCGTAGAAAAATTGCTTTTTTGGATTTAAAAAGCATAATACCGTACGCCTCTTGTAAGTGTGAAGCGACGAGTTATGTGAGCTGGAGGATCAGAGAGTTCAAAATACTGTAGCTAACTTCTCCACGATCGCACCCCCTCTCTACCCTTCTTGCTATCATTCGCCCCTTTAGGGTACAGAATTTATTTATTTATTTATTTATTTATTTGTTTGTTTGTTTATTCGTTTATTCGTTCATACATTCTTATATTTATATCTCACCAGATTTTCCCGAAAGGGAAGAAAGACGCATGTGGGATGGGACATCCGTTCCCTTAATTTTTTTCCATTTCGGGTAATATCTTTGTTTCTTTTTAATGTCGTGTTCGTTGCTCTTTTCTCTCGGCCTATTGGAACAGGGTGCCACGCTATTAAAAGTCTGGTCGATACCCGCCACCGCCACCACCACCTCTTTTATTTTGCAGGAGCAACTCCGGGCTGAAAGGTTTTTTTTAAAAAAAATGGTATATGAGTCCGGAAGGAGGTCGCTCATGTGTACGTCTATTTCACCAATCTCAGCTCGTCCGTGCGTCCTAGCTCTATAAGCCGCGCAGCATAAAGTCACGCGAGAAGAGACGAGAGGTCGCTTTGAAAAATGGCGGACGAGGTGGACCAGGTGGGTGATGGGGTCGCTCCTCGCCTTGCCGGGCGCGGTGGGTGGGTGTCTGTCTTGCGGAGAGGTCCGTGGTTGGCCTCCCGGGACAGACGGAGCGCTGGTTCCGACCCTCGCGTTTGTTTCCGAGTGTCGGAGTGCGTTTCTTTTGTGTTTCTGCTCCGTTTAAGAGCCATGCTTTCTGCCTGTAGGTTAGATATGATGTTTGAAAGCGCATAAGAACAAACCTTCCTAAGGCACCTTTCGCACCTTTGTTGTTGTTGTTGTTGTTGTTTGTTGTTTGTTTGTTGTTGTTGTTGTTGTTTACTTACTTACCTACTTACTTATTTTTTCCTCCAGCCGTGCTTGTACTAGGTTCGTGTAAAAAGTGATGCAAAAGAAAGCAGCATAACTACGAACAAGTCAATTCTCAGCAGCAAATATGAATATATTGTACTGTGGTGATGAAATTGTATACCGTGGGATCCTCCATGCTGATTTAGAGGGGATTTTAATTGATGTAATGGACTATGAATCTCTTTATTTTCCCCAGGTTTATTCTTCTACTGCCCTTTAACGTTGATTGAGTATCGCCTTTGAAAGAGCCCTTTGTTCAATTTTTGCAGAATAAATATAGCAGTTATTCATGTTTCCAGAGAGAATCTCCTCTTATAGTCTGCTTTAAGACAGCTGGTACTCCTCTGAGAATATGCCTTTAACAATGGCATTGTGAATACAAAATATCTTTGCTAATCTGTGAAGACTAAAAGTGCTAACATGCACAGTCTCGATAGTATTAACCCATTCTTTTGAATATCTATGACTATTCAAAGATTAAATTGGGAATGTTTTTATAATCATTATTAACAATGGTAGTTAAATCAGAATTAAATGTTTGACTTAAAAACATTTTAATATTGTCCTTAGCACAGACTCAGGTTATAAGAAATACAGTAAATATATTGTCAAAACTCAGAAACTTTAGGGTGGTGGAGGTAAGGCAGTGGTTCTCAGCCTTCCTAATGCCACGACCCTTTAATACTGTTCCTCATGTTATGGTGACCCCCAACCATAAAATTATTACACTCACCATATCGTCATATATGACAGAAAGTTGAATTTGATGGGAAATACTGTTAAATTTAAACAGGCCTTGAGTGATGAACTGTACCAAGTAGTCCGGTCACCAGATGGGTGATATAAAATCTAAATAATAATAATAATTAATAATTAATAATAAAGGCCATTCAAACTACAAAGTATGTTTCCAAATGGGAGAGAAAAAAAGATGGTCGAAGAAGGGCCATGGGCAAAGAAAGCAAGCGATCAAGATGTACTTACAGGGCAGACCAACCCGTTCTGTAAGAGCAGCTCCTGGGCCCATCAGGTCAAAGCATCCGGGGTTTTGTCCTTTCCAAAGGTGCAGAAAACTCCAGACTTTGGCAGTGCAGGCAAGGAAGCAGTGAAGACGCTGCACTCAGTGACTTGACTGGCAGTTCTTTCCTCCAGTCTTTGCCAGGAGAGAACTGGGCACAACGTTTGGTGTGAGCGGGCAAAAGGCCTCGACAACCAGAAGAGCCAGTTGCCCAGATCCTTTGCAACAGGTCCAGCTGGGTTTCTCTGCCTCACGGCCAGCGTGAGGCAGGCAACAACCTCAGAATTAGCATCCAGCAGAGCTAGAACCAACTGCCTCTCCAGCCCCAGTCTAATCCGGCGAACTGTTTTACATTCATTATGCCGGGAGATGCAACGTGGGAATTGGGGGGAGGATAGCCGGCAGTTTCCTTTGCCAGACCAGTCCGGGATCAATCCTAATGCACAGAACCACAACAGGGTGAGCACCAGGCGCTGCTGACAAGTCCGGGAGGCAGAGGTGGCGTTCATCTTGGCTTCTGCCGAGACTCTTCAGCTGGCCCTCCCTTCCTCCTTTCCCTGCTTCTCAGCTGGCTGAGCCAAACTTTGTGCAGACTGGCAGACCAAGAGGAAAGTTGCGGTCCCGTAGTGAGGGCCGGGCCAGAGGAGTGGCCCCATGTGCTGCAAGACGGAGCAGAACGGCAGCCTGCACCGAGCCGGGTGCACCTCCCTTCCGTTCCTGCTTGCTTGCTTGTTTGCCTGGCTCCCTCCTTCCTTCCTTCCGTCCTTCCTTCCCTCCCTCCCTTGCTCCTCTCTCCTCCCTTTCCCTTTCTCCGGATGCCATTGCTCTTTTCTTTTGCTCCCTTCACCGCGGCATCAGAAAGGCAAGGCAGGGGAAGGTGGTGGTTGCTGCAGCCCGGCGGACCACGGGCGGCACCCTGCAGTCCAGGCTCCGTGCTCCAGCCTGGGAATAAAGGCTTTTTCCAACGGGCGAAGGGCAGGCGGACAGATTGAAGGGCCAGGCAGTTGGTCACAGTAGAAGTCACCCTGGGACTACCATGGAGGGCTGGCAAGGAGGACAGGTAACCCTACTTCGGAGGGAGATGGAGGGCAGGCAGGTGAGTCTGCCCTGCGTCACCTTGCCTTCCAGAGCTGCTGGTGGTGGTCTGGGCTCTACTGCCGGCTGCTCTTCATTGGCTGGCGGTTCCTTTCTTTCTCTCTCTCTCTCTCTCTCTCTCTCTCTCTCTCTCTGCAGTGTTTTCCGTTCTTAGGTGACCCCAGTAAAAGGTTAATTCGACCCCAAAGGGGTCGTGACCCATAGGTTGAGAACCTCTGGATTAAGGAACTCTATCCCAGAAGGTTGATGGATCCAGGTGGTTTTGTAGCTGCCCTTGTGGAGTTTCCTGCCATCTTGACAGGTGATTCTGTGAGATCTGTGCTTGATCTTTAGAACTGAGAAATGGCAAAAGCCGTTGCCAGGATTGCCCCTAAACGTCTCAAAGTAGAGCTGTATAACTGTTGTCTCTACTTGCCCTGTGTTAATGGATTAATTTCAGCTTTTGTTTGTTTGTTTGTTTGTTTGTTTGATCTATATACCACCCATCTAGCGACTGGGCTACTCTGGGCAGTGTATAACAATAAATACAATAAATGTAACAGTAACTAAATAAAACAATATAGCATCATACAACATAATAAGCAAAGTATAGCAGCAAATAGTAATGAATATCATAGTCACAAAGTAAATAACACAGAACTGAAGGTGAATTGGATAATAGGCAGGCAGAGGCGGATTGAATCTATTGTGATGACGCCAGGAAAGCCTGCTTGAAAAACCAAAATTTCAGTGCTTGTTTGAAGGTGCCCAGAGAGGGGGCCAGGCAAATGTTGGGGGCAGTTGATTCCATTACTGAGAGATGGTCAGGCCGGATTTTAGTTGGTACTTTTCAGACCTCCCTCAGGATTGGAACCGTCAAATCACCCAGTCTGGAAAGAGCAAGTGACTTGGACAGTTCTTGGCAGGTGAAGAAGCTTTGATCGATACTGAGGTGCTTCGGCAAATGCTCTTATGCGAGGGTGATGGGGAGGGTGGGATGCCAGGGGTGAAAGCTTTCACCCCCAGCACCCCACCACCCTCACTGGACAGTGCGAAGGGCCAACCGCTCAGCTTGTCCTCCCTGCCTTTCCCCTGGAGCCACCCTGCAGAGGATCAGGCCTCTCCATTCCCCCCTGCTCCTGCTCCTCCTCTCACCTGCTCCCACCACCTCCAGGGCTGGTGAGGCCCAGTGCTCGGCCTCAGGTAGCTGTGGCGCCTCCCAGGCCATGCACTGCTCTGCTCTGCCGTGCTGTCCAACAGAGGTGGGGTACTGGGGGCAAGAGTGGTGGCACTGTGCTGCCTGGGCAGCGTGAAGAGCCGGGCTGTGCAGCACAGCTTTCACCCCCAGCATCCACTGCTGGACAACCGCAGATAACTGAATCTGTGGATGGCGAATCAGTGGATACAGGGGTGCTACTGTACTCAGCTCCCAGATCCTGGACAAATGTCCCCCCCCCCCAAGGTGTTCTCTGTGGACTCTAAAGGGCAGTGATATGGGCACCACGGTGGCTTCTTTTCTTGTACATTGAGAACAAGGATCAAGGCTGGAGCTGGGCCATTCAGCCTGAGAGTTTGACTCTTCTCCAGATGAGCAATATGTAAATGTCTTGAGACTTGGCTTATGAACTGGAGCTCCCAAAATACTGCTCAATGAGATCTTGGAGAATTCATGAAATTAGTCCAAAAAACCAAATGGCATATCACTGGTATCAGCAGTAGGTGAAAATTGCAGAAATCCCTCTCTTTGCTTTGATCCTTCTAACGCAGTGTAGTAGTCAGTCTGAACTGCCTATAAATGTTGTTTCCAAATGTGATAATCATCTTCCAGTTCTGCATGCTGCTGCTCATTTGGATTCCATGGTTTTATGAAGCAAAATTAGTAGAGCATGCAAAACAAAGGAATAGCAAAAATGTGTCTACTGATATACCATTTATATTTATGAAGATGCTATCTTCTGTTCTCCTTTAGCAACAAACCACCAACACTGTAGAAGAGCCTTTGGATCTCATCAGACTTAGTCTTGATGAACGTATTTATGTGAAAATGAGGAATGACCGAGAACTTAGAGGCAGATTACATGTAAGTAAAGTTATTTAAACATGCAAGGTGCTGAAAAACTGAACTGAACTTATGAAAAGATTGTGTGGATGCCAATATTTCCTGGATGCAATGTTTTAACAACTGCCAGCACCCAAGTGCCATATTTTCACTCTGTAAGACACACTTCCTCCCTTAAGCGCAAGTAGTCCCCGCTACATATATATCACACGTTTTCATTTAGAGAGAAGTTACTTGCACAGAGCCGCCTGTCCCCTGCTGCAGCCTGGATTCCACTGTTCTAATCACCTCGTTTGCAAACAGGCTTCTATGCAGCCTCTCCTGTCCCCTGCTGCAGCCGGGATTCCACAGTCCCAATCACCTCCTTTGCAAATAGGCTTCCTCCGGGGAGCCTCTCCCCACCCCTCCCATTCTGCAGCAAGTATTCGCCAGTCAAAAATCACTTCATTTGCAAGGAGGTCTCCATGGAGCCTCTGCCCCTCCTTTTGCGGCCAGGATTCCCCTGCCATGAAACCTTAGGATAAACATTTTTCTCTTGTTTTCCTCTAAAAACTAGGTGCATCTTATGGTTAGGTGCATCTTATAGAGTGAAACATAGAGTATATAGAACTGGTTAGAGCAGTCCTACGCGAAGAAAAAATGTCAATGTTAGGATCCACGAGCTTGATTGTAGGTTTCATTGGTTATAGAACCGATGGCATTATGTTTCTGGATTGTCACGTGGTATATTTAGATCAAAGCCCATTAGGCTACTTCACTTCCTTTTTGTCCAGCTGTCATTTGCCATGCTTATTTTGAAACCTGAGGTTTTCCTGTTTATTGTTTTAATACAATGCTTCTATCCCAGTGTTGGCGAACCCATGGCACGGGTGCCAAAGGTGGTACTCGGAGCCCTTTTTGTGGGTGCCTCTCACAGCCACCTGCATTCATGTTAAATTGCTGTATTGGCACTTTGCGAAAAATTAGTGAGTTTTGAATCGCAGTTTGGGCACTCGGTCTCTAAAGGTCACTGCTTTATCCTGTTTCTTGCTCCCCTCCTCTCCATTAATCAATGCCATGGAGGTGCTTATTCAGAGCATATAATCTGAGGTATTCTTAATAAATAATAATCATGTGCTGTGAAGTCAATTTTGATTTACGGCAACCCCTTTTCGGGGCTTCCCAGGTACAGAAGGTTGAGAAGAAGGGGTTTATCATTCCCGTCTGCTGGGAACTCCCGGGCCCTTGGCAGCTTCTCCAAGGTGACACAGCCCGGCTCTTCTGGCAGGAGGCACCATAAGGAACTGAATGCCCACTCTCTGGCTCTGCAGCCAGATGCCTAGACCACTGAGCTCTCCCGCCATCTCCTAGATAAAGAATTGGTGAAATATTAGTTGTTGGTGCAGTGCAAGAAATAGGGAAGGAAGGTCCTTCATAGCACAGCTGGATGCCTAGCTCTGCATTTGTGTGACTGCATTTAAATTTCAATATTGCCACAGGAACTAAAATAGGTATGGAAGCATTATACACTGTTCTCTTCCCAAGGCTTATGACCAGCATTTAAATATGATTTTGGGCGATGTTGAAGAAACTGTGACAACAATTGAGATCGATGAAGAGACTTATGAAGAGATATATAAAGTAAGGATTTATAGTGTTTTCTTACAAGATTTAAAAGAATGTTTTAGAAGTAGGGTGTCATCTAAATCTAAATCTATCTTGTTCTGTTCTAGCTAAATCGGTATATGGACTTCACTTGAATAAGTAGATTGCAATTCAGTTAGCAATAAATACTGTAATTGTCTTGCTTGTTGCCCTTTTCAGTTACTTTTCAGTTTAAATTTATCTATAGGAAATGTTTGGGCTTGTAGGTTTTGTTCTATATAGATTTAATTGTTGCAATAGTCGTGACATTTTTCGTGAATGTAGCCTGAAAATTGCTGCTTTCTCTTTCCATAGTCCACCAAGAGGAATATCCCAATGCTGTTTGTCAGAGGAGATGGAGTTGTACTGGTTGCTCCTCCACTGAGGGTTGGTTGAAACCATTTGTCCTTGCTGGATCTCCAGCCACTGGCTTCTACTCCTCTAAAATACTAAGGCTGCACATGATAATACAGGAGACTTTCCAACTTTGCCTGCACATTTTGAAGGCTCAAGTTCCTTTAGTGAATAAATGATGTACATTTTTTTCTGGAACCATTCAAATGTTGTTTTCTGCATCCGATCAATGCATTCAACTTTTTAGTTAACATGGGAACTGCTTCTTTTAAAAAAAAACTAAATAAATATTTCATTTTTTTTGCATATGGGCCTGTTTATAAGCACTCTTTACACAAAGTAGCAGTGTCTTCTGTATATGTGAATTATTACATCTTTGCCTCATCGGTTGCCATTGGCAATATCTGATACAAATTAATCAGGAAGCTTGGGTATTTATTGCTTATGCTGGTACTTAAGTGACTTAAGTGGTCTACATGCAGTTGTTGCATTCAGATGAAAGAATAAAGTAGTAAGGTATTTTGTTATAAAGCCACAGAATACTAGGAGGAAGGTGATTACAAAGAGATTACAACAGGTCCCTCTCCTCCCCACCATAACATTAACTGCTCAAAATGAGGCAGTGCGAGCAGTTAAGGCAAAGTGGTGACAATAAGGGTCACTAACTATTTACATTGTAGATTTGAACTAGGCTCATTGCATTTAAAGCTGGATAATGAGGGGAGGAATTACACATTATGTTCTAAACAGCCATTGTTAAATGGCAAAACATTTGTAAATGTCCTGTTTTTTGTAATGCTGTTATAAACTTGTCCTCTCTGGGTATTTGCTGATGTGGGTTTCCATGATGCTTACCTCTCCAAATTATCATATTTGCCCTGTGCTTTTGGCTGACTTCTGTTCTTGCATATCACTTTGTCTCTTCAGTGCACACTAGATGGTGCTGTCTGCATAGAGATGGTGGTTCACGTATTTCGCAGTAATGTAACTGGTGTGATGCTAGATCAGTAATGTAGTACAATGCACTGCCCTGCCACACTTTTTCATCAGGTTGTGCTACTTCCTTCTAATGGATAGCTACCATAATGAAGATTCTTAAGTAGACAATTGCAGCATCTCAAACAGTAAACGTGAATAAAAGAGGTTTCTCAGTTGTTTCTTAAGTACACGTGACTTTTCCAAGAGGCATAGTAGTTTATCCTATATCAGTTCTACATTGATTGGGATTGTATTACGTTTGGTGGTCCCATCTATGCAGAAGCACATGAGAAGGAAAGGGAGGAGATGAAGAAGCAGACAGAAAGAATGGGCCACAAGATCTCTGTGGTTACTTCTTTGCTCTGTGCCTATAGGACTGAGGGATCAGCTGGCCAAATGAGCTGGCCTGGGAACCAACATACTGTGTAGGCAGAGATATTTTTCTCTGTGCAAAGATCTGTGCGTCTCAAACTTGCATCAGATATCTGTAGAAATGAAATCTGCTGCCTTCTGTCATTATTAAACTGCTTCCCCTCCCTTGGTCTAGTTTTGTGCTATTTTTATGTTATCTTTGTTATGCCAGGTTTGTCCTTTAAAGGTTCGATGACTTAATCTTCTAGGAAATTCTTATTAATCATTATCTAGGTGGAAGAAAAAATATGTTTAATAGTAGAACAAAAGAGCAGAGGTTAGCTTCACCATTCCATTATATAGGAAGCTTCATGGTTTGTTCATGCAGATGTTCTTGAACTCATGGCCCCAATATGTGGTTGTACCTCCCTGAAAGTCCCATCAGAGTTTAGATCACAGATTTTAGGAGTCAAGGTCCAACATCACCTAGAAAATGAAGTTTCAGAATCCTTGCATTAGTATGCTGCTCCTAGAGCAAATGGTATGAACTTCTGATTAGCATGCACCTGAAGGGTTCATGTGTATCCAGTGCTTGGTGTTAGTGGTGGTAGCATATAGATGAGAACCACATACCCAATGACAAATAGCACTTGTTCACTGGGTGTTGAAACTACTACCCAAAAATACCAGGGCAGTGTATTAAACCAAATGGTTGTACATCCTAACATACAGTATACCAAAATCTGAATACAGTCACGGGAAGTTTTATGGTCAGAAAACGGGGATACAACCTGTACTATTTAAGATTCTTTTTTAAAAAATCAGATTCATAGCCTCCATGTTCTCTTGAATTCATCTGTAAGGCCGAACACCCAGAAGGTCTTTGGACAGTTGAAGCCAGTCTGCCAGCTGCACCCATTCTTTCTCAAGTCTGTGACACATACTTTGGTTACGTCACACTTGGATTGCCATCACATGCTCTAGACCAGAAGTGGAGCACAGGCTGGAAAAAATTCTTCACACAACACCTTATAAGGCTCATTATGCAACACGCAATCCTGATTTGCCCTTTCATATTCTGTTTATGGCCATGGCAAAAAAAAAGTATGAGAAGGAATGGTTGCACTAGACTCATCTACCACCTTTGTTGTTGTTCAGTCATTTAGTTGTGTCCGACTCTTCGTGACCCCATGGACCAGAGCTCACCAGGCCTTCCTATCTTCCACTGCCTCCCGGAGTTTGGTCAAATCCATATTGGTTGCATCGATGACACCGTCCAACCATTTCATTCTCTGCCGTCCTCTTTTCCTTTTGCCTTCAGGCTTTCCCAACATCAGGGACTTTCCCAACATCAGGGACTTTTCTGCCACTTACGAAACTTAATTTGGTCCAAAATGCTGCTGGTAGATGGTTGACTGGGCCCAAGTCCAGATGTAAGTCCCAGGGTACAATTGCTCTACTAACAATTTGATTTGTTTCTGAACTCAATTCAAACTGCTGTTTATGACTTATGGAACCCTATTCAGCTTGGATCCAGGCTTATTGAACAACCACAGCTCCCCATATGAGATTCCTCAGCTTTAAGATCTTTTCGGGAGGCCCTGTTCTTGGTCCAAACACCCTTGTGATTTATTTGGTCAGCATAGAAGAGAAGGCCTGACTGAGGAGCTCCCTTTTGCTGAAGACCAGGTTTGCTCTGTCCTTGCTGTGTTTCCAGTAGTCTTGAGATAAAAAATTTGGCTGCTGATTGGACAATAGAAAAAGGACTTATTAAAATAAGGGATGCCCTTCTCTTCTTTTAAAAAGTGTGTCATTTTTATAATTTGTTTTAACGCCTGTAGTCTTTTATCAAAGGTTTAAATTGCATTCCTAATCTTCTAGTTTTGTGTGTGTATCTCCTGTCTACTATTTTGTAAATCGTTCCTGGTCTATGGGAGAAAGGTAGGGTACAAATAAAGTTTTAAAAAGGCAAATGGAAATGTTTAACCTGGTGTAGCCTAGATGCCCTAAGCACATCCGATCTCGCCTGATTTCGGAAGCTAAGCAGGGTCGGCCCTGGTTAGTACTTGGATGGGAGACCACCAGGGAATACCAGGGGCTGTAGGTGCCTGGAGTAGGAACTGGCAAACCACTCCAGTATTCCCGCCAAGAAAACTCCTTGGACATGGGGTCACAAAGAGTCGGTCACGACTGTAATGACACAACACACACAAACAGAATGTGAGGGATTGTGGGAGTTGGGAGTCAACCTCTGGTTCCCCACCACTGATTGTAAAGGCTACAGTAGTGTTGCTCCCACCAACTTCTATCAGTAAATTAATGAGAGTGTGAGGCTGCTTCAAAGCAAATGGATGCACCGTTGTAGTGCCTTTTTCTTTGTTTCATGGGTCAGTATTTTACTGGTAGCTGCAAATGGCACCTTCTATCTGCAGGTGAAGCCAAGAATTCTGAGATTCAGTTGCTAAGGAATAAAGTGGCATTCTGTTAAATGCAATGGGCCTCAAGGCCTCAACAAAGCTGTGCTGAGCCCTTCTTTCGTGCCATGCCTACTGCAATATGCTGCTGCTTATACAGTATTATACTGTATAATGTCTTCTGTTCTTGCCTTCAAATGGCTGTCTTAACTGATTGCTGTTAAATGAACCCGTAAGAAAGTAAACAAAAAGTTCAACTCCATTTCCCTAACTTTTTCTCCTTTGTTTATCCAAGAGGTTAACATCCAGAAGGCTTGGGAACTCTGTGTCTTCTGTCTCATAACTACTGTCACTCTTTGTTTGCGTTCATTCGAGTTCCGTCTTACACAGAAGTACTTTTAAGGGCAAAACAGCCGTAGACTTCAATAAGCACTTCTTTGCTATATTATTTTCTATAAGCATTGCATAGGTCTCAAGGGGGAAGTTATATCAGATTAAAAGAATAAGACTTTGAAATAACATGCATCTACACCACTGGTTCTCAACCTGTGGGTTCCCAGATGTGCCTGGACTGCAACTCCCAGAAGCCTTCACCACTAGCTGAGCTAGCCAGGATTTCTGGGAGTTGCAGTCCAGGAACATCTGGGGACCCACAGGTTGAGAACCACTGATCTACACTCTACGGCTCTTGGGGCATGAGTTTTCATGCAAGATGCCGCTGAATTCTCTCCAGAAGACAGAGGGGAAATGCCTTTCAGAGGCCCCATAATTTCAGCAAGAGAGGTTTAAGGACATTGCATCATTTGCCCTTTGGAACCAGCCTTTTAAGTACAGCAGGGTTGGGTGCTACTACATTGCGAGAATCATGCCATAACTGAAAAGATGAACATCCATGCTGTAAAAGACTCAAAATAGGTGAAAATGTCCTACAGATGGTTCATACAATAAAATACATAATTCTGTCTAAATTACAGTTACTTTTACTATGAAAATGTCTCCAGACTTCACTTGTAAAAAAACCCAGTGAACTACAGCTCTCGTTTAGCGTAATCGCCAAACTGAGATAGGAGAGTCATAACACTTCCTTATCAGTCACCTTGAACTAGCTTAGCCTACCTCTTAGGGAGAAAAACAGGAAAAGTTGGCACCTAAATGACTAAGTCTTGTGGTGTGTTAAAAATACATTTATTGAGATAAAAGGTTTTTTTTTAATGGCCTGTGTGATATAGTAGATAGAATGATGGGCCCAGGAGCCTAAGCTAAAATCCCTGTTCCACCATGGGAACTGGGAACTAGCTATGACCACATCGAAGAAGAGAGGTTAGGTACCTTACACCTATCCACCCTTCTAGCTGTATCCCCAGCCAACCAGTACCAGGTGACCATATCAGCCAGCCCCCAGGCCAGGTTGAACACCAGGTTGGCAAAAATTAAGACCGCCCTCATTTAATTCTGGATGAGGGTGGTGACCTGGCGTGCCTTACTGAGACTTGGGTGGGAGAAGAAGGAGGAGTTCCCCTGTTTCAGATGTGCCCTGTGCCCCCTGAGTACTTGGTACAGCACCAGGGTCGCCCAGAGGGCTGGGGAGGGGGCATAGTGATAGTCTATAAGGATTCCATCTCCCTTTCCAGGTCCCCTGTCCCCTTGGGAGGAGGTCTTGAGGGCCTGTATTGTGTGTTGGGCTCACGAGACAGACGGGGGATTCTGTTGGTGTATCTTGATCTTGCATTGGAGAATTCAGTTTGTAACCCAGGACTTGCTTATCCTCAGTGCACAGAAATTAGAATAATCTGATACTATGCATATTTTTTTAGAAATGATTTGGAAGATATTTGAACAACCTATCTTAAAATATTTTATTCATGTTAAAATAAAACATTCCATAATCAATTTTTTTCTTTTTTCAATTTTTCCCCCTTTTGGGGGGGGGGGGACAAAAAGTCTTCAGGAAAACAAACAAAAACAAAACAGTTTTTTAAAAAAAAAAATTCCAGCTTTTTTCTGGGCCTTCACATCTCTATGTGGGTATGCCGTGAGATATTCCCAATATTTCATGAACCATAATAGCAGGTTTTGTGGCTATGATCATGACGTTTACAACGATCCAGAAGGCCCCGTTGACTCCAAGATATT
Source organism: Phrynocephalus versicolor (assembly GCA_023846285.1). Taxonomy (NCBI): domain Eukaryota; kingdom Metazoa; phylum Chordata; class Lepidosauria; order Squamata; family Agamidae; genus Phrynocephalus; species Phrynocephalus versicolor. Next base: position 27,177,021 of record JAHTLZ010000015.1, on the reverse strand, counting down.
CAAGAATGAGCCACCTGTGCTCCCTTCAAGTAATACTATACTGTAACTCCCATGATGTCTCGGTACTGGCTGTGCTACTTTGGGCTCATGGGAATTATAGTACAATATCTGAAAATAACAGATTTCTCTGTGCTGCCTTATCAGCCATTTAACAATTAGGCTTCATCCTCTCTTTGGAGTCCCCTTGGCATACCGGTCCTTGTCTTTGAAAGTCAAATGATTTTGCTGCGGCTACCAAACGTTGAAAATGGTACGCCTGTCATAGAACTGATGAACCGAACCCTGTAACGTTGGCCTTTTGAAAAGAACATGTGAGTATCCTCGGCAAAGCATCTCACTTTTTAATTTGTTGGCCATGTGAGTAAGTAGCACACAGCTATGGTTCTTCGGTTCAGCTGACACAATAAATCATCCTTGTGCCATCACAGCTATCGGTAGAGAACTCCCTAATTTCCTCTGAAGCCCTGCTGTAGCACCGCAGTAGCCTAGGTAGAGATTCTCATTTAGATTATTTGGAGGCAGTTTTTGCATATTCCAGAGCTTTAGTTGGCAAAACCCCCAGGAGGGCATGCTTACAAAAACCAATTAACCCTCAAAGCCCTCATTCAGAAAGGAAGCAGATGCTATTAATCCCAGCTGTGTGGCTGTATACTTCAGACATCTGATAAATTAGAAATGCGGAGATCCAATTTTATTAAATCTTTCTTCTTTTTTTCAGCTCTTCTGTCCCCAGACTGCATTTTTACAGATTTCAAATGTGGTCCTGTGAGTTTTGTAACTTGCTTTCAACAATGACCAGTTTGAGATGCTCTGTGAACAAGCATAGGGCTTATATGGGGGTCCATATTTTCTTCCCATGCCCTTACAGCAGCCCTGTATGCTAGGCAAACACTAGTCCCATTTGGCCAACACATGGGCTGATCAGAAAGAAACCTAGTGAGTTCATGTCCATGTGGGATTTGAACCAGGGACCTTCCAGTTCTTATTTTTTGCCTCTATGCAGTAGACAGTCTAGAACCCATCCATGCTTTGGAGTAGTGATTCCAGACCTGGAGACCCCTATATGTGTTAGATCAGTGGTTTCCAACCTAGGCTTACCCAGGAGTTCTTGGACTGCAGCTCCCAGAAACCCCAGGCAGCACAGCTGGTGGTGAAGGCTTCTGGGAATTGCAGTCAAAGAACACTTGGGTTACCCACCATTGGGAACCACTGTGTAAGATGACAGCTCCTATTGTGGGCGTTAGTGTTCTGACATTGTAATTTGGTTTGTATTTCTGGCTCTCCAGGTTGGAGAAAACTTCTGATTATTTTAAGTGTAGAGCCAATGAAAATATGACGACCGCAGGGCTGTTTATTTTAGGCTGGTAGTAGATGCTCCCAGACTACAACTAGTGAGGCTCTGTTGATCTAGCAACCTTTACAGAACGGTACAACTACTGGTAGTTTTCATTCTCTGTGTTTTCCAGCCAACAATAGCTTTTTCCCTTTGCTGTTCTTCCACTCACTATATTATAGTCACTATGTTTGACACTAGACAATTGTTTGTTTGTTTGTAACACATCATTTATTTTATTTATTTTGAATATTTTTACACCACCTTTCTCCTTGGAAAAGGACCCAAGGTGGATTACAATAATGAGGGACAGTATGCAACCCAGAACACTTAAGACATATTCAAGTTAAGAACAGGGAATTAGAAGAGGCATCTTAGAACATTAAAAGGTAACATTAAAGCTACAAAGAGCATGCAAAAAGAAAAGAAAAATCCATTATGAGGGGTGAAAAGTAACATGGAAAACACTGGTGTTCTTATGAAATCAATCAATGCAATCATATATGGTAATCCATATAAAAGTCACATAGTAGGTAGTCCCTCCTAAGCTTGCCTGAAAAGGAAGGTCTTTGCCTGCTTCTGGAAAGATAGCAGAGATGGGGCAGTCCTGGCCTCCAGCGGGAGGGAATTCTAAGGTCTGGGAGCAGCAACAGAGAAGGCCCTTTCATGTGTTTTTATCAGACACACCTGCAAAGGAGGCGGGATGGAGAGAAAGCCCTCTCCTAATGACTTTAGCACTCAAGCCGGTTCATACTGCGAGATTCGATTTTTGAGGTAGCTTGGACCAAGGCCACTTTGTGCTTTGTAGGTTATCAGCACCTTGAATTGTGCCCAAAAGATGATTGGCAGCCAATGGAGTTGCTTTAGTCGTGGTGTAATGTGATCTCTGTAACCTGCCCCAGTCAGCAATTCTGGCTGCTGCGTTTTGGACTGTGAGAAGGATGGTGCACCCTCCTGTCCAGAGAAAACACCTGGGCAGGAGAACACAAAAGCCCAGCCTAAACAAGAGGAAGGGGAGAGCGAAGCTATGGAGGTGGGGGATGCAGGGGAGGCGGGACCTGAGGCGGCACTAGGAGGATGGACAGGAGAAAGCAGGAAGGAGGAAGAGCTGGTGGAGGTGGTTAAGGAGGATCCCTGGACTGGGGAATGGGCGACGTTCAGACTCCCGCAAGAAGTGGCTGAACAGGAGTGGAGGGAACAAAAGGCACCAAAAGCCCCATTTTGGTGTCAGATGGCAGAGAGGGAGCGTTGGAGACAGGCGCGAGAGTACTTTGTGTGCAAAGTCCGCCACCAGGCTTTGGCAGAAATATGGCAGAATACCCATGGAGCCAAGAAGGAGTAGAACTCAAGTGAGAAGAATTAGAAGACCCCGCCATGGCCGCGGTGAAAACAGCAGGTGAGAACCCAACTCTAGTTAAGACATTAGCCAGACTTAATGTGGACCCAGGCCCACCCATATCACGGGAAACGCCCGATTGGAGATGGACTGTGGAACCTGGAATAACGCCCGGGCAAATAGCGGAGTTCTGGTCTGAGGCTGAGCCACTTATCCCAGAGAAGGCAGGGAGAGCTATTGAAGACCCCAATGTTGAAGTTAATTTTGTTAATCAAAGTTGCAAGTTTGCAAAGCAGCCTGCATGATCTGTATCTCCATGTGGTGGGCCACTGGAGGGAGGGAAGAGATGGGGGAGACCCTCACATGGACCCATTGAAGTTTCCTGAGACCTTCCATTGGTAGCCCCACACAGAGCACGTTGTTGTTGTTGTTCAGTCGTTCAGTCGTGTCCGACTCTTCATGACCCCATGGACCAGAGCTCACCAGGCCTTCCTATCTTCCACTGCCTCCTGGAGTTTTGTCAAATCCATATTGGTTGCATCGATGACACCGTCCAACCATCTCATTCTCTGCCGTCCTCTTTTCCTTTTGCCTTCAATCTTTCCCAACATCAGGGACTTTTCCAAGGACTCCTCTCTCCTCATGAGGTGGCCAAAGTACTGGAGCCTCAGCTTCAAAATCTGTCCTTGCAGTGAACATTCAGGGTTGATTTCTTTCAGGATGGATAGGTTTGACCTCCTTGTAGCCCAGTGGACTCTCAAGACTCTCCTCCAGCACCACAGCTCAAAAGGATCGATTCTGCGGCGATCAGCCTTCTTTATAGTCCAGCTCTCACTTCCATACATCACTACTGGAAAAACCATAGCTTTGACTATCCTGACCTTAGTTGGCAAAGTGATGTCTCTGCTCTTTAGGATGCTATCTAGGTTTGCCATTGCTTTCCTCCCAAGAAGCAGGCGTCTTTTTATTTCGTTGCTCCAGTCACCATCTGCAGTGATCAAGGAGCCCAAGAAAACAGAGCACATTACGGTAGTCCAACTGGGCGGTCACTAGGGCACTCTTCCTAACCAGTCTGCCAGATCCTCTCTGGCTGCTTTTATGAGCCAGGAAGGGCAAGGGAACAACAGACATGTGGCGGCCCTCATTTCCGCAAAGCTGTAGGGCTAAAACTCATCCATCAATCCAGGGCAGGCAAAGGGGGCAGTTTTATTTATAGGCTCCGGGTTAATAGCAGCATCCAGGTCAACCTAGATCTGTACAATTTTGGCTATAAAAGTGTTGTGCAAATTCTTTGCAGCAAGTTACAGAATGGTCTGTGTTATCCACCTGTGGGTCAGCATGTAGCAGACTCTTGACTATTCAGAAAAGCTCCACTGGGTGATTCTGTGCTGAAGCAATGGTGGTAGAGAAAAATGATTTCTTTGCTACTTCCACTGCCTTGGAATAAGCTTTCCAATAGCCTTTCACTGTTTCTTTATCTGTTTCAGTCTGGGTTTTCTGCCAATACCTTTCAGCTCTACGAACTTTTCATATTTGCCAGTTCCATATTAAAACTAGCAGTCAGTTTGGCTGTACTTCGAGGAATGAGATGTTTAGGGGCAATCGGGTCCATAGCTTTGCTCATTTCCCAGTTCCTGAAATCAACTAAGGATGCAATGGAATCACCCATCAAAGAGTTGGGAAACCCCCCTATGGCAGCTATAAAACCATCTGGATCAATCATGAATTGTCTTTGTCTGACTTCCACCCCTGCCTGGGCTCTGAGTTCCAGTGAGCCTAAAGCACACCAGATAATGGTCAGTCCAAGACAATGGGACTACAGAAAGTTCCTTTACCCCGAGGTTCCTAGTATCCATACCAGGGCAGTTTTGTAACACATCAGCGTATGATGTGTTACGTGATACAAAAAGAAGGTTGAGAAGGGATATGATGGATATGTTTAAATATTTGAAAGGATGTCATATTGAAGAGGACACAGGTTTTCCATGGCTTCAGAGACTAGGACTCAGGGCAATGGTTTCAAACTACAGGAAAAGAGATTCAATTCAAACATTAGGAAGAACTTCATGACAGTTAGAGCTGTTCAGCAGTGGAATATGCTGCCACGGAGGGTGGTGGAGTCTCCTCCTTTGGAGGTATCAAGCAGAGGCTGGATGGTCATCTGTCGGGGGAACTTTGATGGGGGTTCCTGCATGGCAGGTGGTTGGAGTCTCTTCCAACTCTATGATTCTATGATAGATAGTCTGTGAAGGCTTTAATGATCTAGATTTGAGCAGAGTGGAAATTTTGACTTACCAAAGAACAAAACACCTATATATGTTTGAAAGCTAAAGAATGCCACAATGATCCTGAACCAGTCACTTTTTAAAGAATTGTATATTTTCACAATAATCACATAGAGTGAAGAGTAGCTATGGAATCAAATAATATATAGACAAAATCCAACATGACAAAACAAAAGGAGCACATGAACCACTGAAATATTAACTATTATATTTTAAGGTAAGTTTTCATGGATCATGTCCACTTCTTCAGGCACCTGGCAACAGAATTACAAGCTGGATGAAATATCAGTTTCCTACCAAATATTCTTGGTTAATGTTCCTTTAGGGCTCTGTTGTAAAAATTCTTCACGAAAACAGAAAACAGACAGCAGATCTGTGTGAAGAGGAACAGGGAGAGGGAAGAGAGAAGAGGGTGGTTGAAGACAGAGGCGGGGCAGGGGAATTACTTAAAGCTTAAGAGAGAAAATGAGAGTACTGTATTAAATATATTGGTGAGAAAAGGGAACGTATGGAATATAACAGTTTTTTTCTTAAATCTTACAGCCTTGTGGTGAAATATGGGCTTGGGTAGAAGTGAAGAAAATAACAGTGGCAGTACAGAAGTATTTCAGAAATAAACCAAATGATTTACATACTCACACTGAGTAGGGCAATCTGCAGCCCAATTGTGTCAGTGCAGGTGTGTGCCCCCCCCCCCAAAAAAGCAGGCACTATGTGGGGAAGAGGGGCATAAATTGTCCTCAAGGGCAGGGGAGTGTTTGTGAGGTTTTGCTGTGATGCAAATCTTGGCTCACAAGAGGGCAATGTTGCCTAAGGTGACAACTACCAAGGAAAGCTGCTCCCTTGAGACTCAGGCCTGCTGTATGCTTTCAAGGTCTGCCTGATTGCAACGGCTGTTGAATCTTCAAATACTGCTTTGGGGGGGATTGTTTTGCATTGTGTAGGCTGTGAGCGAGTGCTCAGAGGTTAAGAATGTGAAGAAAATCTAATTTCCACCGGATTGTTAAATCCTCTGTGGCATCTTGTGGCATTCTTTAGCATAACGGCATGCATGAAGTTCCATGGGCTCCCACACATAAAGGCAACACAAAATGCCATTGTTGTTATTGTTCTTGTTGGTACTGCTGCTATTCAGCCTTGAAGTCTAAAATTTGTGACAGGCTATTCCAACCCAGTCTCAAGGGAAATGGCCAACTTATTTTTCAAGGAGGCTGTTGCAGGGGGGAGGTGAATATATGAGCTCCACTTCAGTGACAGACCATCACAGCTAGGTGTTGTTTTTGTTTGTTTGCTTGCTTGTTGCTTTGCAAGGGGGGATAGTTGTGGTTGAGGTTAAAGGTGATGGTAGAATGCCGTCTGTCTTCCCCATAGATCCAGTCCCCTGTCTCTTCAGCTAATCTTGCCCATAATCTATGAGTCCATAATGGCATCTTCCCAGTGAACTGCTGTTGCAGGATATAAAGAAGCTGTATATCCTGCCCCAGGGCATTGCTGTACTTAAGCTCACCCACCGTACAGTAATTTGCCACCTGGGGCAGAAAACAAAACAAAACATTCTGTGCACAAGCACCAGCTGGACTGATAGCTGAATCTCTCTCTAACATTGACAACTAGACAGCATTATCTACCTTAAATAGGCTACCTTAAGGATACAGAGTAAGTGGCATAGCAAGCATTCCCTGCTCCAGGACTTTGCTCTCAGCTCCCAACCATTCTTGCCTGAGTTGACCAGTTCATTCGGCCTAGGAATAAGGCCAACATTGCTTATACTTGTGCTAGAACTGACTCCAACAACTACATGTACGTATTTTACACAATTAAGGTCTCAGGAGCAAGAGGAAATGGCATCTTCCCACTACCTAGGAAACAAAAGAGACTGTGTAATAGTTTACTCCAGTAACGACAGCAAGTACTGTATATGTTGTTGTTGTTGTTGTTGTTGTTGTTGTTGTTGTTGTTGTTGTTGAGTCATTCAGTTGTGTTCGACTCTTCGTGACCCTATGGACCAGAGCACGTCAGGATCTTCTGTCTTCCACTGCCTCCCGGATTTTGGTCAAATCCATGTTGTAAAGTACAGGGATGTGCCATGTTGAGAGAAAGAGAGAATTAAACTTTTTGGGGGGAAGTCATAAGAAACACCTGAGAAAGAAGACAAAAATCAGATAAACATTTAGAAAATAGTAGAAGAATGAAGTCAGTAGCCAGAACACAAGTTGAGAGGGCCAGAGCTTAGAAAATTCATTTCTTGGACCACAATTATTTCTAGATCATTACTGGTCAAGTTTGTCCGTGAAGATTTTCAGTCATCCAGGTGAGTTTATCTGGAAGTTGAATCATGGCAACTGGACTTCTTTTTCTTGAGAGATAGAAACGTTTCACTGCTAATCCAAACAGCTTCATTGGCCTGAAGAAAACTAGTTGTGAGTCCTCCATTTTATAGTCTGCTTTGTCCTCCTGTCACCCTGGTCTGAAATAGGCTCATAAGATGAACAATGGCCTGAATAGGCATGTTAGGTACACAATAGTATCAATAGCTTTAAGGTGAACAATGGACTAAGTGGCTGAAACCCATAAAATATAGGTCATTAGCTATGGCCTTGGCAGTGAGGGTGTGAAGTATTTTGACTTGTCCGAGGATTGTTGAAATCACTGCCTGATTAAGTGTCAGATAGACTGTGCCTGAGCTCCCCACCTCTGTTGAGAGAAGGGTTTTCAACGCTCACATGAATGGCTTCCCTGACCCCTCCCTCAAACCACCGATCTTCTCTGTCTAATATTTGTACATCTTTATCTTTGAATGAGTGCCTTTTGCCCTTCAAGTGGAGGTGTACTGCTGATTCTGGTCCTGAGCTGTTGCCCCTCCTATGTTGGGCTATCCTTCTGTTTAATGGCTGTTTAGTTTCTCCAAGTTCCCCAGGACATTATGGAAATCCAAAAACAAACAAACAAAAACTACTTCCAAACGATGCATAAAACTAAACCGATATCTGATGGAGTTATTACCTGAGCAGTAGAAATGTTGCCTGATGGTCCAGAGGTCAGGGCGTTTTGTGCCATCAAGGTGTTTATGCGTCTGTGAAGATTCTCAGTCATCCAGGTGCGTTTAACTGAGAGTTGAGACATGGCTACTGGACTTCTTTTTTGAGAGATAGAAACGTTTCGCTGTTCATCCAAACAGCTTCATCAGTCTGAATACAGCTAGTGCAAGTGTCCTTCTTATAGTCAGCTTGACCTCTTGTCCCCTGGTCTGATTGGCTCATAAGATGAACAATAGCCTGAATAGGCTCGTTAGGGAGACATTAGTGTCCATGGCCTTAAGGTAAACAATGGCCTAAGGTGCTGAAACCCATCAAGAATGGGTCGTTAGCTGTGACCTTGGAGGTGAAGGCTCCTTGATTTGCCTGGGTACTTTGGAAAGTACAGCCTGATAAGTAGCAGATAGACTATGCCGGAACCCACCACCTCTGTTGTGGGAGGGATTTTCAATGCTGACATGAATGGCTTCCCTTACTCCTCTCTCAAACCACCTCTCTTCTTTGTCTTATATGTGTACATCCTCATCTTTGAAAGAGTGGCCTTTGTCCTTCAAATGGAGGTGTACTGCTGATTCTGGTCCTGAGCTGTTACCCCTCCTATGTTGGGCCATTCTTCTGTTTAATGGCTGTTTAGTTTCTCCAATGTAGAGGTCTGAACACTCTTCACTGCATTGGACTGCATATACTATATTGCTCCTTTTATGGTTTGGTATCGGATCCTTTGGGTGGACAAGTCTCTGCCTTAGTGTATTCATGGGTTTGAAATAAACAGGGATGTGGTGTTTGCCAAAAATCCTTTTAAGTTTCTCCGACACTCCTGCCATGTAAGGAATGACCAGGTTCTTCCGTCGGGTCTGGGTCTCAGACTGATCCCTTGTTCTTCTGGGATGGCCCACTGCTTTGTTGAAGGCCCACCTTGGATATCCACAGGCCTTAAGTGCTGTCTTCAGGTGCCTGTCTTCCTTCTTCTTGGCTTCTGTGGAGGTGGGGATGCTCTCTGCTCTGTGGCTTAGGGTCCTGATGACTCCTAGTTTGTGTTGTAATGGATGGTGGGAGTCAAACAGTAAGTATTGATCTGTATGGGTGGGTTTCCTGTAAACTTCTACTCCCAGGCCACGGTCAGGTCTGATGATGACTGCACAATCCAGGAAAGCCAGCCTGTTGTCTTGGGTGTCTTCCCTAGTGAACTTAATATTAGGATCCACTGCATTGATGTGGTCTGTAAAGGCCTGTACTTCCTGAGTCTTTATTTTCACCCAGGTATCATCTACATACCTGAACCATTGGGGTGGTGTTATCCCTGGGAAGGTGTTGAGTGCCTTCTTCTCCACTTCTTCCATGCATAGGTTTGCTACAATTGGTGACACTGGGGAACCCATGGCACAACCATGCTTCTGTCTGTAGAAGTCCCCTCTGTACATGAAATATGTGATGTTCAGACACAGGTCCAGGAGCAGGCATATCTGGTCTGGGTTGAGGCGGCTTCTGGAGGTGAGGGTGCTGTCTTCTCTTAATCTTCTCTTTACCATTATTAGCGCATCAGTGGTGGGTATGCTGGTAAAGAGTGATGTAACATCAAAGGATACCATGGTTTCCTCTGTATCCAGTTTGAGCTCCCTGACTTTGGAAACAAACTCTTCTGAGTTGTGTACGTGGTGGTCCGTGTGTCCAACCAGTGGGGCAAGGTTAGTTGCCAGGTATTTTGCAGTCATCATCAGCACCTTAGGCCATTGTTTACCTTAAGGCCATGGACACTAATGTCTCCCTAACGAGCCTATTCAGGCTATTGTTCATCTTATGAGCCAATCAGACCAGGGGACAAGAGGTCAAGCTGACTATAAGAAGGACTACTTGCACTAGCGGTATTCAGACCGATGAAGCTGTTTGGATGAACAGCGAAACGTTTCTATCTCTCAAAAAAGAAGTCCAGTAGCCATGACTCAACTCCCAGTTCAAGGTGCTTATGTGCCTTCAAGATGGCTCCGAAGTATGGTGACCATATGAATGAGCGATCTCCAAAATGTCCTGACCTCAACTCCCCTGCTCAGCTCTTGTAAACTTAAGCTTGTGGCTTCCTTGAAGGAGTCAATCCATCTCAAATTTGATCTTCCTCGTCCTGCTTCCTTGCACCCTTTCCAGCATTATTGTCTCTTCTAGAAAGTCCTGCCTTCTTGTGAATTGCCCAAGGTAGGATAGCTTCAGTTTCATTATGTTTGCCTCCAGAGATGGTCCAGGTCATTTGGGTTGTGCTCTTAGTTACAGTTTTACTTGATTGATTGCATTCAATGTTTTTAATGTAAAATTTTAACTTCTCCCTTAGACTCCAGAGTGACGAGCTCTCTGATTTCTTTATTTAATATTTATAGTTCAGAGATGACTTGATTATGAAGGTATATTTGAATTGCTTCCAAATAACTTAAAAGCACATGGAGACACCATCCTGCTCACAGCCCCTGCATTTTTTTCTTGGTTCATCGTGCCAAAGAGATTTTGCTTGCTCTTCTTGAGTTACTGGTGTACAACAGGTCATGAACTTTCCAGTGGTTGTTTCCAAGCACAGCATTCCTACCTTCATCTCTCTCTCTCTCTCTCTCTTTTTTAAATTTCAATATTTTAAAAAACATAATAATTACAATCTATGCTTCCACTGCTTTTGAAGCTGACAGCACACACCGGGTGCTGTGTGCTGTCAGGTTGCTTCACAGCCATGGCAGTTGTATGAACTAATGGAGTCCCATAAAGTCTGGCTTAAGACTTGTAAATTGCCATGGTTTCATTTATGGGGTTAAGCTATCTCATGTTAGGTCTTCCTCTTTTCCTGCTACCTGCAGCATTTGCTAACAACTGCCCTGACCTCTGGACCATCAGCAACTTCTGAGTGAGTTGCACCTTGCACAGTCCCTGCCTGCCTTCAAAAAAGCACTTAAAACCTTGCTTTTTCGGGAGGCATATGGCGACCTTTAAATTTGTTTTAAACCGGTTTTTGACACCCCTTGCCGATGATTTTTACCGATTAACTTTTTTTTCTTTCTCTTTCACTTTCTTCTTTTAAATCCCCTATTGATTCTTTCGCTTATTGTTGCTTTGTGTTTTTATCTGGTTGTTTTATCTGGTTGTTTTAACCCATATTGTTAACCACCTGGAGTTCCCTGGGAAGACAGGCGGTAGAAAATAAAATAAAATAAAATAAAATAAAATAAAATAAAATAAAATAAATAAATAAATAACATTCACAAACAATAGTATCCAAAACATAAGGAAATCCTCTTTTTTATCTTCACAAAATAATATTTTTTTAAAAAAATAACAAAATCCAGTGGAAAGTGAATAACATATAAAATGAGAAGGGGAAAAAAGCAAATATTGGAGAGAAAAGCTATACTAACTTATGCTTGGCTTTTTTTTTTTTTTTTTGGCTTTCCCAGAAGTTTGCTTTGTACTTTTTTGGAAACATGTTTTTGTTGTAGTAAAACTGACAAATTGACTCTGTGGTGGACATTTTTGTGGTGTATTGATCTGTATTCCTATTATCTGTAATTGCTTATGTTGAAGTAACTGCCTTCCTGTTCCAAGGGAACAGGCCTATTGGTATATTCATGATGCTGCATTTGGATCCTCAATCCTATTGGTTTCCGCCAAAAGGCAGCTTTGTGATTGCTTGTAATTGTTCCCTCCAAAATGCATTTTTCCTAGCCAGTCGTCGTTCCTATAAATGTAGCTCCCTCTCCCCAGTCCCCAGTCTTATTCTCTCTCCTGAATAAAGAGTTGTTACAATAGAAGCTGTCTCCAGCCTGCTATGTCAAAGAGCTGAGATCACTTGCTGAAATCACTAAACCCACGTTACAACAATTTTTACCTCAATTGATTCTGAATTCAAGAAACATTGCTAACTGATGTCCTTCTCAAGGCTACAGTAAGGTCCATAGTGCATTCATGCTGCTCTGCCTCAAATGGATGGAAAGACTTTCTGGGTATGGATGCCTGTTTTCTTATCTTGTTAATCTTATCAGTTGGTGATGATTCAAAATCATTAGCAACTGGGATGTTAAAGACTGGCTTTCCCCAGATCTGTGGTTCCATAGCTTTCACAGCAAATTGAACAACATTCCTGAACCCCTGAACTTAGAAATATCTGAAAGAGATCAGTGTGCCAGCACAGAAATTCCATCTCTGTCTCTTAATTATTGTCACTCTTGATCTACATGGATAGATAAGAATAATTGTTGAATGTTATAGTAAAACAATCTTAATTCCAAAAAAAAGGAACGCCTTTCTTCTGCCAAATCCTGAAGGCTTAATATCTTTGCTCCTAAGTTCAGCCTCAGTTGCCAATTTCTAACTGTTCAGAAAAGAATGCTCTACTTAGTTCCCATTTAAAAATTGTTCCTCAGAGCTTGTCTGAACTTTCAATGCACCTGTAAAGGCGCCAGTTGCCTTGTGTTGCTGCTGAAAACAACATTAAGTGGAGCCAAGAAGAGAAAAATGAGACCCCAAATGAAAGGGTTCATTTGAGAGAATGAAGGAGAGCCAGTGTCCTGATCCCAGCATGAAAGAAGGCACTTGTGGGGCTATTGTTGGTTCATTATCTGTCCAGATTGGACAGATAGCAGAAATTCTAGCTTCTGTAACTATGTTTCCTGTAATTCTGCTTGCAAGTTTCCATTGTCTTCTCAAAGAGTTTGGAGTATTTTTATTGCTAGACCAGGGTGGACTAATTATGCTCTTTTAGCTGTTGCTACAAAGCAGTTCCCATTTACCCTAGTCACAATGAGGGATGGTGGGTGTTACAGTGCCACAGTGTCTGGAGAGCTGCAAGCTACTCAGTTCTAAACTAAACAACAGCTACAAGAGAGGAGACCAGAAAAGGAAATATGCACAAGACTCTGTTCCTTTCAATGTGGCCAGGTAACACTAGCCACAGTCACAGTAGACAACATATTGCAATATCACTAGTGGTAACTCTATATAGGGTGGCCTCTAATCCAATGCCAAAAAGGAGGGCAGGCATCCCCAAAAAGCAGGACATGAAGAACATGAAGAACAAGGAATAACCAAACGGAAGACATTGTCCACAAAAAGGAAAACATTTTGCATTAAATCCAAAGGTGATCATTTAAACAAACATATGCAGATATCAACAAAAGTGATCATCAGCCAAAAACACTGTTTACATAAAGTTGTGTGGTGCAAACTAGATGATTTCTACATCCAGTGCTGATAATATTTAACTTGCACTCATGAAAAGCTCTTCAAATTGATAAACACAGCTCTTCATTCTCCCTAAAGGAAGAGATATGGCCACCCCCAAACTGTGACCAGTGTTTGTGGACAACTTGGTGGAGATACTTTAATCCCAAAGATACCATAATCATTGGGGAATGGCTTGTAAAAAATAACTTGACCCTATTCCTTTGCTACCTGGATCATGTTCATATGCCTTTAGGCTATGGGTGGTACCTCTTGACCCAGGGTAGCTCACCTCAAAATTTGCTCCAGCCCCAAGGCCTCCTACAGCTTGATCTTTTCTACTACAGGGTGTAAAAACTTTCAGCCACTATCATCATCATCATCATCATCATCATCATCATCATCATCATCATCATGTGATACCCTTCTCAGGGTTTCCCAGGTGTTGGATATGCAAAAGTGGTTTACTGCTCCCTTGTTCTGGATGTGCCCTGGAGCTGTGCAGGTTGTCCTAACTACACAGGCCAACTCCTTCCAGGAGGCACAGGGGGAAATCGAACTTCCATCCTCTGAATACCCAAACCTTTGAACGATCCAGCATTTGAGATAATACTGCAAAAATAGCTGCCAGGTCATAGGATGTTCTTTCCCATTCCCTTCTTAGCAAGATATACGGTACATTTCAAATATAAATAAATAGCACAGGGGTGTGTGGGTCTTGAATGTTCATCACCATTCCTTAGAGCCTGGCATTCTCAATGGTTTTGAGAACCTCTCCGTTTAGAGACAATGGCAGCTGTACTACTGAGAAAAAAAGGAGATGACTTCTTAAGGTATCAGATTTGGAGAATCTTTAAAAGGCAACAGTTTTTGGTTATGATTGCATTTTTCACTGCCAGGAATGGAGATAAACATTTGTAAGATTTGCTGCCTCAAAAATTACCAAAACAACTTGAGTGCCTAAAAGTACTCCGAGTCTTTCCTGCGTGCCTGCGTCTGTGGCCCATTTCCTGCTCAGCCTCAGGCTGCAAATCACTCCGTCCAGGCATCAAAGCTTCTGTTCTTAGTCTCAGTAGCCTTTCTCCACAGGAATCTTTCTTTTTAATGTAGGAAAAAAGCGGGAATGCTGCAGCCTGGCCCTGTTTGATCCACCAACGTTTTTAGATCCTTTTGGTAGTTGTTTCCAGTTAGCGGACCCTCAGGTTATTGACAGCTTTGTTCTTTGGTCTCTGGGCAGAGGTTAACTCTGGCCTTGTTGACCTATAAAGGTAGCTTCAGGTCATTCAAATACAGTACTGTTATCTCAGAAACAGCAACCTGGTCTGCAGTCACTTGTCCACATGCCTGGCTGTAATTGGCAGGGCTGGATAATCCTGGAAAGCAGAGGCCAACAGTAATAAAAGCGTTGTACTTCAAAGAAAAACTTCTTTGGCTCACAGAGCACTTGCCCTTTCTTCTCCCGTTGCCCCCATACTTTTTTTTGGGGGGGGGGGGTAAATATCTTGCTCCACATTTCATTCCTCTTATCTTTAATTATTGCCAATATTAACCTGGCTTATCTGTTCCTCTGTTGTGCTCCCTTTTTACTCTCCCTCAGTGCTCAGTTGTGACACTGGCTTCCTTTGAACTGTGCAAAGAAAACGGGAACCTTTGCTGTTTCTGCTTTCGAGAGGCATTTCTGAGAAGAATAATGTGGTGAAAGGTGCCGTGGGTGTGCCTGCAAATACTGTACATATAACACCTTCCTATTTACCTGTTTATCCCCCTTTCCCTGAAGTAGATTCCACCCTCCTCTCTGAAGTGTTGCCACCAGTTCTATCCATAACTGACCCCCCACCCCACCCCAACTATAATGGCAAACGGCCTGATCTACCCTCTAGAACGAACTGTGACAAGGTTTTACGCTAATCAGGGATCTTAAACTGAGGGCTGGCCCAAAATATTTGTTTTTCTGAGGTAAAGTAGCAAAATGCAGTGTTTCTTGCAAAGTATTCTTTTGGCACATGAGGCCAAAAATCTCAGACCAATAACAAATTAAACGAATAAGAATCTAAAGCCGTGTTGGCAAACCTATGGCACAGGTGCCAAAGGTGGCACTCAGAGCCCTTTCTGTGGGCACCCGACATCGCTCCTTCTCACAGCCACCTGTATTCAGGTTAAATTGCTGTCTTGGAACTTTGCAAAAAATTAGTGGCTTTTGAATCACAGTTTGGGCACTCAATCTCTAACAGGTTCACCATCACTGATCTAGGGGCTTTTCCTGTCACTACAAATCCACTGGTGGAAGCAGCCACTCCATTCTTCAAGATTTTTATGAAGATTTATATAAGGGAGGTAATGCCTCAAAAACAGACATAGAAGAGTATGTTAAAGAAATTGTTAAAGATACTAGAGATAGATATGAGAGAACTAGAAAAACCAATTCAAGAGGAAGAGATTGGAGCAATTATTGATAAGCTAAAAAATAGTAAAACCCCGGGTTGTGATGGATTAGATTCAGATTTTTATAAATTGTTTAAACCAATTTTAGTTCCAAGATTAAAAATACTTTTCAATAAGAATCTTACAAGGAGATAAAATACCATTATCTTGGAAACATTCATTAACAATTCTCATTCCAAAACCTAATAAGAATCTGATGGACCCTAGTTCATATAGACCTATCTCATTAATAAATCAAGATGCTAAGATTTTTACTGCAATATTAGCGAACAGAATGAATGGGTTCATTACAAAATATATTAAGGAAGATCAAAATGGGTTTTTAAAGCGAAGATAAATGCCTAATTTAACTAGGAGAGTGCTGAATATTATATATCATACAGAAATGAATAAATAGAAGGCTGGCATTTTATCATTGGATATATTTAAGGCTTTTGATTGTGTGGAATGGCCAACACTAAAAATAGTGATTGAAAATTGGGGGTTTGGAATGAAATTTAGAGGTGATAGATCAATTATATTCTGAAAATACATCTGAGATAATAATTAATGATGGGACTTCAGATTGGATATCTCTAGGCCGAGGTACTAGACAGGGTTGCCCCCTCTCCCCAGTTCTATTTTGCTTAATGATTGAAATGTTTGTGGATAAAATAAGGAATGATGAGTTAATTACCGGATTAGGTACTGATAACAAAGTAAAGATTAATTTATTTGCGGATGATTCCTTATTGACAATTAAAAACCCATTAGAGAGTATGGATAGAGTTAAATATCATTTGGAGAAATTTGGGTCAATATCTGGATTGAGGGTTAACTGGCAGAAATCTCAGGTGATGTTGTTTAATCATAGCAAGGAAGAACAAGAAGTGTTTACCCATAACTATGGATGTAAGATAAGTAATTCAATTAAGTATTTAGGTATAGAATTAGTAAAGGATACACAGAAACTAAAGGAATTTAATTATAGTAAACTGAAGAAAGAAATTAAGAATAAAATGTTAGAATATTCAAGTTTAAAACTTTCCTGGTTTGGGAAGATTGCATTGATAAAAATGAAAATTTTACCAAAGTTAAATTTTTTCTTTATGATGCTTCCAATACAGCTAAGTAAGGACGACCTTAAATTTTGGCAAGATTTAATTAACAACTATTGTAACAGTGGTAAAAAAGCTAGAATAAACAAAAAATATTGGTTTATGGCCCAAAATAAAGGTGGTATAGGTTTACCGAATGTTAAAAATTATTATTTAGCAAATCAAATAAGGTTTATTGGGGATACTGTGTTTAGTCCAGAAAGATTAATATGGTGGAAAATGGAATCATCGGAAATAAAGGAGGATATTGAAAAATACCTATTCGGCAATATTAAGAAATCAAAGTTAAATGAGATTAATAACCCCTTTCTTAGATCTATGTTAAATGCATGGTATTTGCATAAGAAAAAATTATGTCCCTCAGACTCACCATTGAGATCCGTAACTGAAATGGAGAATTTCCCTATAAATTTGAAAGTTTTCAAAAAAGTATTTAGGGATAAACAAGTGATTAGATTGAAAGACTGGATAGGCAAGATGAGAGGGAAAGTACACATGAACGAAGTTCTCCAAGGTAGGGATATATCTTGGTTTAATTTTATACAATTAAAGAAATGGACTGATACTTGGTTAAGGAAAAATAATAAATGCAGAGAGTACACAAAATATGAACAACTCTTACTGTTGTATGAGGATATTCAGAACGAAATGGTAGTAAAAGTTATTGTTAGCAAACTATATAAAATTATTTCGGATTTAGATGAAAATAGGGGAGGACCTGGATCGAAATTATTGTGGGAACAAGATATTAAAAAAGAAATAAGAGAAGAAGACTGGGATAAAATGTGGAGAACGAGAATACTTAGATCTTTGTCTGTTAGAATAAAGGAAAATTTCTTTAAAATAAGTTTAAGATGGTATATGACGCCAGTGAAACTGAATAAATTGAATGCAAACTTTTCTAAGCTTTGTTGGAAATGTGATAATGAGATTGGTACCTTTTATCATTTGTGGTGGGAATGTGAAAAGATACAGAAATTTTGGAAATGTATTTTTAAAGAACTAAGTGATATACTAGAAATGACTATAGAGCCCAAATCTGAAATTGCTTTGTTATCAATATTTGTGGATTATAACTATGATGTTAAAATTAAAGAGTTGATTACAAATTTGTTGACAGCAGCTAGATTAATAATTGCTAGAAACTGGAAATCTAAATATGAACTATGTTTAGATGAATGGTATAATGAAGTATGGAATATTGCTTTAAATGATAAATTGTCCTGCTCTCTCAAGGTTAAAAAAGGAGAGTTAAAAAGAGATATTTTCTATGATATATGGGGTAGATTCATTGAATACGTACTTGTACAGAATAAGGGTAAGGTTTCTGCGCAACAATCAATTTTGTTCTGGAGGAGAGGATGACAAATGTAAATATGAAGAGCGATCCTGTTGGTGAAGGGGTGCACCATTGTTGATGTTTGTTTTCTTTTATGTAATTTGTATATGTTTTTAAATTAATAAATAAAAATTAAAAAAACAAATAATAGGACTTGACCTTTTGAAACTGCATTCTGGTACTGAGAGTTTGTTCAGCATAAACTGTTGTTAAAGCCAATCGCCCCTAAGAGTAGTATGGATTTGCCCAACACATGGTGCTGCCTGAGGCACGGCAAGAAAAGTGTTCTGCTTATATACCGCCCCATACCACTACAAGTAGTCTCTGGGCGGTTTACAATTTTAATTACAGTGTGCAGGCTACACATTGCCCCCCCCCCAGCAAGCTGGGTACTCATTTTACCGACCTCGGAAGGATGGAAGGCTGAGTGAACCTTGAGCCTGCTACCGGGGATTGAACCCAGGTCGTGAGCACAGTTTTACCTGCAGTACAGGCATTTAACCACTGCGCCACGAGGCATGTTGTTGTGATCATTCCATCCACCCAAATCAAGGGAGGAGCTTAATACTTAAAGCCTGGCAGGTTATCTTGACATGTGAAGAGGCCTATGTCCTGAAGAGGCATATGTGCTCACCTATAGTGAAGATGGGGTCATACTAAAGTAACAAAAGGGTAAGCTACCCTTTCGAACGCATCCAACCAGCAATATGAAACATGGACTATTGCCACCGTAAGAACATAAGAACATAAGAAGAGCCAGGCTAGATCAGGCCAAAGGCCCATCTAGTCTAGTTTCCTGTATCTCACAGTGGCCCCACCAGATGTGTCTGGGAGCGCATGAGACTAGATATCTGTCTCTTGATACCACTCTCCTGCATCTGGCCCTTGAAGTACCCTGGTTTTAAGCCTGGAGATTACACATCTCCATCATGGTTTGTAACCTGTGATAGACTTTTCCTCCAGGAATCTGTCCAATCCCCTTTTGAAGGCACCCCGGCCAGATGCCATCACCACATCCTGTGGCCCCCAACCAAGGTGAGGGCAATCAGTAGGATCTCTTCCATTATAGGCACAATCAACTCATCCATTCATGTACCCACTACCAAGTTAATAGGCTGGTACATGTGCAGAAGCAGAAACTACTTTGGGGAAGGGAAGCTGACCTGCTGTCTCTGCATATGCACACAAGCTAGCCCAGCTTCCCTTCCAGTGCTGCTTCCTGGAGTCGAGTCTTGATCCTAAAGACTTGCCAGCATCCCTGTTTAATTTATACGAGTTTATAAATATAAATGGCTATTTCGCATACTTTCCCATTTTAGTCCCATAGAGAGCCATGAGGTAGTTTTGGTTAAGAGCTATTGATTGGCCATTGGTCACCTGGAAAGCAGTGGTTTGAATCTCTCTGTTTCCAGTCTAGTGTTGCATCTATGAGACTATGCCAGCTGTTTCAAACCAGATTTACAAAAAATGGTTTCTAGAATGAAAGAGACACAGCGCTATGCAATGATTCATCTGCTTCATTTGCTTATATAACAATTTTATAGCATGCCAAATTGGCTGCTGGGATTTGGAAAATTAGAACATGGGCATCCATTGTTTAACTGGTGATGCCAAAGATTCTATCTTTTTGAGATCTTCTCTGTGTGTACCAGATGAAATTTCAGGGCAGGGTGGGGATTTGAACCCAGGTTCATTTTGTAACTATATATTTATTGAGCCAGCATCTTGAGATATTTCCTCCTAGGATGTTAGCATAGATGTTTGTTCGGAGACTCAGCTCAGGTTTCAAGGACAAATACCTGGGCTGTTCTTGAAAATGACTACTGAAGTGATGTACTGACAGCCAAGTTGTTGTTTCCACTGTTAACTCCGAAAAGCGGTGAAAAACATCTTCCAGTTCTTCACTGCCCCATGGATTGGAATCAGTAGCCATTCGATCAAATTGTTGCGATTTTCTGGCTTAGAGGTACTATCGGCACACAGCACGTTTCCTAGCTGTTCTTTTTTAGAAGTACATTTATCCCCAGATACAGGCTCAGAATATCCAGAGTGAGAGAGAACAAGTTTGTTGTTCTTGATCTCAGCCCACCTTTTATTGAAACCCTTGAACATGTTTAGCATCTGTTTCCCCCCCCACACACACACACAGGCACACACACACACACGTTTTCCTGCCCCAAAAGAATTCAACCTCTGCATGATGTTTTGAGGCCGTCTTGGAATCCATGGTTACAAACACCTTATTTCAGAACCGTGAGTCATGGTAACATAAGGCTCACCACACACTGATTTATCTCAACACTATCCCATGATGTCATCTTATGACAGTGGAATCAGTTGCCTGCATTGTTCTATATGCAATAGAAACTCTGCAAGATTGTATTGTCTCCGAAACACTTGCAGTGGGAAGACCCCACTCCCACATTAGGGCCCAGAGGGAGAGTGAAAGACTAAGTGAAGAATGTTATTCTTTCATTGTACTTGTCACTGCTTATATTAAAGTGGCCTGGTGAACAGACAGCGACAGTAAGAAGCCAGGAGGCTGCTGAGGTTGGCACTGGGATTTCTGCAGGCATGTAGACCTTGGCAAGTAGTCCTCTATACAGACAGATCCCTTAGACTGGCCCTGCAGTGGATACTAGTTGGCATGCTTGATATCATAGGAATTAAAGGCATATGTGCAATTGCCTGCATATAACACACAGGACCATATTTTTCCGTGTATAAGACTATATTTTAATCTAAAATTGTTAGACTAAGAATTGAGGATTATATTATTCATAGAAGTAAGCCAAGGAGAAAACCGTGCAGTTGTGAAACTGTAATTTTGGCTTA
The DNA here is from genome assembly GCA_023846285.1 of Phrynocephalus versicolor. NCBI lineage: Eukaryota > Metazoa > Chordata > Lepidosauria > Squamata > Agamidae > Phrynocephalus > Phrynocephalus versicolor. Next base: position 27,156,132 of record JAHTLZ010000015.1, on the reverse strand, counting down.
GAAAAGAGAGGGTCATCTCATACATGGGAACGTCTTATGGATGGGAAAATACGGTGTGTGAGGCAGAGGTGAGGAAACCTGGAGTTACCACTTATTGCTCCTATTGGAGTTTTGTGAGCAGCCTCACATATTACCTGTAGTGTGAGTGAATGGGAGGGACTTTTCAGGGCTGGAGTGATTGCCCAGTACTCATCATTCCTTCCTTCTAACTTTTAAAATTCAAAGAGAGCCCTGCCTCTCTGCTCAGTGTTTGATCCATTTCTTTTTTCCTTTTGTTGGCTGATAGCAGTTGTTCTGCAGTTGTTGTTGATCTGTTCAGTTGGTTGCTAGAATGTGTGCAGTAAAGCAAACAGTACACACTAATCTGTAATTTCATGTAAGTGTAAGTAAATAAACATTTTTATTCTTTCTCTTACAAATGTCTCAATGAGTTATCAAGACATTATGTTCCAGTTAATGAGAAAGGGGTGGACTCTTGAACTTATAGCTATGCCAGCAGGGGAGGGCTTGGGGAGATCTCTGTACTTCTACTCTCTGTGTGTGTGTGTGTGTGTGTGTGTGTGTGTGTGTGCGTCTGTGTGTGTGTGTGTGTGTGTGTGTGTGTGTGTGTGTATGTATAAGATAATTTTAGTAAAAATTCAAAACTCTACAACAGCTCCATCACCCCTGACCATAAAAGTCCAACAGCATCTCTGAGCCCATATAGTGTTCACTTCTGGTTTAGGCTGGACATTCGGGCATGCAAACAGGGCATGAAAAATTGTTTTATCTAAGGCAAATTGCCATCTGTCTCCATGTTATGAAAATGCTCACCTAGAACTTTCCCCTATAAATTATCCCTTAAGAATTCAATTCTAGTTTCTAGCTTACAGACACATTCACTATTATCTATTCTGTGTTTGTTTTCAGAAATTTCTATCCCACCTTTCATTACAAAACTTAATTACATTATTTAAACAGCTCTCAATGGGTCCAGGGAGGTATATGGCCTCCTGGGAGCTTCAGCCACATTTGAACAAGGCCACAGACTGGAAACAATTCTTCAAACACTATCTTCTAAATTTCATTACGTGACTTATGCAATCCCGATTCGGCTTATATAATTTGTTCACATTGTGTTTAAAGTTTGGCCAAAAATAGATAGAGAATGTTTGAACCAGTGAAGAAATGTGAAAGAAAAATAGGCGAAAGCCTCAAAATACTGTACAAACACCCCAAAACTTGACAGACGTTCCCCTTATTTTCTTTTTTTAAAACTGGGCACCTAAAAGTGAAGAAGTCAGGCACTAGGAAGGAGAGAAAGGAAGAGAGAGGTTTATACACGAGGGGCCCTTTCTGACAGGGCCTGCTCTACCATTAGGCAGAGTGGTGACCATCTTAGATAGCTGTTGCTGGGAGAAGGTTATAGTGGCAGCCTCCTTGCTATTTACCTGAGCTGTACAGCTTTAACATGGGCCTCTCTAGCAGGGTAGGATCTGTGAGCACTAAATTTACTTGTTACATTAGATGGCACTATTATGCTCCTATTTAAATAAACCTGCCGGTTTTGTTTTTTAATTTTTAAATCTGTACATTATATGAGGATGGGTGCCAGCCTTTCTGCCTTAGAGCAGGCTTACACAACGCATTGACTGCAGGCGACCGGTAGCCTGCGGGGCCGTCAGAACTAGCCTGCCAGGTCTCCTCCAGCCTCCTGATCCACCGCCAGCGGTGGCATGTTTGGGATGGCCCTAGGCCGGACTGCCACACGCGTTCAACCCTCTCCGGCCTGGCCTCGCGGCCTGGGCAGCAGCCAGCATGATAGGGGAGGAGGAAGGGCAGGCCAGGGGCTGGGAGCACTCAGCCCTCTCTGGCCTGGCCAGGTGCCCGTGCGTGCACTCCTTTAAGTAGACCCCTGGGGGGCACTTGGGGAGATCAAAGTAGACCTCAGGCTGTTCAAGGTTGGACAGCCCTGCCTTACAGAATAAAAATGTCTTCAGTCAGGCCAAAGGAAGTGACTATCTCTGGCAGCCACCACCTGGTCTTTAGAAAATATGTGGTGATCTCCTGCATATGTGGCTATCTTACATCTCCATTGAATATTATTCTAAAAACTGTGATGTAACCTGAAGTATAAAACATGTTGCAAACAGAGAATATGATAATGTGTAGCCTGCATAATTAAATTGTAAACCACCCAGAGAGTACTTGAAGTGCTATGGGGCGGTATATAAGCAGAAGCAGAACACTTTCTCCCAACTTATAATGGAGGCTGGTATAGCAGCAGGCAGCTCTTTATTTCGATTACTTAATGATGTACATAATAAGGAAAAGTGGTTTCCTATGGCCATTTTTCATGTCAGTCATTCACAAAATGTCACTGAGAAGCAGTGGTGGAATAGGAGGAATGAAATCCAATTTGTTTGGTTCAGACAGTAAGCCTGAGGGAAATCCTTTAGTGAATCGCATGGAATAACACTGTGATCAGTGTGAGCCACGGCAGGCTCTTAGGGGCTTCAACTAAGCCAGAGTCTAACCATATACACAGATTACTTTTTTCCTTAGGAGGTTTCTGTATTTCCCCTGTAGGCTGAGGCATTCTCCCCACAAACCATGGCCTTGGTAACAGCAAAAGGGGATGCATTCAGAGTAGCAGTCCACAGCACACACACACACACATACCTCAGTCATTGACACAGCTGCTCTGTTCTGCGTAACACAAAAAACTGCAGTTCTGTACATCCCGTTATGTTTTGCTGTCTTCATGATCATAGCAATGCCACCAATCTGAGCAAGCCAGTCCAGTATTCCTGCCAAGAAAACTCCATGGACATGGGGTCACGAAGAGTCAGTCATGACTGTAACGACGACCAACAACAACAACAACAACAACAACAACAACAACAACAACAAAAACAACAACACACATGCTGTCGCTTTGATGAAAATATCTTCCCTACTCCCTCATGTATCTATGCTAAAATGGTGCCAGTAGGAAAGACAGCATTGTTATTTCAGAAAGTTCAATTTGTACTAAAGCATCTTTTTACGGAAGGACTGTTGTGCAACTATTTGAATAGTTTTAAAATTAGGCCTTTTTGTGCAAGTGACAGTGTAGTTTTTAAAAATTGAACATGGCAATGAAATGGCATTGGTGAAAAAAAAGTTCCAAGGTAGATGCAAGATGGAAGCTACAACCGCCTGATACATCACTGCACATGTCCTAACCAGCCTCTTACAGGTGATTGTGAAAGGATCTCCCTCGGGTTACCTGCCGCTTATCGCTCGAGACGAGAGTTGGAATGACCACGCCAAAGTTTTGAAAAATGGAGAAAACGCTTTACTTCTTTGCAAAGAGGCACTCAGTCGAATCGCTTCGAGAACTGAGGCAACGGACATACAAAAGTGTACAGATTTTATAGACAAAGTTCCCCTGAGCATCCTGCCCCAATCGCGATCTAAGTCGGAAACATCTGTGCTGAGAAAACGGGCAAAACAGATCAAAGATGGATCAAAGAGATACATTGTTTCCACGTAATTTACAGTTTATCTAGAACGTCCACTGACATAGGAAGCCATTAATCTTGCGCGGCAGCGCCACCTGTCTGCGGCTTGCCTGCTGCTATGTCAGATAGAGCTGCAGGCGGGAAACGGGAAAGCGCTGAGTCGATATTTCGAAGGAAGCCGTTTCTCGTCTTCTCACGATCTCTGGCGGATGGGGGATTTCTTGGTGGGCTTCTGGCGCTGATAAGAAGTTGGAAAACAGGATACAGAAGGTAAGGGGGAGGTATGTAATGCTTTGAGACACGTTTTTGTGTGAAGGGGGTGAATCAAAGGACACAGCTCGGATCGAAAGATTGATCCAGAGCGCAGCCATTTTATCTACAATGGCTGTGTATATCTGCTTATACCGTATATTGAAATATTCCTATCATAACCCCTCCTCTTCACGTGGACACTCTTTAGAGTCGTCCATCTGAACAGCCTCATAATCTTGTAATAAAGCTATTAACTTTGGAGCAGTCATTTTCTCTACAATTCTAGAAACAGTTGATTGTACAAATCTCAATAAACAAGGAATGCATATTATAAGAAACAACAATAAACATAATGGAGCAATCAATAAACTTGCTATTGTTTTCATCCATGTTTGGGGCATGAAATCATTTAACCACTGCCATTGCAAGCCTTTCCACTCTTGAGTTGGATTAAAAGTTAGCTGTTTGATCTCTGTGGCAAGTTGATTGACAACCTTCCCTACTGGATCAATTTTTAAACAGCAATTAGTCAAATTAAATTTACCACATACTCCATTCTCAGCAGCTAATAAATAATCCAACGCTAGCCTGTTTTGATAAACAGCTGTTCTTAATTGATCTGTCACTGCTGCTATTGTAGTCAGTGCAGAAGTGATGCGTTGACCTGCCAAGTCCAAAACTGCTTGCAATCTGATAATTCTGTTAAGCATATAGATAGGGGTTCTATATCCCCAAGACCCATCTGCTGCCCAAGTTGCAGGTCCATAAACACAAACAATTCTCTCAGAATCCCAAATATCTCCTTCATATTCTTCTGGATTTTTACATGCAAAGCCTGCAAAAGGAGTGTCATCACGTTTCCTCCTGTTTAAAGGCCCATATATTGGTGCAGCTAAATACTGCTGAGTTTCTATTGGGATTAGAAAGAACGATGGTTTTATGAATCCTAACACACATGAGCCAGACCATGACTGAGGTAGATATTCATAGGCCATGTTATCACAAATCCAATACATGTTGACAGGTGCTATCCATACACTTGAAGTTGCTGAATATATGTATGGCAATAAAGTAACATTAAACTTCTCTGGTTGTGGGGCATTGGAGGGTGAGGTCCAAATTCCATTTTCCCAGGTTCCTATGCAGGTTAAAAAGCCTACTGGAATAGAACCATTTTGGGAAAAACAGACACGACCCACTAACTGTGACGTGATGGTCCATGTCATATTTTGAGACTGAATTCTTTTTGTGACATTGCCAATTTTTGACATGTTATTATACAATTGTGGAAGAATTTCCATGGCTTCCCAAGGCCAATCTTCTCCCATGTTGGTGCCACCGCAAACATAGCAATTTGAGACACCTAATTCTGTGGCTATTGACTGAGCCATTTCCAGAAATAGGTTCTTAGCATGCTGAGGAATTTCGAAGGGACTTTCCTTCAGCTTCTCTACAGCATTTTCCACTGACCAAGTGTGGCTCTTCTTTTGCCCTTCCCGTTCTTCCTCACGAGTAATTGTCAGATATGTAACTGGGTCCTTTCCAGCCCCATCAATCCCAAAACCATAAACCTGAATTGAGGGGTGTTTTCACTAATAACCAAGCTGACACGGTTTCCTCCTACCCTTCTGAACTGTGAGAGATGTGCACACCCTGGATATCCTCCTGCTGTAAATGCACAGACACATCCCCATCCTTTACATAATTTGTTTGAACCACAGGGGTCCCAAACTTCTGGATTGCCTGCTCGGGCCCCTTCATGTGGGTAACACAAATACTTGTCATTTGACTTGTATGCATTCACCCATGCAGCTGAACCACAGCGAGTTCCTAGGCCTTTTCCAAGGGCATCACAGGCATTAAACCAAATTACTGCCCGCTTGCCACTGTTCTTTAAGACAGTAGTGGAGTTTATATAATAAAGAGATCCTCCACCTTCTGGATTGTCCCTTCTAGGTACTTTTGTCCTAGGCATTCCTGCCCAAATCGTGTACCTAAATCTGTGTGGGACCTCATGCTTGTAACAAAGATATTCTCCAGACAAGGTTTCACATATATGATACATCTTGTCCTGGTTTAGGCATGTAGTACCCGCTTGTGGACATTCTACTGGGCGCTGGGTGTAATAAACTAGTGTGTTTACTACTTTATTTCCCTGAGTGGCTGCAATGACACATGGCTTGCACTCTTCTAAGTCTTCAGGATCAATAGCTAAACACACAGGCATAATAAGCAAAAGAGCAATCACTTCTATTAATCCAAGCATCCTAATAAATCTTTGCATGCTATTATCACTAATTAGTAACTCACACAATGTATATATAAAGATAGAACAAGTTAAATTCAGTTAAAGCAACTATTTCTAAAAGCGCTGAGGCTCCTTTAAGAACTTTGACAGCTACGGAGCCTTTTGACAGCTCATAGAACGTTCGTTGACAGCTCGCGGAACGCTCGTTTGACAGCTGCTGCGCTACCGCGGCTTGGCTTCGCTGGCTGCAATGCTTCCTGGCGCTTGGAAAAGAGGCTATTTAAACTTCAATAAAAGAAGGAAATGAACAAATTAGCATAGTCTCGCACAAAATAAGGGTTATTCTCACTTATAACTGGAACGGATCCGCTCTCCTCTTCGCAGAAAAACTCCTCCCTCCTCTTCTTGTGGGGAGATGAATTTAAAAGGGGGAAAACTTGAAGGCTGAAAGGAAAAGTCAATTCTTCTGGAAGAAAACTTCTTGACAAGCACACGCACAAGGGAAAGACCAATATTTTACTTTGGCCTCCCAATGTCTGAAGTTACTTTTTTGAAGGTTAGCTTCAAGCTGTCATCTGGATTAGGTTGAACCGTCCACTCTTCTTCTTGACTTGCCGGGGCTGCTTTCTTGACACGGGTATAGTGAATCCAGGGCGTCACTTCGGCCACTTTAACTGCTGTGGGGGTTGCCAATAACACCGTATAGGGACCTTTCCATCTCGGGCGTAGAGGCTGTTGGTTCCAATCTTTAACCCAGACCGAATCTCCCGGCTCGAACTGGTGAAGGGGTTCCTGAAGAACCACGGGCAGTCGTCCAAGCGTCCACCTGTGTAAGGAAGAAAGAGATCGGCCAAGCATCTGAAGATATTTAACATGTGTCACAGAAACTATACTCTCTGGACGTAACCCATATGAAATCGGGATGGGTCTGCCATACACAAGTTCGAATTGTGAGATGCCTGTCTGACTTGAGGGGGTAGTCCTACTTCTAAAAAGAGCAATGGGCAACATTTCTACCCAATTCCTGCCAGTCTCTTGAGTAAGTTTTGACAGATGACTCTTTAAAGTCCTGTTCATCCTCTCAACCCGACCTGAGCTCTGGGGTCGGTATGCTGTATGCAAATTCCACTTAATGTTCAAAGCCTTAACAAGTCCTTGAAGCACCTGATGAATGAACCCTGGCCCGTTATCGGACGATAATGAGCGGGGCATCCCGTGCCTCGGCAGGTGGTCCCTTAGAAGGCATCGAATCACCTCACTTGCTTTTTCAGTTTTTGTTGGAAATGCTTCCGGCCAGCCTGAGAACGTACACACTAGTACAAGCATATAACAGTACAGTCCACATCTAGGTAATTCTGTGAAGTCTACCTGCATGTCCTCAAAGGGCTCTTTCCCATAATATTGTATTCCTGGAGGGGGCAACAGTCCTGATCTTGGGTTATTCCTTTGACAAATGACACATCAATGAGACACGTTTGAAGCTAGCTGACGGAGTCTAGCTATATACAAGTATGGATTTAAATGCTGATAAGCCACTTCTGGTCCTTGATGAGTACTTTCATGGTGACTTTGGACTACCTGTCATGCCAAGCTTTCTGGTACCCACAATTGCCCACTTGGTAATTTGTACCAACCCTCTGGGGTTTTGTCAAATTCCTGTTCCTCTGCAAATTTTTCCTCTGCTGGTGAATACTGAGGCAAAGTTGGTGGGAGAATATCGATGGGGATGAGACTAAGTTGCATGTCACTGGGTTGCATGTCGCTTTCACCTTGGGCTACTTGTTTGGCAATTCGATCTGCCAACCTATTTCCTCTTGCCTCAAGTGATGGGCCAACCTTATGACCATGGCAATGAACGACTGCTACTTCCTTGGGTAGCCATACGGCATCTAGGAGCTTTAACAAAACTTCAGGGTGGGCTACAGGTGCCCCTTCAGAGGTGAGAAGACCTCTCTCCTTCCAAAGTGCTCCATGGGCATGTAATGTCAAAAAGGCATACTTGGAATCAGTGTAAATATTGATCTTTTCCCCTTCTGATAATTCAAGTGCCCTTGTAAGAGCTATCAGCTCTGCCAATTGTACTGACGTTCCAGGGGGTAATTGCTTGGCTTCAAGTACTGTGTCTTCCAATTCCACAATGGCATACCCTGCCTGCCTTTTTCCATTGATGACTGAGCTACTGCCATCCACAAACCAAGTCCTCCACTGTGGGTGAGGGGTGTCTCGTAGATCTGGGCGGGATGAGTATGCTTCATCCATCACCTGAATACAGTTGTGTGTGGCTAATTGATCACTAATTGGCAAAAGGGTTGCTGGATTTAACCCTTCCGTGGTCTGAAATGTAAGACCTGTTCTTGAAAATAACTTTTGACATTTGGTCATGGCAGCCTGGGACAAATGATAGCCTCCTTTGGCATCCAGCAAGGGTAGAATTGCATGCTTTGTTATACAGACTGTGGGTTGTCTGAAAGTAAATTTATCCGATTTCTTTAAAAGAGCTGCCAGCGCTACAACTCCTCGCATGCAGGGCGGAAGCCCTCGCTCTGTTGGGGTTAAAGTTTCTGACAGATAAGCCACAGGCTGCTGCCAATTTCCTAATTTCTGACATAAAACTCCCTTCGCCACGCCTTCCTCCTCATCAACGTATAAATTAAATGACTTATTTGGATCCGGAAGTCCAAGGGCTGGCGCAGTAATCAAAGCCTGTTTGATTGCTTTGAAGCTCTCTCTTTGTTCGGGTCCCCACAGGAATTCATCTGTTTCCTTGCCTCTCACTGCCAAATTCAGGGGTTTTGCTAAGAGACTGTAATTTGGGATCCAGATTCGACAAAACCCTGCAGCTCCCAAAAATCCTCTAAGTTCTCTTCTATTCCTAGGCTCGGGAATTTGGATAATTGATTGCTTCCTCTCATCACGCAATTGACGTTTCTGCTGTGAAATGTCAAAACCTAAGTATCGCACAGACTTTTGACAGATCTGAGCTTTCTTTTTGGTCACTTTGTATCCTGCTGCTGCCAAATGATTTAATAAATCAATTGTGAGTTGCTCGCAGCCCTCTTTGGTTTCCGCTCCAGCCAAAATGTCATCAACATACTGCAGAACAATTTGGCCAGGCTTCCGGGAAAAGCTTGCTAGGTCCGATGCCAAAGCAGAACCGAACAAAGTACTGGAATTTTTAAATCCTTGGGGCAAACGAGTTGGCATGTATTGTTGCCTTGTGCCTGTCTTTGGATCTTCCCATTGAAAGGCAAAAATTGACTGACTTTGGGGTGCCAATCTACAGCAAAAATATGCATCCTTTAAATCTAACACCGTGAAATAAGCCGCTTCCGGTGGTATCAAGCTCAAAATCGTATATGGATTAGATACACATTGATGAAGGGGTTCTACCGCCTCGTTCACTAAACGCAAATCCTGAACCGGACGATAACTCCCATCCGGTTTCTTGACCGGGAGAAGAGGCGTGTTCCATTGTGATTGACAAGGAACAAGGATGCCATAGTCTATTAATCTTTTAAGGTGGATCCAAATTCCTTCCGCTGCAACTCTTCCAATGGGGTATTGTGGCACTGACACTGGTCCTGCAAATGGCTTGAGCTGAACTACAATGGGAGGAATATTCCTTGCCATGCCTGGGGGGTTGCCCTCTGCCCACACTTCTGGGTTAACTTTGTCCAAAAAGTCCTGAGACAACTGAACTGGTTCTTCTTGGATTACCATTAACCGCCACCTTTCTCTCAAGGGGTATTCTAAACACAGTTCACCTTCTGCTTTTTTGCTATCAGTTGTCATGTGAATTTCTCCTTTGGGAGTAAAGTTGATCTGAGCTCCTAATTTAAAAAGCAAATCTCGTCCCATCAAAGGGATTGGGCATTCGGGCATGTGCAAGAATTTATGTTGGACTATTTGCCCTCCTAATTTGCACACTACAGGTTGAATAAAATATGCACGCTGCGCCTTTCCCGTAGCTCCCATTACGCTAATTGAAAAGTTCCGATCAAGCGGTTTAACAAGCTGGGGAATGACTGAATGACTGGCTCCCGTATCTACGAGAAATTGAATGGAATCATTCCCAGTCTGCATTTTAACCAAGGGCTCACGGGAGCAGGAGCCCTGTCCCCGTCAGTATTGAGTGTCCTCGTCCAGAGCCATCACGTTCTGGTACGGTGGGGTCCATGCCGGTCCCTGTCCTCTTTGGGGTACTTGTTGTGCTTGGCTTGACTGCGCTGACGCTTGACTATTTGGCTGGAATTGACTGCCTTGTCCTCGGTTACCCTGGAAATTCCCTTGCTGCGGGAAGTTAAAGGGACCTGACATTTGTTGCTGACCGCCAAATTGATTAAAACCGGATGAAGCGGGCGCTGAGCCTTGCGGCTGCCAGGGGCAGCGCGGACCTCGATTAAAGCCTCCTCTCCTTTGATTTTCGGGGTTCCTGTAACAATCCTTGCGCCAATGTCCGATCTGGCCACATAGGGCACATTGATTTCTCATCAATGGTCCACGTGTATTTCCTGGAGCATTGAAATTGCGGGGGTCAGGGACTTGACTTAATGCCATCACCTTTTTAGTCTGTGTTCTATTCTTTGGGCAGCTTTGATCTTCCTCTCTGTTATTAAATTTCGTTTGAGCCAGCTGGAGCATCCACTGGAGTGATTGCCCCATAAAATTTGCCTCTTTTTGAATTTGTTTCCGTATGTCAGGGGCGCTTTGGGCAATAAAAACAGTCTTTACTATATTCTCCATCCCAGGGTCTTCAGGGTTAATTGGGGTATATACCTTCTAAAGGCTTGAAATAACCTATCCAGAAAGGCTCCCGGTGATTCATCACTTTTCTGCACCACATCATTCACTTTAGACATATTAATCTTCTTTCTGCCAGCTGCTCTAATGCCCTGAAGTATGGCTGTATGATAATTCCTCAAAGCTGTACGCCCTGCATCTGAATTGTAGTCCCAATCTGGCGGAGTGGTAGTCGGAACTGCCACTTCCGCTTGCGCTTGATTGTCCCCCATTGCTATGCGGGACTTCCTAGCCTCCTCGAAAATCTTCCGGGTCTCTTCTGAATTAAATAAACCTCTTACTAAATGCTGCACATCTTCATATGTGGGCATGTACACATTAAAAATGCTAGACATGGTTTCAAAGTTCTTATCTGGGTCTTCTTCCAAACTTGGAAGTGTGTTTTTCCAATTAATTATATCGCTTGATGTGAAGGGAACGTGTTGCATTGTGTACGTGCGTGGACCCTGTTGATTTTGGACCAAAGGGTCATAAACCCGCCTTAAGGGCATGAGCTTTGCTTGCTCCTTGATCTTTCTTTGTTCAAGGAATTCCTCATGTTTCCTGGCAGCATCATACGCCCTTAAAAGATGCCTTTGCCTCTTCGCCCAATGTCTCTCTCCTGACGCTTCCAGGGCATAACTCCCCACTTCTAATACAGTGTCCCGATACTTCTTTACTAATTCCGCTACTCTTTGATAATCATCTTCACCCCATTCAATGTTTCCTCTTAATCTAAAGCGGAATTCCTCTTCAGTTTCGTCATCCTCGTCCTCATCTTTCTTTCCTGCCTCTCGGGGTTCTCTTCTGGGTCTATCTTTAGGGGTTCTGCCAGAGGGTCCTGGTTGTGGGGATCCTTCAACTTTTGGAAGACCACCAGGTGCAGGGGGTGATGCGGGGGGGGTGCAGCTGGATTTCCTGGTGGAACGGCTGCTACATATGGGGGTGGCGGGGTAAGGACATCATAGTCCTCAGGGCGACTCTCCAAAATGGTTTCCTTCCTCTTTAAGGCTAACAACTTTGCTTGCGGTGGTAATTCCCTGCAACATCTAATCCATGAAGGATTTCTCTTTACATTCCCTTTCCAAACTTCAATGTAGGGGACTTGTTCAGGACAGTTTTTAAGAATTTTTAGCCACAATTGCCTGATAATGACTTCATTGAACGAACCCTCCGGGAGCCAATCCGCCTGCAAAATTGGCCACTCAATTTGGCATAACGTTTGCATCCTCTCTCTTTTAATCTTGATACCAAAGTCATAGTTCCTGATTGCTGAGTGCCAATTTAACAGGAAACAGTCCAGGGGAGATGTTGGCTTGCTGGAATTTTGCCCCATGGCTTTTAATTACTAATCTCGGAAGTGTTCCTACAGAACTCCCACACACTGCTACTTTGACCCGCACCTAAATTTTACACACAATTTCACACACACACACACACTCGATTCTGACAACGACTCAGAGGGTCGCCCCGGCACGAGAACTGCGCTGTCCGGATTCGCTCGGTTAAGGGGAACACTAGAGCCCCAACCTTCCACGCTCTCACAGATTCACTGGGTCAGTAGCCACGCAAATTGCCCACAATTCAAACCACCTCCCAACCTAACTAGAGCCCGCTGCCTACCCAGAACCTTATTTTTCTAAACTAAAACCTTTGACAGCCAAGAATTTCTCTTGCCACAATACATCAAGTGGGTCGCCTGCCCTCACTTGAACCCTTGAGGTGTTAGAGCAGTGCTCCCCAACCTTTTTGTCCCCACGGACCGGAAAATCATTAAATATTTTCCGTGGCCTGGGGCTGGGGGTGGGGAGGGGGAGAAGGGGGGGGGGGGGGGGGGGGGAGGGGGAGGGGGAGGGGGAGGAGGGGGTGCAGGGGGCTTCGCGTGTGTGCCTTGCGGGGGGGCCACGGGAGCGGCGGAGGCGCTCACCGGCTGGGGCGTCAGGTGTGCTGCTCCCCCCCTACACGCACGGGCGGGGTGGGGGGGAGCCCGGGGCTCCTGGGTGGGCAGGCCCCCGCCTCCTCCTCCTGTCGGCAGCGGCCACGGCAGCCGCCCGGGTTCGTCCGTGGCTCCGCGGCCGGCGGTGGGGGCGCCAGCGGCGGCTTGGCGGTCCCAGTGGCGCCCTCGGGCCGGAGCCGCCGCTGCGGCCTTCGGGCGGGCGAGCGGGAGGGGGGAGGGGAGGGAGGCCAGTGGGGGAGTGGCGGGGGGTACGGGAGCGGCAGCGGCGGCGCTCGCCGGCTGGGGGCGTCGGGCGTGCCGCTCCCCCCGCGCGCTCACAGGTGGGGTAGGGGGGAGCCCGAGGCTCCTGGGCGGGCAGGCCCCTGCCTCCTCCTCCTGTCGGTGGCCACGGCAGCCGCCCGGGTTCGGCCGCGGCACCCCGCGGCTGCCGCCGCCGCCCGCCTCGGTGGGGCGCCTCTGCAATCGCCCCCCCACAATCGCCCCCGCCGCTGCCACCCCTCCGCAATTGCTCTCGCTGCTGCTGCTGCTGCTCCTTCGGCGGCGGCGGCAGTGGGAGGAGGAGGAGGAGGAACCGGAGCAGGAGGAGGCGGCGGCGGCTCGTCGGTGCCGCGAGGGCGCTTCCCGGCACGGCCGGGCAGGTGCCGCGCGCGGGGTGCCGGGGCCAGGAGCTGCTCCTGCTGCCGCCGCCGCCGTAGGCCTCCTCCTCCACCGGGGAAAGCGAGCGGGGCGCCAGCAGCGGGATCCCGGGGGGAGGAGGAGGAGGATGGGGAGGGGCGGGGTGTACGGGAGCGGCAGCGGCGG
>JAHTLZ010000015.1:27132271-27142600 GCA_023846285.1 Phrynocephalus versicolor | reverse complement strand
CCACCCCTCCGCAATTGCTCTCGCTGCTGCTGCTGCTGCTCCTTCGGTGGCGGCGGCGGCGGCGGGAGGAGGAGGAGGAGGAACCGGAGCAGGAGGCGGCGGCGGCGGCTCGTCGGTGCCGCGAGGGCGCTTCCCGGCGCGGCTGGGCGGGTGCCGCGCGCGGGGTGCCGGGGCCAGGAGCTGCTCCTGCTGCCGCCGCCGCCGTGAGCCTCCTCCTCTGCCGGGGAAAGCGAGCAGGGCGCCAGCAGCGGGATCCCGGGGGGAGGAGGAGGAGGATGGGGGGTGCAGGGGGGCAGGGAAGAGCCCGGTCTTCTGGGCCGCCGCCAACGCCGCCACGTCCCTCCTGGCGGAGCCCAAGCGGCCGCCGCCAACGCCGCCGGGGCACCAGCATTTTGGGGTGGAGTCGCCGGCTGGCCGGCCCGGGAGGAGGGGAGGGGAGGGGAGGGGAGGGGAGGGGAGGGGAGGAGGGAGGCAAAGGCGGCGGCGGCTCCTCCTGCGCTCCTCCAGCCTTCCTCCTCCACCGGCCGCCCGCAGGAGAGAAGAGGAGGAGGAGGAGGGTGGCGGAGGAAAAGGGGAGGAGCCTCCCCGGCCTCCCCAGGCGGCCCGGTGCCGATCGGTCCACGGACCGGCACCGGGCCGCGGACTGGGGGTTGGGGACCACCGTGTTAGAGCACCGCTCTTCTCCCCTCTTCAAAACACAGAACCACCATTCTGCCAACCCTTTGTGTGCCAGGAGGTCACACCCCAGCCTAGGGATCCCAGAGAATTACTCTCCTTCCCCCCACTGGTCCGGTCCCAAACCTTACCAAATTCCTTAACGAACTCTTCCCCAGCCGGCTATCTGCGATTTTCTCCCCGAGCGGTCCGTCTCCACCACCACGTTAAGTGAAGAGTTCCCCTTTTTCAAAGTGAAAAGGTGCGCGCTGGAAGTCTCCCCAAATCGCTGGCTGTTCGGCACCCGCTCGGTCTGGCCTCTCGCTCCAAAGGGAGGGCGATCCCGGACGAGCCCCCAAATGAAAGGATCTCCCTCGGATTACCTGCCACTTATCGCTCGAGACGAGAGTTGGAATGACCACGCCAAAGTTTCGAAAAACGGAGAAAACGCTTTACTTCTTTGCAAAGAGGCACTCAGTCGAATCGCTTCGAGAACTGAGGCAATGGACATACAAAAGTGTACAAATTTTATAGACAAAGTTCCCCTGAGCATCCTGCCCCAATCGCGATCTAAATCGGAAACATCTGTGCTGAGAAAACGGGCAAAACAGATCAAAGATGGATCAAAGAAATACATTGTTTCCACGTAATTTACAGTTTATCTAGAACGTCCACTGACATAGGAAGCCATTAATCTTGCGCGGCAGCGCCACCTGTCTGCGGCTTGCCTGCTGCTATGTCAGAGCTGCAGGCGGGAAACGGGAAAGCGCTGAGTCAATATTTCGAAGGAAGCCGTTTCTCGTCTTCTCACGATCTCTGGCGGATGGGGGATTTCTTGGTGGGCTTCTGGCGCTGATAAGAAGTTGGAAAACAGGATACAGAAGGTAAGGGGGAGGTATGTAATGCTTTGAGACACGTTTTTGTGTGAAGGGGGTGAATCAAAGGACACAGCTCGGATTGAAAGATCGATCCAGAGCGCAGCCATTTTATCTACAATGGCTGTGTATATCTGCTTATACCGTATATTGAAATATTCCTATCAATTGGAAGAGTAACATTGACAATTTACAACTTCAAGAGGCCGTGTAGAAAAGTCTGATTTTCTGTGGTCTCAAAAGTGATGGCTGAATTGTGGAGGAATGAGAGGAAAGCAATGTTTTAACAATAGTTAACACCACATACATGGTGTATAGATGGAATGATGAAAGCATGGCTGCAGCACAGTGAATGGCTAGACTGAGAATGGTTGCATTGAGTCTCGTGGGGCAGTCATTAAATGCCTGTACTGCAGCTAAACTGTGGTCACGACCTGGGGTTCAATCCCAGGTAGCCGGCTCATGGTTGACTCAGCCTTCCATCCTTCCAAGGTCAGTAAAATGAGTACCTAGCTTGCCGGGGGTTGGGACGCACAATGTGTAGCCTGCATAAATAAATTGTAAACTGCCCAGAGAGTGCTTGAAGCGCTATGGGATGATATATAAATAGAACACTTTGTTTTTGCTTTTAATTCACAAGCTCTTTTTTCTGAACAGAAACCTGTGTAATAATATGTATTCAGTGAAGTGGATATTTTGGGGGAAGCTGCATAGCCCAAGGGTGACTCTAGAAGAAGGAAGCAGTGAACCACTTCTGAGTACATTCCACCTAGAAAACCTTGAAAAAAGGGTTACCATAAGTTAGAAATGTCCTGACAGCACACAATTATTATGAAAGTGCTATACTCTAGGCAGCACTGTGTGCAGCATTAACAGCAGCTTGTGTCTAAGATTTCTTGCATATGCTTTGAGAGACTCCTTGTTTAATGCTCTGCTGCTCTTCGCAGGAAGTTACGTTCCCAGAGGATGCTTGTCAAATAGTTTAAGTTCTCATTAGCTAAATATGTGCATTTGCCTAATTTCATCTTGAACAGTTCTTTTCCCTGGTAAATATGTGAACAATGCCAATTCCTTAGTGGTCACCATTATCACAGATCTGATATTTAAGAAGGTGGCTGAATATTTGGATTCGCCTCCAGAAGATCTTCTTTGCAATGTCACAGTGTTTTAATCTCTGCCCTGGCATTTTAACACACTGTAGTGCAAGTGTAAACATAATGCGTCAAATCATAAAGAATAACACTGAAGAAACTGAGGGCCAAGATAAATTAAAGTTCAGTTACTGACATTTTTATAGTGATATTAAAATCACTAGTACTATTTATTCACATGTTTTTGGCTTTCGGTAGCCTATATCTTTCATTGTTTGCCAAAATCCTGTTGCACACTTATGAATGCAGAATGTAAATAGCATAACAAGCAGTGGTTTCTTACTGGTAACCGAGGAGACTCTGCTTGGATTTTTTGGTGTGCCAATCTACCACCTGGTATGCACCTGATAATCTAAGGGTGCACTCATTAATTGCAGAATGCCCAATATGAGTTACTCCATATACCTTCCTGTGGGCATAACTATACAATAGGATTTGAACCATTGTGTTTAAATGGTTATTCTATTAAGAAAACTCCAAAGCCTCAAAATGAACATGTGTGGTTTAGTTTGCATTTATTTGCAATGCCATTTTTCAAAACCTCATTTATCCCAACAATGTTAATGTTTACCCCTAGTACTTGGTTTTACGTCTTCTTTCGCCCTGACATGTCTTGGTTTTAGGCAGTATTTTATCACATTGTTTTATAATATGGTTCCATTTCTGTGTTTTGTAAGACAGGTCTACGACTGCATAATAAAGAATTAAAATTGAAAAACCTCATTTGGTTTGTAGGGAAAAAAACAGAATCAGAGGGATATTACCTTGTGCCATAAAATCAGTTTAAGAGTGCCTAAATCTCATGCCCTCTCTGAGCCAAGGCCGTCACTTTTGGAGGGAAGTGTCATGTGGCACAGGAAGTGGTTGCCATCTTAGATGAAAAATCAGTGACATAGTGAGTTAGGAATAGTAGCTAACACTTGCCCTGTTGGCTGCTTCCCCATACTCTCTGGTTGTCATTTCTGTTGAGTTTCAGAGGCATGCTATCAATTTGCACCTTGAACCCCCCAGAAGAAAGGTAACTGCTGCAGGAAGGCAACCGAGGGGACAATGGCCTCCTTTTAAAACTGCCATTTTCTGAAGGTGGATTGATTGGCTGACTGTCAGTTTGGGATTCCTTGTAGGCATAACATATGGCTTGCCTGTTATTAGATTGCCCCACATCTAATATGATGAGAGCCGTGTGCTATGCAGGAACCATGATTAGTTCTTAACCTGTGATTTGTGGGCAGGTGAGAGCAAGTTTTTCACACATGCTGACCTTGTTGCATTGACCACCAAAACAGCTGAGAACAGCAGTGGGGGTGGGAGACAGTATATTGGACTGGCAATTAATATAATTTCTCACAGTGCGACCTTCAGTAACTTACTGAATCCAAAGAATACCTAGCAGGCATTTTGAGTTTAAGGACCATTGTTATCAATGGCATGGAATTAAAATGTTATTGACTTGTCTGTTGCTTACAGTTCATTGAAATTCTATCCTCAGCACAGCATGATCTTGCTTGGCTCAGCTTTTACATTTGTCTCATCAACACCCTATTCAAGTACAGCTTGCAATGCCGTCTTATTATTCTGTCCTCGTTGTCTGTTTTTGTTCATCTTTCCCTCTGTGTTTATCCAGATGGATTGGGATGGCAGGGCAGTTGTCCAAACTGTCCATCATTTTAAACCTTGGGTCCACATTTTCATGCTGATATTACTGATATTCCAGGCAAACATTTCTAAATAGACATGAAACAATGGACTAACAAAGAGGAAATGTCATTAATGAATATATTAAAAGTCAAGTGTCAATTTTCTTTGATTTTGCATATCTGTCTGCATGGCAGCTCATTTGCAAGGTTTTGAAAAAAAATGTTGGTATCCAAATATTCAGTGTTTGTAGATTTCAACTTATGAGAACAAGAGCGTTCTCAGGACAATATGCTAGTAGGACAAGCAGAAAAGGGAAGTATTAACAAGAAGATGGGCCAGCTCTTATACTGCCATGTCAAGTGCTGTTCTTCTCTTCCTTGTAACATCTAATACAACCACCCCTATGTTTTGATATCATGAGACCAGGGTAGGCAGCCTGCTTTCCCGAAACTGTTTTGGACTACCACTGTATGACTGTAACAGCCTAGTGCCTCAATGCCTGCAATTCTTCAACAAAAGGTAGGCATGGCCTTTTCACCACAGGTGGGCAACAGTATGCAGTCCATGGGTTGTATGTAGTCCCCAATTAGCACGGTGTTTCCCAAGTTTGGGTCCTCAGATGTTCTTGGACTACAACTCCCAGAAATCCTGCTGAAGGCTTATGGGAGTTATAGCCCAAGAATATCTGGGAAGGTTGAGAACACACTCACACACCATATCATCCCCCTGTTGAAGGGAAGCAAACTACAGTTTTAAAAAAATCTCTAAAGGAGCAGGCACTTGCTTTGAGTGGGCCCCTCAACTAAATTTCTTTGTCTTTTGTGGAGCAGAGGATGTGGTGGGGGTAGTCACATTTTGGGATGGTGTGTTGGTAGTGGCAGATGCTGGGAGAGAAGGGAGTTGACCACGAACCTGTCAAATTTGTCCTTCTGCTATACTCATTGCAAAAAGACATTCAAGCCTTTTCACCCTCTTAACAAGTAGATCAGTGCTCCCTGCCAAACCATGAACATGCGTAGTAGCAATCCACAGCCTAGATAACATAACCCAATCATGTTCACTGTATCTATAATTAGAAATGGGCACAAAGCATTTTGTATGAATTGGAGGTGCCGCACAGCCAGCTGCTCTACTCACCATTTTTCTTGCACTGTTGGGGTCTTCCTACACCAGTCAAGGCAGGAGCTTGGACTGCCCTTCCTTGCCTCCTCAGGCAGCCAACCATTCTAACAAGGAGGTGGGATGGGGCTTCGCCCTGAACAGCTCATAAATGATCAGCTGCCTAAGGAGGCTGGGAAGGGCATCCCAAGCTTTGACTAGAATGGTATGCCACTGGAAAAGGAGGACGCTGGCAACACATGAAGAATAATCAGTATTTTCTACAGCATAGAAAAATATGCTGTAGAAAATACTGATCCCAGCCATGTGCTAGCTTCGTCAAACAATTTTAGGGGACCCTTTGAAATTTGGAAAAGTTATGGTGCCTGAGGGGCAGAATTATTAAACTCCAAAGGAGGTGGGGGTACTTAATTGAATGAGTGTCTTCAGCGTGCTTTATCATAGAGAGGGGAAGCTGTAAATTAACCCTATAGTTGGTAAAGCATGCCGAAGACACTCATTTAATTAAGTACCCTCAAAACTAAGCTCCACTGCTAGCTGTCTGAGATCACTATTTTCAAGCGCATAACATTGCAATTAGAAATGTTTTTTTCCAGGAGGCACCCTCTTTGAGGCTGAATAACTCAATCTCTCCAAAGGGGAGAGTCCAAGGAACTAGGACCCAAAGAAACCATTTTATAGAGTAATGAATCGGTTCATTACTGGTTTGTTTTGTACGATTTTGTTTTTGTAAAAAATCATTTATAATGAAACAAAACAAATCACAGGGGAACGAAGTAAAAAGAAACAAATCTCATTTTTTCCATTTCATGCCCATCCCTAGTTTGGACCCCTCATAGCAAGATACTCCAGTTGAGGACTTCAAGCAAGTCTTAGACTGCAATATCTGCCCAACGAATTGAGGAGTACTTGAAGCGGACTGGCCTGGTGCCCACAAACAATCTTGAACAAGACAAAACCAGAGCAGTTAACAGTAGATCCTTACTGTTTGCAATGTATAGTTTCTAGATAAAATCAGTTAAATGTGTCATTCTATTCTGGTCAGTGGCACTTCCTTGGCCTCTCTGGGTGGGAGATGTAAACTTGCATATAGGCAGAGGCCCAATCTGAAAAGAATACTAGTTACTAGCAACAAGGGGCCTAAGAACAGAGAAACTGTTGTAGGAACCGGATCATGCTGTAAACCTAGTGTTTAAAAACTTGTATTGGAATCCAAAACATCAAGAGTTTATGCCCATGTTCCTCTTCTAGTGTTACATATGCCATTTTTTTAAAATTTTTAATTTGGCCTATAGTGCCCACAGCATTTCACACCGGACATGCTGGCCAGTCTCTGTGCAAATAATGAATGGCTTCAAAGGGGACATTAGAAATGAGAACTTGATGAAACCTGTGACAGGACAATTCACTCTCCCTGGGCACTATGTTTATATTCCTGGGTTTACCATCCTTCAACAAAAGAACTTCAAGGATAGATT
The DNA here is from genome assembly GCA_023846285.1 of Phrynocephalus versicolor. Classification (NCBI taxonomy): domain Eukaryota; kingdom Metazoa; phylum Chordata; class Lepidosauria; order Squamata; family Agamidae; genus Phrynocephalus; species Phrynocephalus versicolor. Next base: position 27,135,685 of record JAHTLZ010000015.1, on the reverse strand, counting down.
TCGAAAGGGAAAAACTGAACAAGAATCAATGGAGAAGTTCAAATCTAAGGTCTTCTTATATACTGATCAACTCATTCATGCACATTTTATGTCTCGTCATCTTAATGCCTCGTTATGATAGGAATATTTCAATATTTTGCTATGCATATAGGCTGTCATTGTAAATAAAATGGCAGCACTCTGGATCAAACTCCCGATCCAAGAGCCATGTCCTTTAATTCACCCTTCTCCCTACATGAAAATGTGCCTCAAAGCGTTTACCTCCCCTTGCATCTGTATCCTGTTTTTCAACTCCTTATCAATGGCAGAAGCCCACCAAGAAGTCCCCCATCCACCCCAATACGTCGACTCAGCACTTTCGCCGTTTCCCGTTCTGAGCCTTATCTGACAGCACAGTAGGGACTGCAAAGCCAGATAACGTTGCCCTGTAAGACTAATGCCTTTGCATGTCAAAGAACTGTCAGAGATGATTTGTAAACGATGTGTTAACAATGTAACTCTTTTTGCTTTTGATCTATTTCGTCCGTTTTCTCAGTCCAGATGTTTCCGATTTTGATCGCGATTGGGGCAGGGTGCTCAGGGGATTTTTGTCTATAAAACCTGTACACTATTGTATGTTCATTGCCTCAGTTTTCGAAGCGATTCGACTGAGCGCCTCTTTGCAAAGAAGTAAAGCGTTTTCTCCGTGCACGAAACTCTGGCGTGATCTTTTCAACTCTTGGCTCAGGCGGTAAGCGGTTGGTGACCCGGGGGGGAATCCTTTCAGTCTCACTTCCTTCTGCCTTGAAGCTTACTGAAAGCGGTGGGCATATAAACCATTCAAGCAGTGGGCACACACACTTCTGTTATGCTGACTTTAACCGAGACGTTTTCCTGCCTCTTGAGTGTTAAGCTGTTTATTTATGTTTGAATGAGCATGACTAGTCCTCAACCAGTACTTGTAGCAGTATCATCTCCAAGGATTTTCAGTGAAGCTTAACACCCAGTTGACTTCTGAATGCTGGACCTCTTGCAGTTCCATTTCATTTCACCATCTATCCTTCTCACTGCTATGCATATGTCTGCCTACTAGGGCTATACTCCGTGTGCCTGGTAAGGTGAACTACAGCCCACAAGCACATATGCCAACTAAAACCTGTTAGTCATGAAGATGCCTCAGGACACTTTGGTATATCTGCTACATCAGACTTTGGCAGCTACCTTCTTGACAAGACAGTGTGGTCGCTAACCAAGGCAGTTTCAGCTGATGGAGAGAGAAGGATGAAGGTCTCCCCTTGTTCAGGGTGTCCCTGACTTAGTGTAGGCCACAACTGCCTTCTTGTTATAATCATGAAGATAAATTATCAGGGATGCCAAGCTCCTAGAGATGTTATAATCATGAAGATAAATTATCAGGGATGCCAAGCTCCTAGATATTCTTCAGGTGATCTCAGTAAAACTGTTTCAGCTGGAATATGGATGGAAATGCAAGGTGATGTTTACACCTCCTTGGCTGATGAGATATATTTCTAGAAATAAGATGGCAGAAGGGTGGGTTTGTCCCAGTGACATCTGCCACGCAGAGGACCAGCCACTCAAACCAATGCTTTCTTATTTTTGAAATCTCCACTTGTCAAGTCATGTTTTCTTCCAGTCTGCTCTTCTTCTAAAAGGAAAAAGGAAAAAAAGAAAGAACAAGACCCTCCAGCAGGGGGCGCTGTAGAGATATTTCTTTGAACTGGAATTAAATATTTTCTTGATTTTAAAAAAACGTATTTGAATAATGCCTTTCTTTCTGAAAGAACAAAAAACATGGATATAACTACTCCCCCCACAAAAGATACAACAGGAACCTATTCTCTATCAATCCCAAATATTTGCTTATTAAAACTTTAACTATTATTTTCCATTGGCATGCAGACGGCATCCGATTCCCAATAATTGTATGATAGGGCTGACTGCAAATGAAGTTACATTGCACGGATGGCTGTTATGGGAGGCAGCTCACAAGGTTTAAAAGAATAGCATGAAAAACATAATAAATTATGCATTTAAAAACAATTAAACTGTAAAACCAATTCAAATACAATTGAATAATTAAAAGCAAGTAAACAAAAAGCCATCTGAACATAAAAAATAGCATTCAGGGATTCAGTCGTGATTGTTTAAAAGACTGTTAAAAGCCTATTTGTACCAGCCTGGCAGCTATCAAGGTAGAACTTGGGAGCAGAAATCTAGAGGCTGTTCAGAAGAATGAAGAGTCCCCTAAATAGAGAGGAGCCGGCTCACCATATTTTGAAGCCAACCCATGTGCTGCTAATTTCCCACTTAAAGAGAAGTGTCCCATGTAAGACCAGAGTTAAAGATTATCTTATTTTTATGCTGCAAAATAAGTGCTGGCAACATGGGAGAACTAGTGGATGGACTACAGTTTGCAGTTCTAGGCTGCCCACAGCTTCAACCACTGCCTCCAAAGGAATGTGGGAAATGTCACAGAACAGCAGCACTGATTAGAGATGGGCACGAACTGCCAAAATGGCGTTTTGTTTCGTTTTTCATTTCTTTCCCCCCATTTTCATCAGCAGAGTAGCAAGGTTTTGGGCCGCTGGGGACAAAGTTGTTTTTTGCGCCCCTCTGGCCCTCCCCAATCCCATCTCATCCACCCAGCAAGGGGAGGCAATCTGTGGGCGTGGGGTATGTGGGCGCACCTTACCTCACTCGCATTGGCAACAAAGAGTTGGAGGAGGAGGAGGAGGAGGAGGAGGGGGCCGCAGCCACCACGCTCACCTGCCTGCCTGCCTGCCTGCTTGCTTTGCCACTTTCCAGGCGCGCGGCAGTGGGAGGGTGCAGGACTTCCTCCCCTTCCTCCCCCTCTAGGCACCCCTAGATATCTGCGCCTGGGGCAGATGTACCCTTCTGCTCCACCAGATACCCCCCTGTGTTTCATTGTGTTTATTACAAAACAATTTTTTTAAAAAAATCATTTCATATTTTCTTTTGTTTCATTTTTCTTTCCTCCCCTTTTTTTACACTGTTGGGACCTGGCTGGCTGGTCAGCGGTTTTGTTGTTGTTGTTTTTCTCCCACCGACCAGCTGGTGTGCAAGAAGCCCTGGGGATGACAGTCGGCAGTTTCATTTTCATTTTCATTTTTCTCCTGCTGACCAACTGGTGCACGGGAGGCCAGTTGGCTTTTTTGTTTGTTTGTTTTTCTCCCGCCAACCAGCTGGCATGTGGGAAGGCCAGTTAGCATGCTTTTTTAAAAAACTAGCGCCAACCAGCTGGCTCACGGGACCCTGCCATCAGCACTTTTTTTAAACCACCCTAAGGACTGATCAGCTGGTGTGTGGGGGCTTAGGGTGGCTATATATATATATATATATATATATATGTTTTCGTAGATTTTCACGGGTATAGGTATGCATGTTAGGGTGGAT
>JAHTLZ010000015.1:27096391-27124197 GCA_023846285.1 Phrynocephalus versicolor | reverse complement strand
TATCTATCTATCTATCTATCTATCTATCTATCTATCTATCTATCTGTGTTGTATTTGCCCCCATAGGAAGATTGTTGCAGGTGAAGATGGCTAGAGAAAGCCCATGAATACCACCAGGACCAAGCTTGGTGGGAGCCTCTGTTAATAGAGAAACTGCTTTAGAGATTTTGAAGATTTTATACACTGCTTTCTAATAGGGATGCCTATTTTCCCTTTGTGATGAGTAGGAGAATGTTTGAAATTGTCTCCTTGCTTTAAGGCACTATGATGCCCCCCCCCGGCATTTTTTCAATTACTGTTTTTCAACAAAGTGTCAGTATTCTCTTAAGCGATTTTTGCACTCTTCTGCAAAATGTGAGTAATGGGACAAGGCAGTAATGGTTACTCTCTTGGATGAATGATCATTGAATGGATGGCCTGTGTTTTTTTAATCGATCAGCCAATCCTGTTGTTCTTGCTCTGCGGGTGTATATTTCACAAGGGAAACAGACACTAGATTTGCACAGCAACAGGAGCTTTAGGAAAATCATATTTTACACAAATTGGGGAAACCACAGCTGGGAGGCAACCCTGGGGACCAGCCTCATACAGGAGATGAGATTCTGTCTTACATTCTGGCATTCCTAGCACATACGTGGGCAGCAGCATTTCCCTCATATCCTTATGCATGTTTTCCGCCATCAAATCATTTCAAAAGATTTAAGGTGATGCTAGTAGGGTTTTTCAAGTGTGCAAGATGTTCATGGAGTGCTTCCCCATGGCCACTGCGTTTCCACAGCTGATTTTCTGTGGTTTGAATCCGGGTTTCTCGAGCCCTCGTACAACACTTTTGTCCTTTCTACTGCATTGTCTATCTTTTAATTCCTACCCTCCTATAGTATTCATTTGTATCATTAGTACAGGAGAGGAGGAAGTAACCTGCAATGTTTGAGACAAAACTCAGAACAGCTTTTCTTCCCCAGATACTGTAACCCTTCTTGATATTACAGACTAGCTAACACAAGCAAGTGGTCGGATGCAGATGACTTTTTGGGGTATAAACCAAACACACCCCATCATTGGCAGTGGTGGTGACTCCTTTTCAAGGACAAGATCCTAAGCAAGATCTTAAAGCTTTGAGAAGAACAGCAGGGGGTGCCAAATCTCACACTATCATCCAGGCTTTTTGCTCAGTGGTCTCAAGGACACCTGAGTTTCGGAGCGGAGGTAAACCCCAGTCAGATTGTCCATTCACCCCTATTAGCAAATCAGAATCTGTAACTGGGTGCTTTCAAAAGCTGGGCCCCAATGTGCAGGCTGGCAGTCTCTGCATATTAAAAGGCAGACAAAAATTAGATAGCATGGCCCTCAGCTATTCCTGGTGTGGAAAGAAAAATAAGAAAAATCATACCTTTCAAGTTTTCTGCAAATGGAATCACTTATTCAGCTGTGGTGCTCTTTATAATTTGTTCTTTATCGTGCTGGGAATAGATAGATAGATAGATAGATAGATAGATAGATAGATAGATAGATAGATAGATAGATAGATAGATAGATAGATAGATAGATAGATAGATAGATAGATAGATATGAAAGACCGACTTCCTCTGGCTAGACAAAACAGAGTGATCCAGTTCCTTGCTTCCTTTGTTACTAAAGCTCAGCCTATCATTATTATTAACTGACAAGTTATATTTGTAGACAAATACTACAGCTTTCTTTTTCTTTATTGGTTCCGCAAACATCTCCAAGAGCAAGGGAGAGCAAGGGAGTGCTGCAAAACCGTTTTTAGTTCCCAGTGGATGAAACTATAAATAAGGACATTCAGCAGGGATTCATAAATCATCCATAGCACCCAGCCTAGGAAAGACAGGAATTTATAATCACTAGTTCACTACCAAAGAGCTGGTACAATAATAATCACCCAAATCCTTCCATCAAAAAAAAAAAAAAAAGACTTTCTGGCTTTTCAGTAATGCCTCTGCAGCCATTCTACTTCTTTTGACCCACCAAACTGAGATCCAATCCATCCAATCCCTTAGGGCAGGCATGGCCAAACTTCAGCTACCCAGATGTTTTGGACCACAGTTCCCACAGTCCTTTGCTGTTGGAAATACAGGCTTGGGATGCTGGGAGTTGTGGTCCAAAACATCATGAGGGCTGAAGTTTGGAGATGCCTGTCTTAGGGAGCCAAAATGGTGGACTGAGTCATAGGCAGCAGCAGATGAATTCCGATCAGTGCCTGGCACCTGGGTGGGAGAGCTGGTATTCTGCTCTATGATATTGTGGGGGAAATGGCAGCTCCCGAATGAAATCCTCAGAGCACCGGAGAAAGAAGGAAGAAGGAAGTTGCTGGGAGCAATTCCCCCCCTCTTGATTTCTCTCCCAAAATGACACTGTGAGCTTCATACCCTTCTGCCTGCTGTCCTCTGATACCCATTTGGGTGCTTTTTATTTTGTCAAGTGCCAAAATGCACGGTGGACATCTAGGGGGGGGGAATCCCCAAAGAAAGAGGGTGGGCATGCTTATAAGGAAGCAGTTTTGAGATAATCAGTATTTGTCCTAGTTCTGCCTAGTGATGGGCTTGTTCACTTGGAGTTATCTCAAGGGCTTGGCATCAATTTCAGTAGGAGAGGCAGGATGAGGAGGGAAAAAATGGCACCATGTTAAGCCAGCCTCCTGTGACTTCTGTTCTGCTTGACCAAAGCTTGTGTTTACTGAAGAGTGATGGCAACGGAACAACCCAACCCGTATGATCTCTCTCCAAGGCTGATACAAGCTGTTTGCCTCAGTCCAAAGGAATCTAAACACAAGACAACCCCAGAGCCTGGAAACACAAAGTGTTTTGCCCCTCCTGGTAGGGAAGGCAAAGAGCAAAGCATCCCAACGGTGCCGCTGCAGAAGGGCAGCCAAAACTTTCCCTTGCTGAGAAGCCAGCTCTTTTGTCGGGGGGGGGGGGGGAGAGAACTGCCTGGAAGTTCATTCAGGACTTTGGGTACCAGAAAAATGAATGCCACTGCCAAGCGTTCTTGTTCTTTTCCCCTCCGTTCTTCTCTCCCCTTCTGTTAGAATCACTGTTTTCTGTACTGGAAACAGCGAGCATCACTGACCAAGGACAAAACCGATCCTGGAGTTATGCCAGACCTTCTGTTTTTAGAAGCCCTTTACCACAAATAGCCATTCGTAATGCTGAAAAAGCCTGGGGGGTGGGGGTTTGAACCTTCTGCAATTTATGTGGTAGCATCAGGTCTGGAAGGACTGTGAACCCATATCTTTAGGTACGGTAATCATAATTTCAGGGGCTAGGTGACCTTCATCTGTATTGCACTCAGAATAATTCTGGAATGACTCTTAATATTTACGAAACAGAGAAGAGTACAGAGGACCCTTGTATAACAAAGTTTGTATAACATAAAATTTGTACAACATAAAAAATCTGGAGATAGGGGAAATTTGCTTAACAGAATTGCCTATGGGGCAAATCTGTACAACATAAAAATGGGATCACTCTGTTTTCAATGCATTCCTATGGGAAATTTGTATAAAGGAAAATTTGCTGAACATAATTCCATTTGGAATGAATTAATTCCTTTATACAAGGTACCACTGTAGTTATATTTGTTTTATTTCATTCATTTTAATCTAAAACATTTATTTATTTATTTATTTATTTATTTATTTATTTATTTATTTATTTATTTATTTATTATACCACCACATTAGTGCCACCACATTAGTGCCAAAGCACTCTTTTGGGTGGTTTGCAAATAATTAAAACAAACTGTACTAAACAAAAAAGCACAAAATGCAACATACATACCAAAAGCACCATCTTTCTCTTTTAAAGATACAGTATTTAATGCTAACAAATAGTGAGTGTACAAATACAAAAGGATCAAACAAATACCATACAGAAAAATAAACATTAGCAACACCAGCATGCAGCACCACAAAATGTGGTCCCAGACAGATGAGGTAATGTTTTGAGTTTTTTAATTTCTGATAAATATCTTTTTTTCCCCCTCTATACATTAGAGATACACAGATCTGTGCAGGACAAGAGCTACATGTTCCCCAGATGGCCCACTCCTTTCTCAATTGCTGCTTAAATTCTCAATGACTCACCCTGAGACATTTGTATGAGAAGGAATAAAGAACATTTCTTTACTTAAAATTACAGTACTTGAAATTACAGACTTGTATATACTGCTCTCTTGTGTATACTTGTGTATACTAGTTCCCTTGGGAAAACCGGTGCAGTTTATAAATCTAAAAATAAATAAATAAATAAATTTACTGCTCAATATACAGACAACCAACTAAACAGATCAATAGCAAACAACTGCCACCAATAGACTAACGAGAGGGCAAATGTGCTCAGGAGAGATGGGGAGCTCTTTTTGAAATCAAAGGCTGGAAGGAATGATTGGTTAGTGCTGGATAGATAGTAATCATCCCAGCTCTAAAAAAGTCTCTCACACATAGCACAGCCAGCATGGAAGGTTGTAAACAAAACTCCAGTGGGGGCCCCCAGCTGCTCCATTGTTTTGTTTGGATCTAAGAATCTGAGGATATACTGTGCCCAGTTTAAAATTAATGGCCTATAGGTCTCTGTGATTGGCTATCTATCCTTTATCTATCCTTTGTCTCATTATAGAGACTTGGACCCCAGGGAGGAAAAGGCATTTTAAAAAAAATCTGGTGCAATACCCCTTCCTCTCTGTCATTTAAATCAATTATTATGAAATATTTTGCTTCAGAATGATAAATGTCAGACGAGTGTTCATAAAGTGCTGTGTTACGTGCTGACAAATCACAGCCAGTGTATGTACAGTGGTACCTTGTATAAAGGAATTAATTCATTCCAAATGAAATTATGCTAAGCAAATTTTCCTTTATACAAATTCCCATAGGAATGCATTAAAACAGAGTGATCCCATTTTTATGCTGTACAGATTTGACCCATAGACGATTATGTTAAGCAAATTTTCCCTATCTCTGGAATTTTTTATGTTGTACAAATTTTATGTTATACAAACCGTTTGTTATACAAGGGTCCACTGTAATTCTAATAGGGTTTTCAAGATACATAAGATATTAAAGGAGCCGTTTCAGCACCACTGCTTCCCGGTGAGGTCTATGGCTGAACAGGGGAACCCAGGTCTCCTGAGTTACTTAACTGTACTAATCTATCTCTCTATCCACTACTGAACTTCTTTTACTCAAGGGGTGATTTAATCCTAACCACTACCACCACAATGAGTTTCCAAAGGGTGAAGAGCTAAACCAAGGCCTACCTAGTTCCATTCTGACACTCGTCCTGCTAGACTGCATGGGCTCTCCAAGGGAGTGTATATCACCAGCATATGGCTAGCAGGCCTTTTAGACCTCAAAAATGAATTGGAAACACACTCTGGACTTGATATTGGAAAGAAACGTTCAAATGTTGCACAAGACAGAAACATTTCAGGTATTAACTCCAGGAACCCTTGGAAGGATTCAGCCACTCATACCCCACCTGCAAAATACTTCAAACTCCTGCTACCTCTTTCCAGAAAATGTGGATCCACTTGGCTCTGAAAATATGTCTGATCAGCCAGAGTTTTAGGAAATGAAACTAATATTTGATAAGTCTTTTGTCCCACCTTTTCCTTCAGTTTGTTCTGTTTCCTTCAGTTTTCCTTCAGTTTTCTCCCTCGCACATCTTTTTTTTTTTTTTTGCCTGTTTGACACTGTAGCAGAGACAGTTCAGAGTATTCTGTAACCTTTCTCTTTTGCTATGAAGTAGGACATGGAGTCACAAAGAGTCAGTCACGACTGTAACAGCACAGCACACACACAGGTATCTTCTGCTTTTTACCTTTAATATTTTTCTTCTCATAAACGGACAAAACTAGAGACGCTAATGTTCCATATTTTGTAATTCAATTTCTAGCCATTTTAAGAAATAAATAAATAAATGCAAATTCATTTAATAGATGTATGATTATATTCTAAATGACTCTGTAATATTAATACAGTATGCTCAAACATGGTAATTATTATTAGCAAATCAATGTAGCTTTAAAAGAGTAAAGGGTGCTGAACAGTGTGCATGGCATATCTTCACTTACCTCTCCATGTCCTACAAGCAGACAAACTAACAGTCCTAAAAGCCCCTGTAAGAAGATTTCAAAAATTTCCAAACATTTTATAGTTTCACAAAGGTAACAGAAATTATGACCCAGATCCTGAGAAAGCTAAGCATGCTTTAGATCCATTGGAATAAACAGAACAATTCCATTATGACTAGTTTATGTCTTGCTATTTTAAAATAATTTCTCTATGACTAACCTTTTGGATTTGGGCCAGTATGTTTTCAAGTAGCAGGCTTCCATTTAAGGGCATCAAAGCAAAGAAGTGAACATTTATATACTGTTTTAAAGGAAATATAAATTTAGGAAAAAAGCAGAAGAGAAATCTGATTATTGTAGAAGAAATATAAGAGCATTAATAGCATCAATGCCTTAACATAGGGAGTAGTTGCTAGAGGGCAGAAAACAAAATCTAAGGGTTGAATATGTCCCTCTAGTTTGCCAATATAACATAAGAACATAAGAAGAACCCTACTGGATCACATCAGTGGCCTATTTAATGTACTAATCTGTTTCCTAAATGTGTCACTGGTTACCTGTAATGAGCCAACAAATAGGATGTGGCACAATAATTAATTTTGCTCATTTCCCCCTAACAACTGGCATTAAAAAGCTGGAGGTTATAAACTGGAGGTCATATATAGTAATACCTTAGTTTACAAGCATAATTTGTTCTGGAAACATGCTTGTAAACCAAAACACTCTTATATCAAAGCAAATTTCCCCATAAGAAATAATGGAAACTCAGATGATTCGTTCTGGGGTCCCAAAGACCACATACTGTTTACACAAAATGCCAAAACTCACAAAAGAACTTGGCTAGAAGTCCATGTCCATACCATGGTTTAGGTACCTGGCTGTGGAATCTGCTCTGCTTGGGACTATCCACTGGATTTTACTCCGTATTTTTAATGTGACAATAATAAAGTGCAATGTAGCCCTACACACAATTGAGTAGCTGTCCCACGACTAGAAATGGTTTGAAAAAAATAAGAATGTTGAAAACAAATAAAAGAAAATATATAAATATAAAGAAAAAGAAAACCCTAACCTAAAACTCCCCTTTGAAAGTGTTCCTGATTGGTGCAAGGGAGACCTCTGTTCCCCTCTCCTCCCTCTGCTTTTTGAAATGGAACATTGTTATATATATGCCCTACCCTGATAATAAAACCTAGTGATGGGTGTGGCTATGGTTGTGTGCAGGGCTGACATTCAAGCATATTATACTTAATAAAAGTAAGACATCCCCTGAAAATAAGCCCTAGTGTGTCTTCTTGAGAAAAAATAAATATAAGTCAGTGTCTTATTTTCGGGGAAACACAGTACGTGACACTAGAGACATAAAGTCTCTGGTGAAGATCTCAGGCAAACTTATATGGGAAGATGCAATCCTTCAGATAGCCTGGGACCAAACCATATAATGCATTATACCTTCAAAAGGGAACACAGAGAGATATTTACATTGACCAAAAACCGTAGACAAACCATAACTACCACTTTGAACTGAGCCTGGAAATAGACTTGTCACTATAGCATTGTCATAGCAGATACGTTCCTGTTCTTGCTGTAACCAGTTCTGGTCAACCGCCTGGCTGCTGTATTTGAACCCCCTTCAGATTTCAAATCTTTTTCACTGGCTAGTCTTCTGAATCCCTTTTGTACAAGTAAATGGGCCATTTGTACCCCTATTGCCAACAACATATGTAGTCCCTTCCATGTTCTGTCAGGACAAAAGGAAGCTTCCTGATCTCCTGCGATTCCCACTGCCAAATTTAGGTGTCTGGGAAGGAAGCAGACTGACTTCTTTCAAGTCAGATTAGAGTAGACCTTTGGATCCTCTTGGGGTGGCTTTGACTTGACTTCTGATAAATATTAAGCATGGAAGTTTCTGCTCAATACTTTCTTTGAACTGTTCAATAGCAGGAGATGAAGTGAACGTATGAAATGTCCTTTTACATGCTAACTTCTGCCTGCTAAGTCACGTTGAAGGCATTCAATGAAGGACAGAAGAGTCTAGCCACTGAATTCCATCTTTCTGTCAGCTATCTGTTTCTCCACAAAATGTTAAAATAAATAGACACCAGGAACACCTGCCCTCCTCACCACTATGGCAATATGTTAGCCCCAATGTGTGCTCCACGTAGCGTCATTGCTTGTACTCATGGCTTCACAAATACTCTCCTCAGGTTGCGTGTACTGTAGCTGAAGCATCTAAGACAGGGGTCTGCAACCTTTAAGACATAAAGAGCCACTTGGACCCGTTTCCGACGGAAAAACAACAACTGGGAGCCGCAAAACCATTGTGACATTTAAAACAAATATAACACTGCAAATATATTTTCCCCTCCCCTTGCTCCTGGCTTTTTGGGCACTTGCAAGCAACACACTCCCTCGCGCGCTCCTCAGACACGCTGCGCCCCGGCGTTGGGCTCGGGTGGGGTGGGAAGGAGCGCCGGCGGCTGCGGCTCCTCCGGGCACCCCCGAAGGGGTTCTGAGAAGGAAGCCAATGAAAGTTGCTTCTTCGGCACTTCGGGCGCCGGGAGAGCGAACAAGCGGGAAAGCCCAAGCCGCTGCCGCCTCCCCCCACCCTGCCACCCTGTCCCCGAGGGTTTCCATCGAGGTGCGCACCTGCCTCAAGTTCTCCCGCGCTCTCAACTGGGGCGGCTGCGTGTCCACCAGCCTCGGGGAGAGCCGGGCTGGGGGGGTGGGCGCGCAGGAGGCACGTTCTGTGTGTTGGAATGGAGCAGAAGGCAGCTGCTGGCGGGCTTTCGGAGAGAGCGAGAGCGAGCGAGACAAGCAGGCAGGCGCACAGGCGCTCCGCTCGGCTCAGCTCAGCTTCTCGACCCAGGTGGAGCGCCATTGGCCTCCCCGGGTGGCCAGGGGCCCCTGAACAACTTGAGCCCGGCACCCCCACCCCGCCGCCGAAACCGGCTGACTCCAGGAGGGAGCCGCTGGAAATCTAATAAGAGAGACCCCTCCTCAGGCCGGGGGGGGGGCGGGCTCGAACTAGCTGTCACGCCGCGTCCCTCGACTACCAAGTTGATCTCGTGCAGGAAAAAGAAAAGCCGACTTCCTCCGTTGCTTCTCGCCTCTCCACCGCCGCCGCCGCCGCTCCCCCCTCCCCGCTCCCGCCGCCACCAACCCCTTGCTTGTTGGGCCAGAACTGACAGCACCGGGCAAGGAAGCAGGGTGGCAGCGGCGGCCGCAGGGGGTGGTGGGGAGAGAGAAGACTAGCCGTGGCCCCCTCCCCACGCCGCCTTTCTTGAGGTTCCCATTCCGCCCTCACTGCCTTCTGCCCGGATCCTGCAGCCATGGTCTGACTCTCCCTCCCCACACACACACACACACCATCTCTCCCTCCTCCTCCTCCTCCTCCTCCTCCTCTCGCCCCCACCCTCCATGGAGGAGGGAAGCGCAGCCCGAGTGCGTCGTGTCCACACCGCTTCCACTTTTTTGGGGGGGCAGTTTTTAAAAATCTTCCAAAAAATAGTACAGGAGGGAGAGGAGGGGAATTTCTAATCTCTCTCTCTCTCTCTCTCTCTCTCTCTTTCGTGGAGACACGCCCCGCGTGCGCCCGCTCCCCCGCGTTTTTGGAGCTTCATCCCGGCAAGTTAGTGCAAAGCCGTAGTTTTTTTTGGGGGGGGGGCCGTAGCGAAGCAAAATGAGAGAGAGAGAGAGAGATGCCAACTGCACATGTGCAATGCTTGGAAGGGGAAGGGGGGAAGGAAGGAGAGTTTTCTCTTCCTCCACGTTGCACACACACACAACACACACACACACACACACACACACACACACACCACACACACACACACACACACACACACACACACACACACACACACACACACACACGTCGCTTCTTCCCCCTCCCACCAAACACCCAAGCAAGAAAGGAAGGGGAAGGGGGGAAGGAAGGAAGGAGGGTTTTCTCCTCCCGTCTTTTTTTCTGGGGGGGGAGGCAACAATCCAGATCTGGGAGGTTTTCTTGAAGTTAAAAAAAAAGAAAAAAGGCTGCCGTTCGTCGGGCACTTTCCACCACGCCTCCCTCTCTCTCTCTCTTGCTCTGAAGAAGAGGGAGCGCGCTGAGAGTGTGGCCGCGCTTGGATTCGCGCCACCTTGTGGGACGGGCTGTCATCGCGAGATTCGGCGCCTTTGTATTGAAATTTCTGAACCCTCCCGGAGCCGCGGCAAATGTTCCAAAGAGCCGAATGCGGCTCCGGAGCCGCGGGTTGCAGACCCCCGATCTAAGAGATCTCTGGTTGTCAATACTCATCATACACTGCTCACCCCTGGTGCATTGTTGCCTACTGTTTGGTACCAGACGTTGTAAGCAACTGTTCCATATGAATCTGCGTGGGTTGTAAGATACGTGAGAGGGTCCCTAGTTTTGATCTTACCACCACTGGAGGCATGTCTAATGTGGTGCAAAAGAGGGCATTCCCAGTGTACTCTCATGTCCTGCAACTTGCTGCCTACCCAGGACCTTCTTTTTTTGCTGCCCTTCTGTGTGGTTGTGTGTTGTGTCATTACAGTCATGGTCGACTCATCATAACCCCATGTCCATGGAGTTTTCTTGGCAGGAATACTGGGGTGGCTTGCCAGTTCCTACTCCAAGCACCTACAGCACCTGTTCTTCCCTGGTGGTCGCCCGTCCAAGTACTAACCAGGACCGACCCTGCTTAGCTTCTGAAATCAGGCGAGATCGGATGTGCTTAGTGTATCTAGGCTTCTATCCAGAAGCAAAAAATAATGGACAATCTTTGGGATTTAAACGGGTTTGTTACTGAAGGAGCCGGCTATGTGTTGCTTACTTCTTTCCATTACTGGTGTAGGTTCAGCGGTTTAAATCTCAGAAACAGATCACTGCTAATGAAGAAGTCTGTGTTCCTTTTTCTTGTGGCACATAACCCATGCCCTGATAAATAGTAACTTCAACCTCTCAGCTGCTGGCAATTTACAGCTGAAATATATACTGTTGGGCTTTTGCTGGTGCACGTAAGCAATGGGAGTGAGGTTACCAAGCTGTAGCTGCTACTCTCCACATTAAAAAAAAAGAGATCAGAGAACCAGCAGCAACTAGGGATTGCTATTAGTGTAGCAAAATATTGTCTAGACCTTGCCTCTCATCCCCTGGCCCAATTTAAAAGCTTTGTTAGTTACTTTACTAGGGCGGCTGTGCATGTATACAAAAAATCCTGTGTTCTTATAGTTAGTCAGAAGTTCATTTGAGGACACGTCTCCCTCTGCTTTGATTTCTCTTTTCTTGTTGCTGTAGTGGTATCCCTGCCTAATGGGGGGGGGGCTTTGTTCCCATTGATGTTGACTTTGGGTGATTTGTTATCGTTCTCCCTTCCTCCCCCTGACTGACAGGAGCTATTATACTCAAATGACATGTGGTGGACTCTGACTTAACAAATGCTGGCTTTGTTGTCATCAGGGCTCCATAGGACTAGGCAGCATGATGGCTTCCATGTTAGGACTGCCTCCTTGGTCCTAATATGCTCTACATGGAAGGAGGAGCTTCTCACCCTTCCAAAGCTGACCAATCAGGGCAGCTGGTAGGCAGGGATCAGCCTCTCAACCAGTATCTAGTGGGGTATGTACTAACCCCACCCCCCGCAAGGGGTTTGCAAAGGGTTTTTTTTTTTGTACAATCCATACTAAAGTTCACAACATCTGTATTACCTCTCCTCATGTTATAGTCTGACCAAAGACTCCATTCTTCCATTTGCAGGAACTGGAGTTTTCATTTAGGGATCTGGAAGTACACAAATGCTTGGTCAGCCTCGTCTCTAAAAGAATGCAGGGCACGTTGGGTACCAGTCTGTTTGCCCTTATTTGAACATGGACTGAATGTTGGGCCACTCAGAGCACATTTTTTAATGTTTAAAAGCTTAGGGTCCTATTGAACCTTGCATGCAATTTCTGTTGGATGTCATAGTTAACACTGTGCTACTAATCCCAGTGTACAACTGTACTGTTTTAATGGAAACAGTATTAATTAAAATTCTAATAGTGCTTTGTGGATGAAATTCTGACAGAATTTCTGCCCCGTCTCTGTTGTCCTTCTGCAAACAGGTAAATACCTTTCTCTTCAGGCAAGCTTTCCCTGAATGATGGACTACCATGTGTATTTTATATGAATCTGTGGATTCACATAGACTTTGTGTTTATGACTACTTATAACCGTGTTGCTTTAATGTAATGTTGTCTATTAATGCTGTAAGATGTCCCTCAATTCCTTTTAAAAATATTCTAAAATAAAAATAAAATAAAAAAATATCGTCTTCAAAACCCAGAGATGAGATTGGTGTTGGTGTTGACTGACAGAACAAAGAACTGCATTTGGTTGAAATGTTGTACTCGCCGCAATGACTGGCATATCTGTTTTCCAAGCTACAGTACATATGTAGTATCTTGTGTATTTAAAATAAAAGGCCTTATGATGAGTCATGAGTTCTGTCTCATTATTTGCAAAAGTCTCAATTTTTTACACACATACATACGTGTAGGTTTTCAGGTAGTAAAAAGCAAAAATAGAAAAGAAAAGAAAAGAAAAGAAAAAAGAAAGAAAGAAAAATAAAAGAGGAAAAACCACATCACTGTATCAAAAGGCTGCGTCCCACCGTGACCCAGCATTATGAAGACCCTTTTATTTTTTTAAAAGACCATTTTAATATTTACGTGCATGTTATTATTAGAGATGGTCAACGGTTTTGAAGGCGAAAGAGGGCTTTATGCTCCAAAGGCAGATAAAACAGAAGAACCATCTTCTAGGAGGAGGAAAACTCTGATTTTAAACCTCCACTGCCTTGTTGTGGCTATATCTGTTTCTGGAAAAGCCTTCAGGAGTTAACCTCAAGGCAAAATCTGGAGCCGGAGTCCCTGAAACAGTTCATGGCTGTGTGTGATCATGTTCTGGTAACTCCTGCGATGTAGCAGGAACTAATCATATCGGCTCTGCCATTCCATTAGACTATTCCAGAGAGGCGGAGAGGGTTTGTTTTGCTGCTTGGTTAACAGTTTTAACTTACCTATTAATCTACCCACACCTTGTGCTTTGAAGAGGCCACTTCAGCTTTGCATGCAGTATTGAAACCACACGGCTTCTGGACAGAGCACAACACCATAGTCTCTCAAGACTGAAAGATGCCTATACTATACAGCATTATTATGGTTTATATGGCCGTCAAATGGGTTCTTACTTATGGCAACCCATTCTAGAGTTTTCTGAGTGTCAAATACTCAGAAGTATTTAATATTTCCTTCTCCTGGGGGTAGTATCTGGGAGTGTGTGGCTTGCCTAAATCGTTGCACTACCCTTTAAGGGCATGGAAACTGCACTGATGTTGTTGGAAATAAAATAAAAATGGTTTCATTTGTAGTTAAGTTGTAATACACTTGAATTATACAACGGTGGAGCTGGAAGGGGGAGCCAAGAGTCACTGAGGCAATACTGAGGTAGAGTTTGCGGAATAAAATGCTACAATAGCTGTAAAACTTGATGATAATGAGCTAAAAAATGATAATTCTCTGTCACGCTTGAAGGAGGACTCAGGGATTGACAGTAAGCCAGTGCTTATTTTTTAGGAAAAGCCTGCCCTGTCTAAACTGCTTGTGCCTCTCAGCAGGGGTGTGAGGACCATGGGGTTATATTAAGACTTTATCTCTTTGGGATGTTAGGGGCCAAGGCAGGCCAATAGTGCATATAAGTTTGCCCACCACCATACTGTCAGCAGCACTTGCCCATTCCTCTCCGCCAGCTCCTAGTGGTACCATCCTCTGAAGGTAATGGTTCAAAAGCCAACTATGATGGTAGAACCACTTTCCGAGTCTTTGTCAAAGCCTTTTAACACTGAAGGTCATTGCTACATCCTGGGTGGATGGTGTCCACACCATAAGAACATAAGGGCTGAATAGATGACGATGTCCATGGGGATCCACCCACTCAGGAAGACAAAGACACGGGGGAAAGGCAGCTAATGAAGGAAAGCTGCACTATCAGAGCTTTCGTACGGAACAGAATCTAGAGAGGGAGGGAGAAGAATCATGTCCCCCCCCCACGAGCTGCTCAGTTCCCAAACGGTGTTTGAAGGAGGAGGAGAAATGGCAACCTGGTCCTTAAGCATTAAAAAACCGTCTAGAAAGGGTGGCAAATAATTTCAGAATGAGAAAACAGCTGTAGGTGAGAGGTTTAGCTGCAGCCAGTGAGTTGAACAATTTACAGTTCATGACACCAGATTGAATTTAGAGGGAAATCTTGAAATGTTCTGGCTTTGCTTATCTGGAAGCGAGCAGGCAAGGGAACACAGTCCTCCTATTTATAGTGCAGTGCCTAGAGAGAGGAATACTGTAAACCATTTTGGGCTTTGCAAATGACAGGAACTCTATAAAATGTCAAAACCTTTTTATTTACTATCTGCTTCTGCTCTCTGGGCGTAGAGATCTATGTCAGGAGGAGACACCTCTTCCCCCATAGCATCCAGAAGAGACAACCTGCAATAAATACAGTGGCACATTGTCACATTTGTCATGATGACAAATACAGAATGTTGACTTGGCTTTCTTCCCAGTGGGGGTTGCCAATGCCATCATTCAGTTTTCCAAGTCTGGCCAGCTCCACGTGCATGCTGGGCAATTTGCACAGAATTCAAAATGAGGTACCTGGCTTCTTGAGCTGTTTTCCCGGAACATCCCTCAATTTTCTGAGCTCGAATGTATGTTTCTGAAAATGAGGAACTGGGGCAGAATGGGGGTTCTGTTGGGGTGCCACACCCCCTGTTACTCACCAGCCTCCTTCCCCAAGCTCTCCTCTGCCAGAGCTTAGCCGGTGTCAGGAACAGGGTTGGTGTCTCTTCATTTTGTTGTGTTGGGAGACTTCAACATTAGAGGTGGGAACAAACCAGAAAACCCATGGTTCAGGTTCATCTGGTTCGGGCCCACCCTTGGTTCGGTTTGGGTTTGGGTTCATACGATTTTTTTAAAAAAAAATACTACGAACCTGAACCGGTTCAGGTTCTTACCAGCGCTGGCGCTGGCGGCTCAGTGGTGGTGGTGGCAGCGGTGGATCTTGCCCCCTGTGGCAGGGGCTTTTTGAGGCACTGGCATGGGGGCAGTGCCTCTTTTTTGTTTGTTTGTTTTCAAGTGCCCACCACGCAGTCTCTGGGGCCAGGTGGGCACTTCTTTTATTTTATTTTTTCATTTCCCCCCTTGATTTTAGAGCAGCAACCCGGCCACCCCTGGGGCCGGGTCCGGGGCCGGGTCGGCGCTGTGTCCCCCCCCCCATTTATTTTGGTTCTAATTCTATGGTTCCCATTTCCCTACAGAATAGGACTCATAACAAGTTTGGGAAAGTTCCTCCTCCCCCTCCACCCCCGGCTACAGCATCTCCTGCCCGCCATGACCTCCTCTCCACTTTATGATCTGTACACAGATTGCCCAGGATGCTAATAAAAAGCATCATGGGCAATAGTGTTTGCAATAATCTCCTTCAGTTGTAACAATGGGGCTGTGGTCTTAGAGTTGTTGGTAAGTCCTGTACATAAGGGGAAGCCACTGTTTTCTTCTTGAAACGGACAGCTGCAAATCCCCTCCCCTAAAGCAATCCTTTCGACACTGATGGAGAAATAGGCCACAATCTGAGTGCAGAACTAGAGCCCGACATGACATATGACACCTAACATTGGGAGAGGGTTGTTCCCAGACCTTAGAAAGAAACCCCTTAGCAATGGTTTCACTGTCTTCAGCCCCCCCCCCCCCGCGGTCCCAAGGAGGCAGAAATGGGATTTGTCCCTGATGTGCCATTTTGATGGGAGTACTTTTGAAAGTTAAAAATAAATTGCACCTGTTAAACGTTGTTGGATGATATTGCTGTTTCCCTTGAATCCTGGCTTTGATCATCATGGTATTCTGAAAAGCATTGCTCTCCCTCCCCCACCTAGCCTCACTCTGTGTGTGTGTGCCAAAGTGCACATTGTTTAACACCCTCAATGACATTGGTCTTGGCATGGGTTGATTTGACCAGTACACAGAGTCCAATGAGAAGTTCAGAGAGTGGAGATGCGTGTGGTTTACAAATCCACAAGATCAAATTATTAAAGAAAGACAGCCAGGGAGAATCATGCCTGTCTCTTTTTAATCTTCCATATCAGATTGTGAAACTAAAGACATTAAGGCAGGGGATCATTCCTGGGGATCGCCACACTGATCCAGAGGGAACAAGTTGCTCTGATTTTCCTTTTTAGGGACAGCATAGGACCTGAAAGAAATCTTATGGCTTTGAAACTTGGCACAAGGATCTCATGTTCAACAGAGATGTAAACTCATTTTCAAATTGAGTATTCCTTCTGCACTATTGTCATTTGTTGCTGTCAAGTCAGAACAGATTGTTTAACACCCTGATTGCTTAGCAAGTCATTTGCAAAATGATAGAATACAGTTTGGTAGTAACTCATCACAAGTAACATCATCCACACTCTGGAACAAACTGCCTAGTGAGATTCGCCTTGCACAGTCCCCGCCTGTCTTTATTTTTAATATATATTTTTATTATTTAAAATATTATAAAGACTTACAAACAAATAATAATACAAGTGCATCCCCACGCCCCGGGACCATCCTGTTCTTCCATGAGTTCTTTGTTACTCCATCATCTGTTGTTCTAGTATTCTTCTTAAAGTCCTCTTCTCCAGAACTGTCTTGAAGTATTCGTCGGCTCTTTCCCCTTCCCTTCTACTAATACAAAGTCTTTAAGAAAGACCTTAAGACCCTGCTTTTTAAAGAGGTGTTCGGCGACCGCTACTGTGTTTCCAAGGGATTCCCCCCCCCCCAAGTTCTGGACTTATAGGATTGTCTTGTTGGTTATTTCTAGTTTTAGTCTTTGATTTTTGATCTTTTATTGATTTTGATATGATTACTGCATTTACTTTTATATTGCTTAAATTTTGTACTATGATTGCTGTAAACTGCCCAGATTTCCTGTTGGAAGATGGACGGTATACAAATGTATAATAGATAGATAGATAGATAGATAGATAGATAGATAGATAGATAGATAGATAGATAGATAGATAGATAGATAGATAGATAGATAGATAGATACTGGTCATTCAGTTCTCAGACAAAGAAGGTGTAAATTATATTCCCTTTCTGCTTATGTACTGCCCCATACCACTTCAAGTAGTCTCTAGGAGTTTTACAGGTGTGTTTTTTTTAATTACAGTATGCAGGCTACACATTGCCCCCCCAGCAAGCTGGGTACTCATTTTACCTACCTCGGAAGCAAAGGAATTAATAAAAGAAAGCTTTCACTCTGTTTGCGCTGTGACTAAAACCCTTAAAGTTACCTTACTGGTACAGGGACATGACCTCATTAAAATAGTGGAGAAGGGATACCATTTGGTCCAAGTGCTGGCTTGTCCTATGTTGCTTCCTTGGATTCTGTTGTGCATAACAATGAGATGGATAGGAGGAGAGTGTGCCATTGACCAGTGGTGAAATTTTTATAACCTAAAACATGATGGGTCTATTCAAATTAAATATTGAGTAAGAGATCACTTTTTAGAAAATCACAGTGGTAACTAATCACTTTGGGATTGGGGGAGTAGTGTGGTTCATAAATTAAAATAAAAAAACAGAATTCTGAAAAGGCTGGAAACACTGTGCTACTTTTGTAACACCTTAGTGGTACTAGTGAAAGGGACCACCTAATTCTGCATTTCAGGAGTACAGGCAGCCCACAGTACTGTGTGTATATACATGTACAGTATGCAGTAACTATGTAGTTGTAACTCCTCAGTGCTCAAAGGCGCCCTGTTCCTTAATTCACAACCTTAGGCATTTTGTATGTCGCTCAAACTGCAGGATACCAAGGTATAGCACTAGCTTTAAAACAGTACCTCTTGCAGTCCTGACATTAAAGAGGCAAAATGGGTTACTTAAATGCATAATCCATCTGGAACTGTTCAGACATGTGCTACAGATGTTTAGTGAATTGGCTATGAGGATAATGGCACCTCATTATCCCGCAATGTCTCTTTCTTGAATTTAATATCCTTCACTTTTTATGGATGACTTCCAACACACATCATAATAGCTTCTTAGAGTAAAATGGAATACATTCCACTTCATTGACATGTATTCTGTAGACCCAATCAAAATGCTTCATACAACACATTTTCTCATTTGCTGCACCAAACAAGGCATCATCTTTATCAAAATTCTCAACCAAATACAAATATATATTTATATGGAAACATGCAACAGGTTAAGAACACGATTGTTCATATGGACACCCATAATCTGTGAACAGATTGATGAGTGGAATTTCTTCAACTCTAGAATCTTTTAGTGTGTGCTCGTCCAAAGAAGGCATTATGGCATATGTGTCTTGGTAAATAAGTAAACATTTTTTAAAGTGTGCTTCTACAGGTATGCAAAAAAGCATATTTCCCAAACAGTCATAAGCTGCAGTTAGAGGCCACATATCTCAAAATACTAGGAATATTTTCTCTAGATTGGGTTAAATCACTTGTCTTTCTTACAATTTCTCATTTATTGGAAGCTATATGTCAACATGGTTGTTCTGCTGTTGGATTTGTCAGTTCTAAACAGTGATGTTGCATTGCACCGGAACTAGTTTTCAAGATTTTTCAGCCAGAAAGTTCTTCAAATCCTATACTTCTTTTCCTGTTTACTTTACCTTGACTGATCATCTGTAACAATCCATACTTTTCATTCCTTATTCCACAGCTGAAACATTCTGTCTTTCTACACTTCATGTATTTTAAGATTTCTTGGTCTTTACTCATTTGCTGTAATGCTTCTGTCGGTCACCTTGTCAATCCAATGGTATATTTATTTTTATTTTTAATGAATGAACCATTGCCAGTAGATGGCACTTGTCTCTTAACAGAGGAGATAACAGAGTTTATCTTGCACCTTTGGGGCACAGACAGATGAACTTTCCGTTCAAATCCCTATTTGCTTCCTTTTGCACTAGTCCAGTTGGATTCACCATCTCTTGTTTGCTATTTTTATTGTGACCTAGCCATAGCATGCTTTCTGAATCCAACTGACCTCCCTCCGTGAACTGTTGTCTTCTACAGTTCTTAAAGAATGTAAGACAGATATTAGCTCTTAATACTTCTGTGACTGGCCTGCTTCCTTCTTGAAGTTTAAAAAAGGATTCAGAGGGCTTGGCTAATACTCTATCCAATTTAAGGAGATGATTTAATGACCCAGTTTTATTACTTACTGGCTGCCCTGAAGACTGGATCTGAGGACTATGTCAAAACCTATCAAAACAGATTGTAACAAAAACATTTATTCCTAAAGCTCACATTTCTTGTTAAATGTCTCAGTCCCAGTTTGGCTTCTTGCATTTATTCTACCCATACCTATATCAGCTCTCTCTATATGTCTTTATCTGCGCTGCAAATTCCTTCATTGTACTCATATTACTTATGATAGCTCCATTCATTTAGAATCTACCTGTATATATTGAAATCAGTTTTGTCTCAGGACTGTATGAATCCCAGTAATTTAGTTTCTGCCAACCCTCACTTTCAAAATACCAAGAGCTCTGGGATGTTACAGACTTTTTTTCCTAAGATCAGTTATTGAAATGGATTAAGATCAAATCATACATGTATAATCTTAATACTATTATTTAGGATTTCACACTTTCATCTTCCACATGTGCTGGGACTACAAGTTCCATGACCCTTCCTGGAGGAAAAGTCCATCATCCTGGAGGAAAAGTCCATCAAAGGTTACCATGATGGAGATGTGTAATCTCCAGGTTTAAAACCGGAGTACTTCAAGGACCAGATGCAGGGGAGTGGTATCAGGAGACAGATATCTACTCTCGTGCGCTCCCAGATGCATCTGGTGGGGCCACTGTGAGATACAGGAAGCTGGACTAGATAGGCCTTTGTCCTGATCCAGCATGGCTCTTCTTATGTTCTTATGTACCCCCATACAGCAGACTAAGTTGGTTTCCCATGTTGAGATGTTGGAATTGTAAAAAGCAAAAGTAAATAAAGCAAAGCATACTGCCTAGATACCGCCCCATAACACTTAAAGCACTCTTTGGGTGGTTTACACGTAATTATGCAGGCTACACATCCCCCACCCCCAGCAAGCTGGGTACTCATTTTACCAACCTCAGAAGGATGGAAGGTTGAGTAAACCTTAAGCCTGCTGCCTGTAATTGAACCCGAGGTTGTGAGCACAGTTGCAGCTGCAGTACAGCATTTTAAGCACTGCACCATGAGGTTCTTGTAATGCAACACATCTGGAGAACATCAGCTTGGAGAAGGCTGATACCAGTGTCCTACTTTTTGTGGGGGTTCAGCAAATGTGGAATATTCACAACTTGGACACCCAGTGAAGCACTCTTACATATATATGTATATTTGGACAACTCAGACATAAGATTTCAGGTTTATATACATCACACATGGGAAGGGTACACAGTAAGGAAGGTGGAGGAAGTGATCTAGCAGAATGACATCTGTGGGGCAGAATTCCAATTGTTTTTGGCAAAACCTTGACCTCAACACAACCTCCTTTTCCTGAAGTTTCAAACTCTAAAACTCAAGTCTTAAAAACTCAGGTCACCTGCTTATATTGTCACAATATTGTAGACTACCCTGTCCATGAAAGCTAGTGGTATCTGTGTCATGGTGGCTACAAAGCTCATTTGGGTTTTACCCAAACTTGCAGAAGTTACCTCAGGCACTGTACCTTACCTTCCAAATAGGTTCAGCACCTTGCAGAGCCCCTCCAAAGTTTGGACTAAAATCTATACAGATTTACTGCCCTTGTGACATAGGCTGATACTTCACGTCCATCTCATCGCTGTTCGCGGTCCTGCTTGGGACCGGTATGAAGTAATCTAACCGCACGTCCATTGCGGGATAAGGGGAGTTTGTCCTGACCACGTCCCCTCAACTACGCTTTAAGCAGAACGAGAGATTCCCCTCCCTGGCCTCGGGAATCTGCTCATCACACTTCTTGTTCTGAGTCAAGTGGCCATGAGGTAAGGCTCATCATGCAACGTGCCATTCTCCATCTAGTGGCAGGAGTGCGAAGTGCCATTCGCCAGTACATTCCCTATGGAGTCAGCAACGCAGTGCAGAGAGATTAAAAGACAAATGCCTGAAACTCAGGTCCGTCACACATTGAAGGCAAAGCTTCGGAGAATCGAAACATCGAAAAATGGAAGGTCGGGCTGGAAAAAAAAAGGAGAACAAAGGCATGCAATTTCACATCTCATCATGGAACGAGGACGTACGGTAACAGTCATGCCGGTATCATCCATCACGCCCGTGCGTACACGGGAACAGGGACAGAACTGCAGGAAGACCACGTGACCACGACCAACATCAACACACAATGAACTTCCTCCCAGGACGAGAATGGATGTGAAGTAACCGTCATAGTGGAATCACCAGCATTCCTGTTCTCTGTGGTAAAAATGCCATTGTCTCCTTAGAGGTTGATCATCAAGTGTTTATATTTATTTATTTATTTATATTTGTACTTGTTAACCGCCTGACTTTCCCTCAGGAAATATGTACTTTCTGTTCCATTAGGTCCCATCCTCATGCCCTGTACATACATAAACCAATGGTCTACATATTGTGTTCCATCTCCCTGAGGAAGTAGATCTTAATCCACAAATGTTTGTAGTGAAATAATTAGTTCATCTTAAAGAGACATGTTACTTTTGTTGCTGTTGTTTTTTTTTTTGTGGCGCTCCCTTAGTGAAAATGAAAAATACTACCTTCTGGCCATTCACCAAATAATAATGAGTCTTTTCTCTGCATTGCATGGTTAGCAGAAATCAATTGATTCATTAAACATCATTCATATATTGATCTGGGCTTAGATCATGTGCAAGGCAAGGAAATCTTAAATTAGGAGAAAGCTCCAGCATAAACATAATTAATTTGGATACTTAATGAAGATATGCTAGAATAAGTGCAATAATGGTGTCCTTAATAAAACCAATGACCATATTTTTTCCATCTATAAGATACTCCAAAGTATAAACTCCCCACTTTTTCAAACCAAAATTATAGAAAGAAGAGAAAGAGGAGCCCATCCGGGATGGATTGCCCCCCCTTTCCCCACCCACAAGCCAAAGATTATTGCAGCGTCCAGGGGCATGGAAGCACTTTCACAAACCCTTCCCCCCTTTTTTTACACACACACATTTTTGTGCCTGTACTTTCCCGGAAGCCTGATTGATTTCAAGGGGATTTTCCCTTCCTGCAGCCACCTTTTTCTTATGCACTGTTCCCTTGCTTGGCACCCCTTTCACCCCTCAGCACATGTTAGATTGTGGGCATCTCAAGGCAGCAACTTTTAGGCTTTCAGGACTTTCACGTAGGCTGCTGCCCCTTGCTTGACTTTCATAGGACAAGAGAGATTTTAGATCAAAGCTGAGAAGGTGAGATAGAGGAGTCTGTCCTGGAAAGATGTCCCATGTCTTTGTGCCTTGAACCTGTCGGTCATAAGCGGAGTGGGCTCTTCTTTCTCAACTTTGTTTTTAAATCTCTCATGCCAGCCAAAAACCCACTGCCCCTAGACACTCACAATCTAACACACGATGACAGACCCACATGAAAAAGGCGCAGAGCAGGCAAGGGAATGACACGTAAGGAAGGGACAGCCATGGGGAGGGAAAATTCCATTGAAATCAACCAGGCTTCCAGGCAAGTACAAGCACCTTGAAAGACAGAGAGAGGGGGGGGGTATGAAAAGTTGTTCCAGACCCTTGGTGCTGCAATAACGTTTGGCTCGTGGATGCGGAAAGGAGCCCAGACGGAAGCTGAGAAAAGGGAGCCCGTGCTGCCTGCCAACAATGTATAAGGCGGCCTTTGATTTTTAGCTTAACGGTTTTAAGAAAAAAATAGCATGTTATAAATGGGAAAATAAGGTATAATTATAATGTGACAGCACACGGTGAGCTAAGAGCTGCCTTCTCCATAATCCCTCCTCCTCCGTCCCAAACACAGGATCCACCTTAGGGCTGCCTGCTCTATGTAATATATTTAACATGACCTCTCACCCAGTAAGGGAAGTTCACTGGTCTTATGTCACAGAATTCATTGTTCACTGCCGGGAGGCCAAGCAACACCGTTCCCATAATCCAGCCATGAGCCACAGTGAACTATTAAGGAATAACTTACTTTTTCATTAGTCTCTCCAGTGTTTGTAACTTAATCGGCTGAAATCTGGGCCATAATGTTATGAACAAACAGATCACCAGTTCTTGGAACCAGCTGTTGCAGGGTGTTATATTTAAACTCATCTCTGGGTTATTTTTGATACACTATTATGGGGGAAAAAATCCGGGCCTGCGTCCAAAGTATTTTCACATTTTGGCTTGACGTGCCCTCTCTTATGTACTTTTTAAAGCAGGCAGAGAAGGCAGTTTGCAATATTACTCTGAAAAATAAATTAATTTATCAGCAGCATTACCACTGCTCACTGTTTCTTCCCAGTCTAACATCACCAACTTACCCATTTCGTAATGCATCTTGCAGAATTCATCAGCCAACATTTTCTCTACCCATGTTGACTGGGGGTGGGGCGGGGGCGGTGCCCTCTGGGCATCCCAGCAGAAAGGATAATTATTCCAAGAACTCGTTTTTGACTCCAAAGGCTATTCCATCTGAGAAATGACATTCCAAGCCTCTTTGTTATTACATTCCTGCTGCCTCTCCCTGCTCCTCCCCCAAGGCACCACCCTGACTTCTGCGTAAGTATTGAAGGACTTGGGAGCACCACAGATTGTGCTACATGAACAGAGAAACTGTGCCGTTCATTTGTATCTCCACCCAGGAGGTTCTGGGAACTGAAGGAGGCCACTGTCCTCCTAGCTCTGGCTTTTGTTTTTAGACATCCTTTCTGGAACAGACACAATGGAGTTTCCTCTGCTGCCTGCCAAAATGTGTGCGCTTGCACAGAAGGCCGATTAGCCAACTGGAGGCAAGTTCGCACACTGTTTTCTTCAGCATGTCTGTTTGGGCCCTGTATCAACTACAAGCACAGCTGGGTCTGTGAACAATGCAGTACCTCTTACCTAACATTCTGGGGTTATACAAGAGACATCGGATTCCGCTAACTCTTTCCGGGATTTATTCAGATCATGACGACAGCAGGGGTGGGAGATGCAATGTAATAGGCCTGGGCATGAGAACTAGTGATCCTCAGGAATTGCTGGAAGGGAGAGACTGTATTTTAGGCCCTGTCGTAAAGTGTGCCATGTCCTAAGAGTCACAATAGAGCTTCTCATCAGAGCTCACTTTGCTGTCTTGATGGCCATTTATCCTTCAAAGGGATGTGATGTTCTGGGAGAATACCAAAGGGTTCCCTTTCCCATTGGAAAAGTGAGCAGCCACCAACCTCCATAAATGTGTGTATTCTTTGTATAGAAAGAGACAAGTGCCCAAGCAGTGATATTCTGTAAAGCAGTTCCCTGCAGAAACAGCGAGGGCCATTTAGACTGGTACCTAGCCCTTAGGTGTTACTCCCTGCTTCCACTGACACAAACCAGGCCCAGGGAGGCATAAGACACACTTAAGGCACTGATGGCCAAACTGAGTTGTTCTTACAACTCTTCCTTTTATATCACAATGTTTTCAATATCTTGCAAATGTGATGCTCATCATTTCTTACTTGGACTTCTCTAAGCAAGAGTGCATCATCATCATCAACATGGACACTTATCTTACAGAAGTATCTTAATTCTCAGGGAACACAGTGATTCCCTATCTAGCAATGAAGATGTCCTAGGGCAGTGTTGGTAAACCTATGGCACAGGTGCCAATGGTGGCACTCAGAGCCCTTTCTGTGGGTACCCAACATAGCCCCTTCACAGCCACCTATATTCAGGTTAAATTGCTGTATTGGCATTTGTGAAAAATTAGTGGGTTTTGAATTGCACTTTGGGCACTCAGTCATAGAATCATCGAATCATAGAGTTGGAAGAGACCTCAAGGGCCATCCAGTTCAACCCCCTGCCATGAAGGAACCCCATCACAATATTTCTGACGGATGGCCATCCAGCCTCTGCTTAAAACCCCCCAAAGAAGGAGACTCTTCCACTCTCCGTGGCAGCATATTCCACTGCCGAACAGCTCTAACTGTCATGAAGTTCTTCCTAATGTTCAAATGGAATCTCTTTTCCTGTAGTTGGAAACAAAAAGGTTCACCATCACTGTCCCAGGATCTCCCAGATTACACTGTTTTTCATCTGTTGACCTTTAGAACTCGAATGATGATTAAGTATAGGAGAGACAGGGAATTCCATTAAGTAGTGATACGCTATCCAGTGCATAGTTGCAACCTCTCTTTTTAAATCATGTACCTTCCTTACTCTGGTGCCCCTCCCATATGTTTGGGGGTATAAAATACCCAGAAGTGATTCACAGCCCATCCTTCTGGTGGTGGTGCTTTGGAGCTGTGCAGCTTGCCCAAGGTTGCCAAGGTGGCAGAGGCACATAAACCCCATCCATCACACATGCTCTGGATGACCTTGGTTGGCCCCTCTCCCTAGAGGCACAACCAAGGCTCCGACTCCTGGCCCCCTGGTGCTTCGACCCATTCAGGAGCACCAAAATATAGCAAGGTTTGCTGGAAGCACAACACACAGAAAGAGTGCTTTTCTCCCAGGAGGCACAATGGGGAATCAGATTCCTAAGCTTTCTAACTCACTGAGCTCTCTGGTCAGCTTCAGCTACCCAAAGAATCTTCAGCCAAATAAAGAACTCAACTTGTTTCCCAGGGCAGAAAGCCTACAGGCACCTTCAGTTTTCACAGGTAGGATCACAGTGGAACGGAGTCATGATGCCATGGCAACGCGAGGGTAGCCGTGTGCTCTGGTTTACAGAGGAACCTCCTCCATTTGGAAGCATCTTGGGTTTGAAATATGGTGCCATTCAAACTCAGTTCAATGAAAATAAACACAGGGGAGTGCAAAGGGCGAGGAACATATCCAACAGTGGATAGCAGACAGAATAGGCACCCAGGTTGACTGGAGAGATGTATCATGTTTCCATTTAAACTCCAGTGATTATGCCCCAATTTACATGTGTACACCAACATAAGATAGGAGATTTTAATGCAGAATGGGCTCTGAACACACACAAAGATTCTTTCCATTGACTTAGGCTTGTGCTGGGCAATGTGTGTGTTGTCCCTCTTCCATATGTTTTTAGACTGCAACTCCACCCCTCCCCCTTGCCCTAGTCAACATCATCAGTTGAGACTAGGACTCACAATCCAGCAATACCTGTAGGAGCAAGCGTTGGTGATTTCGGGGTTAGACAATTGCAACACTCTCTACATGGGGTTGCCCTTGACTCTCCTTCGGCAATTGCAGCGGGTACAGAATGCAGTGGCCAGACTGGTGGCGGGTGTGCACCGGTTCAACCACATTACCCCAGTTCTGGCTCGTCTGCATTGGTTGCCCGTTGTGTCCTCAATCAGATTCAAGGTCTTGGTTTTAATTTATAAAACCCTCCATGGCCTGGGACCTGACTAGCTGGCAGAGTGGATCCCCCAGCAGTCAACATCGGCCCAACCGACCAGGTTGTCATGGGAGCACATGCTGCGGGTAGCCACACCCAGGGAGGCTCGAAAAACATCCACCGGGACTCGAGCATTCTCTGTTGCTGGTCCAGTTTTGTGGAACCATCTCCCCAGCGAAGTGCGCCTTGCACAGTCCCTGCCAGCCTTTAGGAAAGCATTGAAGACCATGCTCTTCCGAGAGGCGTTTGGTGACTTAATTTAATTAATTTTTTCCCCCACCATCTGCCATTTGCCTTTTTTGCGTTTTATTGTATGCTCAAGAGTTTTTAAATTGTTATATTTACATTGGTTTTGACTTTGTTATATATTTGTTTGCTGTGAACCGCCCAGAGTTCCTTCGGGAAGATGGGCGATATACAAGTCTTAAAATAAATAAATAAATACATAATAAATACCTTCTCAAACTGTTGATCTCTCTCCCAGCCCTGTATATTCTGACTGGCATGGGCTCTTCAACAGAGAACATTCTTATGGCCACAACCCGATCCATCCCTTGGCAATTGCCAGGGGATGAACCTGGGACCCTGGCATATAAAGCAGATCCTCTGTAGCCTTTCCCAAAGCATTCACGGGATTTCCTCTTAGGAAACACAGCTGTCATTCACACTGATAAATGAGATGCATAAAAATATGGGGATAAACACAAGTCAGGGCCAACTCGGCCCTTGGCTTTCAAAGAGAACTATGCTCAAGTTTAGTCTCAGCACAGCCCATAGTCTATTCTGTTTCATTATTTTGGACAGTCCAGGTTTGGGCACATCAGGGGGGAAAGTGTGGTAGCATTCTTTGTGGCTTGCACCATATGAGAGTGGAGGTGGAGAGGTTGCATGGTTGAACAATTTCCAGTTATCTCCCTTCACATTTTTCTGGTTTAAAAAAGTGCAACTATAGTAAGGGAAAAATTCTGGTTAGCAGTCTTGAAGGCTAGAGATGATGAGCACTGGAGGCAAGGGGGTGACAGCAAAGGCTAAATGGTGAGAGGGTGACAGCAGTGCAGGCTAGGGGCATTCCTCCCTCCCTCACAGCCTGGCTCATTTCTTCTTCTTCTTCTTCTTCTTCTTCTTCTTCTTCTTCTTCTTCTT
>JAHTLZ010000015.1:27055545-27096381 GCA_023846285.1 Phrynocephalus versicolor | reverse complement strand
TCTTCTTCTTCTTCTTCTTCTTCTTCTTCTTCTTCTTCTTCTTCTTCGTCCTCCTCCTCCTCCTCCTCACTGTCACCACCACCATCTTGGGATGGCACCTGGATGTTGCCTGGCAGGATCCCAAGATGGCGGTGGTGGTGGAGGAGAAAGAGGTGAGCAGGGCTGGGAGAGAGGGAGGGAGGGAGGAGAGGGACCCCCAGCAGCCCACCATTGCCACCCCTGAGGCCCGGGCAGATGGCCCTGGCCCACACGGCTGGCAACCCTTTGCCTGGGCTGTGGTGGTGGGAGTTCCTGGCCTAAGCTGTGGCTGACGTCCTGGCCTCTAGACCTCACCACGGGCCCAGCAGTTCCGAGCAGTGGCCTCCGGCCTGCACAGCAGGCCCGTGCCTGGCCTCTAGACCTCACTGCAGGTCCTGGCCACTGTGGCCACCAGCTGCCAGCCAAAGCAAATTTCCCCATAGGAAATAATGGAAACTAGGGTCCCAGAATGAATTATCAAAATTTTCATTATTTCCTATGGGGAAATTTGCTTTACAGTACCAAAAGTTCTGTATTTTGGTTCATGAATATGTTTCCAGAACAGATTATGGTCATAAACCAAGGTACTGCTGTACATGATTAGTGGATTCAGTTTTTTTGGAGGACCAACAATAAATTCATTCCAGTTTTTAGCCTGAACTTTACTGGCACTCTCCCAAGCTCTGAGAGAGAGAGAGAGAGAGAGAGAGAGAGAGAGAGAGAGAGATTTCAGCACCTAGGAGAGCTCCTGAAAAAAGTCACACCAAAGAAGTGGAATGGTGAAATCAGCTTCACCACCAGTTGCCACCTGTATATAAATTTGCTCCCTGACTTCTTGTTGACTTCTGTATTTCTTTTGGCTTGCTGATTGGGGCTCTGGCTAAGACAGAGAAAGGCTGGATCTTGTTAAACCAGGAATAGATTTATCTCTGATCAGATGGTTTTAGCCATGCTCCTTTTCACCTGAACTCTTTGGTCTGTTACATTAAAGTTTTAACATTTTAGGAACTATTGTAAGGAGGTATCCAGTACTTTGCTTTTTCTTTAAGTGGTTGACCTCCCTGATCTCCACTTGGGCAAAAACACTCTGAGAGACTGATGAGAACTACATCAGAAGAGCATTATACTTGCAGGCATGAAAAAGATACCAGCCTTTGCATTTTTTTAAAAATTAACTTTGCCATGCCTTCAAGATGGGGCAAGATACAAGCTCAAATTACATGAATATATTTTTAAATGGTACTCTAAACATAAATCTAGGTGCTTGCCTTAAAGGGAAGAAAGGCAAGGGGAGTGTGGTGATGCTTGAAGCAGGGGACATTTCTCTTATGCACCAGCCACAATAGGAGGGTTTTATTTGAGTTTTGTTACAAGACAGGTCAAACCACAAGCTCACTATCCATCTCTCCAACTTCCTCGATATCTCTGGCTTCCCCAAATCTAGAATCGGACGTGGATGCCCACAATATGTTTGCTACAGATCCTGTTGCTTAGAAATCTATTGGTGAAACAAGGGAGGTGTGAAAAGCCATATGTTCACACTGAGATGATGGACAGCACCTTAGCTCCGGCTGCCACCCTCATGAAGGGAAACTAGATCTGCTGAGAAAGGGGAAACTTGAGGGGACCAGCCCGTCTCTTGCCCAACGTGGCTCTCTGAGACATGCCCCTCCACATCTCCAGCACAGATTGGTTGCACTGTTTTCAGCCCTGTTACAGATCCTCTTTGGTCCACGTGCCTTGAGCCAACGCCAGCCGTTGGGAAAAGGACCCTGGAGGCTGAAAGCTTTCCAAGTAGTCCCTTCTATTCCTAGCACGGATAGTTTTCCACGAAAGCGATACCCTTGTTTGTTCATCGAGCTTCCTGGAAGTAAGAACAGCATGTAAAATAAGAGGAGCCTTGGAGCTCCTTGGATCTGCCCTCCAGGCTTTAACCCAGGTAGGAACTGCCAAATACATTTCATCATCAAACAGGAGAACATCCATCAGGCTGTGAAGGGAAAGGTGTGGCTGGCAGGAGCGAAGAGGTGTGATGTGAAGAGAAATGGTTCTGGCTGAGTGCCTGATGCAAAGGATGCCCAGGTTCATTCCATGTTCTGCAGCAGACTTAGACTAGCACCAGAACCTTAGTTCCACACTAGCAATAGGAGAGGGGCCCCCTCCCATCTGAGTGGGGCAGCAGGTTGCTTTAGGGAGTGCAGGCCAGGCAATGGGGGGGGCACAGCCCTCTCAGTTCTCTAGGGCACTCTGAAGGAATGGCTATGGGACAGCCACTACTACACCTGAATGCCTGCTGCAAAACCATAAATACTCCCTTGGGTGCCCCAGACAGAGTGACAAGTTAGCATACCTGGGTCTGAGCATGGAGCAGTCCTCTTGGCTTTCATGCAGAGCTCGCTTAATTCCGCATTTCCTTCTGCCCGGGGATTGGTGTCTGGAGCATTACATGCACCTGGGACGGGAAGTCTGATATTGTTTCAGCGGTCAATGCCAAAGGGCAGGTTTGCCCTTTTCAAGCAGCTTATTTGTTTTTTTTCATTCATTCATTCATTCATTCATTTCCCAATAGGTTTTAGCACCCAGGTCAAAGCCACCCTTGACCTATTTTGGGTACAGTACTTTCCTGCAGTCTAAGGTAACTGGGTCAGTCCAATAATACTGACTCGGAGGAAAAAGAAAGGCAGACATGTCAGAACGGCAGATGGAACAAGTTTCAGGCACTTGGACAAGTTTTATTTAGCGTAAACTTTTATGGGGAGCTGCCCACTACTCATCAAGTGAGACTACTGAGTACATTTCCAGATAGTGCTTTCAGAAAACACCTCTGCATTGAAAAGATAAAGACAGGCAGCTGTTTACATGTCTCCTTTTGTACTTTTAAAAAATGGGTTGTGTAAAACACAGAAGCTCCATCAGAAATCCAAGGCAGCTGGAATAGGTTTAATTTGGGCTGTGAAATTAGAGAGGAACCTGAGCCTAGGATTCATTTCAGAAAAATAGAAGCAGAATCATTCACTCTTTACAGCTTCAAAGCCACTAATTAAATCATCAAAGGCTATATCATTTAGAGGTTTGTTTTTGTAGTTACATCCTATTTACAAGTTTTGAATTTAGCATTGGTTAAATAGACAATCACTGCAGCCCAGAACAGTCCCTCCCAATCAAACAAACTATGGGCAGCATGCAAGGTTGCAAACAAAACTCCATCACATCTCACCCTCTCACTGCCACAAAGCAACAGCAGAACAGTGTGTGTATGTGTGTGTGTGTGGGGGGGGGGACACCATTAATTTCAGGACCAGGGAAAAAGAGGAAGAAGAAGGGGGAGAGAGATAATCTGGAAAGTGTAAAGTTAAGATGGATGTTTATTTCATATTTCCTTTTCAACAGA
The DNA here is from genome assembly GCA_023846285.1 of Phrynocephalus versicolor. Lineage (NCBI taxonomy): Eukaryota > Metazoa > Chordata > Lepidosauria > Squamata > Agamidae > Phrynocephalus > Phrynocephalus versicolor. The sequence continues at coordinate 27,092,972 of JAHTLZ010000015.1, read as the reverse complement.
AATAGTTATCTGGGAGTTGAGTCATGGACACTGGACTTCTTTTCTTGTGGGACTGAAACACTTCACTACTCATCCAAGCAGCTTCTTCAGAAACATTTCTATCCCACAAAAAAAGATGTCCGGGTGCCATGACTCAACTCCTGGATAACCTTACCTGGATGATTGAGAATCTCCACAGATACCAGAACTGGTTGGGTTCTCCTTAAATAAAGCTATTTTCTTTGTTGGTGGTTGGTTGGGGAGAGGGCAGGGAAAGAGAGAGAACTGTGTGGAATTCCAGAAGTGGTACCTCGATTTAAGAATGCATTGGTTAAAGAAAAACTCAGTGTAAGAAAAGAAATTATTGGAAATGGGGATGCCTTGGTTGAATAATTTGTTTCAATGGAATGCCCCAGTTTTTTTGCAAACTGGATAGAAGTGTGTTGGCAAAATCTATACACAGAGGCATAAGGTAGTTTCCTTTAAAGTTTGTCTTTAAATCCACCACATATAAAGAGCAGCAAAGGCATAAAATAGTTTTCCACAAGAAGGCAACAATAGGCAGAAAGGCAAGTTCATGAAATAATGTGAAAACAGTCACTTCTTCTGCACTTGTCTTTCAAAAATATTCCCCTCTTTTTTTGCTAAAAGCCGCTTCTTCAGAAGTGGGGTTTAGTGCTTGTTTGAAGGAAAGATTTTCCAGATACCCGGAAGAAGCTTTGCATAGAAAGAGAAAGAAGCATTTTTCTCATGACACACCAAATATTTACAGCTTTTAATGTACGGCACCAACAGCTCCACCTTCACCATAGGGAAGGTCTTCCCTCCGTTTGTGGGCCACAGTCGCTGCCTCTTCTGCATTTCCCCTTCAAGGAAACTTTACCCTTATTAGGGTCCCTTTATCTGGAGGATTTCAACTTGATAAGCTGAAGCACTTATCAAGTTGTCTTGCTGCAGTGTAGTGGAACCGCATGTTCCATCAATCAGTGGGTTACGCCAATAACCTTGGGTGTGCCATAGGTCCTCGTCTCTCTCTATGAAAATTCCCATAGCCTTTTCAATATTGCAGTGTTGCCATACTGAAATAAATCAATGTTGGAAATCTTTGTGGTGAATTTTTTTTCTATAAGAATAATTGCTACTAAAAATAACCACGGTGACCTCCCCAACACACAGAAAACACTTCGTGACAGCACCGCCGCCGCCACCCGGGTGTCACAACTCACTGATTGGGAGCCGGTGTTCTGGTCACAGTCCTGAAACATCTTTGCCCTTTTCATGGTCTTCCACAAAGCAGGTTTTACAATATGCCGATTGTTTTCCAAAATAAACACCCCGTGCTGCTGTTTCAGTGGCAACGAGCACCCAGAGCGACCCTGGGCTGACCACTAATTGTGCCAAGACCAGCAGCATTCATGGACAGGATGATTCAAGGAGAAAGCTGACAACAAGAGATGAGCTGCTTTGAATGGTCCCTTTCTTTCATTGTTTTGAAATGTACGGATTGCTCATCAATGTGCCGGTAGAAGAGGCCAAGCAAACATCTTCATCTGTGCCGTGGGAGGTGAAATGGAGAGAGACAGCATTGACATTCTGCCCCCTTCCAGTTTTGCTGGAACAACGTGTTTGTTAACTAGGTGGAGAAGGGGTGAAGGGGGGGATTAAGCAGGACAAAGGAATCAGCTGGCAAACCCTTTGATATATGGAGGCCACCACTTCTCATTAATTATAGACACTGGGATGGTGCTTCTCTTTCTCTTTTCTCTTTTTTAATCAGAATGCACTGCAAGCTTTCAAGTGTCACAGGCTTCCTGCTCAAGCCAAAGGAATGGCTGAGTTGGAGCCAGGCTTGAAGTGCAGCCTGAAAATTAACAGGGAAGAAACTTCATTGGCTGCTAAATGCACCATTGATGGCTGATGATGCAGAAAACACAGCACCCAGCCCTGGGCAGAGCGAAAGGCCAAAAGCCAGTATACCCATGCGCACACCCACCCAGGCATATGCATGGATGGAGGCAGGCAGGCAGGCAGGCTGGCAGCTGTATAAGCAGCCATTCAAACATCCACATATACACAGGCAGTCTGGAGGGATGGTTATTATTACTCAGGTACCTCCTCCACTCTTCCTTCATCCGCTCAGCAACTCAACGTTTTCTGAGAAAACAAACCACCTCTTCAGAACATTTGTTCTCTCTTGTTCTCTCCCCCCCCCCAACACACACACCACCACATTTCCAACATACAATAATAATAGTCATGTGCCATCAAGTCAATTCTGAGTCATGGCAAGCCTTTCCAGGATTTTCTAGCTAGGGAGTTCTCAGAAGTATTTTCTCATTCCTGTCTTCTTGGAATGCCTCCTGGGACTGTGTAACTTGCCCAAGGCCACACAGGCTGGTTCTAGTCCTGAGATACACCATGGGGAATCAAATGCACAATGGTCTCATTCCTTCACACAAGATATGAGGCTAGGATTTCTGCAGTAAGGCAATGTGTAGCCTGGACCCTTCACCTCTGGCCATTTGTTATCACTGCCCTTCTTGCTCCCTCCTTTCACAGGAAAGAAGTTATTGAATTCCCCCAGCTAGTGTTGGCATTGTGCAAAAATAAAATGAAAACAACCCACAAAACTGCTACCGTTTCATGTGGAAAGAAATGTGCACCCTTTCAGCAGCTGGAGAGGGAAGGGCATGTTTCTTGGAGTAGGGCGTTAATGTTTTTAACAGTCCCTGCCAATGTGGTCGTCCTGAAAAATACCTGCAAGGGGAACGTGTTGCTGACCTTCCCTGTTGGACGAGAGACTGCATCACTCACTTGCCACCTGTCACTCACTCTGAACATTATAAGAAGAGTGTTCATGCAGCTCATTACAGGATTCTTCCGATAGCTCAGTGATGTGTAGTTGCAACAATAACCTGGCCTGCCAGGTGTAGGCGCAGCCAGGAAGCAGCAGCCAAAGGAAGGCAAGAGAAAATGCCCTTTCTTCCATTACAGAATTGCAGCTCTGTCTTCTCACTGGCAGCCTTGGCACCTGAGTTTCCTTTCGATACAGTAGGGAAGTCATCAGGTACAGCAAAGGCTGCTATATAATCCGCACCTCCTCTCAGCAATTCATCCCCCTATTCACAGGGTTGACAATTTACTTTTAATTCTGCTTCATAGCACAGCTTGGAAAAGTTGCTTCTTCTGATCCCAGAACAGCTCTGGGAACATAGCATTTTATAGGGAATTTCTTCTGCCCGCCATTACATCTGGGCAGCCAAGTTGCCATCATATCAGAACTCAGGATCCCATGCATAGCCCACTCCACTGTGATTACCAGCATGTGGGGCTGACCTTGGCAGTAAGCCAGAAAAGTAAGGGAAAGTCCTTCCTGCTTCCCTGCCGTGGCCAATTCTGACACTGCACCTTGCAAATGTGTATAAAAAGGCAAAAGTCAAAGTCAAAGAGCACTCCCCTTCCCACAAGAGAATGGCAGTCCTGGAAAATGTTTGTCAAAATGATGCTAAATGTACTCAAAAACTGTGAAGATAATTGGGTGTTCTCTATTACATCTAAGTAATGCGAACAGAAAATTACTTTCTCTATCCATCCCTATTAGGTATAATACTATATAGGGGGAAAGAGCATTTATCAGCCTTAGGCACTTACATCTAGGACTTAAATCAGAAAGTGTGATGTTATTTTAGAACATTTAAATAGCACATCTTTAACTCTCCTGCAATGACACTGAAAAAACAAGTTGTCATATTACCAATGGAGAACTATGTGCAGAACTATGTGCTTCGTCTCAGTGGACTAACCCGTGGGCTTTCCTTGGAAAAAAAACACGCACACACAAAAGCACCAATACATGTGCCCTGAAGTTTCATTTACAGCATTCTGAGTTGACCACAACTTCTGTTGCCATTGGCAGCTAACATTCAGTCACTGCACTAGAACTAAGATGTGGGGGGGGGCACATTTCAGTTCAGATCAAAGCGCTATTTGTTCCAAGGTGTTGGTGGACCCTCATCATCATTTGAACATGATGACACTTTCCCCCCATGATTCTGTACATGATCTTCATTCATCTTCTCCAAAGCTTCAGTCTCAGCTAAGAAGTCCACCTCATTGTCAGCTGCAAAATTTAAGCCCGAGACAGCATTGAAGAGCTCTCGTTCATTGAGTGCTTCAGATACAACCGCATTTCTGGAAGAACTGTGAAACATTCCTACAGTCTCTGAACAAGAACTCAAGTCCATGAGAATGAGTTGGCTCTACAGACTGACTAACATCAATTAACCAGACCTGTCCCTTATGCCATAACATGTTGTACTCACTCAAGTCAGCGTGCACTAAACCACATTCTTGATACAATTGCTGCCTGCATCATATGAAGAACCTGATTGTAGGCCTCCTTCATATCTTCACTATTGAGTTTAACTTCTTTTAGTTTTGGAGCTGGGACTTGATCCTGACCAATGAATGACATGACCAAGACATGCTTCTTAAGGCTAACCACTTCTGGACAAGGTATGCCTGCCTTCTGCACTCTTGTTAAATTGTGCATTTCTTTCTCAGCCCACATGCGAATTATCTTTCGTGGATTGAGTTTGCTGAAGCGATCTTTAAATCTATAGTCATCTTTGATATACTTATCATGATTCTTAAATTCATTGAGAGTTGTTTTAAACACCATTATGGCACATTCAGAAGGTCCTTCCGAATCTAAGTAATGCAAGGTGTTGATAATTACATCTAAAAATTTTGTAACTATTACAAGCACCTATGTAATTTGTAATGAGCTATTTCAAAATGTGGTCCTATAATTCCCCATTCAGCAGAGCCAGTGCTGGTAGTGCAGGGTTTAATGCAGAGCCTCTTAATTACCCCTTGATCATCATATTTTATGGCTCTATTTAGGATTTAGGAAAAACTTTGCTAAATGTTATTTCCTTCTGAGTCAGTATTATAGATGTTTGGCATTCAGGCAAGGAAAATAATTATTTCCCTTTGATTTTTTTGTGTTTCTTTTTTTTTGGGGGGGGGGAGAAAAGCTGCTGTCAGATGATAGCGTGTGATATACATACAGTACATACATATACCTTTATTGGCATTAAAACAAAGAAAATAGAACACAACCAAAGCAGTGATGGTAAAACATTGTCAGGTAAAACAATAGGTAAAAGGCCAAAAAGGGGATACACTCTCATTTCTTATTAATAACAGCTACTAGAAACTCTGCAACTTGTAAGGTGACCCATTCAGAATTGTCACAAAGTAAAAAGCTTGTGTATTCCTCTGGAGGGCCAGGGAACATAGACATAATTGGGTCTAAAAACTCTTTGCGTAACCTAGTATGGGCAGGGCAACGGCACAGTATATGAGGGACTGTGTCCGGTTCAAGATGGCAAAATTTACAAAGCCTCTGGGATGATGGTATACCCAAGTATCTTCCTGAGAGTACTGAGGAGGGGAAAATATTGAGTCTGGCCAACATGAAAGCACGTCTCTTATTTGGATTAATTAGCTTGCGGAAATAACAGAGATCATGGCCAAAAACCAGGGGTAAGTTAAAGAAACGTGGAGAGCAGGTCCAATTTAGATTAGAGGAAAGTAATTCAGTTTCTTCTTCAAATAATTTTGCCTTAATGGTCAGGTAAGCTCTTTTAAAGTCAAAGTTGGCAAAATAATCAAGAGTAAAGTCTAAGTTGTGAAGTTTGTTTACAAAGAGGGAATCCCAGGTGGAAGTAAAGGGGTCCTTTAAAAGGTCGGAAAGTAAGGAACCGGGGGAAGAATTATAATGGAGGGCTAACCAGTATTTGATGGCCCGAGACCATGCCACAGTGGAAGGTAAGTGAATGCCGACTCAAGGATCATGGTTGAAAGTTTGATTGTGTTGGGAACACCTAGCATATGCCTTAAAAAGGAGGCAAGTACTAGGTCTATTTTTGTGGAAGCCGCCTTGATCCAAATTGGAACTCCATACAGAAGCTGACTCAGGGTCTTTGAAGAACCTTGAGGGCTGCAGGTACATACTGGTTGCCACTATGGTAATGAAAACGGGATACTGCATTCAAATAGAGTTTGGTTGAAGATATTGCCAAGTCTCTATGGAAATTCCATTCTAATCGGTGGTGGAAATTTATACCTAAATATTTGAATGTTTTAACTTGTTCGACTGGTCTGCTGTCAATGCTCCAGGATAGCGGTTTCCATAGATGAGAAAAAACCAATATTTTGGTTTTTTCGGAGTTGATTATTAGATCATTAGATATACAATAAGAATGGAAAGCAGATAGGAGATGGCGTAGCCCGATTTTGGAGATGGAAAGAAGGACTGAATCATCAGCGTAAAGGAGAATTGGTAATGGGGAGTTACTCAAACAAGGGGCGTACTTATCACAATGAGATAGTTGAGAACGTAAATCGGCAAGGAAGAGATTGAATAGTTGGGGCGCTAGTATACAGCCCTGACGGACACCTTTGGATATAGTAATCTTTTCAGAAAGGGAGCCCTTGCGGTTTATACAGACCCGACATGAATTGGAGGAGTGAAGATTCCTAATTAAGAAAAGCAGTCAGGAGTCAATTCCCCAAGAAGCAAGTTTATGCCATAATAGGTTCCTATTGATAGAATCAAACACACCTCTCAGATCGATGAAAGCAGCATAGAGTTTCCCTTTAAAGTGAGAAGAATATTTTTCCGCAAGGAAAGACAGCAAAAAGTGCATGGTCTAAAGTGGATGATCCTGGACGGAAACCGATTTGTTCATTGCCGGGAAGGCACTTCGCCTCTGCCCAGGCTACTAAACGTTTGAGAAGGAATTTTGCATAGAGTTTACCTATCGTGGAAAGGAGACTAATAGGCCTATAGTTGGACGGTGATGTAGGGTCGTCCTTTTTGAAAATTGGTACTAAAATAGAAGATAACCATGATTCTGGGAAAATCCCAAAATGGTTGATCAGGGTAAATTGTTTAGCCAGGAAGTGTGATATATAAAGTTTTTGGAGTTTCCATTTTAATTCCTTTTTCATCTTAGTGCAAAAAAGCAATACTGTACTCTTTTGTAGAGGCAGCCTGTGAAATGACTGTGATGAGAGTGTGAAGAGTTAAATTAAAAACCACAATACACTTTGTTTAACCATACCAGACTTCTTGTTTAAACATGCTCAAGGGGAGAGGCTTTCAAAACACAGCTTGAATCGTGATGTCAGCATGTTCAGGGCAGAAAGGTTTTGATTGGTGTTGTTTACCACACGCCTAGGGCTCAAAGACACACGTGAGAGTTGCTGGTCACCAGCTGGGGAACATTCCAAGCACATGTGGTGCCCTGTCCCAGCTGGGCGATGGGTTTCATGCGCCTCTTGGATGAGCCTGCTCCCCGTATAGTTAAGAAGCACTACTTTTGGAACTTCCTGTTGAAAGTAGTTCTGAAAACCTACAATATGATTGAATAGTACCTGTAACACCCTGGGCGAACTTGGCTACTATAAATGAAACATCCCCTTCATCGTGTGTGTTGTGTCATTACAGTCGTGACCGACTCTTTGTGACCCCATGTCCATGGAGTTTTCTTGGCAGGAGTACTGGAGTGGCTTCAAAACAAACATGCCGATTTTAATAGAAAACTATAAGATTTAGAGACAACTAGCTAAATCCAGTAATTATTTCAACCACAGTACATGGTTTTAAGTCAGTGTAATCCCTTTGATTACCATGGAGCTGAATTGGCTTAGATTGGAGTTCCTCAGCTTAACTGAATTGTTTGTTTACCAGGGAAGAAATAGCTGTGTTGGCAGAAGCATCTTTTGAAGTGGTATTTATAGGCATATAGGCATTATGTATGAATGTGCAGAAAAATTATCAAATGTGTCCAAGTGTATTTAATTTCAAGATCTGTTTCTCTCTCGCATTCTCTCCTTTTTACAAAGTTGGATGTTGGTCATCAAAATGATGAGAATTCTCTTTTCACAGAAGGTAGGAATTAGTAAAGGTATACATACAGTATGACTGACCAAGTAATTTCTGAAGATGTAGCCATTTTAGCCTTGTCTGAAGATGCTGGCAAAAGAGAAAGAAACGCAGAAGCAAAAATGTGTGGTACTTTCAAGACTAGCAGTTTGATTTCAACGTGAGCTTTCACGGATCAAACCTCACATCTTCAGCTGTGCGAAAACATTTCCCACGTGTTGAGATTCCATGGTGGACAGATTCATGGTGCAGTGAGGATACAAATAAAGTGACAATTGTTTGTTAAGACAGGAAACACACTATCAAGCTATTAATCAAGAGCTCCTACCTGGAGCTGTATGTAAACACACTTGGCTGTCACAGGAATGCTAAGAGATGTTTCTAAGCAACAACCTAAGCTAAACACACTTGACTGTCACAGAGTTGTTTCTGGGTCAGAGATCAGAGTCTGCCAAGTGTTTTATACACATAAGATATTTCAGAAAGCTGGGTCATTAATACATGCAGCTTGCTAAGTAGCCTTGATCTCTATACAGGCCTTCAGAGAGGCACTGGAACTTGTTTATGTACCCAGTCTCTGCTGTTTCCCCTTTCAGTCTCACTTTGTAATTCCTTTTCACTACAAAAACCTGTTACAGAGCGTCCTGTGAGGTTGAAGTGTTCCAAAACTAGATTGGCTGGATTCGCCGCTCTTCCTGATGCCAGATCTGTGTCCCCCTCATTCTTTTCCTCAGAGACTGTCCTCTAGAGTATGGAATAGTTCACATCAGCAGGGGGAACAAGTCAATTGGCCCCTGATGTTGTGGCTGACATTGTTAGGGACCTTAATGATACCGCCAGTGTAGCTATGGGAAAACAATTGGAGCCTTGGTTTGTGGACCTTGTTCATTTCTTTCTTTCCATGTCGTGAGCTGTACGCAAGTATGTCGTGATCTGTATGCAAGTATGAGCCAACCCCTCTCAAACCAGGGAGAAAAGAAGATTGTTGTCCAGAATGGGCTCCAGGTCACTGGTGATATGTGGTCTCAGCTAGGAATTGTAAGGGCTCTTCTGGGGGCGTCTTGTAAGAGGTTGTTCCTGATACCCATCTGGCTTTGTCATTTAATGTCAGGCACTAGGATATCAGTCATGGCCAAGAGATATTTCATGTGGAATCCTGAAAAATGATGATGTTATGTTGATACAGGAATAACTTTTCTGTATCAGCAAGTTACATATCATGTTGAATCTTTGGAGGATGTAATTTTAAGGTGTTGTTTAGGCAAGCCTTCATAACTCAGTAATTTTCCATTGCATATTTTAAAACAATTTTAAAAAACATATGCAGTGGAAAATTACTGATCCGGGGCATGCAAATGGCAGGGGTACCTTCTGCAAGTGATTTTAGGGAACCCCTTGAAATTTGGAAAGGCTTGGGGTTCAGTGAATGGAGCTCCAAAAGAGGTGTGAGACTGATTAATTGAAGGAATGTGTCAAGTGCACTTTACCAATTACGTATAGGGTTAATTTACAGCTTCCCCTCTCTATGGTAAAGCTTTGATCCACACTCAAACCAAACCTTTCCAAATTTTAAGGGGTTACAGGGCAGAATTTGAGGAACTTGAGGAAGCTCCCCTGCCATTTCCTCTAGAACGAATTGTTTCTTTTTAGAGGTGGGCAGGGGGGAATGGCATTTTGTTTCATTTTGTAATGAAACCCTGGCTGGCATTTCGTTTAATTTCAAAACGTTTCATAACCTTACGACATGAGGAAACAGTGTGTCATTTTTCATAAGGCGCCCCTTCCGTAATCATCACCGTCACTACATCAGCTGGTCATGAAAAACCATTTCTATATTCCAACAGGCACTGAGGAACTTGTACAAGGCTTCTCATCCCCACCCGATGTGGCAAGTAAGCTGGGGAAGTACTAACTGGGGAGATCATTTTGGCTCCATTGGTGGGAATGGGGTGGGGCAGGGAGTCTGGAGCCTGGCCCGACTCTCATCTGCATTTACAAGAATGTGACGCCATCCCTTGCCTTCCAAAATCCTGAGGCATGCCCTTGGGACAGAATTGTAGTGCTTTAACAATCACATAAGGGCAATTATGCAAGCAGTAGGAGGCAGCTGTTATCATGTGTGCAATCATCTGCTCTTTGCACAATTGGTTGCATGATTGACAGCTGAAAATAGTGCAAAAAAATGTCTGCAACATTGTGCTTAAACCCCCTGGCCTTGAGATTTTGGGCTTGGCTTTTAAAGAACGGATCTGATATCCAAAGATCCAGAAGGTCACTTGAGACCACCCTTCCAGTTTTATGTCCCACTTCCATAGGATGCTAATAAATCCAGCCAAAAAGTAGATTTTCCTTCCATCTCAATGGCTAGTTCACCACAAAGAGGAAAGAGTTCATTTTTAAAATCTCTTGTTTTTAGTCACCTGGAGGCACAACACAGCCTGGAAGGAATCCAGTCATTTTAGTGTGTCTCCTACAGAGTGTACCATTGGTACAGTGGAATGTGTTTTTGGAATAACATAAGTTGATTAATGGTGTTCAGTGTGTTGGAAGGAAAAATAATTAGAAAATGTTTTGTAAGCACCACATGAATATAATTTGTGGGCAGAAAATTTCAACCAGCCTGTCAACATCACAAATGACTCATGTACTACTCCGCTAAAAGATAGGAAGATCACACCAAAACGCTGCCAGAATAAAGTAATAGCTGTATTTCAGTCAATAAACATCATTTCACTCCTGAATTACTTGAGTTTTGAGACTCATCAGAATAGGGAACTCATTCCAGGTTTTGCTCAAGAAGGAAAAAGATTGAGGCATTATAGCATAATACATTACTTTGGTGTAAAGAGGAAACAAGCTCACTTCCCAGGGTCCATCTGGAAAGGGCTTTATCTGAATCACTGCATCTCTCTCTCTCATCTATCTATCTAGCTAATGTTTATCCCATTTTGTCCTGTTTGTCATATTGGTATCCCAAAATGACCCAAGTATGAGAATAATAAGAATGTGCCGCCTGCGGGGATGGAAATGATGGCGAAGCAGGCAGAGAAGAGACAAACAACTGAAAGATAGGAAAAGACTTAATAGAGTGGGTTGATGTGAAAGAGGTTAGGAGCAGAGTGATACAACCGGTTCAGGAGAGTCCAGTGATGGAGAGTTACTGGTTGATTGATGTAACTATAGACGAATGGGAGAAGAGAATGGGAGGGAGAGCGTTGTTAAAAGAGGGGTACAGGAACAAGGGGACTCAGACAGAACTGGGCGGGCAAGATGTCAAAGTTCAGACAGAAGGAGGCAAGATCCTAAGATACGCGGATCAAGGAACACAAACCAAGAATTTAGACCATCTATTGACATTGGATTGCCGCTCCCGACACCCGTAACTGTGACAGCAAGTCCGATAAGGAAGACTAACACAGTGACCGTAGCCTGGGGAGGAGAGGCTATATCAAAATGGATGCCTGGATGGGGCTGGGAGACCCAATTGAATGTGGTGAAGCACCATTGCTGCGGGACCATATGCTATGGACCCATGCTGCTGAAGAGTCCCCATCCCTCCAAATAAGTACGAACCCATTTCTCAATGGAGGCGACATACAAAATCCCTCAGGAGCCAGGACTTATTCTTTTATTAATGTTAATACTGTTGAAACAAATGTTAAAGAAAATATGCCCACCTATGGTGTGAATAAAAATTTGATGTTTTGGGGAAAAGCCTTTGGACTTTTGTGGCCGTTCTTCATCGGAACCGTTCCTGGTCTTAACCAAACCCTCACACCAAGGTGGCTTACAACTTTAAAAACATAACACGAGACGCTAAAAACAGTAAATCAATCAGATATTACTGCCTGCCCCTAGTGATTTATTCCAAGGAAACTAAGGATGAGCAACAGTGCCTTCCCGATTAGACCATGTTTCAAATCCATAGAGCATAGAAGTATGTAGAATAAAAGCTGCTGGTGGCAACCGGCTTTTGTAGCATTCCCCTTGCCTCATTGGGGAGGGACTTAAGTTGCTCACCACCACCACCACCGCCCCATTCTTTTAGGTCAAAATAACCTTCCCATAAAATGGAGAGGAGAGCAGGAGTGTCAGCTGTCTATCTAATCATGGTTTGGCCTTCCCTTGAGTTAGCAGCTTCACTGCCGCTCAGCAAAGCCGTGAACCAACCCAAGTAGTATTTTTCCATGGTCTCTCCTTCGCCTCCTCTCCCTCCCCTCTACTGCTGTTTCAGTTTGCGGTTATTTAATCTCACCCCAGTGCTTCAGAATCAGCCCCCTTTGAGCCTTTCATGGAGAGGGGTGTCTTTTTTATGCTTGCTCTCTGGAGCTTAACGTTTCAGGGGCCTCGCAGCCGCCAGGGTGTTAGTTTTCGGACTGGGAGTCACTCAGTGAGTGGGAGGGGTCCTCACAGTGAAGGGAGCGCACTGACATCATGCCATGGATCCAGCTGCCAAAGCGTTCTTATGCTCAGTAACTTTCCTTTTGTCAACAAGGTTGGTTGCCAAAGCAAGAACATTCACTGCTAGGGCTGGGTGGGGTGGGGGAGAGAGAGAACACACAAAAAACACAGAAAAGCTGGGAAGCTCAGGAGAGAGACAGGCAGGCGGGCAGGGAGGGAGGGAGGGAGAACAGCAACTATTGTGTAACCAGATCTTGGCAAGTGAAGTTAACTATGGTCTCTACCAATCTGGGGAGGGCCTTCCGCTGTTAACATTAACAAGGGACACGGTGGCCTAAAGGGACCAATCAGGATCTTTTCTCCTCCCCTCTTTTCTCCTTTCCCATCTCTCGTTTTCCTGGGGCTTCATCTTGGTCTCGTTGCTGCAGGCATGAGGCACATTTCAGAAAGAAATCCGTGTCTGGACCCAAAATCTGTTGATAAAGCTGTCAGCCACCATTTTGGTGCCTGGGCCTAAGGCATCCTATCCTGGCCACCCCAACCTGAAGTATAAATGCAAGCCCCTTTCTCAAAAAGACAGCAGCATGCCCTTAAAAATGAAATGTTTACATATTTTTAAAATAGGCTAAAGTATAGCACTAGGAGATAATTCCAGTTCTATTCCTAACACTCAGCATTAGATTCTCCTTTAGATTTCCGTGTCCTCTCCACATTGTAGTTTTGTTGGAAACCCCCACTTGCCCCACTCCAGGTGGGGAAGGGTAACCAGCTGTGTTAATATGTCACCATTCTACATGGCTTCAGTGGGAAGGGAAAACCAGGGGAAGATTAGCGAAGAAAGAAGAGGTTGGTGCCACCACAAAGGTCGACTCGTATTCTCATCTCCCTCCTACAAGAGGGTGGGAAGAATCAGGGCTGTTCCGACATTGGATAGGGAGTTCTAAACAAATGTTTGTTGGATTCAAACTGATATCAGCCAAATATGGCAGCAGAATCGAAAGGTTTTTTGCTCCCGTGTCTTTTGTCGGCTTGAATTTCCCACTTCAGAAGGTGGCAAGAGAGACACATTGGAGTAAGATGGGATCTGGGTGGGGAGATGCCTCTGGGCCTTGACTGGTTCACTGAAGAGAAAGGGATGAGGGGCAGAAAGGCTGAGGAGGAGGGGAACTGGGGATGGGGCATGGGGTGGTCCCATGGGGGAGTTTATTTGGACTGGAGGAGGACAGCCTTTTCACTGAGGGGGATTTTGGGGGGCATGGAGGACAGAAGAAGGCTGGGTCATTTCCAGCCCCAAATAAGTAAATTAAAATGTATAAACATGTTTCTTCTCACATTTACCTGGTAGAGGCATATTTACACCCCCCCCCCACATAGTTATGTATTATTACATTAATATTAATAGTTCAGAATTAGATTCTGGGGGGGGGATGAATGTGTTTTCTTGACCTTATTATTCTTTTTCTTAGTATTTGTCCCACTTGGTGGTGGGGTCCATTATTCTTGTTTTTGCCTTCCACTCGGTTCAGTCATGGACTCGATCTGGGTGAACCCGGGACAACTTCATGCTGTTGTCAAGTGTGTTTATCCAGCACTGTTTGGGACGTCCCTTCGGTCAGGATCCGCTGACTTCCAGGGTGAGAAACTTTTTTAGCCAGAGTTTCCTCATTGGAGGACATGTGCCTATACCAACATAGCCAGGTTTCCTACATCTTATAGGAGATTGGTGCGATGCCATATTTTGATCGGATGTCATCATTGTGCACATGGTCCTTTCACATGAGGCCAAAGGTCCATCACAGCATCTTTGTCTCCATGACACCAAGGCGACTTCTTTAGTCGCCAGCCAGCATTCTGTACCATAGAACAACTTTTTTTCTTGACCCTATTACTTGACTATTATAAAAGATGGTTGTGAATTGGAAAATCTCTTACATCTTGTGATAAATCCACATTACAAACACGTCTGTCCTGTTCTTACTATTATGTGCACAATTCCATGTCACACAGAAGAACTAAAAAAAAATACATAAGACAGTTCTACCAATACTTTTCATACCTCTGTTGTACTGAAACTCAGTCAGTTGGTATATATACTGGGGCGAAATTGAAATGTTGTTAATTTATTTTCTCCATTATGGCCAGCTACACTGTGGCACTGATTTATTGTTTTTCTCTTGAAAATAACAGCCTCCTCATGCCCCACTCCTTGCCTGACACTAGGTAAGGAATTTTTTTCTCCCAGCAGCTGTACCTGAGGTGAGAGCAGCATTTTTGTCTTTATTCTAGCCTTCAGAGCAGATTAATCTGTTCCCAATGCATTCCTACGGGAAACCATGTTTTTAAAGACAAAAATTTCATAAAACGAAGCCTCCGGAACAGATTAATCCATTTGCAATGCATTTCTATGGGAAACCGCATTTCGTTTGACATTTTCTAAAAACAAAGTGACCCGTAGAACAAATTAAATTCGTTTTAAGAGGTAGCATTATAAATGTTTTGCAAAGAGAATGCTTGCCTCTTCTTATACGTTTGGAAAAGGGAAGTCCAGTGAATTACGTCTTTTGAGTTTTTGAATTTTCTTTTGAATGGGTGTTAAACCGTATTTGGGACTTTGAAGCAGTTTTAACACCAGCCTGCCTCCTGATACCATCATGTGGTGTTTTCCATCTCACCAAAAAGATTCTCAGTGCCTGATAGACATCTTCTATCAAGACTGCAGTTTTGGTACAATGCTTTGATAAAGATAAGTTGCCATCGAAAGCTTAGCTTATATTTTTTTTGTTTTAGGAGAGATCAATAAAGGTATCACCTAACCTACTGTTGAATTTTATTACTGTACTTCTTGCTCTCAGTCTATCATGTAGGCGAATGTGGTGAAACCTACTGATTTCAACAAGCTTAATTCTTAATTCCGAGTTTAACTGTGGCCAGCGTGGGTAATCTACCTCTTTACAGTCGACAAGTGCCAGGCCTTTTCAGACAGTCATTGTTTAAAGATGGGCAGAGGCGCTGGAATTTTTTTCTCCCATAGGTTTTTGTTTGCTCACTTTTGGCCAGAGGCTGCCTTGGAATAGAACACTGGAGCCTCGAATCCTAGACAGAAGCTCTCCAGAGTCGACACAGTCCTGCTTCCGAGGCCACAGAAATAAAACAAAACAAAGTTGATCACCATAAATGGGTGGTTTGACATCACCAGTTTTGGACCAACTGGGGTGGCTCGTTGGTTTAACACTTCTGTCCTACTTAGGATTTTGAGTGATCTTGGATTTTATGCGTCTTTTTAATCCATGCTACTTCCTGGAAAACTAGCCGGTGTCAGTATCCTACCTGGGATGCCATATCTGGATACTGAAATAACTGTGCAAGGACAGGACACTCTAAGGAAGTAAACCAAAGCATTTTTAAATGTATAGGCTCATTATCTTTTTGCATCACTGTTTTGTGGTTTATGCATTTAAGGGCCAAGAGTCCTTTCTCCTGGAATAACTGGAGATTTCTTTATTTTATTTATCTAAAACCATTTGCCCCACCTTTCTTCTTAAAAGAACCCCAAGTGGCCTACATTGTTGAAAAAGACTAAAATCAGTAAGTATAAAAATATTTAAAAAGAATGAAACAAATATTATATTAAAAACAATAAAATCAGCACTGAATATATGCATTTAAAATTAACAGTAACTGGAGATTTGGATTTGATAGAAATGTACTGTCTTCATAAAGCAAGAGATTCATTGAAAAGAAACACTGGGGTAGTTTCCTCTTAATGCCTTGCCCCCATTAAAAGAGTAAGCACACTTAAAAGAATACTGAGGGAGATCAGTTTTCACTAAATGTCCTATGCAAGTTTACATATGCAAAGGTAGGCAGCATGAATTCAAGCAGAAATGCCATATACTATATTGTGATCAATTAACTGGAGCTTGGGATGAGCATCTTCTAAACCTCTGCTTTTCCTTCTAGGTTCTCTAAATTCAGTTTGGACCAATCTGTCTTTTAAGCAGAGGATGCTTTCAACTAGAACTGGCCTTCAAGTATAGATTATTATTTTTAAAAGGCAAGACACATGGCTTCCTTAGGGAAGCCGTTCTTACCTATGGAACAGTATGAGGAAACGAGCCAGACATGGATGCAATTTGGCTCAAACTAACAATCTGAGCCTACAGATTTCATGATTTTCCTTAGAAGGCGCCACATATAAGTAAGGCTTATGAGTGGTTCAGACCATAAAATATATGGAGTGAGACATGAACATCTCTGTTTTCCTCCCGCCCAGCCCTTCCCACTTCTGCCTTCAGTTCAAAGGTGTCCAAGGAGGAGATGTGAAAGAGCAGCAAAACTCAAATTCATTCTGAACTGCCCTCATATCCACCATGGAGCATATTCCATTATCAATTCATATTAGAGTGTGATGCTTGTTTTCTTGCATGGAAATACTGTATATATATATATACAGTTTCCCCAAACATATCTACTTCTGGTATGTATTTTTGAATCGTATGACTTTAAAAAATAGTCTGATAATAAGCTGAAAGGAGTCATGTCCAGAACCTGTCAAGGAGGTACAGCGGGGAACTGAACTCCCAACCTCAGATTCCACACCCAAATACCTAAACCACTGAGTGATCCAGCAGTTTGTGAATGCCAATCAGCCATGTTTACTCAGTTTTCTGTAGATCTGTTCAGCTGTAAGTAAAGAAACTTAATTATTTTTATGTCACATAATAAGTTATTGACACTGTAAGTGCAAGTTGATTAGAAAAAGGAATGGTCTAAACTGGGGATCGAAGCCAATTCTGTTCTGTTAAATCCCAGCACTTCTGCTGCATACCTAAAGGAATTTCAAAATTCAAAACTTTGCAACAGTCATTGCACAGATTTCCAACTGCAAATTGCATCGGAATTAGCTTTACAATATTCAGACTGGGGTAAATTTATGTAATGTTATGAAATGAACAACCTCACCCTCAATTCCCACACTGTTCACTCAATTACAGCCTGCAGGTACAAGCACTGTAATCTGTATGCACTTTTGGTAAGCAGCTATGGAAACAAATTTCAGTTATTTGCTACAGCCAGATATTCCCCGAACTGTAACATTTACTGGAAGTCTTTAGTTTACACATCCAGGAGATCCTGTCACACTGTAGACGGCTTCATTGATTGGCTAATAATAATAACATAAAGAGGCTTGTTTTCACAAAACATTTGTGAACTGCTTGTTTTGGCTTGTATCTTTGGTTCTGCGAGGACGAAAGACTTACCTTTTCTAAAAATGAAAGCTTGGAACATTGTCCATCTGATTACAACAGGTTGCAAATGGATAGATATGCCTGTAGTCCAGAGGAAAAAAACAAGCCACCAAGTAGATGGCAGCCCTATAAAAGAAAAACTATATGACAAAAATTTCCCTTTGGGTTGACTGAATGCTGTGGTGAAGCAGAGCAGCACTTGGCAAATGATCCGTGAGGAGGACAGGCACATGAAGCATCCCGCTGTCACATGTTGCTTGACGCTGGGACCTTGTGAAGTCATTCCTAGTCAGAGAAGATAACGAGGTGTGGGTAGCTGGCCTATTGAAAATTGTCCCAAGTCTGTCAGGGTGAAATATCTTCACACTTTTCATGCCATCAAAGCACCTTTCTCTTTGTTGTTCAGCCGTTCAGCAGTTGTGTCTGACTCTTCGTGGACCAGAGCACTCCAGCCCCTCCTGTCTTCAACTGCCTCCCAGAGATGGGTCAAATCCATGTTGGATCCATATCTTTCTCTTTGCAGTGCCCTAAAAAAAAAACTGCTTTGGTGGTTGAGCAGGATGGCCCTACCATTAGGCAGGGTCAACCAGCTGTCCCAGCTGAAAGATCCTGTGGTGCAACAGTGGGAACCTCACACCTGTCCTTCCTACGCCACTTCTCATCAGACTTTAGCTGTGTGACATTAAATGTGTTGCCAGTGCTGAAGCAAGATGTAACTGCAATTCTACTCTGGTTTTGCATGCAAAATGGAGAAGGGTTGGCCCTGGGTTTGAACACTCAAGGGTCTTGAGACTATCCAAGGGGGTCTCAGAACAGTATGGGTGGTGGCAAGGGGAGGGCCTACAGGAGGAAAGGGAAATTGGAGCATTTAATTTTGATGTTCCAGTACCATGAGGGAACCCCTGGATCCACTCCATTGTACAGTACTTACATGTTATTTCCTTGGGTCTTATAAAACTGAGCAAAACAAAGAAAGAGCAAAATTAGGTTGTTAGACTTGGGAACTTCATCAAGCCTAACCCACCAGCTTTCTGTCCTTGAGGGCTAATGATCAAAGTGGAGCCTGCAGACCTTCCCAAGAGTCTCCTTCTCCCCCTATTTTCCCTAGGAAATGTTTACATTTTGGCAGTTCTATAAATAGATCTTGTTCATAGATCTATTTATAGTAATTTGAAGGGGCTGATCCAATTTCACGGAAAGTAGCAAAGAGGAAAGGGTGAAATTTAATATCTTATGTGGCAAAAGGTTATATATACAGTATAGACATTTCTATGTGAAAATTTGCATTTGCGTTTTATATGTTCATATCTTAGCATATTTTAAAATAGCAATCAAATTTCGTCAGTCACTTAAACCCACTCCAATCACTTATGCAAATAGCTCTCTGGTATTTCCCTTTCATTTTCACAAAGGCAACACCATGGTGCACTGCAAACCTCAGTTTCTCATAAATTCAGCAATTCATCCTTTATTCCTTCTATTTAGAATCCAATCCCATCTTTATTCCAAAGAACTGGAGGTGGTATACATAGTTCTCCTCCTCCTCCTCCTCCTCCTCCCTCTGTTCTTGTATTAGTACTGTACAGATAAATCAACTGGAGACAGTAAGTGAAAGGCCCAGGGCAAACTTCATGGCTCAAATGGAGAAAACCCGATGATCTCAGGAGTAGTGTATACGACAGGGTTGACAGGGATGCTCTTTGCAAATTGATTTCTGTATTGCCATTTAGACCTTCTACACCACACAGATAAGCTATTAGAAACTTCAGCTACCATGACTTGTCTCGGGGAAACCTAGATATTGTGATGATGTCAATGCAGAGATCACTTTACCTCTCCCAGATATATAACTTTCTTGCATTTCTTGTATGTTACAGTACTTTACTGAGCACTTACATCAGTCCCTGCAGTCCGTCTGGAAATTATCACGAACAGAGAAGTGAGTGTGTGAATGCACTTGGAAAATGTTTAAGAATGCCTTAGCCAGCCTGGAAGTGTTACCATTTGCACTACTATCTTGCAAGAGGCAGATGATGGTGGTGACTGGTGATGGTTAAATTCACAATGAAATATATGCTTGACATAATGTATTGGTAGGAATGTTTTTCTCTTAAAACTCACTAGATTGATTTATTCTATATGTTCTGCATTAGACCATTTGCAAAGTATAAAGTCATCAGTGGATAGCTCTTTAGTATCCTAGCTGAACGTGTTGCATCGAGGCAGTTTGCCTTTGCAATGAGCAATTCTCTCAAACATCTCTGCCTTGGTATATTCTGTTTTGGCTTACACTGGCTCTCCTGGGCCTTAGGGAGACCTTGGCAGAATTATCTTTTTGGACTTGAATTCCTGGTCGTGATGGAAAGGGAGATTTTTTTTACTTGTAGTCCAAAATTAGTAACTTTTCTCTATGCCCAAGAGAGTTAAGGCAAATAATGGTGTCCACACAAAATATTGACACTTTGTGCCAAATTTGGACATTGTCACTTAGGGGTGTATTCACTTTTGTTGCCAGCGGTTTAGACATTAATGGCTGTGTGTTGGGTTATTTTAAGGGGACAGCACATTTACACTGTTATACAAGCTGTATACTCACTGCTTTATATTGTAGCCAAGTGTCATTTCTTCAGTGTTGTCACATGAAAAGCTATACTAAAATATTTACAAAATGTGAGGGGGGTGTACTCCTGTGATATACTGTATAGCATGTGCTCAATCAATGTGTTATGGACTGTCCATGTGAACGTTAACAGGCAGTTTAAGATCCAGCTCCTCCTGCTATAATACTATCACTTTTCATGTCTAGCTAGTTAGCAGAAACTAGAGCAGCATAAAGGTAGACAAAATGGTCCTTTATAGACCTGCCCTTGCTGCAAGCCTGGCCCAAGGCATGTGGCTATTGGAAAGCAAAGGATACAATGGTGTCCTCTTCCATGTGTGCAGAACTTGAAGGGGACACCAGTTCAGTCTTGCACCTCCACTGAAGATGGCATTATATTCTCCATCCTACCTGGGGGAGAGTGTGTAAACTTTCGAGTCAGAGGGTCGCTCGCAGAGCATCCACAACTTTGTCTTCCAAGTTCTTGCTAGTGCTCCCTGCTGGCCCCCAGCATCTTCTGTCAGAGGCAGCTGCCTCACTCTGTCTAAGGAAAGGGTCAGCCCTGTCCACCTAGTATTGGGCTTGACTGCACTGTTCAGTTCTTACTCCACATTGTATTTTAACTGTGACTTCTCATGTCAAACTGGTTGGTACCACTATCATTCCATAAAAACTGAAGGTTAAAGCTAGAGGTGTGCAAAGTAACTTATTTATATACAGTATTTTAGTTCAAAACCACAAACATGTGCGCCTCTTAAGCTTTGATAGCTGTTCAGCCTTGCCATATAAATTGTCCTGGAAGCGGATGTTGCATAAATGCCTTTTCTGTTGATCAACCTATAATTCCTTACTTTGATTCAGAAAAATACCCAAGTAGAAAACATCTTCATTCCGAGTCTTTAAATGTCTTTTTCTGCTGTGTGTATGCCATTACAGTCATGACTGACTCTTCGTGACCCCATGTCCACGGAGTTTCCTTGGCAGGAATACTAGAGTGGCTTGCCAGTTCCTATTCCAGACTCTTACAGCACCTGATATTCCCTGCTGGTCCCCCATTCAAGTACTAACCAGGGCCAACCCTGCTTAGCTTCCGAAATCAGGCAAGATCGGGTGTGCTTGCTGCACAGATAAAAATGCAGACAAATGATGAGCTACAAATGGGAGACTCCTACACTTCTTGAATCAAGATCTAGAGTCTCACTTGTTTCTTATATTGATTGGGGGAATTCCACATTGTAACATGCTGAATAAGTGTTTTGCCCTGGAGCAGAGTGATCTGACGTTTTATCAAGAGAATCCTCCCATCCCATGTCATTGGGCCACAGCCAGGACCAACATAAATTAATGCTAATTGTTCAGATGTCACTACTTGTTTTCTATTATGTGCTCTATTTCCATTCTCTCTCTCTCTCTCTCTTTTTTCTCCACATGCACATACCCAGAACTAACATATATTCATGTTGGCTTATCCAAAATACCAAAAATATTTCTCCAAAATATCAAAAATATAAAAAAAACTGTTATCAATGTGTTTTTTAAGAATTGCATTTTATTCAGTCAGATCTATGGTTCATTTTTAATAACCATCTTAGAACTGAAGACCTAGACGTGACCCTACAAAACTCTGCAGCCCAGATACCTAAACAATTTGCCTCATGTCTGTTTTTATGGGTCATGGGTCTCTATCCTACTACTTTTCTCCTTTAATAGCACTAAATTTGGGACTTCATCCTTACACCGCCCTAAGCTTTGAATAGGAATGAATGCATCTGTCATTCACACCTAGTATTTTTTTTTAAAAAAAACAACAATTCTGGATGTAATTTTTTAATAATGAATTTCTTTCCATCAAATGTATGATGACATTTGAAAATGTAGCTATATTTGTTTTGGAATAATAATAAAAAAGAATGGAATGAAATCTTGAAACAAGAGAGCTGGCCAGGTTTAATACTGTTCTTCCAGCATGGAGAGAATCATGTCATACTTGGTTGCCATGGAGCTGTTAAAAGACAGTGTCCTCTAAGGGGGGGGGGAGTACCTCTGACTGAATCCCACAAACGTGGTTTAAGGCTCAGGAGACTGAAAGCCATTTTTAAAAGAGCTGAGCGTTCAAAGCATTCTGCCTGGATGAAATCATCTTCTCCTGTAAGGAAGCCATTTAACAATGTGAGCTCACTGATGTTGTGTCAACAAGCAGAGTGGGGAGAAGAGCAACCAGCTCCTGTATTAGAGATTACCTCTGCTTGCCCACCCCTTCTGCTCCTTGATAGGGGCTGGGTCAGTTGCCACTTCATGGGTGTGCCTGAGATAATAATGTATATATAATTGCCTTCTGAAGGAAGCTGCCCTTTTTATCTCTGGATCACAGATGCAGCTGTGAGCGGAGGGTGAGAGATAACGGCTTGCAGAAACCCACCGAGTGAGTCTGGGGTTGAAGTGAGATGGCCAGCTGCCAAATCTCTCAAAGCCACTTCTCGCTACCTCACACCAATTCTCGTGATTGACGTTTCCAGAACAAGGCTGCCTTCCAGTTCTTTCCGGTCCCTGCCTTAATACTGTATCTTTCTTCTGTGTGTGTTACCCACACAGGAATAACAAGGATGGGGACTCAATTGACAGGATTCAGTGTCAAGTTGGGCTCATTTTCCCCAATGACTTGGACTCGACTTGCAACTCACAACAAACCCTCCCGCCCCTGTGTGTGTGCGCGCACGTGTGTAAGCTTGCTTCTAATAGGAACTCAGACTTGGGTCTTGGGTCTCAGGACTTGGTACCAAAGGCTCAGACTCAGACTTGAGACTTGATACCAAAGACTTGGATTTGGGACTTGTCAACATCCCGGAATAATGTCTGGGAAGATTCTCAGTCATCCAGGTGAGGCATCTGGAAGTTCAGTCATGGTAGCTGGACTTCTTTTCCTTAGAGATCAAAACATTTCAGTACTCATCCAAGCACCGAAAAAGCTGCTTGGATGAGTAAGGAAATGTTTCAGTCTCTCAAGAAAAGAAGTCCAGTTGCCATGGCTCAACTTCCAGATCCCTGAAGAATAACTTTATAGATTGGAACCATATCTAGGCTCATCAGATTAATTCTAGTTCTTGGAGCTTTTGAGACAAGTTCTCAGACCTTGTCTTCATCTTGGTTGGTACATCCCCTGAGAAGCCTGTCTGACATGATGGCAATTTCCGTTTGACTTTGCTGCCATTTCAGAGAATGGTGAGGGCTGGCCCAAGATATTCTGGTGCCTCAGGTGATGATCAAAGTATTGCCTCTGCCCAGGGTTTAAACTCCATATGCTTTGAACTACAAACCTCACAACTACAACAGCTGTCCTGACAGGTAATTCTAAGTACTGTATCTCACCAAACTACAAAAACAAGGACCACACAGGATGGAACAACTATAGAAAAAGTGGCATCAAATTCCTGCAGTGGCTTGGTGTAAATATTTTTGTTCAGTCGTTAAGTGATGTCCGTATCTTCGTGACCCCATGGACCAGAGCACGCCAGGCCCTTCTGTCTTCCACTGCCTCCTGGAGGTTGGTCAAGCCCATGTTGGTTGCATCAATGACACCGTCCAACCATCTCATTGTCTGTTGTCCCCTTTTCCTTTTGCCTTCAATCTTTCCCAACATCAGGGATTTTTCCAAGGACTCCTCTCTCCTCATGAGGTGGCCAAAGTACTAGAGCCTCAGTTTCAGAATCTGTCCTTCCAGTGAACATTCAGGGTAGATTTTTTTGAGAATAGATAGGTTTGATCTCCTTGCAGTCCAGGGGACTCTTAAGAGTCTCCTCCAGTACCACAGCTCAAAAGCGTCAATTCTGCAGCAATCAGGCTTCTTCATGGACCAGCTCTCACTTCCATACATCACTAAATGGTATAAATACTATACCCTTTCCCTTCTCTAGCTTTTCATTAGACTAGAATCTATTGAAGTACAGTGTCTCCAAAGATCCTGGAACTGACACTTCACCAGGGTCTTAATAGCATCCAAATGCAAAACCAGAGTTTGTACTAACTTCTTACAAGAATCCAGGTTGAAGGCTGAAAGACAACAGTTAAGTGGTGCAGAAAGCTGTTATCACATCAATTAAACCCACTGTAGCCTTCAGGGACCTGACTGAACTGCTTTCTCCTTCCCATTCATTCATTTTCTCCCTGTAGATTAGTAACAAAGCAGACAGCTAAGAATACTCAGCAAGCTTCAGAAAGAGGGATTTCATTTTATTTCCTATTTCAGAATGCAAGGTAGGTCACAATATGAATTAGAAACCGTGGAAGACAACATGTTGTAATAGTTAAGTATTATTGAATAAGTTATATTAAAAAAAGCACTGAATGAGAGTACTGGCGCTCACAAGCATGGCTGTGCCTGGTGCAAATTAAAACCAAAATCTAGGAAAAGTTACTTTTCCTGGTCTGTGTATCCCAAATGTCTCAGGAATTCTAACCCAAAGAAGTAATATTTTCCAAGATGTGAAAGTGATACTTAGCCGTTTCCTAAGCATCTTTTTAACCCAACAGGTTTGTTCTTCTACCAACTGTCAGCAGGAATGGGGGGAAATACTGACATGGCATGCCAAAGGATACCCAGGCAACCAGTGCCAGATTAGAAAAAACAATCCATCACCTGACAATGTTTTTCATCTGCTTTTACTGCTCTTTTTTGAGAGCTCTGTGTCTAGTAACCTCTCCAACACTCTTAAAGTATAATCAGATATTTTTTTTTAAAATTGTAGTCATTAACCAGCATTATGTGACCTTTAATATTATCCTGCTTAGATACCTTGCTTGTTTGTTACAGGTAACAGATATGCTAATACCTCTGGTAAAAACCCCAGAATTCCATCAGAAATAAGAGCCCATTAACAATCAAGCAACTATTATCCATAATTTCAACACGGCACACCTTGCAGGGAGTGGGTAACTGTGTTAGTCTGCCAAAGGAAAAATAAAAAATAAAGAGCCCCAGCACCATAGAAACTAATAAGTAATCAACATATGCTATCAAATCAATTCTAACTTATGGTGATGCTTTCCAGGGTTTTCCAAGTAGAGAATTTTATTTGTTTATTTATTTAATTAATTTAATTAGATTTTTATACTGTGCCCCCTAGCCCATAGCCTACTCTGAGCGGTTTACAATGGAAACAACAAGGTGTTGTAACAACAAAGTGTGTGTGTGTGTGTGTGTATGCGTGTGTGTAATTGTACAAAACTATATTATTAACATAAGTCAATCATACAATAACAATTAACACATAGTAATAATACACCAGGGGTCTGCAACCTTTAAGACATAAAGAGCCACTTGGACCCATTTCGGACGGGGAAAAAAAACTGGGAGCCGCAAAACCATTGCGACATTTAAAACAAATATATACAACCGCCACCGCCGTTCTCGCTGTTGCGCCTCAGCAACCGGGCACCGAGCCAGCCGCCGTTCGAGGCTCCGTGAGGCGATGACCCGTGCTCCGGGCCTACCAGCGCCGCCGCCGCCACAGTCCCGCAGCCAGAGGCGAGGGAGCGGCGCCCGCCTCAGCGGTTGAAAGGACGGGCCTGCGACCCCGCGGCTGATCCCTTTTTTTGGAAGTAGGCGAGCGGCGACCTCTCTCCACACACACACACACACACACACACACACACACACACCCTTCTTGCAGCCGTGGTGTGTGTGCATGTGTGGGCAAAGTTTGGCTTGTGAAGGAGACGGAGGGAAGGGGCGGGTGATGCGACACACACACACACACACACACACACCCTTCTTGCAGCCGTGGTGTGTGGGCAAAGTTTGGCTTGTGAAGGAGACGAAGGGAAGGGGCGGGTGATGCGGCGGAGGCCCGACCAGGCGCTGCGGTCGCCCCCGTCGCCTTCCAAGGGACACTGAGGCTGAAAGAAGTGGAAGGGCGAGTGGCGCGCCGGGCCACCGTGGATCTCCCTGGTCTGCTCCTCCATTCCGCTTTCGCACCCCCTTTTTGTCCGTCCAGGCAGCTGCCACCACCACCACCACCATCACGAACTGACCGGCTGCTTGGGCCTGGCCGCCGCCTCCCCTCGCCCTTTTCCCGGGCGAGCACGGCCATTGTGGCCGCTTCCCCCTCGCCGCCGCCGCCTCCTCCTCCTCCACTGCCGGCGGTTGGGCTGGTGGCGGGAGGAGGGGGAGGAGGAGGATTACCAACACGCGTGGCTTCCTGCTGCTGCTGCTGCTGAGCGGCCCCTGACCCCCGTGGCGGGAGGAGACCCCGGCGGCCACTGATGCCACCCCCAACGCCCCTCCAACGCCTCCACCGCCGCCGCCATCCTGGCCCTGGCCGGCCCGGGAGCCTTCACCACGGCTGAGGAGGCGGCGGCGCACCGGCGGCGGCAGCAGCGGCTGCAGCAGCACCAGGAGGAGGAGGAGGAGGAGGAGGAGGAAGATGAAGATGAGGAGGACAGCGGCAGCAGCGAGCTGGAGCCTCCCCCGCAGTCCTAGTTTAAATGCCGCGGGACCCCTTCCACGAGGGGAACCTCCCGGAGCCGCGGCAAAGTTTCCAAAGAGCCGCATGCGGCTCCCGAGCCGCGGGTTGCAGACCCCCGTAATACACTATAACCATTAGTGAAAAGTAAAATATATATAATAACCAGAAAAACTGAAAAGACCAAATAGATGTGACCAAAGGCGCTTTTACACAACCCCTAAGATCCGCTGGCAACTTAAATTCAGACCAAAGATCTTGGGGGTTTGCTCCTCTTGCTGTGTTCCCACCCCTCTGCACTCCCTTGCTCCTGTCTCCGTGAGGGGAGGGAGAAAAAAGGGAGAAAAGAAAGCAGGCTCACCTCCGCTCTGCCTGTCCGGAGGTGGCCCGGGAAGGATTCCAGTCTCTTAAAGGGGCGGGGGGGGGGAAACATAAGTTGAAGACAGCCCGGCACTCACTGCTTTGCAATCCGCATCAGAAATTTGTCACCTTCGGAGACCAGGTACTTGGAAAATGCGCTGGGATGCACTTAGGTGGGCGTGGTTGTACTTAATTTTTTTTTAAGTCCGGAGCTGGTGGGAAAACAATTTTAAGCTCCGCATCTGGGAGCCCTTTGCCTCGGATTTTAGGGGTCATGTAAAAGCGCCCCAAGAGGCGGAGAGAAAGAGGTTTCCAGGTGTTATATAGAGTTTGTTGATTTTAAGAGTAGTCAGAAGTGCTTTATCATTCCCTTCTTCTGGGGACATCCTATAATCAGTGAGGCTAGAGAGAATACAAAAGAAAGAAAGAAAGAAAGAAAGAAAGAAAGAAAGAAAGAAAGAAAATGCAATGCAGTGCAGTGCAGTGCAGTGCAATGCAATTTCAGTGCTGTCAGCTGATCCACTCTTAAGATGGACTGTACTAGCCTGGCTCTAGCCCAGCCGCATTTACTTGCCAATAAACATATACTGTATATGGCTGGGTTCTAAATCTCATTGAAATCAACGGCATGTAAGTGAATCCGGGCCTTCACTGTGGCCTTGCACTGGATTACCAGGAACCGCATCTTACTCTATTCCAAGAGTCTCCTTTCCAGGAAAGCGTGTTTAGCATTGCAGCCTCCGTTCCAATTGTGGCTTCCAACGGGATTTGGCCAGGAGTGACTTTTGCTGAATAGTGCTCATTACTCTCATTGCTTGGGTTGCACTGTTGATATTTTTCAATGGTATCTATGTAGGCATATATAACTGCAGGTCAGACTGGAGCCTGTGTGTCTCCCTCTTGTTTTCAGAGGCCCTCTGTTTGCGACTGAAATGGCTTGATAACTGGTTTGGCAAATAGTGGAGAGGAATCCTGTGCCAGGGCCAGGAATAAGCTATCTATATCACTTGACATTCTCCTCCCACCTTTTTTGGAACTATTGTAGAAGAATATTTCCCCTGAAAGAGACATTGGGTGCAGCACTTTTATAATTAAACACAATGTTCACTTGTTCGCTGCAGTCATCAACTCCCCACTCCCCCACCCCACCCCACCGTGAACTTCAGTGCTTGGCTTAGAAACCCTCTGTGGGTGTTCTCCTTGCCTTTCTCCTCTTTTCTTGGTCATGGTACCGTAACTGTGACAAGAAGCACTGTATATTCCCTTAACAAATGCTGGCACCCAGACTTTATTGACAAACATGGCATACATGGACACCCTGAGTCACATATCGGGCAGCATACAAATGCAAGGAGAAGAGGGTACAAAGAGGAATGTAACGGTCCTGGACAGATTAGTCATCAAGAGAACTGTGTCAGTTTCTTAATAAAAAATGTAGTGAGACAATTCTCTAAAAACACGCCTCCCATACACATACAGACAAGCATATGTACAGCGCACATGCATTTATGGCTGTGTGGGATATACTGTATAGGTGAGATGGCAATAGGATCATATGTCCCAAAATTCGACATTTAGATACATGGAGTAATCCCTTGCTTATCAAGGGGATTAGGGACCCAACCCGACTTGCAATAAAGGAAAATCTGTGATATGTGCATGCTGGGTTGGGTTGGGACTGGGAGGCCTCCTACACTTACTTTAGGCCTGGTGCTGCCCCAAACAGGCCTCCGACGGGCTTCCTGGACCTGTTGGAGGACCCAGACATGGTTTCAGGTGATCCAGAAGGTACTTCCGGTTTTTGGAAGTGACTTCCGGTTGATCGGAAACCATTTCTGGGGCTTTCAATAGGCCCAGGAATCCTGTCAGAAGCCCCAGAAGTGGTTTCAGCCTTCTGGGGACCACATGGCTTGTCTCAGGGTCCCGTGCCTTCATATATTGTGGTCCCACAATATACTGGGACCCCAGTATATGAACCACCAAATGGCACAGGACGATTGTATGAGAGAATATGCTTCACCTTGCGGAAAGCAGTACTCCTTGCTCCCAGGGAAGGCTGTTGAAAATCTAGGTAACAACTTCATTCTTCTCTTTTTCAGCTTCTTTGGAAGAGTAATTCATTACAGCAGTACTTGCAAAGCCCTAAGAAGTAGTTAGTAGTTGTTTCCCTGTACTTCCCTAAGTAGCTCTCTCCTGTTTCTCATAAGGAACATGATTGTTTTCTTCCCTGCACCTTGGCATTGCCTCGATGCTGCAAAACAAGGAGGGAAAACAACACAACACACAGCATGAGCCAGAGCTTGAAGAATGTGACAGTCCTCCTCTAACACTCAGGGAGGCCACATCCTCATAGCTACAAAGTAACTTACAAGTTATAGTTATACCGCAAAAGCAATCATCCCCTGTTGCTATTTGTCATTATATAATGTTAGGTAGACAATAGACATTGGCACGACTCAGCGAAATCCTCGTTTCCGTTCTCGTTCGTCGTTCTCGTTTCGTAATGAGGAACGAGAACGACAATTACTCCGCTCCAGCTCGAACCTGACCCGATAAAGATAAATTGGGTCTGATTTGTCGTTCTCTTTCATGGCATTGCGGCGCCGGTGATCGCGCGATGCCAAGCGGCGCAGCACAGAAAAAAAGTTTTAAAAATAAAAAAAACCCAATTCCCGGCCATAAAAGCAGGCAAAAATATGTCTGCCTCAATGAGGGCACCTACCAGAGAGGGGTCGTTTCTGGGGTGGGGGGGGTCCCCGGCCTTCCCCCTCTCTGTCCTGGGCTGCTGGTACCAGGCTGGGGGGGGGCATCCTCGCCGTCTCTCTCCATTTGCCATGCGGTGGGGGGGATCCAAAATGGCGACCGCAATTTTTCTTTTGAAATCGTGCTCCAAAAACCCACCAAAGCACCACAGAAACATGTGAAAATTAGGTATTTTAAATGCTTGATTTTTTATAGTAGCAGCAGTGGGTTTTTCTTGCAATAAAATGTCTCCATTGATTTTATTTTATTTTATTTTATTTTATTACACATGCGCAGGCGCAATGATGGGCTGGCCATGGGATGGGGTGGGACCATGCAAATTTTTGGAGCCATTCCACCAATCGCATGGCCAGGTTTTGACTGAGACTTCTGGGTGTGCCAGAGAGGGCATTAAAAGCCCACAAACCTGAACCCGAACCCTAATCCTAACCCTAACCCTAACCCAAACGCCAGTACGCTGTCCTTCTTAGTAGGTCAGAGGCACCCAGAGGTGCAGCCCAGTAACTCACCCTAACCTTAAACGTAACCCTAACCCTAGCCCTTGCCCTAACCCCACCAACCCTAATCCAGATCTGTATGCAAGTACACTTCCCTTCTTAATGAGTCAAAGTGGGCGCCTTGCAGAGCCCACTCTCACTATCCCATTCCCAATCTCTAACCTGTACACGGGTACGCTAGTATGCTGCCCTTCTTAGTGAGTCAAAGTGGGCGCCTTGCAGAGCCCACTCTCACTATCCCATTTCCAATCCCTAACCTGTACATGGGTATGCTAGTATGCTGCCCTTCTTAGTGAGTGAGTCAGAGGCACCCAGAGAGAGGTGCCTCTGTGACTTACCCCCCCACCCTAACATATGTAAAAAATAAATATGCGGCGGCTCCGCGAAACGCTTCCCTTCCCTTAGTGGGTCAGACGTCAGAGGCACCCAGAGAGGTGCCTCCCAGTGCCCACTTACCCCCCTAACCCTAACCCCAACCCCCAAATGACCAAACGACAAACGGAACGACAAATTTTTGAAAATTATTGCGACAAACGGCAACAACCCGAAACGGGCCTGTCCCGACAAACGACAACTCGAAACGTCATTTTTTCTGGTCGTGCCCATCTCTAGTAGACAATTAATTTGAGGGGAGAAGAATTGATACAAGCAACAAGTTATTTCCAGTTTCTTTCTTTCTTTCTTTCTTTCTTTCTTTCACTTCTATACCGCCCAACTTAGTGACACCCACTACTCTGGATGGCTTACACACCAGACGGGTGAACCTTCACCTATCCTCCAGATATAACCCACTTACAAATCCAACCAATATGGTGATGATAACTTATTTAAAAATACCTCCATTAAAAAAATTAACTATTCCCAACAGTAAGGATGTATTCTTGAAGGGCACTTTATAAAGTTCTGTCTTTAGTAGTTTCTAAAACTCAGGAGCCTATTATATGTCCAGTAAGAATAACACAAATTTTATGATAGTTTCCCAAACATCTTCTTTCAGGCTTGAGGACTATGAGTCCTGGCTGTGAACTTTTGCCAGCCCCAACATGCCTGTTCTTCTGTGATATTCATACTATTTGCATTTATTCATGCTGTGTGTGCATGAGCATGCATCCCATCATTTTGTGATTTAGTCACTAGCAGCACTAGCTTACATTTTCATCTAGATGTTGGTAACATGTCCTCTAAACCGGCCATGGCATGTTGTTCAAAGTCAGGTTTTAAATGCACAAAATGCAAACAAGAAAATAAGTGGAACAAGAAATCTTTCACCCGGCCCATCTCTGCTTAGCAGTAATGCAACATTTTGGTTAAACTAGGTGGCCTAGCTTATGCCTTAGTGTTCAGCTGTGTGCATTTATACACATCTATGCTAGCTGGCCAGATAGCTCAGTGAGTTAGGTATCTGGCTGTGGAGCGAGAGGTTGGGAGTTCAGTTGCCCAGAAGACGGGAATGGCAAACCACTTCAGAGTACAGTAATACCTTGGTTTACGAGCATAATTCATTCCAGAAACTTGCTTGTCAACCAAAACACTCTTATATTAAAGCAAATTTCCCCATAAGAAATAATGGAAACCCAGATAATTCATACTGGTGTCCCATAAACCACATGCTGTACACACAAAAGGTCAAAACTCACAAAAGAAATTGGCTAGGGCCTAGAAGTCATATCCACACCATGGTTTAGGTACGTGTCTTAAGAATCCGCTCTTCTTGGGACTAACAGTTGGATTTTACTCTGTGTTTTTAATGTGATTAGAAATGGTTTGAAAATAAGAAAGGATATTGAAAACAAATTAAATTAAAATAAAAATATAAAGGGAAAAAACCCTAACCTGCACTCCCCTTTGAAAACATTCCTGGCTGGTACAAGGGAGGTCTTTATTCCTCTCCCCTCTCTCTGATTTCAAGACAATTACCCGCTATCTAGCAGGGGGAAGGAGGGAGAGAGAGCCACCATTGGCTCACTTGTGATCATGTGACCTGCTTATATATCAAGGCATTGCTTGTTCTTCAAGGCAAAATTTAAAAGAAATGTTTGCTTGTCTTGCAAAACACTCTTAAACCAAGGTATTACTGTACTCTCAACCTAGAAAACCCTGGAAAAGATCACTATCAGAAAGGACTTGATGATACACCATTATTATAGATACCAAGTGTGGTGTAATGGATAGAGTGATGGACTAGAACTGAGGAGCCTGGTTTCAAATCCCCGTTCAGCCATGGAAACTAACTGGGGGTGGAGAACTAATTAAACAACTCCTTAAATTTCTTACCTTGAAAGGCCTATTGAGATCACTATAAGTCAGTTCTAACTTGATGGCATAGAACAGTGTTGGTGAACCTATGGCACGAATGACAAAGGTGGCACTCAGAGCCCTTTCTGTGGGCACTCGACATTGCTCCTTCACAGCCACCTGTATGCAGGTTAAATGGCTGTATTGACACTTTGCGAAAAATTAGTGCGTTTTGAATCACAGTTTGGGCACTCGGTCTCTAAAACGTTCGCCATAGAACAACAACAGCAACATGGTAGAGATAAGACACAAGGGTCACTCTTCTTTAAATGCTACCTACAGAGACTCGAAGAAAAAACTGCACAAAATGTAGGGGATGTGGGACCACACAATATATTTGAAATCCATCGCCACTGGCTATGCTGGTTAGTTCTAATGGCAATTGCGTTTCAGAGTCAAGAGGGGTAAATGTTTCTCAGCCCTGTGTTAGAATCAGCAAAATAATAAATCAAACAGATAACATGACTATCACCCCAAATCTCTCTAGAGAAAATATCATTAGAGATTCCCAAGGGTGGACTCCGGGGGGGGGGGGGGGGGAATTACTGCGGTGTATCTGAAAAAGATAAAAAAAATATTTCTTTCCTTTCTCAAAAAAAAAGAGTGGGTGGGTGGGTGGTGGGGAATCTAGATCCACATGGATGGCTTGGCTAGTAATATAAATTGTGGCAGATTTCTCCTCAGAATCCTTTACAGTTTATCCCCAGCCTTCGGGCATCAAAATATACAAGTCTGGTTGAAATTGTTCTCCAGTGGACCCGACACAGAATGGTTCAAGCACTTCAGACCTTGCTGCTGCAGAATTATTTCCTCCGCCAGATCCTACTGCCTTAAACGTGGCACCGCCTAACCTTTCTTTATCTGAGGACATTGCTCCCAGCTGAAGCTTTCCAATTTTCTGCAGATGGGGATTATTAATGATCTGGACAGCAGATAGAGTAGGCGGCCTAAACTCATAGTCCCCAACCCGAACATATTGTAAGCTGTGGCACATCACCAGCTAGCAAGGAGATAACAAATGGTCGTGGGCGTTTGGAACATCAACGAAGACACCCAACACTGAGAAGATGCAAGCTGAAATATCTGCCAAGAAAATAATGTGCCATCCACCAAGCAGTTCCAAAGGCATAAATTCCAAAACCCCTCTAATAGGAAACATGTCATGGGGAAAAAACTGGCACCAATGCGTTGTTGCCCTTACTCTGAGGCAGACACCTGTGGTTCTGGCCTGGGGTACACGTGCAACAAAATGGGGTGGCAGGACTCTGAAGGACCACAAAGGTCTGCACCACTTTGGGGGGGGGGGGGAATCAAGATGAGTCTTGGATTGCTTCCGCATGTAAATTAAAAACTACTCCTAGCAGCAACAATGAAAAGATAGAGAGGGTGACACCTATTCTGTGTCCAAAGCTTACTGGTTTGGCTCTTAATTTAGCCCTGGCCATGCATTTGAAGGCAGCAGGCTAGTTCCGAAAATGAAGAGTCTCCCACGACACCTTGTACCTGGGAGTTATTTCAGCCGCATATGCCCTTTCTAATAGGTTTGGCTGGGATGGTTCTTGCTGTGATGGTATAACTGTCACTCAATCCAGCTGTAACCAATTCTTCCTTCCCTGCCTCTCATTTCCAAGACAGCCACATCTTTGGGTTAAGTGTCCTTTCCTCCTCTCCTTTTTGTCTGCTGGCAGTTTGTCAGTGCTGTTGGTGTTAAAATGTAGTCTGCAGGAGCCTGCTAGAAGCAGTCTTTGGTGCAATATGCTATTTGATCTATTCAACTGTGAGTAAATGAAACCTTGTATTATTATTATTTTTACCAATGTCTCAAAGAGAATTATTGAGACTGTTAAGTACAAGTTGATGAGACAAAAAAAGGGTGGTCTATTGTGGGGAGATTTGAAGCTAATTCTGCTCTGTGAGTATGTGAAGTTCTGCTGTACAGCTAGAATTTAGCCAAAATTCAAAAATCTCAGTCACAGACACTATCGGTCATCTAAGCCTAATGACAGGATCAGTCCTATTTATGTCCCACTGGGTTGCAACTCCCACAGTTCTCTAGGGACTAGAAGTGACTGCTATACTATTGGAAATCTGCAGTGTACTTTTGTCTTATGAGGGCTGCTTCCAGATTATTGACCTTCTTGCAGAGTCAGACTCAGCTGGCGGTTGTTCTATCAGCCAGAGTTTCTTATCCAAGATCTCTAAGCATGTCTGAAGGTGACCCAAATTAATTGGGCTCAGCCTGAGTCATCAATGTGAATGCAAAATCTCATCGATCCTTTTGGGACACCATGTTGTCATAAAAGCTGTGCCCCCCCCCACATTAAGCTTTGGACATTTGGGTTGGGGAAATTCGCCATATTTAATCATCCCCACTCAAGGACTGCTTTTCCCAAGGCTCTGAAGCTTCCCTGGGCTAAACCGAACATCCCATTTCCCATGACAATGTCCCTTTGAGGTCATTGCCCAGGATTTGAACAAACATCAGATTTCAATGAGGAGGAGCACTTCCTGCCTACGTGGGGAATGCAATTTTATTATAATTCCAAGCTGCAGAAGGCCTCTGGGAAATCATATTTTGACTGACAATAAATCTAAATATTAATGAATGCCATGAGCACTACAAATGACAAAAACTGGCAAACTCAATACAAAGTGTGTTATGTGCCTCCTTAGAAATAAAACCCATTGAGTTCAGCAGGATTCAGTCCATGGTAATTAGAACAAAAGACTGTTTGTTCCAGCATCATATAAGAAGATAAGAAGATAAGAAGAGCCATGCTGGATCAGGCCAAAGGCCCATCTAGTCCAGCTTCCTGTATCTCACAGTGGCCCCACCAGATGCGTTTGGGAGCGCATGAGACTAGATATGTCTCCTGATACCACTCCCCTGCATCTGGCCCTTGAAGTACCCCGGTTTTAAGCCTGGAGATTACACATCTCCATCCCCTTTCCATATGTCTCTGGAAGCCCTCAAGCCAGAGATGAAGACAATAGCCCAGAGATTTCCAAACGGTGCCCTGTGGCCAGGATCCGAACCAGGGGTACTGCAGGAAAAGGGGTGAGGCACAGAACTATGGCAACTGTACAGGAGCTGCCCATAGCTCTGTGTCAAACAAGAAGCACCAATGAAGACTTTGTGCCTGCCTCTCCTTTATCCCATCTCAATGGCCCCTACCAGAGATGTTTTGCCAGGTGGCCTCCTGAGTTTCCTGTATCACGATCTGGAAATGGATAACCCCTTGGGGATATTTGGTGGGGTTGGGGAGTGGGGGGAGATGGGACGGCTCGGGAGTGGTGTCAAGATCCTGCTCCTGGTGGCAGTGAGGGCCCTGATGTTCCCTCCGTGGAAGGGGAGACACAGCCAGTGGTCATGTGTCAGGAAATCAAAGGAGCCATGAGTCCAAAATGTTTGAGAACCACTGCAGTAGCCCCATTCCACCGCATTTCTTTATCAGCTGGTATCAGACGCCTACTGCCTCTGATGCTGGAGGAAGCACTGTAGTCAAACTAACTCACTGGTGGAGATATAACTAAAATGGGGTAACTGGGGCTTTGAGTTGGGGGTACCAACCTTTTGAGGCCCCAGAAATTTGCTGCTGAAAGGGTGCAAACTCACCCACCAGTATTTGCTGCTGGAAGGGCATCAGCCAATCTGCCATGAGCCCATGTAGACCCCCTGCAGTAGCTGCTCCACTGGAAGAAGGAAACAGGCATGCTGACTGTTGTGATGTGGGTTTAGTGATTTCAGCAAGTGATTCAGCTCTTTGACATAGCAGGCTGGAGACAGCTTCTTGTGTAACAGCTCTTTATTCAGGGAGAGAACAAGACTGGGGACTGGGGAGAGGGAGCAACATTTATAGGCACCAGGACTGGCTAGGAAAAGATACATTTTGGAGGGAACAATTACAAGCAATCACAAGGCTGCCTTTTGGCGGGAACCAATAGGAATGAGGATCCAAATGCAGCAACTTGAATCAACCAATAGGCCTGTTCCCTTTGGAACAGGAAGGCAGCTACTTCAACAAGCAATTACAGATAATAGGAATACAGATCAATACACAACACTGACCACTAACCCCAATAGGACTGACACCAGTTCAGACCAGGCATTCCTATGCATTCTTCCATCCTCCCTGCTCATATGCCAGTCTTATGTGACCCAAGCTTAACCCAAAGGGCAGTGAAGTCCCAAGTAAAATAATAATAATGTTTTTTTTTTAAGTCTGCTCCCTGGTGTTGACATGTGGAGCCAAGAAAAACAACAACATATAACTTCTGGCTTATATAAAAATTCTTCCAGACAGGGCAAAGGTTTCACCCCCAATGAATTGTAGTTGGTCACGGAAGCTAGGCTTGCCAGAAACCACTTTTAGACTCCAGTTTTAAAAGCCATTGTTCAAAAAAAGCACTTTTATTCATTAAAATTAGCAGCCCTTTTATTATTATTAAAGAAAACAGTTTCCATGCTGGAGCTTTTCTTCTATAAGGTATTTAAAAATATTATTTAATTGTTTCTCGGTCAATTTGAAGCTAATTGAAAGCTTCCAGGGAAGAAGTTCTCCGTGTGGAAGTGATCAGCCTAATGTGATGCAGTATAGTGTTAAACATGTTTGTACCTAGAACAAACCCCAGCACTAAATAAAACATTTGTTCAGCAAGAACAAAGGGGGGGGGCTTCTCAGATTTTGTCACTGTTGGCATCAACAGTGTTGACATCACAAGACAGAAAAATTTCAAACAGAAGGGAGTCAGGTATGATGTGGAGAACAAATGCCCTTTCTAGTAGCCATGTAGCTAGATGGAGTGGTATATAAATAAATAAATAAATAAATAAATAAATAAATAAATAAATAAATAAATAAATAAATA
>JAHTLZ010000015.1:27028977-27047316 GCA_023846285.1 Phrynocephalus versicolor | reverse complement strand
GTTGTTGTTGTTGTTGTTGTTGTTGTTGTTGTTGTTGTTGTTGTTGTTGTTGTTGTTGTTGTTGTTGTTCAACTTTAAATATTGTCTTTCGGTGTTGTAATCCACCTTGGGTCCTTTTTAAAGAAGGTGGAGTACAAATATTTTAAATAAATAAATAAATTATGAAGCAATTGACTCAACAAATTGCTACTGATTCAGTAGCCCTGTGGTATAGTGGTTAAATGCCTGTACTGCAGCTAAAATTGTGCTCATGACCTGGGGTTCAATCCCAGGTAGCAGGCTCTGAGGTCAGTAGAATGAGCACCAAGCTAGCTGGGGGTGGGGGGGGGATGTGTAGCCTGGATAATGTAATTAAAACTGTAAACTGCCCAGATACTACTTGAAGTGGTATGGGACAGTATATAAGCAGAACACTTTGCTTTGCTTTGCTTTAATCTGGTTGCAGTTTACTAGTTGATTTTGGCATATACAATACATCAAAATCTAAACCAAAATCTAAAGTCACTTGCCAAGTTGCCAGTCCCATCTTGAGGAGAGGTGGAGTTTATATACCAGCTGACTGACCATTCAACAGTGGGTTCAATTTATGTTTTCTAACTGGGATTAACAACTAGATTCAGACATAAGGTGATGTAACTATTACAGAGCTAGAAGACAGCTTTATTTTCCTCTTAATGCATGCTAGTCTGGGGCCTGGTGGGTCTGGGGCATGGTGGCTCAGCGGGCTAGAGTACTGAAAACTGTCAGCTGCAAAGTCAGCAGCTAAGCGGTTCGAATCCCAGGTGCCACTTAGTGGAGTAAGCTCTGCTGTTAACCCCAGCTCCTGCCAACCTAGTAGTTCAAAAGCATGTTAATGCAAGTAGATAAATAGGTATTGCCATAAAAAAATGGGAAGGTGTTTCCTTGCAGCCATACCAGCCACGTGGCCACGGACTTGCACAACACCAGCTCTTCAGCTTGAATACGTAGATGAGCACCACCCGTAGAGTTGGACACGACCAGCAAGCATGTGTGGGGGGAACCTTACGCTAGTTCATACATGTAAAGCTCTAAATGGGTTTGGCATCCCAATATCTGAAGGCATGTCTGTCCAAAGGCCCTACTGTTTATGATAACTTACTTATAACTTATCATGCCATGGAAGGCTCCCTTTTGTCAACGCACGAAGTAATCTTTCAGCTAGTGGCACTCCTGCTATGGAATATGGTCTCCATGGAGGCACAACAGGCACCCACAAGATAATTGTTTTGCTATGACTGTGAAACCTTTTCACTTGCTGAGGAATCTTGATGGAGGAATCTGTCAGATATATTTACGTTTGCTGCCTTCTTTACTTTGCTAGTTTATTTGTTTGTTTCAAATGTATTTGTAGCCTCTCCTGGTATCCTTAGTGTTGTGACGTGGGGTTTAGTGATTTCAGTGAGTGATTTCAGCTCTTGACATAGCAGGCTGGAGACAGCTTCTAGTGTAACAGCTCTATCAGGGAGAGAACAAGACTGGGGACTGGGGAGAGGGATCTACATTTATAGGAGCGAGGACTGCCCAGGAAAAGATACATTTTGGAGGGAACAATTACAACCAATCACAAAGCTGCCTTTGGGCAGAACCCAATAGGATTGAGGATCAAAATGCAGCAACTTGAATAAACCAATAGGCCTGTTCCCTTTGGAACAGGAAAAGAAACCAATAGGATTGAGGATCCAAATGCAGCAACTTGAATAAACCAATAGGCCTGTTCCCTTTGGAACAGGAAGGCAGTTACTTCAACATAAGCAAGTACAGATAATAGGAATACAGATCAATACACAACACTTAGTGCTTTATGAAGGCAAATTAATAATACAGCAGGGAAAAAAGGCACAGGAAAAAACTGACTCTACCACAGGAGAACTCTCAAGTCCACTGTGTCCTTGCACTCAAAGGACATAATAACATGATCCACAGCCTATGGAAATATAGTGATTACCCAGTATCCTTGGTAACTAGTATGAACTGTAAATCTTACTGAGAAGTGTAAATAAGCTATCAATAAAGCTAACTGTGAATCAGCACAGTTTTTGGTTGTTTATTTGGTTGTCAATGGTGTGCGTGTGTTTTGTGTGTGTGTGTGTGAATGAGTGAGTGAGAGACACAGAGAGAATATGCACATTCATATTCAGGTGATATGTCAGCTTTTCTCTGCTCTGGTGTAAATGAAACTGCTGCATGCATATGCAAATCAAGCGTGTTTTTAATTATATCATTTCAGAATCCACAAGTGCTGGATTTAACATAAGGAACTGGCAGAAGGCGCCACTCCACCCTCTGTGTCAGGATCGGGGGCCACTTGACTTTGCCTCTTTGCTGAATCAGGTCCCACTCAGGCTGAGGCGATCAGGGAGTGTAGCTGGTAGATAGATACTTTATTATCATTGTACATAGTACAACAAAATTAAATGCTATCCCAGGTGTAGAAACTAAATTTAAAAAAGAAAAGAAATAAATTTAGAAGGTAACAAAGATTAAAACACTCATACACATCCATCACAACTCCCCAAGGTCACACTATTTGGTGGACCTACTACTAAGGCACTCCCTGTTCCTTGCCTCAGCAACCCAAGATCTTGGATTCCTGAGGCCCTGTTACCTTGATCCTTCCTGAAATTCTGCTACCTTGTAAGTCTGCCTGCTTGGCATCCCCCCTCCATGTCACACTGTGTTTGTGTGAGACTCTTGATCTTGGACTGGCTGATGATTCTCTCTGTGACTCTTGAACTTCAGGCTGGCTGACCAAGGTCTTGGCTCCTGGGAACACCCTGGTCCTGGTCCTGGTCCTGGCCCCCTTGCAAATACCCTAGTGGCCATTCACACCCCAGCTGTTACAGTTTGCTGAGGAAAGGAACAGGGAATGGCAGCTGCTAGCTTTATGCCAGTAGCAAGTCCACCAACTGCACTCCATGATTGCCTCAGCTTGAGTGGAACCTGATTCTGCAAAGTGGCAGAGTCAAGCGGCCCTGATCCTGGCACTCTGGGTACCTCTGAGTTCTTTGCTCCACCCTGAGTTTGTCCAGGAAAGAGCAGATATTCCCAAGAGTCCATTCTGAATGTTGCAAGCATTTCAACCAGGTTACAGCTGGTGGATTGTGGAGAGGCACACCTAAAAGGGTCAAACACATATGCAGTGCACAACAAGTCAAGAATCTAATGAAGAGGTTGATCTTCACCTTGGCAGCTTCCCAGACACAGTTATTCGCAGATGAAATGCAAATACAGAGATATACTCCTGAAAAGGCACCCATAGAATCCTCTATGAAATCAACCACCAATAAAGCTGTGCCATTAAATTTGCCAAACATCAAATATGCAAATGGTTCAAGCTAGTGATGCAGATTAGGTGTGTAATCTGAACCACCAGCTTGATTAGCTGTACGATACATTTTTGCTTGTGGTTTTCTAGGCACAAGCAGTGAATAAATAATGTTATACCACCAGGGCCTCATGCTAACTGCTTGCAGGCATGTAGCAACATGGTGTGTTGGTATGATAACTCTACCAGTTTGCCACTGAAACAATAAACAGCCCAGTGAGAATATCGTCACATAATGGAAACCTAATACACCAATAGTCCTTGTTTGAAAAGGCATCTATGTGTCATTATGTTTCCCAGAATGAGAATCCACGGCACCTTGGGCTGTGTAATCTGATGCCTATTTGTATTGGCAATGAATGCATTTTCATCCATTCATTCATTCATTCATTCATTCATTCATTCGTTTATTCGTTTATTTACTTATTTATTGATTTATAGCTCACCTTTCCTTCAATGAGCTCCGCGCAGCCCTTTCCGCTCCATTTTATGTTGACAAAAGCCCTGTGAAATATTTCAGGCTGAGGAAACTTGACTGCCCATCTGGCCAATGATGGGTTTTATGGCCGAGAGTGGGGATATGAGCCTGGGTCTCCTGCTGTTAATCCATCACTTCTTAAAAAGGACTAAAGTGGCTTACATCAGTAAAAGACAATATTTAAAAAAAGATAAAAACAGTATGTTTTCCCTTCATCTTTGAAGAATGATATCTGCATTTAGTGAAAAGTAATCTCACTAACTAGTATGAACTCACTAAACAGTATGAACTCCTTATAGGCCACTAAAAGACAGGCATGGGACTATCTTTCTAAAAAGAATGTTAAAATCATTATATATCCTGTGGAGCTGCACCTAGCCACTAATGTTACTATGGTCTAGAGCAGGAGTGGGAAATCTTTGGCCCTCCAGATGTTTGGAACCATAACTCCCATCGTCCTTTATTATTGGCAAGATAGGTTTGGAATTCTGGGAGTTGCAGTCCAAAACATCTGGAGGGTCAAAATTCCCCCACCCCTGGTCTAGAGGCCAACATAGAATCATTGGATAATCGAGTTGGAAAGGGTCTATAAGGCCATCAAGCCCAACCCCCTACTCAAGGCAGAAATTCAAGTCAAAGGCGATCTGATGAATAGTTGTTCAGTTTTTCCTTGTATGTCTCCAGCATTGGAGCACTCAACACCTCTTGCGGTAGTTGGTTCCATTGTCATGCTGTTCTGATATTCAACTGAAATCTGGCTTCCCATAGGTTGAGCCCATTTATTATGTGACA
Source organism: Phrynocephalus versicolor (assembly GCA_023846285.1). NCBI lineage: Eukaryota > Metazoa > Chordata > Lepidosauria > Squamata > Agamidae > Phrynocephalus > Phrynocephalus versicolor. The sequence goes on along the minus strand of JAHTLZ010000015.1, from coordinate 27,042,700 downwards.
TCAACTCTGTGATGACTGAGAACAGACCTTGTCCCTCTTCTGTATGACTACTTTTCTAGTACACGTGCTGCATTTGAAAAGTGTTGTCTTATTTATTTATTTATTTATTTATTTATTTATTTATTTATTTTGTTTATTAATTAATTAATTATCTGTGTTAATGCAGCCAAAAATATCATTTGCCTTTTGCAGCAGACACATTGCTCTGTTGGCTAATATTCAGCTTGTGATCCACAATGATTCCAAGACCCTTCTTACTTGTATTTACTGAGCCAAGTGTCCCCCATTGTGTAACTATGTATTTGGGTTTTTTTCTACGTAGGTGTAGAACATTGCACTTAATCCCATTAAATTTCATTTTGTGGTTTTCGGCCCAATGCTCAAGCCTATCAAGATCTTTTTGAATTTTGTTTCTATCTTCCAAGGTATTACCTATTCCAAGAAATTTTGTGTCCTCTGCAGACTTGATAAATATTCCCTGCACTTCTTCATCCAAGTGATTAATAAAAATGTTGAAGAGCATTGAGCCTCCTGGTACCTCAATTGTTACCTCCTCCCACTTTGAGAAGCAGCCATTGATAAGCACTCTCTGAGTAGGAGTTTGTAACAAACTGTGTATTCACCTGATATTTGGATACAACCGACACTTACTTAGTTATCTTGTTAATCAGATTATCATGGACACTTTGTTACAGGCTTTGCTGAAGTCAAGATATATTATTTCTACAATATTCCCACCATCTACCAGGGAGGTTTTCCAAAAAAAAAATAATGAGTTAAAATTATTGGCAGGATTAGCTTCTAATTGTTACTCCATTGTTTTCAATGTGCTTTCATCCTATAGCTGTTTTACATCTCTTTTTGGGTGGCATCATATTCTTCTGCAAGCTGAGCTGGCATAGATGCCCAGTGTAGAGGTGAGTGAATGCATCTTAGCTATCCAAGAGTCCCCTGTGTCCTTGTTGGCCACTGGGGCCAATAACTAGGCCAACTGCAAGGCTATTTTCAGCCAAAACAAGATGGGTGCTTTCTGGGCAAGGATACCTACACAGCTATGCTAGAATTCCAAGTCTCCCCCTTGAATGTTTTCTATAATTTCCATATTCTCTTTGTGGTGGAGGAAAAAAGTGAGAATGTAGGATTGGACGTATGACATGTGTTTGGAAGTACTACCCTCTCCATGTCATTCTCCCAGAGTGCCTGAATAGTAATAGTTTTGGCATTCAGAGCAAGCAGCTGTCCCAACTCCTACACCCTTAGCAACAAAGAGAACTTGGTTCCTATGCATGCTTACTTAATAATGAAACTCATTTCACTAGGGCTGCAACCCAGTCATGAGCATAAATGACGCAGTAGCCTTAAAAATGTTAATGTGGTATTGAGGAGGGGTGGCAGTTGTGAATGCAGCTCCTGAAATTTTCTAGACCAAAAGAGACAAACACACTCTTATTTTTTAGTCTTTGACCATAAATAAATTTACTACTACTAAATACATTCTTATTTGGACCCAGAAAATAACCAGAAGCCAAGCCAGTGTAGATACTGGGACATGAATGCTGCATTTCTTCCATTTTTAAGATCTAGAGATATTGGAAGGCTGCTGTTCTAGAATAATTAAATTTATTCATTCACCACCAGACCTTCAAAATATCTCATGATTATGAATATGGGATCTGTATCCACATTTCAACATGCCAGGAAATTGCACAACATTGCTGCACAATATCGTGCTAATCTTGCCAGCAGAAAAAGGATGCCAAGTTTTGCATAGCAGATTGAGGGCTAAATGTTGACCAAGCCAATGACAGCAGTCAAGATGGTTTAAAGCAACATGCTGTTAATAATGTGACATTTTGGAGGTCAATCACTCATATAGTCTCCACATATCACAGTGACTTGATGGTACATAATATTACAAGTCAATTGTATACTGTCAAAACAGGTGGAATATTTACCTCCACGTCTGAGGATTCCTGTCTGAGGGTGCGGGACATTGTGTCCACTCCCGTGTCATGGTCAGACCATCACCTGCTGTCCTTCTCTGTATCAATCGCTGCCCCATCCCACGGGGACCTTCGGTCATCTGTATGGGCCCGCCCCCGAAGACTCCAGGACCCTGTTCGGTTCCGGGAAGTCCTTGGGGAGCCTCCTGGCAGACTGGCTGACGATCTGGTAGACACCATGGTGGATCAATGGTTTGATGAAACATCCCAGGCTGTCGACCAGATCACCTCTAGGCGCCTCATCCGCTGCAGAGCTCATCCCTCACCGTGGTTCACGGCGGAGTTACGAGCTATGAAGCAAGAACGGAAGAGGCTGGAGCGCAACTGGAGGAAGAATTGGATGGTGACTAAAAAGGCTGCAGTTATTGTCCAGTCCAGGCGCTACGTTCGGGCGATCAGGGAGGCTAAAACATCTTACTACTCCCTGAGAATTAGTGAGGCCTTGAACCGTCAAGCGGAATTGTTCCATGTGGTTCGCGACCTCACTAATCCTGGGCTGGCAAGGCCTCCTCCTACTGATTTCAGTAGTGAGAATTTTGCAGCCTTTTTTCAATCAAAAATAGAGGCCATCCGTGCTGGTTTCGACTCCTGTTGCTCTAGTCCACTCTCGGCATCCCCTGACGCTGCACCCCCTCGGTCTCCTCGCATGGTTGAGTTTGGGCCTGTTTCCTCTCTTGAGGCCCGCGTCCACTCCCTTTGATCCTTGCCCATCATGGATTATGAAAGCCGTTGGTGGGAGCATGCCTGAATGGGCCTCTGTCATCGCCACAGCCTCCTTCAGGGAAGGGATTTTTCCCTCTCGCCTGAAGGAGACTGTGGTAAAGCCCGTTGCAGTCTGAATCAAATTCAAGGTCCTGGTTTTGATTTACAAAACCCTCCATGGCCTAGGACCTGACTAACTGACAGAGCGGATCGACCAGCGGTCAACATCGGACCGCCAGACTAGGCTGTCGCGGGTGCACATGCTGCGTGTGGCCACGCCCAGGGAGGCTCGGAGAACATCCACCCGTGCCCAAGCCTTCTCTGTGGCCGGCCCCACCATGTGGAATCATCATCTTCCAACAGAAGTGTGCCTAGCAGAGTCCCTGCCAGCCTTCCGGAAAGCTTTGAAAACTCTCCTTTTCCGGGAGGCATTTGGTTGACTTAATTAAAGTTTTTTTCCCTGCCCTGACATCTGCAACTCTGGTTTTTATTGTTCCGTTATTTGGTTAACTTTGTGTTTATTTTAATTGTTATTTTGTTATATTGTTAGTTGTAAACCGCCTGGAGTTCCTTCGGGAAGACGGGCAGTATATAAGCTCAATAAATAAATAAAATAAATAAATATTTGAACCAAGACAGCTTATAGGCACTTAAGCTCTTCAAACATTGGGTAAGACCACCCCCATCTGCAAAGCAAAAAACAGTAATTTCACAGCTTAAACAAGTGAGCTTCTGAATGCTTCTTCTTCTCTATTCTTTTAAAATGTCTTTCTTAATATTTTTACAGTCAGACACAGAATACCTTCCCAAGCTCACATCCCTGTTTGTCCAGGAAGGAGTTAAAATTCAATTGAGTGGCAAACATGGCAAGCATGTACCACCCAGCCTTAGTTTATTTTAAAAAATCCTCTTTTGAGGATTAATATACCAGCCCCTGCTGCCTGGTTTATTTCCAAAATAAAAAAATTTTAAAAGGGGTGAGGCCAACAATTTTCTTTCAAGATAAGGAAGATAAGTCTTTTCAATGTATGTGTTTGCTTTAACTCTGGGGGTGGCTAAGGTCACTTATTTCTGAGCAGAGGGAATAGTTTTGAATTTTAAAAGTCATAATTAAAAACTCTTTTGCCCAAACTTCTCCAAATTTGGCACAAAACAAGAGCCGAGTGTCTGCTATATCTGTGACACATTTGGTGCTGATCGGAAGTCCAGTGTCAAGTTTATACATTTTTTGTTTGGGCTGCCCGCATTTTTAGAACTGCCTAGTAAAATGTGGATTTGCTCTGCTATACAATAAGATAATCACAACAATGACAATGAACTATTACCATGCACATTGGAGTTCCAGTTCAAGTCACAATTCTGGATTTTGAGTCTGACAAATTGATCAGATTCAGTGTGGCAATGAAAGATATAAAGCTTACACTGGTATCTGCACCAAATTACAGAGTCATTAAGATGTCCATTTGGGTATGCAGACATACAAGTTGATTCTCCATTTTAGCAAGCCCATAATTTACAGATGTGGGGAAATAGGAAAATGAGGCAAAATACATTGTAATGCAGTCTCAGAAATATAGGCATGCAATATTGCAACAGCTTGATCCTCTAGTTTATTATTGGTAGAAAGCTACATTTTAGGAAATCTTCATTTAGTATCTTGGTGTTCCTTTAATTACACTTGTATATGACAGCATCTTTCTGTCCCCTGCCCCTGCTGTCTTCCATCTACACGAGCTCATGGAGTTTCCTTCACTTCAGTACCCAAGGATTGTTGTTGTTGTTGTTTGTTTTTCACGTGGGGCTAAATAAAGCAAGGCATAATGTTTCAGGAGCAGCATGTCCCAGCCTTCTCTGGCAGCCTCCAACCTGGTTCACACAGCCCTCATTGCTGGACACATAGTTGCCCATTAGGCAGGCCCACAAGTAGGGTTTGCGTTACCCGGGGCAACCATGGATGCTATGCCACCACCAGCACCTCCAGCAAGGGGGTGAGCGGAATACTGTGTAGTACAAAGTTGAACTACTATTTGTACTATAGCAATAGTACAACACTATTTTGTCATTTTGGTGTTCTCCCTTCCCAGTGTGGCACCCAGGGCACGTGCCTTGCTTGACACACCCACACGAGTTGTGGCCCTAGAGTCAGGCACCACAGCTGATGAAACCCAAGTACCTGCAAGGGGCTGTTGGCACAAGGGCCTGATAAACATCAATCGGAATTTAAAAGCGTGCACTAGTGTCAACCTGCCAGGCTGCAGAGGGGTCCTGTCCTTGAGTTTAAAAATAGCTCCAAGCCAGCTCTCTGAACAAAAACCAACTCTGAAGTAAAACTAGAGGTGATTCTAAAGGAGACAGCTCAGGGACGCAAGGATAACTTTTATCTATTTGCATCCCTCTCCATGTTAGAAATTCATATTTACAGCATCAAGCTGAAGCTCTCTGATTTTGAACTGCTTGGCCTTGCCTCACAAAGGACCCTGGGAGTAACAATTTGATAAAAGCAAAACCAACATTTTACTCTTTTTTTGGCATACAATCACTATGCTGGCTGGGGGGAAATTCTAGCTACTGCATTAAAAAAAAACTTGTGTCAATCGGCAGGTGAGGATATCATATTTTTGTCATCGATTCACAGTTACTGTAACTCTTGTGGGATTACTCCTAGTTTCTGTGACTTGTTAGGAAGAGGGAATAAGCAGCTCTTAAAACAGTTCAAAGAGTGGTACAAAATGTATAAACACCCACTATTTTCTTTCTCAGAGTAAGTAATTTTCTTCCCTGCAGTGCTTTTTGCTGTATAAACATAACCCATATCTGATGCTGCTATGAAAACCCTGGGCTATGAGGACTCCTTCACCTCCATTATAAATTGGCCTTTTCGCCATTATGCATATCATGATCGGTATCACTTGACATAACAGGACCTATTGAGATTGCATTCAGCAACACTAGGAGCTACCTGTAGGCATTTTTTTTTACAGGGAGATGGGAAGAGACTTTTTCAAGGTCACTTCATTGTGCTCCTTCCATACAAAATGCTCCCAGTGCTCCCAGCTAATAAAATGTTCAATCTTCTTCTCCCCGATGGATGTTCTCTAAAAAGAAATGCTACAGAAAGGTACATGGTGCCTTTAGTTAAATCTTGCCCTGATTCACGGAGTTTTATAGGAAGTCCAGGTATCATCATCTTCCACTGGGACAGTAAGAACAGACAAAAGAAAATATTTTTTACCCAGTGTGTTGTTAGTCTGTGGAACTCCCTGGCACAGGATGTGGTGATGACATCTGGCCTGGATGCCTCCAAAAGGGGATTGGACAGATTACTGGAGGAAAAGTCCATCACAGGTTACAATCAAACCATGATGGAGATGTATAATGTCCAGGCTTAAAACCAGGGTAGTTCAATAGCCAGATGAAAAGGAGATGCTGGAGAGACAGATAACTAGTCTTGTGTGCTCCCAGAAACATTTGGTGGCGCCACTGTGAGATACAGGAAGCTGGACTAGATGGGCCTTCATTCTGATCCAGCATGGTTCTTCTTATGTTCTTATATTCTTATGTTGGTGCCATTCCATCCAAAGACATTGTGCAGCTACTCCTTGTTTTCTTATTGCTTGTTCAAGTTTTTATCGTAATTAGGAAAATAAAATATCTTAATGGAGAAAAGAAAGCACAGTTAGATATTGTGCCTATTAAGAAACACTGAAAAGAGACACATGGTGCCTTTTTTAACTGTTTGTGTGACCGATGGGTTTCCAAGTGAGTTATTTAAGGAGTGGTTTTACCAGTCCCCCCAGTGCATTTCTGTGGCCGAGTGGAGATTTGAACCCTGTTCTTCAGAGTCCTAGTCCACCACATTTCCCACTATACCACACCAGGAAGTTTTTAACAAGAGCAAAGCAATTCCACTCTGCCTAATTGTAGAGTACCATGTGAATTTCTGCCAAATAGGCTTCTGATTTGGGTTCCCCTCCTTTAGCTATAGGATCATCTTGGTTCCTGTTAGGGTGATATTAGGGATATTGCCTCAAGGGTACCTCTTTTCTCTGTGGGTTGCTTGAAATAGAAGGCTGTGCATTGTCTAGAAAGATGCTAAAACCCTACTTTATTGTGTTGGCTTTGCAAAGGCCTCCACCTTGCAAGGAGCAACCCTGACAGAGGGAACTCAACTGTGATGATTTAGTGGCGCCTGGAGTAGGAACTGACAAACCACTCCAGTATTCCTGCCAAGAAAACTCCATGGACATGGGGTCATGAAGAGTCAGTCACAACTGTAATGACACAACATACAACACACAACACACAAACACACACACACACTTTAAATGGGTTGGGCTTGTCTGTTAACCACACCGGCTGAAATCTAGTAGTAAGTTGCACCTCTAGTACACCCACTGAATCAATAAAATTAATGGAGGTGTTGACTTGCCAAGTCTACATTAATTTACTGGGCCTCCTGTAACAATCTTACAATGGCACTTCAGAGAATGTGTGCTGGTTTTTAGTGGAAATGTGGGAATAGTTTCAATTAGCCATTCTATTTCCTCAAGGGAACAAAACATTTTGTAAAGGAGCTACAGTGAGATTAACTCCCTGGAATTAATCTTATTCCTGGGTTTCCTGTGCTAATTGTTTTGTGGAAGGGGACATACCTTTGCATGTCATGTTTCAGCCACCACTGCTGGATCTGTCATCTGTTGCCATTCAAGACTGTCCTTGCATGACTATATGCCTCCTCCCATGCATTCCTCCAAAGGAGACTTACATCTTTCCTCTCCCGCATAGTAAAATCTGGATCCTTATCTATGCCCATTTGTTTATACTGAAGTTCTCCCTGTTAATTTTGATGGGTTTTTTTCCTATTGATCCTGCAGTGTAAAACAAATCATCAGTCTTTTTTTTCCTGAGCATTTGGTACATCTTTAAAAGCAAAGCAAAAGCAAAGTGTTCTGCTTACATATCACCCCATAGTGCTTAAAGCACTCTCTGGGTGGTTTACAATTCAATTATGCAGGCTATACAATTCCCCCTCCCAGCAAGTTGAGTGCTCATTTTACTGACCTCCGAAGGCTGTAAGGCTGTGTGAACCTTGAGTCTGCTACCTGGGATCGCAGTACCTCCATTCCATGACCGCATCCAGGCACAAGTCAAGGGTCTGTACTGCCTCAACTGCAGAGGTGGAAAAGGAGAGATAGAGCTGTGTGTCTTCAGCACACTGATGACAGCAGACTCTAAATCTCCCAATGACCTCAGCCAGCGGCCTCATATAGATGTTGAACAGCATGGGAGAGAGAGACGACCCCTGAGGAACCCTGCATGGGAGCGTCCAAGGAGCCGAAAACTCCCTCCAAGCTGCACAGGCTGGGGATGGCCCCCTAGAAAGGACTGGAGCCAGCTGAACACTGTGCCCCCGATCCCCACCCTGGAGAGCCGGTCCAGCAAGATACCGTGGTTGACTATATACTATATTTTAAAATATAGTATAAAATATAATATTTATTTACTTAAACCAATTTAACTGAAACCTCCTAAATACAGCAGTAACTTTACAATTTCAAAGCTTTTGCATATAACATTTAAATTACATTCTATAAGACTATATTCATACCTCTGAATCTTTATGGCATTTTAGATGCTTGACCACATCCGATCCCACCTGATTTTGGAAGCTAAGCAGGGTCAGCCCTGCTTAGTACTTGGATGGGAGACCACCAGGGAATACCAGGTGCTGTAAGTGCCTGGAGTAGGAACTGGCAAACCACTTAAGTATTCCTGCCAAGAAAACTCCATGAACATGGGGTCACAAAGAGTCGGTCACAACTGTAACGACGCAACACACACACACCTATATCATCCAAATACTTAGCTATGTATATAGCAGCTTTAAAAGCAAATATTAGAACTCTATTTATTATATCTCAATTGAATGTTTGCAATAAAAAACTCAGTTTCTCTGAGATGCTTCTGTTTTCCACTTTTTTTAAAACTTGCTGTAAATGTTTTTCTCATACTGCTATATAGGGGGCAATCAAGTACATAATGGGCTAAGTTATTAGTGGTAACAAACACAAATCTGTGCAGCCATGTATGCTAGTCCATCATTCAGGGAAAGCTTGCCTGAATAGAAAGGTCTTTGCCTGTTTCCTCAGTTACATCAGAGATGGGGCAGTCCTGGCCTCTAGTGGGAGGGAGTTCCAGAGTCTGAGAGCAGTAGCTGAGAAGGTCCTTTCATGTGTTCCCACAAGACATACCTGTGAAGGTGGTGGAATGGAGAGAATAATTGCTTGGGTGACAATACTTCAAAATGCTGAAGTTGTATGTCTTAGGTCTGTGTAGTTTCTATAGCAAAGCAGACTCCTTGGAATCAAAATGTTCTTCCTTCATGCATGGGGATTAAGTTGCCATTTCTGTAAAATGAGAATTTCATAAAGTTCTTCTGAACCTGAAAACAAAAGTATTATGAAAACAAAAGCAATACCAAAGAGAATTATTAAAAACCGAAGAAGATCTCTGTCTCTCTTTCTCTCTCTCTTTCCCGAAGAAGCCAAGAATTACAGCTCCAGGAAATTCTTTGGTCTTCTTAATGAATTTGTTTCTTTGAATTGTGGAGGAATTTGTAGTACACTCACCACTAACTTTCCCACGATTTTGAGAAAAGATGGGGTGGGAAATGCACTAAGTCTCATATTAGCAACATGAGTATTTCCTTGCCAGGGGTCAGCCTCAATAATCCATAGGGTTCCATCCCACTCTGCAGTTCGAAGAAGAAGAAGAAGAAGAAGAAGAAGAAATTGCTAGTGTATCAGCATTGCTCATGTGCTCTTCCTATGCTCTACATAGCAATCTCTCCTTGTTTTTCCTCAAACACCTTTCTAAAGAGCTTCAGCAAAACACAAACTCTTGGGGTGGGTTTATTTGTAATAGAAGTATTATGAGTCAGTTCTTACTGGAATGCAGTAAAGCATTCCAAATGCTCACACAATGTTCCCAATAGGGAGGATTCACTGTGTGCAGGGGTGACCGTGCTGGATATAGGATTCTGGCAGGAGTAGTCCAAAAAAGAAAAGAAAAGAAACATTTCCCATCTCTGGGAGGCCACATGTGAGTGAATATGGTTGACCTGTATTCTGCTGCATCAGAAGGACCCTTCCTGTCCAATAAATTGGACCAGAATTCCCGAGATAATTTTCAAGTGTTTTACTGTGAAAATGATCAACTTAAAAGAAACGTGACTCTAATTGTGAGGTGAGGTGTAGAACAAGAAGGCATGGGCTCTAATACAAATATAGTTCCAATCTAGCTGCAGATGCTGAAGAAGGAGGTGGCAAAATCAAAAGCTTTGGTGAAGAGTCCAGGAGGAAATCAATCACACACCAAAACAAGATGTGCTGAAACAAGATCTGCCACTGCATCCATTGAGGTTGTCTGGGACAGTCCTTTTAAAGGTGCCAACTGTTAAAGTAGTTCAGTTCAAATGTGTTAGTGGGAAAAAAAACCTTTGGGTCTTGCTGACTTCTAAGATATGGAATAGAGATGGGCACGAACTGCTGAACCAGTACTGGTTTGTTTTTCGACCAAATAGATGTTTGGTGCTTCTGAGCCTCACTTCCTTCAGTAGGCACTCATTCAGAGGCACCAGCTGGAGGGGGCAGGGGAGGGAAGCACTGAAAAATGGAGATGGGCACAAAACAAAAAACAAATCTGTGCCCATCTCTATTTTTTCAGTGCTTCCCTCTCTGAATGAGTGCCTGCCAAAGGAGGTGAGGCTCAGAAGCACCAAACATCTGTTTGGTTGAAAAATAAACCAGTACCAGTTCGGTAGTCCATGCCCATCTCTAATATGGAACCTTCTTCCTATGATTCTACAATACATATGTGCTCAAGAAGGAATGTAAGGCTAAACAGGTGTTTTGATATTCTTAATATTTAAAATTTTATTTCTCTGTTTATTATCTTGTTATCTTGTAGTACAAGATTTTTTAAAAAATTGTTTGATTTTTAAATATTTATTTATTTATTGCTATTTCACAAAGCAGACATCAAGTAGACTCCACAACAGTGAACATTTCATTTTCATTTTCTGTATAGAGTCCCTATGAGGGAAATAGGTGTGGTATATAAGTGTGAAAATAAATAAATAAATAAATAAATAAATAAATAAATAAATAAATAAATAAATAAATAAATAAATAGTATAATTAGGATCATAATCTGACTGAATCTAGTAAGTCTAGCCAGCCACTGATGCTTCTCTTGGCTTTCTTTCCATCGGGGCACAAGGAACAGAAGGGAAGGAGGCAACATATTTCTTCTCTGGGATTTTCCAAAAGTTGGCATGTATGTATGAACTTGCAAGTCAACACAGGAAAACGGCATTAAAAGAGTATATGGCCTGTTCTGGAGAATTCCAATGAAAACAAAGGAAGACAAATGAGCTATTGATTCTATCTCAAGAGCTCAGACGCTGCCAAGATACAAGACTCTCAACCTTAAACTGTTACTGTACTGTGTTTCAACATTTTTATAGACATGTTTAAGGACAAAAGAACAAGTTACATAAAATATGGAAAGCAGATGCCTGCGGAAAGCCCACCAGTAGGACATGACTGTAGCTGTATATTTGGGTGTTTTGATACATAGAAGCAGGCTTTTTCTGATACTAGAGCGCATGCATGACTACCTTTTCTGCCTTATAACCAGAGTTAGATGTGTTATTTTGGGGGACTACAGTTCTCAGAATCCCCACTCAGCATGATCCCATGAAGGCTAGTGGCTCTGAGGTTGTGGGGTGGTGAATCTGCTTCTGAATTTAACATGAACTTTAAATAAACTCTCTCAGGGTTAACACCTTGAAGAGATCCTGGGATGTTCATACTATAACCCATGCTGGCTGAAGGACTCACGAGATTTTAATTCACAAAATATTTCTAAACTCTGGAAGGTCCTCATGCCCATGAATCGATCTTGTCTCTTTCTAAACCCATTTGAGCTGGCAGGACATGTGGACTGTGCAGGGCAGTATTGCTTTCTCTGTTCCGAATCTCCCATAAGCTGGCTTCTGACAAAACGGTATTGATGAAGGTGTCTGATCAAGCCAAGAGAGGAGGCATACTTCCATCTTTATAGTTTATTTAGTCTGGCTAGACAGCTCAGTGAGTTAAGGTCTCTGGCTGTGGAGCGAGAGGTTGGGAGTTCAATTCTCCACAGTGTCTCCTACAAGTAGAACCAGCCTGTGTGGCCTTGGGCAAGCTGCACAGTCCCAGGATGCCCCCAGAATATGGGAATGGGAAAATCACCTCTGAGTACTCTCTCTACCTAGAAAACCCTGAAAACACTATGAGTCAGAAATAGCTTGATGTCACACAATTATTATTTATATATAGTCTAAGGATATACTGTGTCCTGTATTATAGGTGGACAAGGAGTTTTGTGGTGCAGTGTCGTTAAACTGCTATATTGCACTCACAACTTGGAATTCAATCCCAGGTAGCTGGCCCAAGGTTCACTCAGCCTTCTATCCATCCAATATTTGTAAAATGAGTACCCAGTTTGCTGTGTGTGAGAGTGTGTGTGTGAGGGGGAAGCAATGTATAGCCTGTATAAATAAATTGTAAAAAACCCAGAAAGTACTTTAAACACTATAGGGTTTTTTTTAATAAGCAGCACACTTTGTTCACTCGGCATATAGTTCAGACTTTCAAATGAAGGACAAAATCTGATTGGCAATTTACACTTGGGTAAGAGAGCCTGCAAAACTTTTGTTGGCAAATTGCTGCTCATCAGCAAGGTGCTGGTTGTGTTGTTGGGTGGGGAACCTGTCCGGAGGAGGATGATCAGGAGGGTAAAGGGACTGGACACCAAGCTCTGTGAGGAATGGTTGAAGGGGTTACGTATACTCATCCTGGAAAAGGAAGGCTGAGCCATCTTCAAGAAAGGGTGCCATGAGGAAAATGGTGGAAGCTTGTTTTTGAAATTCCAGAGGCAAGGATCCAAAATAATGGATTCCAAATTTGCAAAGGGCAATTTGAAGAAGACTTGAGAGCTGTTTGTCAGGGGTTTGAACTGCCTTGGAAGTTGGTGCACTCATCCAATGGAGGCATTTAAACCACAGTTAAATGGCCCTCTGTCAAGGCTGCCAAAGTGCCCTTCCATTTTGCACTTCTGCAATAGAGGACTGATCAAGATCTTTGAAAACAAATTGTTATTAACTTTTAAAAAAAAGTTGATTGGTAAAAAAATGTATTGTTCAATTAATTCTTTCCCTCCCACATAGCTATGTTATGTCCTCTAGTGTGGATGCAACCAGCTGAGCTGCATACTCAGAGAAAACACATTGTTCCCTGCAGTGTAGAAAGTCAAGTGGAATTCTTCTCACAGTAGAAGAACAATGACTGTCTGAAGCACATGGAGTCACCCATCTGGAAGTGCCTGTTAGAGCTGCTAAATCTTTGGAATGCTTTTGAGCTGCCTGTTATCCTCAGTTACCCCCTTCCCCGGATTGCCAGCATTGTTTTGGTCCCTTCGTGTCAGACAATAGGGTTAAATGTGGATCTAACCAGTGCCTTGGAAGACAACAAACAAACTTTGTCAGCACCGTGGCTGTGTGGTGTGGAACATGGTCTTGTGTGCCACTGCAGTGTTGCATTTAGAGGACTGGGCTGGCCCTAGAGAGTTGCAAATCAGGAAAGCTGGTGCCATTCAAGGTAGGCTGAGCTAGGTGGTTTAAAGGTGGGCTAATGACAAGTTTTGGCTGGGTAGCTCTGGGAATTAGGTTTCTGGCTGGGGATCCAGGAGACAGCAGTTGAATACCTCACTGTGCCTTGTGGGAGAAGAGTCATCCTGTGAAGCCTTGGGCAACTCACACAGCCCCTCGATGTCCCCAGAAAAAGGGACTCGGGAGACACTTCTGAGTGCTCTCTACATAGAAAACCTGAAAACGTTGACCTTGAGTCAGAATTCACTTGATGGCACTATTATTATTATTATTATTATTATTATTATTATTATTATTATTATTA
>JAHTLZ010000015.1:27008699-27028967 GCA_023846285.1 Phrynocephalus versicolor | reverse complement strand
ATTATTATTATTATTATTATTATTATTATTATTATTATTATTATTATCATCATCATCATCATCATCATCATCATCATCATCATCATCATCATCATCATCATCATCATGTGAATTCTCTACAGTAGTGACTTTCCGCAATGTTATAATATCCTCTCTTCTCTCTCCCAACTTTCCCCTTCACTGATCTCTGTCTCTTGTCTGTCTGTCTCTCTCTCTCTCTCTCTCTCTCTTTCTCTCTCTCAGTCCTGATGACAATGAATTGTTTAGGTTGTTTGATTCCCCCCCACCCCGCCCCAATTGCCTGCCTTTTCCTTCCAAGGCTGTGACTTTGACATGCTTTACTTTGGGAATAAATCCATGCACACCTGTCACAGGGCACCTTGATCTAATATGCCAAGTGGCACCAAAGGAGCCTCTCAGGCTTCCAGCATCTCCAATTTCTCACCCAATGGCAAAGGAGACACCTTCTTCTTATCTGTTTTTTCAAAAAAACATCCACAACAGCAACTGCACATATAAATAACGGTGTCAACAACTGCCGACTAAATGTGTCAATGACATTCCCCTTCAGAAAACAGTTCAGTCTTCATTTTCCCATGAGGATATTTTCTGCCTGCTTTTGCCATTTCCCAGTTTTTGAGACAGAAGAGGCTTCATCCTCCTCCTGTAGCATTTATTAAAAAGACAACACTATATAGACTAGAGGCACACACAAAATGAATTGTGACGTATCTTCAAATCAGCTGGGTTTTTTTAAAAAAAATATTAGAGCAAGTCTTATCTTCCCCACTGCCAATGTAATCTTCTTCCTAAAGAAGATATGGATGCAATCTATTTAGGTGTATTCATAGCATGTAGGTATACTCTGCAGATAGTGTCCTGTTGGATAGGGTCCTGTTGCCTAAAGGTGTAGTAACAGATGGGAAATGGATTCAGATTCAAATTAAGTTGATGGGTAATATCAGTGTTGAATGTGTAGCATGTATATTGTATGGGGGGGTTGTCTATGGTTGTTGTCGTTTTTTAAATTGTAGTTTTTATGTATTGGGTATGAATGCTGTCAGGTAACAGAGTGTAGGGCCGTGTGTGTGTGTATGTTTGGTTTTATGTCAGTTTTAAAACAAGTACAAGTGATGTTCTGCGTGTAAATGTAGGAGCATGTGTATGGATGTTTGTTCTTAAATGGTAGATTTTATGTCTTGGATTTTTATACCAGACTGTGTGAATGAGCTGACTGAATGGCACTTTTTAATCTCATTGTATTTTATACAATGACAATAAATTCTATTCTATTCTATTCTATTCTATTCTATTCTATTCTATTCTATTCTATTCTTGTCTATTCTTGTCTAGTCTAGTCTATTCTGAAATGGCTACTTACTGTGTGGGGAGATCTTTTATGGTAGTGTGGGAATGGACATAGAAGAAGTTCAGGGGCTTACAGAGCATTTTAAGTCACCTATCATAGAAAATCCCTTGTTGCTTAGTTCTCCTCATCTGGCACTTACTATCTCAATAATTCCTTCAGGAACACAGTTCTTCACAGATAAAAAGAAACAGCATTCTGTAGAAAATTAGTGATTGGTTATGTGAACAGAGATTAAATGATTAACTAGCTTCATGGCAAATTAGATGACTTGTTGACTTGGTAAATGCATTTCTCTGGCCCCTGAAAGAGAAAGAATTTGAGTAGAGAGGCATGCTTCTCTTCAAAATCTGAGGCAGAGAGGGAACAGTTGGTTGCTACTGGATTGATTGATATTCACACCAGTCCAGAAAGGTTCCTCCCAGCCAAAACCTCTTAAATGTAACATACATGAGTGCAATAATTCCAACAGTTTCTTATAACACCTTAAAGTCCACAGGGTGATGAAAAAACTTTGCCATCTCTGTGGAAAAATCATTTGATCAGGACATTTCAAAGCCTACATCATTTCACAACAAGTATTATAAGCCATGGAGTCTAGTCTTCAATTTACACCGGCTGAATAGGTTGGTGAATCCCAGCTGATAGAACCTGACAATGAAATCACAATATTTACTAGATTCTCTCCTTGCTTCCTTACTTCTTCCCTCTCTCCCTCTGCTCGACTCTTCCCAAATATCATGATAGTAAATATTGTTGATACTGATCCACTCGATGTTTTGAAAAGAATCAGGTAGAGGCAGAAGCACTGGTATTTTTTTTTCTCCAGTGTATGGCCTTTTTGGTAAACTTCCTTTCAGAGACATGATTCACTACCAAAGCTCCTGGTGACAGGAAGATTTCTACTGCTCTCCATTTCCCTGGCTTCCCATTTCTGTTCTTTGAGCAGCAGCAAACATTAATGACGCTGTACGCTGCTAATAAAGTGTGATGTAAGAAATAAGCTTATTATTGGACTGGCATTTTAGTTGAAAAGATTGGAGTGCAGTTTAACAAAAGGAGATTTTAATCTCTATTTAGAAAGCTTTGTGCTAGAAAAGATTTCTTTAAAAAATTAATCTGCCAGGCAGCTGCTATTTATATTATATTTATGTTATGCAATTCCTATCAGCACCCACTGTGTCGTCAATCCATGGATCAATCAGTTGGGTAGGACAAAGAGAGAGATGGATGCTATTCATTTAGCTCTTATGATTATGTGTCCAAATACTGACTTCAGTGAATGAGAAGACTCATTATTGCAAAGGAGTGGCAAGATGAAGAGTGAGATCAGAGCTGTTTTTCAACTGCACATTATGCACGTGATGGATGGGTTTGCTGTACAATCCTATGCTTTTTGTTGGGGGGGGGGGAATGGGGCATACATCCCACCGTATGACTGGGTATTAAATATTACCCAAATATTAAACAAAAGAAAAATCCAGAAAAAAGTATTTTCACATATGTTACCAGAACCAGCTGCTAGAGGGAGACAGAGACCACGCTATGGAAACTTGCTAATGAAGATTACAAAGAATACATAGAAAGTGTTCCAATCATAGCATGGTTTCTAGTGGCCAGTTCTGGTAATAGTGGATTAAAGAGGATACAAGTGGGCTGAGCTTCTAGGATCTGGAGGTGGGAGATTAAATTGTGCCATTACAGGTAAGCAGTGGCAGTTTTTGATGCTTTACCTGGCAAGGTAAAAATATAGCCATTTACTAGATGATGCCCTCCTGAAATTCTGGACTCCATCCAACTCTCAAAATCTCCCGTTAGCAAAGCAAATGATGAAAGATGCTGTGGAACCCTAAATGGGAAAACCTTCCCTAAAGGAAAGGCCACCGCCCACCACATCAGGGCAAAAGAGGGAGTTGGAGGCTCTGCCCATTCCCTGCAATGCTGTATTAATTTTCTCCTTCTGATTCATTAGTTTTGTTTTGTTGGGATCACCTGTTGAACACTGCCTCAAACCCACACAACTTACTGTTGCCAAGCCCTCAAAATATCCATTCCTCCCATTCAAAGGTGGGAGAACGGCTGATAGGCCACCCCTCAGCTTTCCTGTAGAGAGTAGCACAACCAGGCCTCCCAACTTGAGTGGCAGAACTTTGTAGCAGCCTAGAGCAGAGTGCAATTTACAAAACCCACGGGGGGGGGGCAATGAAGAGTGGGGCCAGCTGTGGACTCCAAAAGTAGCTTGCTTACTGGATCCCACTGCTTCGCTGCATGGGAGATTTAACCCCTATGCCCCCCAAAGGGATCCCAGGAACTATCAAACGCACAAGAACACTCCTCACACATAAGGGAAGTCCACTTATGCTGTCTATATATTCCTGCTCTGCTTTCACCCACATATGCCCCCCTCATGTCCTCTGTCCACCCTCTGTCCACCCCTCAATCCCATTCCACCATTTTTTCCTGTTGCTTTGCTCCTGGCACAGAGGCACAACCATCACAACACCAACATCAACACCCCAGATGAAGGATCAACCCTGGAATGGACTCATTAATTATCCTCATTTCCTGAACCCTCCAGAAACTGCTTTGAGCCACTTGGATTCTATTTGGACTCTGTTTGCATTTCCTTTGTATATGCCTAGACACCACCTGGTGCTTCTATGTGTTTGTTATGTTTGCATTCCAAACCCCCCTTTCCTATCTTGATTATCTCCTGTAATATGTTAAGTAAGCTCACTTTGGCAGTTAATCCTCATGTCTGGGTGACATATACACAACCACCCACAGATGATGGGCTTCCTCTAATCCCCTCTCACACCTATACACCTATTGTTATCCCTACATGTCTCACCTAGCCTGGCCTAGGAAATGTTTTATCTCCCCTGGATTGCTGTGCAGAAGCCCATTGTCTTGTCTTAGGCCTCCCCCCTTCCCCTCGCTATCCTGAAGCTATAAAAAACCCCAACACCAATTCCCCGGGTGGGTTTTGCTCCTCTCCTTGTGGTCAAAACCTCTCTGCTTACTTTATTGGATCCAATAAACACAGAGACATAGAACTCTCTCTCGAACATTTATTGGGTAAGAAATGGTCTGGCGTTACAGCCACAGAGGCTAGCTTTGTGGACTCAACAGTTTTAGACTTTGAGCCATGTAAAAATGTGAATCTGAAGTTATGTCGTACATTACATTGCCCTGGATCTCTACTACCTCTGCTGCTATCTTTTGTCCATCTTTTATTTGCACAATGTCACACGGGATAATCTTATTAATATAGTATGAATCTGGACTGAATTACATCTGAAATCTACTAAACATGCATTAATCACTTCCCATTTCAGTCTCAGTTATTTCAGTGGATCTATTGTAAGTATTTCTACACTTGCATGTGTGCATGCTCTTATGTCTGAAAAAAAGGGGGTTTATGTGAACAAAGGAACAAAATAGGGGCAGCATGCATAGAACTTTGAGAGAGTATATCCTGTCTTTGAGAGAGTATATCCTGTTGTTATCCTAATCAGTGAAAAAGATATAGAGTTTTAAAACATGGGAATGGTGATCAAGTGTGTTATTCACAACCCAGGATTCAGCTCCGTGAAGAAAGCTCACAGGGGACATACATTCTCGACCTTAATAATGCTTCTTGGATAGCAATTCAAAGATCACTAGCTAGGCAGCTGAAAGCGAAGACATGGGGGTGGGAAGGCGTGAAGGAAAAGGTAATGACTGGCAGAGAGAAAGGAGGAATTGCAGAGTCAGGGATAATAAGGGAGGAATGTGAGCAAATCCAACCATGGCTGGAAATACTTTTAATCCTCACCAGCTCACTTTTCCCTCCCTAAATATATAAAGCTGTCTTGTACTGTAGTTAGATCTCTAGCCCCTTGAAGGACCTATTCGAGGCTTTGACGAAAGGCAGCTGCTCTGCGTGTCAGGTAGCACAAAATGTGTTGCTGCCACTTGGATGGTGTTAAGGGAATGTGAATGGTGAATGACATTACC
Source organism: Phrynocephalus versicolor (assembly GCA_023846285.1). Taxonomy (NCBI): domain Eukaryota; kingdom Metazoa; phylum Chordata; class Lepidosauria; order Squamata; family Agamidae; genus Phrynocephalus; species Phrynocephalus versicolor. The sequence continues at coordinate 27,023,602 of JAHTLZ010000015.1, read as the reverse complement.
AGTGGCTACTGATGGAAAATGGCTAAGGAGTACTTTTATTTGCAGTCACCTTCAGTGAACATCATTATGTAGCCAAATTGGACTGGCCGCAGTGATGTCGGCCTGTTCCCTAAACCAGAGAGGGAGGAGAAGATGGGAGCTATATTTCACCATAGCTCCCATCATCCTTTACCACAGGCTATGCTGGCTAGGGGCAATGGTAGTTGCAGCCAACGACAGACTCTGGCTTTGCATGACCCCTGGTTGGGCTGGGGCTGGGGCGTCTGGCCACTGGACGAAGGAGCACTCAGTTCAGAGGGAAATGGCAAAGAAGAAGAAGGCCAAGAAAGAAAACAATGGTGGGGTCAGAAAGCAGCGGAGATTATTAATATTTCCACATCGAAATGGACCATCCCCCAGAATCTCTTGCTACCACTCGGCATATTTCAGCATGTTTCAGCCAGAAGATTGCACTCCAGCTCTGTTGAATGCTTGGGGCTCTCAAGGGTTTTCATGAGCTCCATATTCTCATTCATTCACTCACTCACTCACTCACTCATTCATTCATTCATTTCTCACATGCACAAAATAAATAAATAAATAAATAAATAAATAAATAAATAAATAAATAAATGCCTCATTAGTGCACATCTGGGTAGTGTGCTGGGTGGTGTACATATAAAAGCAACAAGATAACATCACTCAGAACAGTATAAAACAAACAATGAGATATGAAAAATAAGGCAAGCACTGAGTGTCCTGTTGCACGCTTCTTGCTTCCTCACAAGGCTTCTTCCTGTATTTCACCCAGTCTTTCACTTTTTGAGGTTGACTTTGCCGTTGACCCTTCCCCCCCCCCTCCTCAGGGTCCCCGCCACTGTCTTGAGCAGCCGTTGCCCCTTCTCCCTAGTCCTGGAACATATTCAACCTAATCTCTCTTTCTGGCAGGAACCACAGTCAGATGCCTAACCCTCACATGGAGGCTGAGTCCTTGTAATAGGGGATTATACACAGCCGGCTCACATGCTCACAGGAAGCACATACAGAGAGAGAGAGAGAGAGAAGAGCAGACGAAGCACAGACGGCTGGGGAGAGGATGATGACAGTCACCTTTTTACCTCCTGCAAATAACCTCTCCTTGTTATATAACGTAACATAACCTCTTGTTGCTTTATATGCATTTAGCGATAGATGATGGATATGAGTGAGTGGACTGAGGGAGGTGCTGATTTCATCAGCCTTAGCAAAATACCATCATGTTTAGTGGGTAGGTGGTAAAAGTTACCCTTTTGCACTTTGCCTCCCAGAATCCCATAGCCAACATAGCTGTGAACTGTAGGTAGCTGGGAAATCCTGGCGAACGGAGTCCAAAAAGGGGGCAGAGAAGCCCCCTCCCCCTGTAAGTAGCCATGCTTGCTGAGTTGCAAAACCAAGACTGCAGCACTCTCTGTGTATTTTCTATCTGAAGTGTTTCTTATAGGATAGTAGGAGCTCTGTGGCACAGTTGTACTGCAGGTAAAACTGTGCCCATGACCTGGGGTTCAATCCCAGGTATCCACTGATGGTTGACTCAGCCTTCCACCTTCCGAGGTCGGTAAAATGAGTACCCAGCTTGCTGGAGGCGGGGGGCAATGTGTAGCCTGCATACTGGAATTAAAAACTGTAAGCCGCCCAGAGACTACTTGAAGTGGAATGGGGTGGTATATAAGCAGAACACTTTGCTTTGCTTTGCTTTTTTTCCATCTGATGCCATTTGCAGGTGATCTATTTTCCCTGGTTTTCAGTGTGACCTTTTTATTTCTTGCCATTCTGTCTGGCATGCAATTTGCAAAAATGTACCACTGAGAAAGAGAGAGAGAGAGAGAGAGAGAGAGAGAGAGAGGAAGGAAGGAAGGAAGGAAGGAAGGAAGGAAGGAATTTACCAGGCATTTCAATATATTTTTCCTCCCCTCACTAGTGGTGCCAGCTAAAATCTTAGGAACTGCTCTCTAGGCCACCTGCTATGTGTGAAGCCAGAGGTACCAGACAGCTCTTTAGAGATTACACTGTACTCTATGTTCTTGAGAGACAGTCTGTGACCCATGAGATTTGCTGTGCTTTCCAGGACAATGACGTAGAAGACTACAGTAATTCTTATTCCCAATGCCTCTAAATATTTACAACTCTTTCACGTCACCCCCCACGAACCGTGCGCAGTAGGACTTGCGTAAACATTTTCCATGCACCCCCAGCAAAGTTATCTAAACTACTGTGAGCAGGAGCGTGAAAACAGCATTCTAGGGAGAACTGCACTCAAACAATCTCTCCCTACGTCATCTCCCATTTGAAAAGCAGTGAGGAGGGTTTCTCAATAGCAGCTGTTGAGAACAGCTCCCATTTAGGGCCTGCTGAATGACTGAAGAAGACAATGGAACCCATAACCCCAGGAGGTGGCAAGTGCTCCAAGACTGGAGGCATTCAAGAGACATTTAGACAACCACCTGGCAGGTACCTGTACCCCTGTATGGAGCAGGGGGTTTGGATGTTATGGCCTTGTAGGCCCCTTCCAACTTCACAAGTTGATGATTCTATGACCTAGAAGGTCCATTTTGGTTTCCTTTACTCTCTGCTATCCAAAAGGAGATGCCTGTTGGTTTTCTCTGCAGCTCCTTAAAAGCACATAGAGAGGGGTGGGTTGGAGGTGGAGTGGCCATCTATGTCAAAGAAGGGATGAAATCCAGCAGAAGATGGTGAGTTTGATGGTGAGTCTAACTCCACCATAGAATCACTGTGGGTTAAACTACCAGGTCCAAGGAGCAATGTGATAGTAGGGGTGTGCTATCGTCCACCAGATCAAAACTTGAGGGGGACATTGTACAAATCATGGGGGTGTCTAAGAGGGACAGGATAGTAATCATGGGGGACTTCAATTATCCACACATTGACTGGGTCAATGTGAGTGCGGGCCCAACGCAAGTGCATCCACAAAGAAAGAAGAGTTCCTCTAAGTCCAAGAGGGCACCGGCATGGTTAATGAGTGGTGTTAGAGATGCTCTTAAACGAAATCTTCCCCAAATGAGGAAAATAAAAGGAACACAAACTCAGGCAAAAGATATGTAAGATGATGATAAGAGAGGCAAAGTAAGACTTTGAAGAACATATGGCTAGCAATATAAAGGGAAATAATACAAGCTTCTTTATATACAGTATGTTAGAAATAGAAAACTTGCCAGAGAACCACTTGGCACTCTGGATGGCGAGGGAGGAAAAGGGGAGGTAAAGGAGGACTTGGAAACTGCAGAGAAATTAAATGAGTTCTTTGCATCTGTCTTCATGACAGAAGACCTTGAAACAGAATCAGAATCAGAATCCTTTTTATTGGCCAGGTGTGGTTGGACACACCCAAAATTTGTTTTGGTAAAAAAAATGCTCTCCATATATAAAAGGAAATATAACAATTCCTCTTTGGAGGCCTCCAGGGCAATTGCCCATTGCCGGCCCGCGTCCACCCCTTTCAATCCTTGCCCTGCCTGGCTCATAAAAGCTGCCAGAGGGACTATGCCTGAATGGGCTTCTGCCATCGCCACCGCCTCCTTCAGCAAGGGGGTTTCCTCCTCCCGCTTGAAGGAGATGGTGGTAAAGCCCATTCTTAAAAAACCTGGCATGGCATCGGACCAATTGGCTAATTATTGTCTGATTGCCAATGTCCCCTTTATGGGCAAGGTTATCGAGAGGGTGGCCGCAATCCGGATTCAATCCTTTCTGGAAGAACAGCAGTGCCTTGACCCATGCCAGTCCAGGTTCAGGCCGGGCCGGGGGACTGAGACAGCTTTGGACGCGCTGCAAGATGACCTAATCCGGGCGGCCGACAGGGGTTGCTCTACCCTGTTGGTTCTCTTGGATTTGTCAGCGGCCTTTGATACCGTCGACCATGGTATCTTACTGGACCGGCTCTCTGAGGTAGGTATCGGAGGCACTGTTCGCAGTTGGCTCCGGTCCTTCTTGGAGGGCTGGCCCCAGTATGTGCAACATGGTGGAGAGCTGTCGGCCCTGTGGATACTCCCTTATGGGGTTCCACAGGGCTCGTCTCTCTCCCTCATGTTGTTCAACATCTATGTAAGACTGCTGGCTGGGGTCATTAGGAGATTTGGAGTCTGCTGTCATCAGTACGCTGATGACACACAGCTCTATCTCTCCTTTTCCACCTCTGCAGTGGAAGCTGTCCGGACTCTTGACCAGTGCCTGGATGCGGTCATGGCATGGACCAGGGCCAACAGGCTCAAACTCAACCCCGAGAAGACCGAGGTGATGTTCTTCGGGAGTTCCCCGTCTGGATATGGAGGCCCTCTCCCCAGTCTAGAGGGTGTTTCCCTCCAGATGGTGGACAGGGTTCGGAATCTGGGTGTGGTTCTGGATCCGGCACTTTCCTTGGATGCCCAGGTGGCTGCCGTGACCCGAACCGCTTTTTAACATCTTCGTCAAATTGCCCAGATCCGCCTGTACCTTGACGGCAACTCCCTGAGAACTGTAGTGCAAGCGCTGGTGATCTCGAGGCTGGACTACTGCAACACTCTCTACATGGGGTTGCCCTTGACTCTCCTCCGGTATCTGCAGCGGGTGCAAAATGCGGCAGCCAGGCTGGTGGCGAGTGTGCGCCATCATGACCACATCACCCCAGTCCTGGCTTGCCTGCATTGGTTACCCATTGGTCCCGGATCAGATTCAAGGTCTTGGTTTTAGTTTATAAAACCCTCCATGGCTTGGGCCCGGACTACCTGTCAGAGCGGATCGCCCAGTGATCAACCTCGGCCTGGCCAGTTCGGCAGTCGCAGGCACACTCACTTCGGGTTGCCATACCCAGAGAGGCCCGGAAAACCTCCACCCGGAACCGGGACTTCTCGGTGGCTGGCCCCTCTCTTTGGAACAGCCTTCCTAGTGAAGTGCGCTCTGCAGAGTCCGTATTGGTCTTTCACAGAGCGTTGAAAACCTTGCTCTTCTGCGAGGCCTTTGGTGACCCAGTTTAGTTGTTTTTTTTTTTTTTCGTCCCGTCATCCGTTTACGAGCTCTGCTAGTGAGGTGCTCTGTTGCTGAGCCCCTCATATGTTTTTATGCCAAGGGTGCTTATTTGTTTAAATTTTCGTCTCTCTTCTTTGTATTGTATTTTAGCTGAACTGATCAGCCCATTGTAAGCAGCCCAGAGTTCCTATGGGAAGATGGGCGGGGTAGAACTTTAATAAATAAATAAATAAATAAATAAATAAATAAATAAATAAATAAGTTATTTGATATCATAAGTTCACTTTTAGAAGTGAATTGACAAAGTTCTGACTTGTTATAAACAATAGAGTTAAGTGTTCCTGTAAGGTAATATTACTTCTCAATGTCCATACAACAGCTCTTTGCTGACATTTTTTTTAAAAAAACCCTAGCACTAATACATTTGTGCTTCTGTATAGAAACAGAAAGGGGATGGCGTCAGATTTTCAAGTTCCCTTTGCTCCAGGCAATGCAGGTCATAAAACAGCTTTAAAACCAACAATTAAAGCTGAATTAGCTTTACAGCTTGGTTTATGCCACAGGAGTGGTTGGTGCAGATCTGCTGGCATGCCCTGGGCTGTGCATGTCATCTCTATCCTGCAAGTGTAGGTTAAGAACATTGCACAATGTGGTGACAGTTTCCCAGGGTGATCATTCTGCACTCAAAATCTTGTACGGTAAAATGGTATGAGATTAGCGCCAACTAATTGCAGTGTAATTAATGTTCTTGTAGACAGATGTATTTATACATGGAGGAAAGCAAGCCAATGAGACGTGGGAGGAATAAATGTGGAGACTGTCACCTTATCGTACCTGAACGACGGAATCAGAGATTGGAAAAATTCCATTGTTGGACCACTGCTTCCTAAATCCCAGGAAGGTTACAATTTAAATGTTTTAGTGTATCGTTTCAATCATGTGTACAAGATAGAGATGGGCACGGAATGAATTTTTTTGTTTCGTTATTCATTATTCATTTCATTATGTAACAAAATGAATAACGACCCTAGGGGCAAATTTAACACGAAACAAACCAAACCGAGAAAAATTGGTTTGGTTCGGTTTGGTTCGTTAATGGGGGGGCGGAGATGTCTCCTACCTAGTGCTGGTCTGGAGGTCCTTTCGTGCCAAGCTGCATGGAGTGAGCATGCGCCTCGTCGGTGCCATCGAGGGACGCAGCAGGCTCGAGCCTCAGCCCAGCCCCGGGAGGAAAGATAAGAAGCGGGCCGCGTTTAGGCAGCCAGAGCAGCACGGCTTCGAAGCCTCCCCCTTGCGACTCCCTCCCGTGGCCCGTTATCATGGGGCCAATTGGGAGGGGCGATAAGGAGGCTGTGCTTAGGCGGCCAGAGCAGTGCAACTTCAAAGCCACCACCCCTTGTGCCTCCCTCCCGTGGCCTGCTGTCGTGGGGCCAATCGGGAGGGGTGATAAGAAGGAGGCCGTGCTTAGGCAGCCAGAGCAGCGCAGCTCCGATGCCGCTCCCCCTCTTTATTCCTCCCACGCCCGTTCGTAGGCACCCCCCCAGCTCCAACCAGGCCCCAGGTGCTGCGCAGTGGGCGCTGGGGGAAAAGTGAGTAAAAACGAATAATGAATTAATGAAACAACAAAATGATTTTTTGCAAAAATTCACAAAAAATGAAATGAAATGAACCAAACTCCTTAACGAAACGAAATGAAACGAAGCACCATTTTTCAATGTGTGCCCATCTCTAGTACAAAACATGGACATTTCCTGGAACAATGCTGAAACCAACCTGAAACCAATGAGTTTGAGCTCTATCCCAAGGTCTTTAAAATCCAGATCTAATTTTCCAATAAACCAGCTCTAAAATTGTGCTCCCCACGGTCAGCGGGTTAAAAAAAAAAACACCTCGGAAAGCCCACTTAACCGGGTTCCAGCAAGTTTTACAAGAACCAAGGTGGAGGGTGGATATTTCTTAATCCATTTCAAAATGCACATTTTTACAAGAGGCATATGTTAGTCGGGATGCAGAAAACCCATTTCCCCCCCCTTTTTGTTGTCAGTTTACCAGTTATGCAGGTCAGCAGCATTCTATCTCGCTGTTTCTCCCAATTGCTGTCTCTAATATTTTGCTTGGGACACTGCCAGACAAGTTGGGGTGAGGAGGAGGAGGAGGAAGAGGAGGCTCACTTGCAGGATAAGGATGAAAAGGAAAAGTTGCCTCTTCTGAGGCCAACTAGTGGCAGCCAGGGGCTCCCAGCAAGGGTGTGGGTCGGCGCCTGTGGCGGGCCTCCCTTTCTGAAGATGCCCTGGCAAAATCCTTGCCAGCCAGGGACTCTGTCATCATGAAGATAGAGGTGTGTGCACACGTGCAGGTGGCGGGGAGGGAATCTGGCTGTGACAAAAGAAGAGGGAACTCGCTTCTTGGCGAAGGAGCGAAAGGGAATCCTGAGGCTGGTAAGCGAGCGAGCGAGCGATTGACAGGCATCCTGAAGCAGCGAAAGCCAGACATTGGCAGGCTTTCCCTTGAGGGACGTCAATGAGGAAGCTCCTCATTGGTGGTTGCCTCAGGCAAGGCTAAGGAGGGTTCAGTGGCAGTGGTACCAGGTTGAGAGCTGGCATGGAAGTGAAGGGCAGGGCAACTGGCATCGGCTCCTGACATAGCTAGCATAGCTTTATTCTCTCTTTCTCTCTCTCTCTCTCACACACACACACACCATTGCTCGTGCACACATACACACACACACATTCTCGCCCGCCTATCTGCCTTATTTCTTGATGGTGGCAGCCTTGTTCCCCCACCTCATGTTGACATTGCAGCCCCAGTCTTTAGTCCATTGCCAACCAACCGTGGCTTGAGCTCCCATAGCACTGCAGCTTCTAAGCTCCCACCAGAAGTCCCCCTCAGAGCACCTAGATGCAGGTTAATAACATTGGGGACATATATAATGTGGTTACTTAAATCACAACCATGGGAACACGGGAACCACATTTTCAGTCACGTGAGGACTTCAGAAAGAAACACAGCTTTTATTATTAACCTCCTCTTTCGCCTGTGTGATAGGGCCCTTTTAGGGAAAGTAAAAGAAGACAATGCCAAAGCCAGAGTGTGGCTGAATGTTGAGAAGTCAAATGAAAGTGACAGATTTAGAGGTAGTATATTGTTCATAATTTCACGAGTATGTACCAGAGTTGGGTGGATGAACTAAACAAGCTCTTTCTTTGATAGAAATATTAAGACTCTGAATCCTAGTTCACAGTTGTGAATGTTGTTACACAGTACCAAGCTTTGCTTTGCAGCTGCAAACTAATTGTGTAGAACACAATGCTGCTTTGCCCCAGAAATTGAAAAAGTGCTTTGGGGGAAACCACATCTCCTAGAATGACCCAGCCAGTATGACTCCTAGCTTTGCCAGCAGTGTAATTCTGGGAGCTGTAATCCAAAAATAAAATAAAAAATCCCATGCCATATGGAGTATACAGAGAGCAATCATCCAGAAAAAGTATCTTTTGCCATCTCTGACTCTGCAGTACAGTAATACCTCACATACCAAATGCCTCTGTTAACGAAAACAATTGGATAACGAAAAGAAATTTCATCAGATAATGAAATTTTTGTTACACTTTGCAAAAAGTGTACCCAGGATGCATTGCCCCTCCCCGTAGTTTGTGGAGGGTTGGGAGGAGTTGTTACAGTTTTTTCATTATGTTTTGGAGCCATTCTGGACATTTTTTTGCAGTGGGCTTTGGTCATTTCGAACCTGAGTGGAAAGGTAGGGAGCTGAGGTGCCCTTGCTTTCTTTGGTCCAACTTTGCACTGCTTTTCATTGCACTTTTGGTGGGAACGACTTGGGGTTTGTCTTGCTGATTTCTTTGGTCCATCTTTGCTTTTTTTTCCAGTGCATTTTTGGCAGGAACAGGCTGGGGTTTGTCTTGCTGCTTTCTTTTGTCCATGTTTGCATTGCACTGCGGGGGTGGGGAATGTTCCAGGGGTGAGTGTTCTGGTTCTGCATGCCTTTAAAGTGCACTCTATAAAGAGGTCTGGAAAATTTGCTTTTTTGCCTTTTTCACACCTCCAGAATTGATTATTTGATTTCCCATTCATTTCATTGGGAAACCGTGTTTTGATTAACGAAATTTCCGCACAGCAAAACAGCCCACAGAATGAATTAATTTCGTTAACTGATGTACTACTGTATTCAAATCTGTACCGGAGATTCAAGCCCTGCTGTGCAGCCTGGAATGCCATCATCCTGTGAATTTCTCTCCAACAGATTTACAGAGAACCTTCCATACTTGGTATGCCTGAAAGCTGTTGCATGGGTCCTGCATAGAAATCTGTATTACTGAATGGCGTTTTGTATGCTTGGTGAAGACATGCATGAATTACATCTGGCCCTGCCCATATTGCTCTCATGTCTGCAATGCCATTTGACCTCGGGAATGTGAGGAAAGCTGACCATATTTTTATCCCAGGGGATGCTGGAGACGAAGTCAAGAATTAGAAAAAGTAATGAAATGCTGAGATCTAAACATCTAATGGATGGAACACACTTCAGTGGTCCCTGTAGTCATTGGGGCAGTTGCACAACTCAGAAGTAACACTTATCAGAGCTTTAAAAATGGCAATGTTAGGAACAGCATAATGCTTCACCAATATTTGGCAGATACAGTGGTACCTTGTATAAAGGAATTAATTTGTTCCCAATGAAATTATGTGAAGCAAATTTTCCTTTATACAAATTTCCCACAGGAATTCATTGAAAACAGAGTAATCCCTAATCGCCACCATTTTTATGTTGTACAGTACAGATTTGCCCCATAGATGATTCTGTTAAGCAAATTTCCCCTAACTCCGGAATTTTTATGTTGTACAGATTTTATGTTATATAAACTGTTTGTTATACGAGGGTCCACTGTACAGTACTTAAATTTTTTGTTAATGCTTATATCTGTTATACCAGGGGTCATCAAACTACGGCCTGTGGGCCAGATCCGGTCCACCAGAGTCCTGAATCCAGCTTGCACAGCCAATTGCAGACCCACCCACCCCCAGTTGGAGCACCATGTGGCAGCAGCCTAGAAAGAGCTCCAGAGGGACTGTGCATGGGCTGCCCTGCCCTGGCCTCCTCTCCTCTCCTCTCCTCTCCTTCCTTCCTTCACTCCATCCGAAGATCAGCGAGGTGGGCCAGGCCAGAGACGGAGATAATCCCACAGTCTCTATCATGTGGAGGGATGAAAGGGAAGCAGCTTGGCAGGGCTGAAAGGAGGAGGAAAAGGAGGAGGTAGCCAGAGCCACCACCGCCTGCCACCTGGACAGAGCATGCCCTGGCAGCTGCCAAACCCCTGCCAAGAGCTGCTGTAGCTGTCCCCCACACCTCTGAGACACCCGCCCACCCGCTGGGGTGCAGGAGGAGCAGCAGTGGCAGTGGCGGCTGCCCAGGAGGAGCGATGCATGGACTCAGCCTGGCGCACCCTCCGCCTCCTTGCTGCTGCCGCCACCACTGCCTGCCATCGGTGGCGCGGAAGCACTGGGTCAGGTGCCCAACCAGCCCACACTTCTCCCAATTGTAACATGCCTCTCAAGGGGGCGGAGGGCAAGCTCCCCTCTGGAACGTCTCCTGGAGCCGCCGCCTAGGAGTCCACCCACCTTGTCAAGAACCAGAGGTCAGCAGGAGGGGGGGGATCTGGGTAGCTTTTGAAGTGGTGAGGGCCAGATTCTGTGCCCTCATTGGCTTGCCAGCCCTGAGTGGAGGTAGTAGGTTTTTTTTCCTTCCCGGCTTCTTGCCATCTCTTTCCCTCCCCCTGCCTGCCCGCTCACTGCTTCTCTGGCTCCCAACAGCGTCTGAAGGACAGTTCAAAAAAGTTTGCCGCCCCCTGTGTTATACAATAGCAGCCAATATTTTTATAAGTTTGATTGATTGTGTCTGGTATTTTTAACAGCAGCATCAGCAACAATATCATTCCCTTGGTTGAAGGGCTTCGTGTTGAAAATGCTGCATCTGCAGTCTCTGTGGGCCTGCATTCTGTATCACACTGCTTTTTTTCCCCATTACATGGTGCATGCATGGAGAATCTGACGTCCAGGCAAGAACAAGATATGGGAGGGAAAAATGCAAATTAAAAATTAGTGGAGGGGAGAGAAAGGAAGGACTCAACTGACGTTTCTTTTGGCTCTGGTGGTCACTCCTAAAATCTGTTCCTGGAAGCAGGCAGTGAATGCATTTTTATGAAACCCTTGTGGAATGCTAGTGTGGGTTTGTGGCAATGGGTGATTCAATACCCTCTGGTACAGAAATAGGACATCTCTCAAAAAGCAAAGACCTTTAGCTCACAGGCCACAGTCAGAATTGCTTGAATAGCCCCCCCCCCCCCCAAAAAAAAGCATGTGGTTTGAAGATGGCGTTCTCAGCTCTGTTATAAGGAGCTGTGTATGGAAATCTGACATCTTAACTACCGGTCGTTACCATGGAAACACCCCACAGCTTTCCAGCTTGGTAGGTTCTTCATTTCAGAGTCAGTCCTGAACAAAACATATGGTGCATTTTTAGAGGTGTGCAAAGAATGGTGACCCACTTCCTGACTAGTGGGCTTGGGGTGTTTAATATGACACAGAGAGGTGGTCTGGATCAGGCTGAGCTGATATTTGAAGATATTTGAGAAAGGGATATCCCTTCCCATCTGATCTGTCAGAGACCTGGCTTGGTCAATGCAGGAATAGAACATTTTGCACCTCATCCATGAGCATCCACTGTTCTTTTGATGTCTGTTGCTATCTTGCCTCCTGCCGTCACAAGACAGCCTGTGCTGGTGCTCAAATCCTCCGTGGGGAGATCAGTGGTGGTTGGCCAGGGTGGCTTCACAGGGATTTGGCAGAGCTGCCTGTTCAAAGAACCAAACCTGCCAAAATCTGTTGCAACATGGAGCCCTGACTGCAGGCTCTAGAGGGGAACATATCAGAAGAAACCAACCGGGGCAAATTGCTGCTTTGGCAATTATCCAAGTTGGGGGAAAGTGGCAGCAAGGGAGCTGTCTGCTTAAGATAGTCTGCTACCATTGTGGAAGAAAGATTCAACAGCAGGTTCTCATTGAGCAGGCATAATCTCGTTCTATGTCTTGTGTTGAGCCTGCATCACATTGCCGTAGATTTCCTCTTATATCAGGCAGATCAGCAGTGTGACCTCTTGTCCGGATAGAGAAGGTCCATTCAAAACTCTGTTCCAGCAAGTCTAGAAGTTGAATAAGATGAACTGAAGCTGTGCAGGATGTATCAGCTGCCGGCTGTACTTAGAGATAGAAAAAGCTACTTTTGGGCGACCACTCTTAGAATCTGCTAGTCAGGATGGCCTCTGAGCATGAGTCCTACCCATGGAAGAAATGAAAAGCAAGCTGTGGCAAAGAATAAGGATGTTAACTTTTGTTTGACTTGTCCTAGCATGTAAAGACAAGGAAAGCCAGCTTTCTTCTTCTTGAGCTCAAGATATTTCTTAACTTTTGCTCAAGTTCTTGCATTTGCAAAAGTGATGGTTTACCCAGTATGGCATTATTTGGACCATCGGATGAGTTGGTTGCATATTTCTCAACAGGCCTTAATCAAACCAATCTTCTACGCCTGCTCTTTGTCTGGTTGTCAAAAGGAAAGGGCACGAGAGACATTTTACACAGATTACAGAGACCGTGGGTGGGGGTGAGGGGAAGAGATGTTTGACTCGCTCTCTGCTGAAATCAAGACCTCCTGCAGGCTTTTAAAATTCCTGCTCAAACTTCCTTGTCATACCCAGACTGCTTACGTCAAGGGGAAGAAGGAACTTAGCAAGAATTCTTTCCATTTCTATAAATAATCAATAATGTTTCCATGCATTAGGGTAGAAAAACAGTTTTCATCCTTTGCGAACCACACCATATGAGCAGCTGTTGATGACTTTGGTGGTGAGGCAGAGCTATGTTTGTTTCTCACCTCTTTGCCTGCTCCAGCAAAACTGTACATCCAAGGTCATAACAGGGCAATTTCTGTGATGGGTGGAGCAGGTGCCAGCAAGGTCACTGCGCCTCAGCACAATGTTATGCCAACTGACAGCATGCTGCACTGCATGCTCTTGCCTCCCCTTTTAGTTGCATATTCCAAATGTGAATAGAGCATAATGACAGAGAAGATCAAAGGCCAATTGAAGGGCATGGCAGAGGTGGGCACAGTCATTCGTCATGTAGAAACTTGCTCACCCCAACATTCATAATAGTCCACTACAGGCCCAATCTGTGACAAGAGGTTTAGGACAAAGGCAGAAGTAGGACCTCACGGAGTGCAAAGTTCATCTACAGAGCTTGCTAGCACAAAGTGTAATGATGACAGCCAAATGGACAACTATAAAAGGAGACAAGTGAAAATTGTGGATGATAAGTGTTCAGCTCCCAGGTAGAGTGAGTCCAGGGACAAGCTCTTTGTAGCCAGGGGCTCATGAAGCAATAAGAAACAGGGTCTACCAGAGAACCAGGCAGGATAGACCCAGGAAGTTTAAAGCCAAAGTATGGAAACCTTTGTGCCTTCAGTGCACAGTGTTCAGTTGGGCTGGGAGGCAGTTCATCCTCCTCTGAGCTGCCTTTGTTTTAAGGTTCAGGCTCATGGTTCTCCAGGGATCCTGAACTAGGCACATTCACTGAAGGGTTTGGCCTCCTGGATCCATTGAAGGTCCACATTTCATTGTATCTGGAAGCCCGTCACCCATGTCAGGTGCAAGAGACTAGTTCACCTCACTGGAAGACTTCTCTAATGGGACCATAGCAAAAAGGTTGCTGAGGGCTATTCGAAGAAATATAGCATATACATTCAACAAAATATAGCAAAGAAAGAATGACGGCTTTAAGAACATATGCCATAAAGGCAAAAAGTGATAAATCATTGAAAGATAGTAAATGTCGATTGTGCAAAGAAAAGGATGAAACTGCAGATCACATTATCAGCTGTTGCCCCAAAATCGCTCAGACTGATTATTTAGACCATCATAATAAAGTAGCAGCAATGCTCCACTGGAACATTTGCAAAAATAAATAAATAAATAAATAAATCAACCTACCACCAAGCAAAAAGTGGTGGGAACATCAGCCAGAAAACGTTACTGAAATGAAGTCATCAAGGTGCTCTGGGATTTCAGAATCCAATGCGACAGACACCTTGTCCACAATACTCTAAACATCACAATAATATACAAGCAAGAAAACAAAGTTCAAATGGTCGATGTAGCAATACCAGGAGACACAAGAGTCAGTGGCAAAGAGTTAGAAAAGATAACAAAATATTGGGACTTCGAAATAGAAATTGAAAAGCTGTGGAATAAGAAAGCAGAAACAATGCCAATAATAATAGGTGCCTTGGGTGCAATCCCAAAAGACCTGGATCAACCTCTGAAAACCCTCGGCATTGACAAGATCAACATTGGTCAACTACAAATGGTGACATTATTAGGAACAGCATATTTTCTGCAAAGATATCTCCAGTCATCTAGGCTCTTGGAAAGAGCTCAATCATTGGAGAAGGTCAACTCCAGCTTAACACCTGGCAGCTGTGTTCTCCAGATAATAATAATAATAATAATAATATCCCCATGGCACAGTGGTTAAATGCCTGTACTTCATAAAACTGTGCTCACGACCTGGGGTTCAATCCCAGGTAGCCAGCTCATGGTTGACTCAGCCTTCCATCCTTCTGAGGTCGGTAAAATAAGTACCCAGCTTGCTGGGGGAGGGCAATGTGTAGCCTGTATACCGTAATTAAAAACTGTAAAAAAAAAACCTGCCCAGAGACTACTTGAAGTGGTATCAGGCGGTATATAGCAGAACACTTTGCTTTTGCTTTTTAATAATAATAATAATAATAATATCTCCAGTCATCTAGGCTCTTGGAAAGAGCTCAATCATTGGAGAAGATCAACTCCAGCTTAACACCTGGCAGCT
>JAHTLZ010000015.1:26987595-27006526 GCA_023846285.1 Phrynocephalus versicolor | reverse complement strand
AATAATAATAATAATAATAATAATAATAATAATAATAATAATAATAAATAGCATGCTGTCTAGTTGATCCCAACTAGTGATGACCCTGTCTAAGCTTGTTGAGGGAGAGAATAAACAGAAGTGGGTTGCCCTTCCCTTCTTCTGGGTGCAGCCTTGGAACTATGCAGCTTGCCCAAGGCTACATAGACTAGATCTTCTTTCTGGAACCACAGTAGGGAATTGAACTCCCAGTCTCCATCTCTGCTGCCTGATGGCTAAACCTCTGCCTTCTGAACCATAATATACTGCCCCATTTGATCTCCTTCAAATTCCAGTCAATGTCTTTGACCTGTGTGACATGACGTGCTGATAGAAATCAATCTGCAATTTCTGACCCGTGCATCACGTCGTGAAGCTTTCTATTCTCAAAGCATCTAGAGTGTTACAGCAATTTAAATGCCCACTTCTTCCCTCTTTAATTTAATTATCTGCTATCCACCGCTCACACTCATTTACCTCTGTTTGATTCTAGGTGTATAAAATGTTATACTTTTAGATGCCATAGAATCCCAATTGCAAATCTGTTCTCTTCCTCTGTGTTAATTACTTGTAGGTTTGCTTGCCTTTATTTTTCCTCTCAGCCTTGTGGTTTGCTTGTGTCTTTTGGCAATCCCTTTTCCAGTGAGAGCTATCATCACATGGAAAGCATTACTATCCCAACCCAATCCTCCTTTTTAAAAAAGCTTTGACACTCTTTGCCCAAGCTGCTGAGTGCCTTTGTATCACTCGGCTCGTTTGCTCAATGTGCTCTGCTGCACCAGTGGCAAAGATGAACGCCCAACATGTTTTTGAATATTAGCTACTTATTTCTGGTTGCCTCTTTTAAAATAACTTTTACAACTGCTGCTGTTTGACTGGAAGTCTGTGGTTCTTTCTGTGCCTGCAATGATAGAAATAAATGTTTCTAGGGATTTGAGAAGTGGCCCAAGGAAGTAGCCTCTACCGTACTTTCTGATTCTCACTCAAAAAGCTTCTGCTTCTTCCAGGCTCTGAGCAAGCTCCAAGAATCAAACTAAGCTGGCTGTCTTTCTCTTGTCTTTTTATTAAAGAGAGATCTGTGTAGCGTTAAGATATGACTCCATCATGGGAACAACTTCAGAGAAGGGCAACAAGGATGAGTTAAGGGGCTGGAAACCAATGAGGAGAGACCGAAAGAACTTCGTGTGGATAGTCCTGACGAAAGACAATTAAGGGGAAATATGATAGCACTTTTCAAAGTATTATTTATTTATTTATTATTGTATTTACATTTATCAACCACCCGACTTTCCAATTAGGAACTCCGGGCATTGAACAACCAAGGTAAAACAGTAACATAGACCCCAAAACAAAATAAATAAACCCGGCAAAGGACCCAATGGGAGACAAACACACAGCAAGCAAACATTCCTGAAAGGCTGTCATACAGAGGAAGGGCAAGATCTGCCCTCTATCAACCCAGAGTGCAGGACATGCAACAATGCGTTCAAGTAATAGGAAACCAGATTTCAGGTGAATATCAGGAAAAACCAAACTGTTAGAGCAGTACAGCTTGCATTCTCTTTTAGCTTTAATGTTCTTTTCTAATTCTGTACGATGTTCCTCAATTCCCTGTTCTTAAACTTGAATATGTCTCAATTGTACTCAACTGTATATTGTCCCTCATTACTGTAAGATGTCTTGGGTCTTTTTCCAAGGAGAAAAGTGAGGTAAAAATACACATGCAGTTTCCTTGGGTTCACATTGTACATACTGTAGGTTCATTCTCTCATTTGTTCATTTAATTGATTTAAGTTCCATTTCCTACTCCTGGATTATAGGCGTCATAATATAGATGCCATTAAAATGTAGGACTGGCTAATCTTTGCTACATAATGTATAACAACTGCCTTCTGAGTTCTTGCTTTGTTATAAGCGTGACAAAGTTCTAACGCAACCCCAGTCCCTCTCTGTTTCTTGGAACCCAGAATGATATATTGTTGGGTGGGAGTTGACTCTTGTAAAGATCACTCTCACACATACTTGTAGGACTAGGTCAGCTCTCCTGCATAGAAAGGTATGTGTGTGAAGAACACAGTGATCACATAGGTAAGGCTTGATTGCATTGGATTTTCATACTCAGCCAGTGCACGTGCTCAAGACTGAGTGCCATTCAGATGGGAACCCCCCCCCATGTAACCAGCTCCATGTGTCTCTGTGAGTTGATATTCCCTGTAAAAAATGGGGCTCCTACGTAGGTGTGAGGTGACATATGAGGACAGTGTTAGAACACAGTGTGCACCCCTGTGCAGAATCACTTGGAAGTAAACTCCTATAAACTCAGCAGGACTTCTACTTTCAAGTAAAGGTTTTTATGCTTGTTTCTGGTTGTAAACTGCCCGGACTTCTTCTGTAAAACGGGTGGTAAATAAATAATAAATAAATAAATAAATAAATAAATAAATAAATAAATAAATAAATAGTATATTAGCATAGACCAGCGGGAGGAATCTAGGTGGATAGGTTTTGATTGCTAGAATATAAATAGTGGTTTCTGGGATTAAACTCCTCCATAATTGCTGTTAGGGTTATTTGCTATTTATTTGCAGAATTCAGCAGCAATAGTGCTGAGTTTGCAGCTATTCAGGAGACCAAATGGAGAATGGTAAACAAAAAGGAAATTTCTTATATGGTAACTAGAAAATCCTTGAAAGGATTGTACAGGAAGAACAGTATTTAAACCTGGTTTTAGAAACTTCAGAACTGGTTTTCCGTGTATGTATGCCTTCCTCTAGCTGAGGTGGAAGAGAAAAAAAGTAACAGGAAATGATCTGAGAGAGAAGGAAGGAAGGAAACCTAAGAATATGAAGCTACATGCAGATTTAGATAAAGAAAAACGAAAAACAAGGGGAGTAGTAACCACTTTTGCTGTTTATTTATCTATGCCACCCCACTGGTGCAGAGCATATGCTTTATATATTTGTAGAGAGGCCTATATTCTGATGGAGAAATTAAACCCTAAGCATGGAGACAAACTAAAATAATTAAAAACAGAAAAGTAGGCTACTCCAAGGACAGATTTCAATGATTCTCAAAAAGCAAAGAGGAGTCTGGCTCCTCACTATCCTTTGATAGGACTAGGAAAGCCACTCTTTAAAAGGTTTAAGTTATGAGAAGACAAAGTAAAATCTGATGTTAAGAACAATTATACTTTAAATGAAGTTGTCTGTCAGAGTTTTGTGCTATTTAGTCAGCCAGCGGAAGCAAATACTTATTGAATAAATAGTTAGCCAGAGTTTTCTTAAAACCAAACAGCTATATATACAAAAACATATCACAGCATCACAGAACTTATACAAAGTTCAGCAGCATAACAGCATTCAGTAAATATGACAGCATATATGGCAGAGAAACAAAGTGGGTGCCTTACTCACAGAAGGCCCAATGTACAATGATTTACAGAACTTTTTATACATGTCTCTGCCCATTCATGAATGACATTACCTCATAGCTATTGCAACCCCTTGCATCAGCCAAATTCATTATTCTCATTCTTAACATCTGTACTCCTTTAGAAAAAACTATCCATTGAGTCACTGTGACTGCACTTTTACAGACTCCATCTTTAAATCAATTAAATACATATCAGATACATAGAGAACATCCTGTCTAATGCATATATTTCACTAACTAATATCTGACATTGTCGGTAATAGAACAAACCTTTTCTTAGGAAGCTGAGTCGCATTCTTCTTTGGAGATTTTCAGCTGAAGTTTCGCAAGCATCTTGATTCACTATGTCACAGAGTTGGAAGAACCTGAGTCTACCTAGGCGTTATCAAGCAATATCTGCCAACTCCATCCCTGACCTCTGACAAGGCTGACAGAATCAGTCCAACAACAGAGTGGTTTCCCGTTCTACTTTAGAGACAGAGGAGCACGATGTAGAACAGGTGGTGTATGGATTAAGTATCCTGTGAGGATTCTTCCAGTGTTTCTCACCCCAAGGCTTTAGAATACTGTACATTACACCTCAGAGTAGCTATATCTACCCTAACAGCGATCCTTCTCTAATTACTGGGGAAGAAAATATCATGAAAAAAGAAGAGGCTCTTATAAAAGTCTAGTGTTTTAGCATTGCCAGGTTTGTCTCCATGGAGAATTCTTATGGCTAGAATAATGATGTGCCCATGCTACTAATAATATTAACGTTACTCCTCTGTGTAAATATTTTACATCTAGCAACTGACTCAGGGGCTACATTACTTCTACCAAGTATGCAGTGATGAGTTATCAGCTTCCCATTGTCTTCATGGAACTGGGACTTTCACCACTTCGGAGTGGCCATTGTGGTTCAGCATGTTTCAAGGGGCTTTAAATACGATATGTAGACATGTCCTGAAAACTGATCAATGGTCCAAATTAATCTTCGGTACAAATCAAAGGAATCCATGTGGTTATGTTGGCAATGAAGTGCTTAGAATTTCATTTCTTTGGGAAATGCAAGGCTGTTTGAGTTCAAAAGTGATAACATCCCCATATAAAATATTGGACTGTGAAATTATCACAAAAATAAAACTGTTGCAGAGTAACTCCATACTGTACTTGACTTAGAGCATAACTGTGCTGTTGAATTAAATCAGGAGCTGGTACTGGGTTTTAGAAAACAATTTAACATTTTGTGGTTTTTCTATCAGTCTGTGTGTGTCCCTCATGGAATGTCTTTTAATTGTGTGTATAATTGTAAAGTGTGCATATATTGGTGTTTCAGTGCCCCAGGTCCCATTTTGCTCTCTGTACAGGTAGGAACTGGCAAACCACTCCAGTATTCCTGCCAAGAAAACTCCATGGACATGGGGTCACGAAGAGTCGGTCACGACTGTAATGATACAAAACACACACAGAGAGAGAGGGGGGGGAGGGAGAGAGGGAGAGAGGGAGAGAGAGAGGTAACTTAATTCTTCACCTCAACTGTACCTTGTGCCTTTCTTGAGTCAGAGCTTGACTTCTTTGAAACAGTTGACAGTCACTAGAGATTCTTAACCTCACTTTCAAGCTTGCCAAACCTAATGTAAAAACACTCAAGGTGTTTGTGTCATATGGTTTCTTGTTCCAATGTAGAATGCATGCCTTTGGAGAGAAAAAATGGGATCTTCCTTTTAAAATCCACCTTCAATGATGGGAACATTCATTTCTTGATTTCAAATGCGGTAGAATTTCATACACTTGTCCCAGAGAGCTGATCACAAAAGTAAGACAGTGATGGCTATGTAGGCCTCTTGCCCGTCTCCTGGTGCATGCCCATGCAAAGTGGCTTGGGAGTCCACGAATAAATCAGCATAGCTGATCTTTCATGCTTGGGTCAGAAGGCAGTATTTGCACTGATGTTAACAGAGTAGCATACATGGGCTTCCAAGAACAGAACACGCCCCAAGCTTATTGCAGGCATGCAATGATGCCCAGTTTATTTCAATCTCTTGTAGTCAGACAGATTTCCTCATGGAGGGGTGGGGGTGGGGGAATGTTATGTTTGTGGGGTAGCAGAAGACTGCAAATAGATTTATTTCCAGATCCAGCAATATATTTGAGGTTGCTGTGGTTGTCCACTCATTCCTAGACAAATCGGCAGTTATGAGCAGTTCAGAACCCTAAGGGCCATTCATTTATTAAACAACATTGAGCAAGCATTCCATTGTTGGAGGCATCTGCTTCTTTGGTTCGATCAGCATGGCTTTTGACTAATGATATCCGGTAATTACAAGTCTGATTATGAGATCAAATACTTCATATTTATTGTCCATAAAATGTGTTGTGAAATTTATAGCTGACTATTATGCAATATCCAATTAAATATTTACAACTGGATGTACTAGTTGCACATTAAATATGTCTTTGGTGGGACTGAGAGAATACCCCCACAGTTTCACAAATTGAGACTGGTACTTGTAAAGCTAATGGTTGTGCAGAGTTGCTTTGCAGTTGAAACTAGCTTCTGTATAATGTTCTGCCCCTCTGTTTAGACCACAGACATGAAAAATGTCACTTGCTACCCTTTAGGGCCAAACATTTACCCTCCCTTCTACTAACAGGCCATATTCCACTAATCTCCAGTTCCCATAACTATCCAATGATTTGCTTCTCATCTGGTTTTTTTCGGTGATATCTAGTCAAGAGGCTGGATAACATATTCTCTCAATCCATTCACTTTACATGAGACTCTGTGAATGCTCAGAAACCGATTACTTTTTGGTCACATTTGAGAACTGTTCCGGCCTCAAAATGTCAGGCGGAACTGTTCTGGGTGGTTCGAGACCTCACACCCCAGCCAGTCTGGGCCTCCTCCTCGTGATTTCACTAGTGAGTCATTTGCAGCCGTCTTTAGATCCAAAATTGAGGCCATCCGAGCTGGTCTAGACTCCGGTTGTTCTAACTTCCCCTTGAGTATCCTGAGTGCCACACACCCTTGGTCTCCTCATCAATTTGAGTTTGGGCCTATATTGTCAACTGAGGCCTCCAGGGTGCTGGCCCATTGTAGACTGGTGGCCTTCCCCTTTGACCCTTGCCCGTCTGGCTTATTAAGTCTGCTGGAGGGAGCATGCCAGAGTGGGCTTCAGTTATCTCCACTGCATCCTTCAGGGAAGGGATTTTTCCCTGTGGCCTGAAGGAGACGGTGGTGAAGCCCACTTTAAAGAAACGATTTATCCAACTATCGACCGATTGCCAATGTTTCTTTTTTGGGCAAGGTGATTGAGATGGTGGCCGCCGTCTGGCTCCAGTTGTTCCTGGAGGAGAATCGTGTCCTGGATCCATTCCAGTCTGGGTTCAGTCCATGTCATTGGACTGAGACCACCCTGGTCGTGCTGCAAGATGACCTCCTCAGGGGGTCTGACAGGGGTTTCTCTACCTTGTTGGTCCTCCTGGATTTGTCAGTGACCTTTCATACCACCGACCACGATATCCTGCTGGATTAGCTTTCTGAGGTGGGGATTGGAGGCATAGCTTTTAGCTGGCTCCGGTCCTTCCTTGTGGCCATTCCCAGCGTGTTAAGCTGGGGGAAGAGTGGTCAGCTTCTTGGACACTCCCTTGAGGGGTGCCGCTGGCTAAGGTCATTAGGGGATTTAGAGTTTGCTGTCATCAGTACGCTGATGACATGCAGCTCTATCTCTCCTTTACCACCTCTGCAGTGGAGGCAGTACAGACCCTTGGCATTTGCCTGAATGCGGTCATGGAATGGACCAGGACAAACAGGCTCAGACTCAACCCAGAGAAGACCAAGGTTCTGTTCTTCGGGGCGTCATCTGCTGGGTACAGTGGCCCTCACCTCAGTTTCGATGGTATTACCCTTCAGCCGGTGGATAGAGAGACTTGAATCTGGGTGTGGTCTTAGATCCAGCTTCATCCCTGGAAGCCCAAGTGTTAGCCATTTCCAAGTTCGCCTTTTTCCATCTCTGGCAGATCACCCAGATTTGCCTGTACCTAGACAAGGCCTCCTTGAGAACAGTTGTGCAGGTGCTTGGGATCTCAAGGAGAGATTATTGCAACGCTCTCTACGTGGGGTTGCCCTTGACCCTTATTCGGAGACTGCAGTCAGTACAAAATGCAGCGGCCAGACTGGTGGTAGGTGCAGGCAGATGTGACCGCATCACCCCAGTCTTAGCTCATTTGCATTGGTTGAGCGTTGTGTGCCGAATAAGGTTCAGGGCACTGGTTTTGATCTATAAAACCTTCCATGGCTCGGAACCTGAGTACCTAACAGAGCAGATCTTCCAAAGATCAACTGAGGCCTGACCCACTAGAACATTGCAAGCATTCTCACTTTGGGTAGCCACTCCTAGGGAGGCCAAGAAATTGATTACTCGAAAATGGGCCACCTCTGTGGCTATCCCTATACTTTAGAACAAGTTGACAAGTGAGATTTGCCTAGCACAGTCCATGATGGCCTTCCAAAAACAAAACAAAACAAAAAAAAACCCCTCTTCAGAACCCGCTTTTTAGAGAAGCATTTGGCGACCATTACTGTTTTGTTTTGGTTTTGTTTTGCCACCACCGGATTGATTATTATTACCAGTTCTTTTGCTATGTTTGTTTTCCTTTTGCTGTTTCCTTTTTATTTTTATTGGATCATGTATTTTATATATAGGTTTCCTGTCCACTGCCCGGAGTTCCACTGGAACATAGACAGTATAGAACTAACTAAATAAATAAATACATAACATGTAACCATATATATTAGATTTATTTTATTGATGTCATTTGAATTTCTGTATACATGACTAGAGATAGGTACAAAGCGCTTCATTGCACTACATACTGAATCAATTTTGTGGCACTACAGGTGCTGCACATGGCCGTCCCGTGCCCTCCAGCTGGCAGGCCCACTCACCTTGTTCGGCACGCTGCTGGGGTCCTCCTTCTTCAGCAGCAAACCAGTCTTGACAGGAGCTCAAGCTGCCCTTCTCCACCTCCCCAGGTAGCCGACCAAACATTAGCTGTGTGGGCAGAATCTCCATTCCAACTCTTCCAAGTACTGCCTCCTTCCGGTGAATCAGTGAAACTGCCTAAGAGTTCCAACCAAATCCCCATTAATTCAATGAGCCGACTCTAGCTGTCACTGACTGCTAAATTTAAGCCACTGTTTTTCACTAACCCTTGCATGCCAGTGACTGACAGCAATATAAAGTGGAATAATAAAAGCTTATTTAAATGTATTAGAAGAAACAGGAAACCTGCCAGAAAAGTGGTTGGCCCTCTGGATGGTGACAGAGGTAAAGGGGAGGTAAAGGGGACTTGGAGAAATTAAATGAGTTATTTGCATCTGTCTTCATGACAGAAGACCTTGGGCAGATTCCGTGGCCTGAACACCTCATCCTGACTAAATTAAATGAAATACAGGTTAAAAGAGAGGCTTAGTCTTAGACCTAAATGATAAATTGAAGATCAGTAAATCACCGGGCCATGCTCATAAATTTCCTGGAGACCAGGATAAGCAGTGAGTTGGCCACGTTTGCAGATGATACAAAACTTTTCTGGGTGGTGAAGATCAGAAGGGATTGTGAAGAGATCTGAAAGGATCTCCCCAAACTTGTAGAATGAAGAACAAAATGGCAAATACTGTATGTTTCAGTATAAGAAAATGTAAAGTAATCAAAAATCAAAGCTTTATCAGCTAATGAGTTCTAAGATATCCATGTGCTGATGGATAGCTTGATGAAAGTGTCAACCCATTGTGTGGTGGTGGAGATGAAGGCCAATTCCATTAAAAAGAGGATTGAAAACAAAACAGCCAATTTTATAATGCATTGCACAAAACAATGGTAGGGCCGCACCTGGAGTATTGCATACAGTTCCGGTTGCTACATCTAAAACAAAAGGACATAGTAGAACTGGAAAAGGTGCAGAAGAGAGTGACTAAAATGATTACTGGGCTGGGGGACCTCCCTTATGAGGAAAGGCTATAGCGTTTGGGGCTATTTTGTCTGGAAAAAAGTGCCTGAGGGGGGATATGATTGAGACATACAAATTATGCAGAGGATGGATAAAGTGGATAAATGGAAGCTCTTTTCCTTCTCACATATTACCAGATCCAAGGGCCACCTACTCAAACTGATTGGGAGAGTGAAAAGAGACAAAAATAAAATATTTCATTACCCAGCATGTTGTTAGTCTGTGGATCTCCTTGCCATAGAATGTAATGATGGCATCTGGCCTAGATGCCTTTAAAAGGGGATTGGTTCAGGTTCTAAGCCATGATGGGTATATGTGACATCTCCATGCTTAAAAGGAGAGTACTTCAAAGTGCCAGACACAGGGGAGTAGTATCAGGAGACAGGCATTTAGTTGTCTCATGCACTCCCAGATGCATTTGGTGGGGCCACTGTGAGATACAGGAAGCTGGACTAGGTGGGCCCTTGTCCTGATCCAGCAGGGCTCTTCTTATGTTCTTATGTTCTTTCCCTACCTGCTCATGTG
Organism: Phrynocephalus versicolor; assembly: GCA_023846285.1. NCBI lineage: Eukaryota > Metazoa > Chordata > Lepidosauria > Squamata > Agamidae > Phrynocephalus > Phrynocephalus versicolor. Next base: position 26,996,560 of record JAHTLZ010000015.1, on the reverse strand, counting down.
GGACGTTGAACTGTGGACTGTGGTGCCTCCTATGGTACCTCTACAGTATGCTACCTACTCGTCATGTTAGTCTTTCATCTGAATATGTAATGTAGTATGTATACTACATGTATTAGTGTAGACTAAAGAGGTCTAGCTTTAGCTAGCTTCTGGAATCAGATGAGATTTAGAGTGACATGGTGGTCTTCTGGTTACTGAATCCTCACAAAATATTGGGACTCAAGTTTGAGAATTCCTGGTCTAAATCCATCAAATATGGTTCAGTTAGGTTTTGTTTCATTTCTTTTGTAGTTTCATTTTGATTCATTAGTAACAAAATTTTAAAGTAATTTTGTTATGAAATGAAACAAAATAAAATGCACCCCTGGGTCCTAGAGGCACCAAAATGGCAGGCGAGTTTCCTCAAGCACTTCCTTGTAAGCCCCTGAAATTTGGAGAGGTTTGGGGGTCAGTGGGCTGAGTTGTTAAACTCCAAAGGTGGTGCTCCTAGGAAAACATTCTAATTGAATCAGGATTCGGAAGCCAAGCCAGTGAAACCACTAATTGATTGCCCATGGGGGGGGGGGGTTAAAGCAGTTTCCCAATTCTATTAGAATGATTTTTTTCCAGGGGCACCCCCTTTGGACCTTAATAACTCATCCCAGAGCCCCAAACCTCTCCAAATTTCTGGGACTTACAGGGAAGAGCTTGAGGAAGCTCCTCTGCCATTTCCTCTAGGACAAATCATTTTGTTTGCCAAGGATAAAATGTTGTTTTGTTACCAAATGCATTCTACCATTTTGTTACATAATGAAGTAATTTGTTACATAACAAAATGATGAAATAGTGTTTCATTTTTCGTTTTGTGCCCATCTCTAAAAGAGAGCTATTACACTTGGAATGGTAAAATCATAATAAATGAGCAGCAGGGACAGCCACGGAGACAGATCATTTTCAGTGGTCACATAAACGGACAATGGGTGTACGTAGAATAAGTGCAACACATCTCAGGTTCCAAGTTTTGAAGCTATCTCACATTATGAACCGGCTCGGGTGTTAAGGTCATCAGGAGAGGCCTTTCTCTCCATCCTGCTACCTCCACAGATACATCTCATGGGAACACATGAAAGGGCCTTCTTGGCTGCTGCACCCAGACTCTAGAACTCCCTCCCACTAGAGGTCAGGACTGCCCCATCTCTGCTGTCTTTCCAGAAACAGGCAAAGACCTTTCTCTTCAGGCAAGCTTCCCCTAAATGATGGACTACCTATCATGTGTCTCTATATGAATCTACCATACATGATTGCATAGACTTTGTGTTCATAACCACTTATAATCTGGGGTTTATATCTCCTTTTTGGATGGTCTCACGTGCATGATTACATGGAATATTTACTCTCTCTTTAACTGCTTGCATTCTCTTGTAGCTTTAATGTTGTCTTTCAATGCTGTAAGATGTCCCTCAATTCCTTGTTCCCAAACTTGAATATGTCTTAATTGTACTGGACTCTATATTGTCCCTCATTAATGTAAGCTGCCTTGGGTCCTTTTCCAAGGAGAAAGGTGGGGGTAAAAAATACTCTAAATAAATAAAATAAATACTCTAAATAAATATCTGAGGCTGGGACAAAAAGTAATGAAGCAAGCAGATAAGGTGCCCTTTATTATTGTTAATGGCTTTTCTTCCCACTGTGCCTCTCTTGCAGAGAAACAGAAAGAGAAAACCCAAATCACATGCCCTTGTTTTGGCTTTGTCCTTTGAGATGGAAAAACAGAATGTCCTGCCAATCTGAAAACATGAAAATTACTAAGAAAGTTTAATAAACACGTTGTTCTTGGAACCTGGGGAGGACAGTTATGCACCACAACCACTACCACCCCAACTTTCTACCAGATATTTTAAGATGGGAGACAGCTCCAGTCCTAATCAAAGGACTGTGCCTTCGTTACAATGCTGAGGTGGGGAAAGTTACTTTGCTTGGGCTACACCTCCCAAAATATTTTGCGTCGAAACCCCCTTTGGGTGAGGATTTTGCATTTCTGAAGGCCTTACTAGAAAAAGAGATATTAGAGAGATAGAGCTCTGTAATGTAGTCCCTCGTATTCCACATTAGGAATGTAGACTTGTATCCCACATTACAAATGTAGAAGAGTTTCTCTGTGTGAATTTATTAATGTCTTTCTACCTTTTATTCAAAAAGCTGCCAAAGATAAAACTTCATTTTCATCCAGATTGGCTGCTCCAACATAGTGACAGTCCGGTTACAGTTCATCAGGGCACATCACAGTTCTAATCTCCAGAACAAGAACAAGATAAGCATCTCTTACCCGCTTGAGTCTCTCATAATGGCTGCAAATCGTCTCTGTACAAAACCTTCCCCTTAATGAAGGCAAAGCATACACAAATAAGAAGCAGAGAAACAAAATGGCCGATTCACCCAGAACATGAAATTGACCCATCCAGCACAAATGACTTGTGATGGCATTACTTAACGTTATTGTTATAAGCACTATAAGTCAACCATGTTAGATATGCAAGACTAAAAAACAATAACAAAGCATATAGTATTTACAATCAGTACAAAGCAGATTGAAATTCAGATTGCAGTTAAGTGTGAGTTCCTACTTCAAGGGCCAGATGCAGGGGAGTGGTATCAGGAGACAGATATCTAGTCTTGTGTGCTCCCAGAGGCAGTTGGCGGAACCACTGTGAGATACAGGAAGCTGGACTAGATGGGCCCTTGGCCTGACCCAGCATGGCTCTTCTTATGTTCTTATGTAGTTACTGCAGTGATTTACTCATCCTGTTCCCTTTTTGGACAGGCCATGGTACAGAATTTTTCAGCCTCAGAGATCATTCCACTTGAGGAATCTGAGAAATCATTTCTTGGCTTTTTAGCTTTGAACAGGTACAGTATAGCATCTTACTTCTGGAAGTCCAACGAATGAGGAAGTGACTCTTGTAACTGTATGGAAAAAAAGTTTTTTTTGAAAGTGAGAGAACTCTTGGTGGGAGTGCCAAAAGATAACCCAGCATTTCCCTGCTAAATATGAGAAAGATTTCCAAGGCAGGGAACTTTTGTGATCTGTTTAATGTTTCAGTGAAACCTGTTAGCCCACCTGCTGAGTCACTGGAACACATGGGGGCGGGAAGGGAGGATTGATCTCTGGGCCCAAGATGGAGCAACCGGCATCTCAATCCCAAACACCATGTTATATCTCCCTAACAGTATTTGATCTGAATCTATTTTCATTCATGTTTGAATGAAACAAGCTGGAGCATTCTGAAATAGCTAGAACAAGGCTTTTCAAGAAGGCGTAAGCATTTTAAGACAAGCCCCACTTTTCTCTGTGTTGTTCACGGCCTGGGAACACTAGTTGATGGCTGCAGATCCTGGGGAGTTGTAGTTTGAAAAAGTATCTTTCCCAAGCTCTAGTGTTGGTGTGCCTCCTCCCTTAATTTTTCTAAAGAGATCATTCAGAAGCTCCACTGAGTATACTTAGATCTTCTGGAGGATTTCAAGTACTTGTCCTCAAGCCCATTAGCAGTAAGGGTGACAAGAGGAAGTAAACAGGCACACAGTTTGTACTGTTAAGCAATAATGCCAGTTTATTGAATTCGTTTGCAAAAAACGATGCCAGGGCACGAAGTCATTGCAGACGTACAAAGCATGGTCTAGATGTATTATTGCCACATGTAGCACTTTCAGAATGCCTGTGAATCGTGTTCTTCTGTTCAGTTTACCTGAACATATACCCTCTTATCTGGATCACCACCTCCACCGGTGGTAGCACCAGCAAATAGCTGCACCTGTGTCAAGGCTGGGTAGGTTTTAGATTAACATTTTATAGATGCTATATAGATGCTATTTTCTGATGTCATCGTCTCTCTGATCGGGGATTGGAACCTGTATTTCCCTTCTGTCTAGACAATGAACTGCAGGCTTTGCCCGCCCCAGCCCTGAAATAAAGAGGTGAGACAAGAATTATGGAGTTGAAATTGGACCACAATTTATTAATAAACTACCATAAACTAACTGTAACAGGCAAAACAAGGGGGCCTCATAAAAGTGCAAGTGGCATCAATTAAAAGGGGTCTAATTAACTTGTGGCGAGTGCTGTTATGTTTAACAGCACCTGCCCCAAAGGGAACAGTCTGGCCAGCCCTCCTCTAACCACTAGGAGCCAATTTTAAGGTACTAACTGATATTCTCCACATGCTAGATTATTCAAATTGAGGGCTGCCGGGTTAATTACGAATATCCTACAAACAAATACTGCCTAACTTGGCTTGGCACTTAAACTGACTGCCAATTGTGACCGGTGAAAAGTTAAGTAACCGCACCCTACTCAAGGAGATTGGGATGGGTGAAAATTCACTGCTACTCTTGGCCAATTTGAGTAACAGCCAAAAATTCCCATCTAGCCCATACATGACCAGCTAGTCTCATTCTCCATATAGGGTGGATGGGAGGGAGAACGCCACGTGGCCGAAAGATGTGCGGGTGCCTATGTCGGAGCCTTATATAGTCTCCGAGCCTAAAGGACACGTGGTCCATAATTCAAATTTTGCACCACTGCAAGGGGGCAAAGGGACCCCTCACAGCACTAATGGCTGCTCAGAGTAGCCCATTTTTTGTTTGGATGATTGGTTCTGACTCTCGTATTCATATTAATTAAAACCATGTATGAAATCACAGTCTGAAACAGAAGTTGTTGGGTGATTGGGAAGACATTTTAAGACATATTTTCATGTTTACAGCAATGGTATCTCATTGTTCAGAGGAAAAAATATTGTGTGAACAGGCACATGTACATGTATTGTGAGCTGAGTGTGATAGACACATTTTTAACATAAATTTTGAAACTTACTTAAGGTACAGTCAGATGGCAGGATAGGTGCATATCTGAGCACACTGGGAAGGGTGTCTTTGCAGAGAATCATCTCTCTACTTTTGGGAATGGCTACAGTGAACCAAAAAGGTCTGGCCTGGGCATAGATCAGGAACAGACTGGAGCACAGTTCCCCTTATTTTGTGCAATTAACAGGAAAAGCAAAGTGTTCTGCTTATATAACATCCCATACCACTTCGAGTAGTCTTTGGGAGGTTTACAGTTTAATTATGCAGGCTACACATTGCTACCACCCCCAGCAAGCTGGGTACTCATTTTACCAACCTCGGAAGGATGGAAGGCTGAGTCAACCTTGAGCCTGCTACCTGGGATTGAACCCTAGGCCGTGAGCACAGTTTTTCCTGCAGTACAGGCATTTAACCACTGTGCCACAGGGCTCATGAAATAGATCACACCAGACCATTCCACAACTGATCCAAATTGTGATCTATTTCCCTGTATGATCACACCCAAAGTTACAAGCAGGACTCTCTTAGTCTATTCCAGTTGCCCAACAGCTGGTTGTTCAAGTATTTGGACTTCAAGTAGCCTTGTGGGATGAAGTATCTACCACTGCTTTGGACATATTGAAAGCCATATTCTGTTTGAAGAGGTGGCCTCTGGCTGGTTTAATGACAAGCTGGATATCATATAGGGCACTATGGTTGAGGAGCATTATGGTCTGCAAGCATTTTTGTTCCATTTTCCAGGTAGTAAAATGACAAAGTATATAACTTACAGTTGGGTACCTTTTCATGGCATCCCCAAACCTGATAAGATCATAAAGGGTTTAATGATCTGTATAAAAGCAACTAGAGATGGACACAAAACAAAAATACAGTGTTTTGTTTCATTTCTCCTTTTGTTTCCTTTTGTTTCATTAGTAACGGATCTTTAAAGAATTTTTGGAACAAAACAAAACCAAACAATTTGTTAATGTCTCCCTTAGGTCCTAGAGGCATCAAAATCACAGGGTAGCTTATTTAGACTCTTTCCTTTAAGCCCCCCAAATTTGGGGAGCTTTGGGGTTCAGGGGGCTAAGTTATTAAACTCCAAAGGGAGTCTCTCCAGGAGAAAATCATTTCTAATTGACTCAGAAGTGTGGGGGAGCAATTAAGCGCTCCACGACTCAATTAGAAATGATTTTCTCCTGGAGGAGACCCCCTTTGGAGTTGAATAACATAGCCTCCTGAACCCCTCACCTTTTGGAGGCTTACATGAAATAGCTTGAGGAAGCTGCCCTGTGATTGCTACACCACTAGATGCATGTGGGATCATTATTTTCAAGTATATGAGTACATATAGTCGAAAATAATGATCCCACATGCATCTAGTGGAATGGAAATTGCAAGTGAGCTTCCTCAAGCTATTCCATGTAAGTCCTCCAAATTTGGAGGGGTTTGGGTACAGGGGACTGAGTTATTCAACTGCTAAAAGGGTCCCCCCCCCAGCTAACTGCAAAATTACTGTGAGGCATTCACTGGCAATAAGGGTTAAGCAAGGGGAAGTAATAAATTGACCTATTGCTGGCGTGGTGCATGCTGCACAGCATTTTTGAAATTTGCTGGGGGAACCCTCTTTGTAGTTGAATAACTCAGCCCCCTGAACCACAAATCACTCCAAATTTTGGAGGCTTACAGAGAAGAGTTGAGGAAGCTCCCCCGTTTCATTTCCTGAACTAAAAAAAAAGTTCGTTTTGTTGCATCATGAAACATTTTCTATTTTTTCATTTTGTAACAAAACCACTTTCATTTAGTGCCCATCTCTTGCTTCCCTCAAAGAGTAGTAGCCCAACAGATGCACCATAAAGGGGTATGCACTGAGGTCAGGTTGGAGCACAATTCTCTGTGCATAGTGTGATTGCTGGGAGATAGATCTTACCAGACAACTTCACAAGTGGATCTGGAAAGTAAGCATGCTTAGTTGTTGAGCCACATCCTGTCTGCAGGATAGATTGCTCCTGGGTCCAAACTAAGGGGCATTATTGTTACCGGCACAAACCTATGTAGTTCTACTCCAAAGAGTATCCTACTGAATTCCATGGGATTTACTCTCACTTACATCTGTGCTGAACTGAACCTAAACAATTATTCCTCACCAGCCTCTACTTTGTAAGGCTACTCTACATGCCATTTAAAAAGGGTGCCAAGATGTTGATGAAGTTGCCGTTTGCACTCTTGTCTTGGTTCTGCAGTGCTCTTTCCTAAATAAGCATTGCAAAGTATTCTCAAAGACTTTTGTGGCTGGGATCCAATAGTTGTGAGTTTTTGGGGCTGTTTGGCTTTGTTCTGGAAGTTTTTCTTCCTGACGTTTCACCAGACTCTGTGGCTGGCATCTTCAGAGGGCAAGGAGCTCAGGGAACTAGGAGTTCTCTCTGTGCTCTGGGGTAACTCCTAGTTCTCTGAGCTCCTTGCCCTCTGAAGATACCAGCAAGAGTCTGGCGAAACATCAGGAAGAAAAACTTCCAGAACATGGCCAAACAGCCCAAAAAACTCACAAAACAATTAAAGCATTGCAAACTTAATAAACTAATACAAAGGTCTCAGGAAACCAGTTTCGGGACTGCTGTAGCTTTCCAGAGGTTTCCCCTTGTGCACAGATCCAGTGCTGAAAAGAGGTCATTTTGAAGACCAGACTCTTCAAGGCCCTAACAGAAAATGCAAGGACAGACACGGATCTTGACAATCTCCACAAGGATTTGGCCTTCCATCGCCCCTCTGGCAATGGATGTGTTGACAACTTGACATTCTGCTTAAGTCCAAGGCGAGGAGAGCCTAATTCCTCCTCTAGTGGAGCAGAAGCTCCTTTCTTACCCACACACCCCTCCTTCTAAACAAAAACATTGAAGTCACACATTCCCTTTCTCAGGATTTCTTCACTCACTGGGCTCAGCCAAGTAGGCCGCAGAGGGTACATTCTCCCCTGCTAAAATACTGTCATCCCAACAGATATTCACTCATACTGGGATGAAATTCCACATAACCGTTTCCATTTAATTTTTCTTTCACTGATTTTCATGCTAGCTTTCTCTCAGCAATGGAACTGAATGTAATTCACGCATAGTTAAAACAAATGGGAATTTAAAATAGAATATAACCTGAGCCATGAAAAAGCAATTAAACGTGGCAATTAAAAACTATGGACGAATATAGAGATGGACACAGACCACTAATTTAGCAATTCATGCAAGTTTATCCTTCAGAGGAACAGGTGTTTGGCTGTTCTCAGCCCCGCCTTCTCACACAGATGCCCGCTCAGAGGCAGCATCCAGAGGGGGAGGATCAAGGAAACTGGGATGGGAACCTCCAAACACCTGCTCATCTGAAGAATGAACGAGCACGAACCGCTGAACTGTGGTTCGTGTCCATCTTTACTTGAATGTTTGTTTCCAAACTGTGTAGTTATGAATAATCATAATTTTAATAAGAATCTGTTTAAACAGAGGCGGTGTACCCATGTGCAGCAGCTGATAGAGAGCAACAGTAGAAGAGGGCTGTTTGGATGTTATGTTTCAAGAAAGCAACATATTTTAATGGCTTGTAAATACAAGATCATGTAACAATACTCAGGCATTGGCGGAACACTCATATTGGCTGGCATGGGTGGAAATTAAACTTTATTGTCTTTGTTCAAATTCTCTGAGACTTATGCGGTATCTCCCTGTTTTCTTCTAGGTTTACTACAGCAGATACAGTATGGAGGAAACCTACTGTGGCAGGGCCATGTAGCTTAAGCACCCTACCTTTAGAATCCTCATTCTGATGACCTGAACTAGGCCTCCTCAGATAAAGGGCACATATTCAGAAGAGAACTCAGGTGAAGACACCTCTTCATCTGTTGGATTTAGTATGTCCTCTCAGCTTTGGCACTAGTCCTCATGCCAACAGGATGATCTGGACTCCTCATCACAGGCATGCCTGCATAGGATGCAAGAAACCCACAGGGTCTCATGTCTCTGTGTAGAGTTTGCATGAGACCTGGAGCATCTTTTGGCTGGCCGTGGCCTTGGGTCTTAAAACTGGGTTGTAAAGTTCTGTCCTCCCTGTATTCAACAGTCACTGTGAGTTTAGACACCTCTCTCTCTCTCTCTCTCTC
>JAHTLZ010000015.1:26968616-26987585 GCA_023846285.1 Phrynocephalus versicolor | reverse complement strand
TAAATGGGAACCATGAGAAAAAGGTGGGGCATAGGGCTTAAAGCAATTACTTAAACTTAACTTAGGGTCATAGGCTCCAAAGTGAAACATCATGTCAATGTTTGCTTTTCTTTAAGAGCCTGGTTCTGCATTGCTCATGGCTTCAGGGTAGCATTTTTCTTTCCCTAAAATCCAGAAAATACATTTTGCATTTTTAGCAAATGAATAAAGTGTAGAAAAGAACAATGACCTTGAATAAGTAAGTGTTTATGGCAGGCATGTCCAAGGTCAGGCCCAGGGGCCAAATGTAGCCCATTTTCAAATTTTGAATGCCCAAAGCCTCTTCTCCCAACCTGTTCAGCCTGTCACACATCCCCACCAGCTGGCCCCTCCCCACGCTGGATGGAGATGTCAGCTTGCAGCTTTACAGTTTGCCTGCCCTCCCTGCCTCTGTCCATCCCCCCACCCACCTGCCCAGCCAACCTGCCCCCAGCTCCATTGCTGCAGCGTCCCCCCCCCCCACCTCCTTGCATGTTATAGAGACTTGACCAGAGTTCGGCCTGGGGGCCAAATGCGGCTGAATGGTCAGCCCCCAAACATTTTAACCTCACCCAATCTGGCCCTGCTTGCGAAAAGCTTGGACACCCCTGGTTTATGGGTTCCCTAAGACTCAAATTGTGGATCTGATATCTTCACTGTTTCAAATACTGCAACATCAAATTGTGTGGGGGGGGGGGGGAGTGGTGAACTGTACTCCACGGTTCCCCATTTTATTTTAATACATGTAAACACTTCCTGACAAATAAATAGGAACGTGATGTTCCTCTTATTATTTCTGCTCATGCATCATTATCAGATGACTTGAAGACGATGACAAAACAGAAGCAGCTCTGTTTTGGAAAACTATCTTCAGCTCTTTCTATGTGCCTCCATTCTGCTACTATCACTCTGGATGCACTGTGAAGTCAATTCTGACTTAGGGCAACCCTTTCCAGGGGTTTCCAAGTAGAGAAGTGGTTTGCCATACCCTCCGAGAAAAGCCCTGGGACTATACAGCTTGCCCAAGGCTATGCAGGGTGGCTGTACTCCTAGGAGACACTGTGAAGAGTCAAACTCTTAACCTCACCCTCCTCTAAACCACTGAACTATCCAGCCGGCCAGCATTTAAATTACAGTATATCACAGAAGTGAGTACACTCCCTCACATTTTGTAAACATTTTAGTATATCTTTTCATGTGATAACACTGAAGAAATGACACTTGGCTACAATGTAAAGCAGTGCATATATAGCTTGTATAACAGTGTAAATGTGCTGTCCCTCAAAATAACCCAACACACAGCCATTCACGTCTAAACCACTAGGAACAAACATGACTACACTCCTAAGTGACAATGTCCAAATTGGTCTCAAGCAGCCATTTTTCCTCCCTGGTGTCATGAGGCCCGTTAGTGTCATATGGTCTCAGGTGTGAAGGGGGAGCAGGTGTTATATAAGCAGAACATAGAACACCTTATCGCTCTTACTCTAACATCTGGTGCTATTGCTCTCACTCTCTTATATTAGTCACTTGAAGTTTCATATGTCACCTCATGGTAATTAACTATCTGAGGATCTGAAAAATGAATTGTTCCTCTACATAAAGATGGCCTAAGCTATAAGCAGATTGCAAAAACTCTGAAAATGAGTTGCAGCCAAGACCATACAGCGGTTTAACAGGACAGGTTCCACTCAGAACCGGCCTCGTCATGGTCAACCAAAGAAGTTGAGTGCCCATGTTCAGCATCATATCCAGAGTTTGGCTTTGGGAAATAGATGTACAAGTGCTGCAAACATTGTTGCAGAGGTTGAAGGGGTGAGGGGCCAGTGCTCAGGCCATACGCTGCCCACTGAATCACACTAGTCTGCAGGGCTGTCATCCCAGAAGGAAGCCTCTTCTAAAGATGATGCACAAGAAAACCTGCTGCATATAGTTTGCTGCAGACAAGCAAGGACATGGATTTCTGGAACCATGTGTGTGACCAGTGAGACTGAGATAAACTTATTGGGTTCAGATTGTATCAAGCTTGTGTGGTGGCACCCAGGTGAGGAGTGCAAAGGACAAGTGTGTTGTGCCTACAGTCAAGCCTGGTGGTGGGAGTGTCATGGTCTGGGGCTGCATGAGGGCTGCCGGCACTGGGGAGCTACAGTTCATTGAGGGAACCATGAATGCCAATATGTATTGTGATATAATGAAGCCACAGGGCAGTATTCCAACATGATCATGACCCCAAACACACCTCCCAAATGACCACTGCCTTGCTAAAGAAGCTGAGAGTGAAGGTGATGGACTGGCCAAGCACGTCTCCACACCTAAACCCTATTGAGCATCTGTGGGGCCTCCTGAAATGGAAAGGGGAGAACACAATTTTATCATATGTCAATGGTGGGTTTTTATCTAAACGCTTCCAGCTGCCCTACATGCTAATTCTGCTAATTTACAAGTTATAATTAATTTAATATAACCAAGACCAAAAAAATTAAGTTCCTTCAGTCTCTAAACCAGAAGCAACATTGGTGTCACAGCAATGAAAACCAGGGAGATATGACCATTCTAAATTTTGTCCACCAAGAACCTGACAAGGTAAACTTGAAAAAACACATCACCTCCCTTAGCCCATAAGGGTTTCTGAGCATCACTGATGTCAAGGGAACCTGCAGCAAGCTATGCGGAGAAAGAAATAATCAAAAGGGGAACGACCTTTCTGTGTCCTTGATTTTCAAGGGAGGGTGGATTTCAAAATGTAATACTGTAGATACATTCCAATTTATAGAAGTCACTTTCTTTCTGCTCTAGATATGAATGAACACTACTGACAGGCGTTCCTCTGTTTGTGTGTGTGTGTTTATGTTTGTGTGTAGGCATGTTCACAGTACAACACAGCTATTATGTCCTATATTTGGTTTTGAAATAATCTCACAAAGAAGGGGAAATGTTGAATGAGTTGCAGGAGCAACGCTTTTTGTGTTCCAGTTGCGGTGGGGTCTGAATGTGAGAGTGTGAGGTGCTAATGTCTAGCCACCTATATCTTCTATTTTATTTTATTTTATTTTATTTTTGCATATCTTTCCTTTCCCAATACTGTACTCCCTCTCCCTTTTCTTTCCTCAAGTACACTGGTTGCTATGGGAACCAAGACGTCATTCCAAAGGGCAGCTCTTCGAGGCAACCACAAATATAAAATGAATGCAGTTCAATACGGCCTTCTCCTCCATTGTTAGACCATTCGTGAGAGGGTGGTGATGGGAGGACTGTGCTTCATCTGCATCTCTGGGCAAGTATGGCAAGCCATCTACCAGTTATGTCCGCAGCCTAAGTAGAAGGCCATTTTCTCTGGCCAAGGGCAATTTAAAAATAAACACCAAAGAAAAAGAAGACACAATTGAATTCCATGCTGCCTATTAATGATTATTTGCCTATTCTTTTTCTGTGTGTTTTACACTCCATGTGGGTGAACCTGTGCATGTTTTCTTCCTCTAAGAGAGGAAAGACAATCCTACACAAACTTTAGAGGCCGGGTATCTTGTGTGGCAAAGGAAAGCTCTGCAAACACTCAGAAGTGCATTCATAGTGTGAAAAAACAAGTGCTTTTGTTTCCCTAGGCTAGTGTTGGCAAACCTATGGCACGGGTACCAAAGGTGGCACTCGGTGCCCTTTCTGTGGGCACCCGACATGGGCCCTTCACAGCCACCTGTATACAGGTTAAATTACTGTATTGGCACTTTGCAAAAAAATTAGTGGGTTTTGAATTGCAGTTTGGGCACTTGGTCTCTAAAAGGTTCACCATCACTGCCCTAGGCCAAGATAAAGAGTGCCTGGAAGGTGTATATGTACTCAGAAATGGTTCCCCACCTCAGTTCCCAAATTTTAGCCAGCAAAAGCCACCAGTAGAGATGGGCACGACTCAGAAAAAAATTTTCGTTTTCGTTTTCGTTTTCGGCTAGGGTCCGTTTCATTTCGTTTCCGTTTTCGTGAGCTAATTTCAAAATTTTTCGTTTTCGTTACGTAACGAAACCGAAACCGAAAAACCGAGAACGAAAACAAAAAAGTTTTCATTTCTCCCCATTTAGCTCCATTATGTGTTTTTCCAGTAACGAAAAACGAAAATTGGCTCAAAATTAGTCATTTCGTTTCCGTTTTCGGTCCATTTTTGAACCGTTTTTCGTTTTCGTTTCGTTACGTAATGAAAATGAAAAAACGAAAACGAAAATACCGCTAAGTCATGCCCATCTCTAGCCACCAGTCTTATTTCTGTACATTTACGCATAGCGTGTGTCTTTTTTTTTTTTTAAGTACTGAAAGCGGCCGTCTCCTTAGGTGGAGGACTCGCTGATACAGCACCTTAGTTCAACACAGTAGCACAGTGGGGTGGCATGTTTCATGCTCCTGTGCTGCTCTCACAGGCCTTGGAGTTGGCGCATTCCATTCCAAGCCCTTACAGACTCCGTGCAACATTCTGGGATGAATCACAAGGCTCTGCTCGGTTGATTACACACTCTGCCTCCCACAGCACAGAATTCTAGACAAGCAGGGTTGGCTCATAGGAGCTAACAGGAATGTGAACCCCCTTGATGTCCTCCCACAAAATGAAGATACATTAAGAACAGCCTTGCTGGAACAGGCCACAGCCCATCCAGTCCATCATTCTGTCTCACACAGTGGCTCACCATTTGCTTCAGGGTATCCCCAAGCAGATGTCTTCACCTGCTTACGATTCCCTGCAAATGGCATTGAGAGAGATCCTGCCTCTCTCCAACCCGGAGGTTGTCCTTAGGCATCCACAATGATAGCCATTACTACCCAAGTGTAGGGTAACCCCTAAGTGGCAGTCACTTGGAACTCGTCTTCACCCTCAACATGCATCTTCTGCAACTCTTCTTCTTACTTCTTTCTCTTGAGTGGCCTGCAAAAGTAACACAGGAGATACAGAAGTTTAGGCAGAAGTAATATCTGCCTGGCTATCCCCCTCTGTCCCCGCCAATGGCACAACCTTTGCATCAGCAGCTTTTCTTTCAGAGGAGCTAGGAGTGAAGATAATCTTGCAAACACTTCCTCGCTGATGCAGGGGGGCTTCATAGAAGGTTGGCAGCTGCTCAAGGAACAAAATGCTTGGTTCCCAGGAGTAGGAGGGGAGGAAGGAACCTGGTAGGAGTTTTGCCTGAAGATCTTCCACATCTCCCAGATTTATGGCGCTGACTAGCCCTGGTCACACCCCTTTGTTTCCCCAGTTAATTCTGCCCCCCTCACCCCCCCCCCCAATTTGGACAAATACAAACATTAGCACAAATCTGAGAATGTATCAGTTCAGGCCATCTCCAAACCAGCTCAGAACTAAATGGACTCAATCAGTAGAGTGACTATATGGATGCATATCAGAACAGAAGGTACTTGCACATCCCTCCACCAGGAGATGTACAGAAAGATAACTGCATGGGGAAACTGCTGGATCGCTCAGTGGTTCAGGTCTCTGGCTGCAGAGCCAAAGGTTGGGAGCTCATGTTGACCAACACCAGAAACAAGCCTCAAGGCATTGCAGAATAATATGATAGTGAAGTTGGAAGGAGCCTATAAGGCCACTAAATCCAACCCTTTGCGCAATGCAGGGATCTAATAGATAATAGTCCTGAAATAACAAACATGTGTGTGTTGTATCGTTACAGTCGTGACTGACTCTTCATGACTCCATGCCCATGGAGTTTTCTTGGCAGGAATACTGGAGTGGTTTGCCAGTTCCTATTCCAGGCACCTACAACACCTGGTATTCCCTGGTGGTCTCCCATCCAAGTACTAACCAGGGCCAACCCTGCTTAGCTCCTGAGATCAGGTGAGATCAGATGTGCTTAGGGCATCTAGGCAGCTTTGAAATAACAAACATACTGGTACACTATTTATGAACAAGAGAATGAATTAATTAATGCAATGTAGGGTACATCAGCAGCTCTACAGTATCACTCCCATTGATATATATCTCATCTATTCTAACTAGGACTAACAATCAGATTTAGCCTTCACAGGTTTACTATGGCATGAGATTTCATGGACATGAACATACTTTATGAGATGCATGATTTTCTTGGCTTCTGCTGGAAGGGCTATTTAGGTATATATGGCACTGTATGGGCATAGATGAAACCATATGGGCCAAGGTGTAGGCAGAGGTCGTGGCATTTCTAAATTGAAACTTTTGAATGTAAGACTCCTGAAGATTCATGTGCATATGTTGCACAGAGGTTAAGCTTAAGAGACAAGTGCTGTAGGGCACAGAGAGACATCTCCCTTCCCGCAATTATATTGTACTTAGATAAAGAGGAAGAACAGACCCCACAGTGATTCAGATGTGTTTGGGATGAGTCAGATAAATAACAAGTGGCGGGAAGAGAAGTAAACCTCAGTCATGGAATTTTACAAAGTTTTTTTTTTTCATTTGCATTTCATGAACTTGGCACGATGAGCAAGTGGAACAACTTCCCCCCAGCATTATTAAGTAAAACAAAACTGAATCAGGTAGGGACATGTAAGGCTTTGCTATAACCTCCACTCTTGGCCTGAAAATATGGTATCAACCATTTGAGAGATAACGGGGGGGGGGCAGTTCCATGCAAACTTGCCAAATAACTTGCAATGATTACGTCGACTACTATTTTGCTTAGACTGAACTTCCTGGCCTTAGCTCAACCAGTAATTCCCCCCCCCCCATCTCTGGAGCCTTATTTGGTCATTTAATATCCAAGCGAGCTCATTTCTTGAGGAAGGAGAACAAGGAAGCCCTGAGCCCTCTATTGCCACTTTGTTGAGGCATAGTGGAGGTCTGAAGAGAGTAGACTTGCCAGTCCAAGAAGGCTCTCCACAGAAGCCAGCACATGGGAAATCAATCAGGTGGAGAACCATCATCTTTTCCTCTTCTGATCTGTCACAACATAAAAAAGCCTCAAACACTTGTCTGCTATCCCTCATTGTACTTTGGGTTCTGAATGATGGACTAGGGCAGGGGTGTCCAAACTTGAACCCTCCAGATGTAGAAGGCAAACTTCTACTCCCAGGCCACAGTCAGGTCTGATGATGACTGCACAATCCAGGAAAGCCAGCCTGTTGTCTTGGGTGTATTCCCTAGTGAACTTAATATTAGGGTCCACCTCATTGATGTGCTCTGTAAAGGCCTGTACTTCCTGAGTCTTGATTTTAGTGTCATCTACATACCTGAATCAGTGGGATGGTGTTGTCCCTGGGAAGGGGTTGAGTGCCTTCTTCTCCACTTCTTCCATTTATAGGTTGGCAACAATTGGTGACACTGGGGCACAACCATGCTTCTCTCTGTAGAAATCCCCTCTGTACATGAAATACTTGTTAGGAGCAAACCTATACAGGAAACCCACCCACGTAGATCATTACTTACTGCTTCATTCCCACCATCCATTAGAACCACAGAGCAGAATCCCCACCTCCACATAAGCTAAGAAGAAGGAAGACAGGCACTTGAAAATAGCACTTAGGGCCTGTGGATATCCAAAGTGGGCCTTCTACAAAGCAGTGTCCCAACCCAGAAGGACAGTGGATCATCCTGAGACCCAGAGCTGGTGGAAGAACCTAGTCATTCCTTACATCGCTGGAGTGTCTGAGAAGCTTAAAAGGATTTTTGGCAAATACCACATCCCTGTTTATTTCAAATCCACAAACACACTAAGGCAGAGACTTGTCCACACAAAAGATCCAATAACAAAACAAAAAAGGAACAATATAGTATATGCAGTCCAATGCAGTGAGGAGTGTGCAGATCTCTACATTGGAGAAATTAAACAGCCATTAAACAGAAGGATGGCCCAACACAGGAGGGGCAACATTCCTGAACCAGAATCAGTGGTACACCTCAACTTGAAGGACAAAGGGCACTCATTCAAAGATGAGGATGTACACATATTAGACAGAGAAGATAGGTGGTTTGAGACAGGGGTCAAGGAAGCAATTCGTGTGAGCATTGAAAACCCCTCTCTCAACAAAGGTGGCGGCCTCAGGGCACAGTCTATCTGCTACTTATCAGGCTGTGCTTTCAACAATATCCAGACAAATCAAAAAGCCTTCACCACCAAGGCCATAGCTAATGACCCATACTTTGTGGGTTTAAACACCTTAGGCCATTGTTCACCTTAGGACTATTGATACTGTAGTCTACCCAATGAGCCTATTCAGGCCATTGTTCATCTTATCAGCCTATTTCAAACTAGGGTGACAAGAGGTCAAAGCAGACTATAAAATGGAGGACTCACAACTAGCTTTCTTCAGACTGATGAAGCTGTTTGGATGAGCAACAAAATCTCTCAAGAAAAGAAGTCCAGTTGCCATGACTCAACTTCCAGATAAACTCACCTGGATGACTGAGAATCTTTCCAGATATAAAGTACTACTGGATAGCTGTTACCGTGGTGTTGGATTTATGCGTTTGATATGCTACTGAACGTGTTCGCTTACAGTGCACCAAAACTAATGTTCACAATATGCATTTCTTTCTTTGCTTCAGAATGAGTCACTTCCTTGACACAGAAAGGACACAAAGTCTGGTGGGAAATGTTGGGTCACGTGAAAGAGAAGGTGGAAACCACCACAGCACAGCAGTTTGGGCTAGGAGATGACTACAACTTTTTCTGATAGAAGCAGTTCCCTCAGTTACTGTGTTGAGCTGATTTGGTGGGTATCCCCGGAGAAATGTCCTCCCTTGCACCAGGTTGAGTGCATCGACTTTTAATGAGTCATTCATGGTGGAATAATAAGGGCCGATAAGTCCCTGTATATTTCCCAATGTGAATTATTTGTAATCCCTGGTCATTATTTTAAATATATTGGATTTGAACTGGTGCAGCTTGGCTGGAACTCACCTCCCAATCTTTATGAATGAGAGAGGACACACTTCAAAAGGCACAATGAGTGTGCTTCAAGTTAAAGACCATGTGAAAAATGTCTGCATAGTAGCTAGTCATGTTTTATAGGAAAACTTTTCCGTTTTCTGATGTGTTGGATCTCATATGTGTAGTAAAGTGTTGTTTCATTTTCATCTATGGTGCAGACTTAAGACAAGTATGAAAAATGAAAAAGATATGGAAAAGTGAGTGAAGGTTGTGTTAGCCCTTGCTGTTGTAGGGTATTTAGTGCATATAGTCATGCTGCTAGTATACCTTGACAGGCTATATGGCTAATGCTTTCCTACACCCCTTATGCAGAGGCAGGTTGGCTGAGAGCTGCTCAGGGCTTGTGTCAAGAAAAGTACTCCAAAAATATTTTTGGACTACAATCCAAGATTCCGGGAGTTGTAGTCCCCACCCCCCACCCCGCAAAAAAAAAAAAAAAACATTCCAGGCACTTGAAAAATTGCACCAGGCAGGAAGTGTTTGGTCCAGCAATATTAATTGCGCAGGGCTGGGGGGGAATCAGCCTTCAAAGATGTTTTCAGTATTGTATACAGTGTGATATACCTCTTAATTCATTACAGCAGCCCAGGGCACATCTCATTGCCTGGCACATCTCCTATTAAAGAGAAGAAGTGGTGGCTGAGTTGAAACAGCACCCTGAGACCCTGAGGAACTATTGCCCGTTGGGACAGACATAGCACTGGATCAGGTAGACAAAGAGTGTGGTTGGTATAAGCTGGCTTTCTCTTGACAGAAATTTCAGATCTGCATACTTGAAATACAGAGAGATCATTTCGTTGTCGGCCAGCACTTTAATCAGGCCACACTTTTGATTTTTGTCTAAGCCCAGGACGACACAAGAACATAAGAAGAGCCCTTCTGGGGCCCATTTAGTCCAGCTTCCTGTATCTCACAGTGGCCCCACCAGTTGCCTCTGGGAGCACACGAGACAACTAGGTACCTCTCTCCTGCTACCACTCCCCCGCATCTGGCACTTTGAGGTACTGTCCTTTTAAGCTTGGAGAGAACATGTATCCCCATCAAGGCTTGAGATCTGCAATGGACTTTTCCTCCAGAAATCTGTCCAACCCCCCCTTTAAAGGCATCTAGGCCAGATGCCATTGCTGCATCCTGTGGCAAGGAGTTCCATAGACTAACAAGGAGCTACTGGTCCTGTATCCACACCTCTCAGTGGCTACCCTTTAAACACAAGGGGAAGGAGCCTCCAGCCTCCATGGGCAGATTAATTGTACCTTCACCATGTCTCACTATTGGCCAGGCTGGCTGAGGGGCACTGACATGCAGCCACATCTGGAGGGCTGCCCTGTCCTGCTCTCGCATTTGCTTTCAGTGTTTGAAAGGACGCATGTGGGAAAGTGTCTTCCTTGTTCTACGGTTCTCAGAATTTCCCAGCTGGCACGGTCTTGGTAGGTGGAGAATTCTTGAAGCTGTAATATATTAAAATAAGTTTCTTTCCAGTCTCTGGTGTAAGTTAACAATGCCCTTCTCTCAGTGGATTCCCCAGCGCTCTTGTTTCTGTTTCTGCCATTCCACCAAGTTAGAAAAAAAAGGTATCCTTGAACAAGGTCTTAACACAGAAATGTCACAGAGCAGCCAAACGCAGGCACTAGGCAACACCACCCAAGTTACCTACCTTTTTCTGGCGAGTAATTTTTGTGAATTAATAGAAACCTACTGTGTGGTGTGATGTGGCTCTCACCCTTTTCGCTAACATTTTCCCGCACACTGTGCCGTGCTCGGTGCTTATTTTCACCAACTCCTGCTAACCCCATGTCCCTATTTACGTCACTGTGCAGAATTTGTTTATATGACTTCTACTTCAGAGTTCCCTTAAGAGGATTGGTGGAGCGAAGGGGCAACCGGCCTGCATTTGATACACAAATAGCCATGTTCATTAGCAAATAACACACAGTGAGAGGCAAATTATGGCGGGGAGGGGAAGTCAGCTAACCATGAGGAAAGCCAATAGATTTGCAGCTAAATCGGATAGACTTGGACCTTTTCCTCAGCAGGAAAGTCCTTCTGTTGAGCCGAGGGAAGCGGCTGAGCACCCTGAGTGCCTGTAATTCCAGGATTCTGATCCCACCTCTTACATGAATGCCACATAAATCATTTGGCTCTGACATTAAGGGCAAGACTTCAGCGGGCACATGTCCACAAACATCAAGGGAGTTATCCTGGGAGCCCAACTGTTGATCAAACCAACACCCTGTGGGTTCAATGGACTAGTCCAGTCTGTGCACATTTCCCTGGAGGTAAGCCACTCCAGTACAGTGGGCCCTCGTATAACAAACGGTTTGTATAACATAAAATCTGTGCAACATAAAACATTCCAGAGATTGGGGAAATTTGCTCAACAGAATTGCCTGTGGGGCGAATCCATATACAGTGGACCCTTGTATAACAGACAACTTGTATAACATAAAATTTGTACAACATAAAAAATTCCAGAGATAGGGGAAATTTGCTTAACATAATCACCTATGGGGAAAATCCGTACAACATAAAAATGGGATTACTCTGTTTTCAATGCATTCCTATGGGAAATTTGTATAAAGGAAAATTTGCTTAACAAAATTTCATTTGGAACAAATTAATTCCTTTATACAAGGAATTCCTGCCAAGAAAGCTCCATGGACATGGAGTCATGAAGAGTCGGTCACAACTGTAGTGACACAACAGACACACAAGCCCTATTATGTATAAGGAGGACCTGCTCTTCTAAGTAAAGTTGAACAGAGCTGCAACTTTTGTTTTTGCTTTTTCAGTTGGAATTATTGCCTATCTTCACCTCCTATTCTGAGGGGACCACGTGGAAGCAGCGCTGAAACTCACTCTGGACAGCGATCGGTCATGTTAGTGCAGGAGTGCACAACCCAAGGCCTACTGAATGAAAGCAACGCAAGCCGTAGCCCCTACTAGCCTATGAAATAACAGGGCCCAAGGAACTGGGCTGGCGGAGGGAGGGAGGGTGGAAGGAAAGCAAAACTGGTCACATGAGCAATTTCCCCCCCCACACATAATCAATTATTTACTGATTGAATTTAGACACCACCCCATTAGTGTATGCTCTACTGTGGCAGGTTAAAAGTTGTAGAATCTGGTTAATAATGATTCTGTTCTGTATGCATAGTATCAAGAGTCACGACAGAGAGGTTTTTAATTTGACAGCATGTCTGAAATTACACCACAGACAGATCACCCTGCTCCCAATCCCACAGACAGATCATTCTTTTCACCCTGCTCCCAACTTCAAACAGATATGTTTTTCTGTTTCTCTGCAGCATGGTGTTTGGGCTAATGCACCGTCCAACAAAGTGCACTGTTTTAAAAACAGCTTGACTGATATTACCAGGGGGAGTATTACGTTGTACACATTTTCTTCTTTTCTTTCTTTTTCTCCTCATACAGCAAGGGTCAATGCAAATATTTCATTAGCAAACCAATTTGCTTGAAAACTTTTTCTCAATAACTACTTTCGTTGCAAAACCATGGGTTTGATAACCCACCAAAACCATGAGTTGGCTATCAGTGGCACTAAAGCATGATTAACGTAGTATGACATCAGTTTTCCTTTCAAGATCTTAGCCGATAATAACCCACACTCTGAAAGTTATGTGTTGCTGCACCATAATTGAACTTGTTGCCAGGCCTAACAGTGTGTGTGTGTCTGTCTCTCTCTCTCTCTCTCTCTGTGTGTGTGTGTGTGTGTGTGTGAGAGAGAGAGAGAGAGAGAGAGAAATCCTATTTTCACTATGTTTATTATCACATCTGCTCCTCTTATCTGCTGCCCCTTTTCCTTACCTGGGTAAGAGGAATTGTGATACTGTAATTCTTAAAAGAACATGGTACACAGCAAAACACATCATTCTAGAACTATTGATACATTAAGCATAACACTACAAGTGAGGGGAACCCATGGAGGAAAAAGGTCATGGAAAGAGGGCAGGCAGGTCATTGTATCTTCATTGCACAGATCCCCAGAGGCCCCTGCCTGGATGTTCAGCTGAACATTCTTGCAGTCCTGCTGTGATCAAGAGCCTTTCTTTAATCAGGGTCCTTGATCATAGAAACATTTTAATCCTCTGCAGACCTGTGTGGTTGTGGAGCACATAAAAGTTGACTTCACATTCAGGGGGAGATGTAGGAAAGGGATCTACCACACTATCATAGCACATTTTGCTCTCCATGCCTTCATGTTTCTCTCTTGGACAGGGCTTTTGTCTTATGAAGACTATTCCTTGTTTAATTGCACAAACACACCCTCCTTGTTCAGGCAAAGCAGCTGGGACACCCCCTCGGTGTTCACAAGGCATGTTGTTCTTCTCAAACTCGTTCAGATTGGCTCAGGAATATCTCAATGTGATCAATACCTCCAAATTGTTCAATTAACTTAGCCCCCCACCCCTTATAATTAGGGTGCAGCCTGAGTCAGATTCCTGGAGAACAGGAAATTGCTCTTTCCCATTCCATGTTGGCTCCCTCCGGGAGAATCACTCATAAGTCTAGCTTTCCCTTGGAGTGATGTAGCTTCAGCCAGGCGAAAGAAGGCTTACTGAGCCTAGGGTGGGCTGCTGCTAGTGCTTATGATGGCAGGCTGCAGCTCCTCCTCATTCCAAGAGTGTAGAGGGCCAGGTGTCATTTGGAGGCTCTGGATACTGTCATCATGGACTAAGGGAGGGTTGTTCCAAGACTTGATGTGGAATCTTTGGGTGGGGGAGGGGGGAGGGGGAATGAATTATGTGAGTGCCTGTCAGTCGCAAGAAGACATATGCATAGAAAAGGATCTGACAGCACAGTTAGCCAGATCTCTCTTCTCATTCTCATACACACATATACATAGGTCTCCCCCACAAAACATTCATCTGGCCAGCATCACTGGTACCCCCTCCAAAATAGTTTGGCACTCGAGATGAAAGCCTCTTTTTAAGTGGAAAAGTCACTCAGGAGAATAGGAGCGGTCACCATGATACAAGTCACTCGCCATGCACAGGCAAGCTTCCCCTTAAATGTCCATGTGCTCAGAAAACACAGAAGGCATTATTATGGTGACAGGGACTGAAAGAAACAAGATCAAGCATAGATAATGGACATTTACAGTTATTAACATGGGTAAGCACCGGTATTTGGCAGTGGTGCAAGAAGTTGGCATTTTGATGTCCTACTATGTATTTATTCTAGATCAGCCAGCCTTTTTGGCATTAGACAAGTTTTCCCCAGGATTATTAATAAACATTTGTGCAGTTTTTTCTAGAAATATCCTGGGTGTGGATAAAATAATGTCATTGTTCTGTGACAAACAACTGACTAGGATATTGCCTTAATTGAAGCAATGACATTCTGAGGCAAAGATTTGTCACAAAAACTGAAGTTTTGACTATACACTACTACATTGTACAGAAAATAAGCTTACACCTGGATGTACACAGGCTGAAATGCAGCAGTAATTTAGAACTGGGAGACTGGAATAGGCCCACGCAAGCAAAGGGAATTTGGTGATTTCACACCTATGTTCCACTGATTCAGTGCGCCTGCTCTATGGTCACGTCGTGGTAGATTTTAGCCAGTGAGAGAAAGAGACAAAAGCCCAGATTCTATATGCACATTGAAATACAAACACATTAGACTATTATTTCATATGTTTATTAATAAACATATAAGGTGCAATGTTCAGAGAGAGTATGAGAAAGAGAAGAAGACAACATTAATCACAGATATATAAATGCATACATGCAGTAATAAGTATACTACTGTTATTATTGTAGCTATTGCAAATAAATGCATAAATGCATGATGCAGATATACTATTAATTGCATTTGCATAAATGCATAACATATATGTATCATCTGACCCACGAGGAATTTGATGATGTAACTCCTTCTTCACACATGCAACATGTTGGTACAGTATCTTATACCTGCAACAAAAATTCTGATGCCAGAATTATTCTATGGTGTGCTACCCACTGTAACTTCTCTTCGAATGCTGTGTGTATAGCCACTTTAAGCTGGAGAGAGCTGGGATCTAGAAGGAGAAGCACTTGAAAGAGAAGCGGGAAACCCAGAAGCAGGAGGTCCTTTCCAGAAGCTTGTTCCTCTCATATGTTTGCTAAACACATACTTGTGGGAGTACTTAGGTCTGCACAAGAGGTCTTACCTCTAACTTAAAGTGTGCAAATGCTTTGCATTACTGAAACACTATCTTTGGAACAAATTCAATTTTCTGATTGATAGATACACTGAAGCCACCATCCATCAAAGTGATAAGTAAATGTTCTCTGGGAACTTTGAAGGACCAAAGAGTAACTCATATGGGAGGAGCAGATTTCCATATTTCTCCCCTCTGTTTTTGAAAAGGGTTATTTACATGTTTATTATGTGTAATGCCATCATGGTAACTCAGTACTATCTGGCTCTCTGAAACTCCAGATGGTACAAAATATCATTTTAACTGATAGGATTTCAGGGGAAAGGGGCTGGTGCCACTCATTTTGTGAGGCTGAGGATCTGTTTCCCTTGAGAATGATAGACAGTATGAATTTCAGAAGCGTTCTTGTTATGTATTTGGCATAATTCACTGTTTCTGTGGGGAACTTTGTAACACTGCCTGAGTAATAACATCCCTCGAATCATTCCATCCATTTTAATGAGGCTGGGGGTAGAGAAAAATCAACGAAAACCAATAGAATAGGGAACACCTGTCATGGAAGGAAGTTTAAAACATGCCAAAAGAACAATCTGTAAAGAAAATGTGGGTGCAAGACAGGCCACATCCTTTTGCTGCCCAGGGAAAACAACAAGATGGTTGCCATTTCCTTCCATGAAGGAAAGCCAGAGGAACTAATTCTTCTCTTGTGTTGCTGAATGCTGATAAGAAACCAGCCACCCCTGAAGGCAACAGATTAGCTTTGTGAGGGGCTTGTGTAAGTCCAACCCCCACCCACAAACACACTCTAGAAAGAAGCTGGGGGGGGGCTTGTGGGTGCCTCTCAGAACCTGCTGCCTGTGAGTGGTTAGTCTGGTCTTGCACAGGCAATCCACTCTGTCTCCCGAGTCTGTTTGAAGTCTGTTAAAGCAGTCAGCAGTTTGTTAGTTTTGGCATTGTTCGGTTTACAGCTGTAAGTATTGAAACATTCTTATTACTTCTATTATTAATATCTCAAAGCGAGTTATTGAGACTGTAAGTGACAGCTAATGAGAAAAGGCCTGGACTAAAGGGGGAACTTGAAGCTAATTCAGTCCCATGAATCCCTGCCTTCAGTTGTGCTGCTAGAGGAATTTAACCAGACATTCAAAATTCTGCAGTGTTTCCAGAAATGGTGTCTCCCAGAAGTGTGATCACTTGGTGAGAACAACCAGAGCCCATGCTCGAAAATCCCCTCTCCTTTCAAAAGAATGGAGGATGAACTGTTGAAGTAAGATTGGGTCCCTAGAAATTCTTAGACTTTGCCTCTGAAATACTGCCTCACCTGTATTTCCTGTGAGGCCTCCAAAGTTAATTCAAACATCCATATAGTCAAATGAGCCATAGAGCCTTTTCACATGACCCCTAAGATCCACTGGCCACTTAAATTCGGACCAGAGATCTTGGGGGTTCATTGCTCTTCCTGTGTTCCCACCCCTCTGCACTTCCTTGCTCCTGTCTGCGTGAGGGGAGGGAGAAAAAAAGGGAGAAAAGAATGCAGGCTCACCTCCGTCTGCCGGTGGAAGCCGGCCCGAGCCCCGTCATCGTCCTGATTCCTGTCTCTTAAAGGGGTGGGGGGGGCAAAACAACAACAAACAGAAGCGAGGAGAGCCCAGCACTCACTAGGTTACATCCACATCAGGGATTTTCACCCCCGGAGAGCAGGTACCTGAAAAGTGCACTGGGACGGGCTTAGGTGGGCGTGGTTGCACTTAATTTTCTGTAAACTCCGGAGCTGGTGGGGAAACAATTTTAAGCTCCGGAGCTGGGAGCCATTTGCCGCGGAGTTTAGGGGTCCCAGTATGCCATTCTCATTTATGACTAGGAGTTCTTTGCCCATCAGATTTTCTGCAGAATCTTGATCTCTGTGTTTCTTTTACTGTGCATTGCCTCCACCCTATCACTATTCCCTTGACCCACAAATAAATTTTTAAAATCACCCAAAAAATCAATCCCTGAATCCCGCCCCTTCCTCTCTTTCTGGTGTGATCTGTATTTGGAACACACACACACACACACACACACACACACACACACACACACACACACACACACACACACACACACACACACACACACACACACACACACACACACACACACACCACAAATAGGAAAACAATAAATGACAGTGCTTGTGACAATGCTACAACATGTGAAGGAACTACTTGCTGTTCCAAGACAGAATGACCTGGCCACAAATAAGAGCTCCATCATCATCATTAAATGCATACAATATGGCCAGATTATCAGATGAATTTGGTGGTAGAACTGCAACCTAATCATAAGCAAGAGCTGGCCCTATTCTCTGCCCCCCCCCCTATCTCTCTCTCTCTCTCTCTCTCTCTGTGTGTGTGTGTGTGTGTGAGAGTGAGTGAGAGAGAGAGAGAGAGAGAGAGAGAGAGAGAGAGCGAGCAATATGCAATTGTTGTTTACATTAGCAGATTAGACATACATAGTTATTGTTTTTCTCAGAACCAGCCTGTTTTAAGATGTTTGATGCTTGAAATTTTCTCCACCCACCCACCTGTGTTAAATTACATTGCCATCGTATTGGCACAGGAGGCAAAACACATCTCAAGTGGCCATCCCTATCGACAGCAGTTTTTTAAATAAATAAATAAATAAATAAATAAATAAATAAATAAATAATGTAAAGACATGTCTATCCAAGGCATCCCACATCTGCTACCTGAGGTGGGTGGACAAGCGCATTTCTTGACCCAGTGCCCTGCATGTTCCAGTCCTCGAAGTCGAAGTGACATTTGCTTGAGCAAGAAGGTGGGAAAGGGCAAGCATTGGCATATTTCCTTTAAAACAGCAGTACAGAGACATCTGTGTGGCCATTGTGGGGTTCCCTTAGATGGACACCCTGTGGGACAATGAGAGGAAATTGTGCACTGTGCCTGTACGAAGAAGGTCAGCATGAGTTGCCTCAGTGTTTGGAAGGTCTTTCCTGAATTGGCCAAACGAATAACAATAATAAGTTTGTGTAATTAGCTTCTATTTATAGGACTGCGATAGAGGAAAGAATTGCATTCTACGCTTTCTGGTCAAGATCTGCGACTGGCATAAATTGGCAGAGGTCCATTAGCACAATGGATATGATGTTGATTTGCACGGCTGAAGACTCTGGTTCCTCCCCCCCCCGTGTGTGTGTGTGTGTGTGCGCGCACACACACACACAACATGCCTGGGTGCATGCTCATACGCATGTGTGCAGCTCCACCAAGAAAAGGCAGAGTTTCCAAGGTGGCTGAGAAGCTGTAGCTATTTAGCGAGAACGGTACTAGTACCCCACTGAGTATGAGAACAATTTGGTTGATTGAAACTACAGGGAAGTGTAAGTAGGGCATTTCACTTCATAATTACCTGCACTGGAAATTAGCCAAGAAACAGAGGCTGGTATTTACCGGTATCCTGTTAGAGACGAGAAAGGACCAAATAATATCCACCTTTGCATATGAGGGTTCCTCAACATTTCATGTTGAAACATTTTTGATAGGGACTGGGAGTACAATTTGGTCAGTCCCTTTATTATGCAACTGGAGCAGTCCCATATTTCTTTAATGCCAGTGTCTTACTAAGCTGGCTGGATGGCTCAGTGGTTTAGGTAGACCCAGAAGCTGCAAGTTCATTCCCCACTGTACCTCCTGTAAAGAGAGCCAGCTTGAGTGGCCTTGGGCAAAGCTAAACAGACCCAGGGTGCAGAGGAATGGAAGTGTGCACCACTCTGAGTATTCTCTATCTGGATGACCTTGAAAAGGGTCACCATAAGCCAGAATTGACTTGATGGCACCTTCTTCTTCTTCTTCTTCTTCTTCTTCTTCTTCTTCTTCTTCTTCTTCT
>JAHTLZ010000015.1:26912172-26958864 GCA_023846285.1 Phrynocephalus versicolor | reverse complement strand
GTGTGTGTGTGTGTGTGTGTGTACTCCAAATGACCCCAAGTGGTAGGCACTATCACTGAAAACTTACCAGTGCTTTATATCAAGAAGTGGTTTGTGTGGAAAGATTAGATTGCAGAGGAGGACTCCATGAAAGGTTCTAAAGCAATGTAAATTGTGAAATAATTAAGCAATCACAGTGGCACTCAGTATATGACTAATAGGTAGATGTTGTTTTGCAGAGCTATCAAGATAGATGTTGAAACATTAAAGGAAGGAAAAGATTTAAAAAAACGAGACAAGCAATGCTTTCAAAAAGGACTTAAGTTCATGGTAACCTGGTCAACAACACGGTCCTTCCTGAATGAGACACAGCAGTGTGTGGTAGGGATTCAGATGATGGATCCATACCCCTCATCAGTCATCCCTTGCCCCAACCCTGGCCCCCTCCCATTAAAACTGGATCATGACAAGAGCTGCTCTCCATTTGGAGATGTTCATGCCCATCATCGCTAAAGCATGTGGCAAGTGGAACTCTATCCAAACACCTTGCTTCATCTCACCGCATCTAACAAAAGAATCCCTTCTGGGCCCTGTTTGTGATGATGGGAAGAGGTGTGGCATTTGCTACAGGATGCTGCATAGGGAAGCAAAGGGTACATTGCTGATGCTTCCTGTCTGTTTGTGCAACCCTGGGGATTTTTTTTTGGGGGGGGGGCAAGAGGTGGGGTTAAGAGAGAAGAAATTCACAAAATAACATTCAGTGACTCTTTACAAGTAGGGTGGGGTGGGGCAGGCAGGGTAGTTTTAAGGCACCTCTAAAATGTTTGTTTTGCATTTCCAATGTTTTGTAATGTTGATCTACTAATTAGCAATGTATAGCCTGCATACACATTGTGCTTTGCATACACATCCAGTACTTTGGCCACCTCATGAGGAGAGAGGACTACTTGGAAAAGTCCCTGATGATGGGAAAGATTGAAGGCAAAAGGAAAAGAGGACGGCAGAGAATGAGATGGTTGGACGGTGTCATCGATGCAACCAACATGGATTTGACAAAACTCCGGGAGGCAGTGGAGGATAGGAAGGCCTGGTGAGCTCTAGTCCATGGTGTCAGGAAGAGTCGGCCACAACTGAACAACAACAGCCTGCATAAATTGTAAACCACCCAGAGAATGCTTTAAGTGCTATGGGGCGGTATATAAGCAGAACACTCTGCTTTGTTTTGCTTTAGCCATATGCCTGGCTTTGCTCAGATTAGAAACCACTGCCATAATGCTGCTGGTGTCACACTAGCATTTCTCTGATGCTGAGGGTCCTTGTGCTGCTTATCTTCCTCCAGTTAAGGAGGCAATTGCATGCTTGCTCATGATCTCATGTGATACATGGCAAGCAATGAGAAAAAAAATGTTGTGCAATTTCTCTTATGTGTCCTGTTTTTCCCAATGTGTGTAATTCCACACACAGAAACATGTTTTTCTCTCCTCTTTCTCACAAAAAAGACCAGCTATTTTTATCCACACTGGCCTTCATCCACATCTTCTAGGAGAGCTTCCAGTTAGAGCTATGCTTGTTTTGGTCTTGATGTACCGTTGAATATCTGGGAAAGCCACCATTCACCATATAGCAATAAAATGGGCATAGCTTTGGAAAGCTATAACTCAGTATGCCAAACCTGGGGTACATGGTAGACCTTAGAGGGCTGCACAAATGAGTTCTTCAGGTACAGTACAAGGACCTGCCATCTCCAAAGGTGACTGGTTTTTCTCTCCCCCCCTCTTCTTTGTTCTTTTCTTTCAGCAGCTACAGGAACAGCTGTCGCTTGTACCGAGGGGGACTGGTTCTCACTTTGGGCCTGTCTCTACTAGCTGTTTTGGGAGCAGGGTTGCAGCACATCTGATCTCGCAAGATTTTGGAAGCTATACAGGGTCAGGCCTGGTTAGTACTTGGATGGGTGCTGTAGGCGCCTGGTGTAGGAACTGGAAAGCCACTCCAGTATTCCTGCCAAGAAAACTCCATGGACATGAAGTCATGTAGAGTCGGTCACGACTGTAATGGCACAACACAACACAACAACACAAAGAGGCTGTTGAAGTTGGAGGGAGGAGTAATTTGCCATTTGGTGTGGTCCTGTGCAAACAATACATGACCCAATCAGCTACAAATAAAGCACTTCCCCTGATCCTCCTCATTCTCCTCCCCACTTTCCCTTTCCTTCTCCTTCAGAATCTGTAGCCACAATGGCAGAGGTGCTGGAGGTTGCTATTTCCAGGCCAAACAACTAGCATGCTAAAAAAAAAAAATGCATGCTCTATCACTGAGCGAGAAAGGTGCGCAAAAGCTCTGAAAGGAGTAGGATCGAAAAACAGTGGGCGAGGTTTCCCTCCAGCCTGATCCAAACTGCGCTATCAGCGATCCATATATCTATATGCCAGTGTGGAAGGGTTTTGTGTCAAGGGTTTCTTTGTATTCTTATATCAGATAATTGTGTTTTATTTCAGAAACTTTTACAGTGGCATAGCAACACTGCAGTGATTAAAAAAAAAAGTGAGGGAGTCACATCCTAAAGTGCTAAGGTTAAGGCTACCACTTTGCTATGCAAGCTGCCTTCTATCAAGCAGCTAAGTGAAATGCCACAAAAAGTGGCTGCATGGAAATATATAGCCCCGTGGCCTTCTTCTGATAACCTTCCTGGCACCATAGCAACCGTCCTGTGCAGAAGAGGTCCTTGGAGGTTTGTGGTGAAATTGTCAGAATCGTTCTCCATTGTCACCATGTCCTCTTTATAAGGTACTGTGGCTTTCTCGTTCCCTTTCTCTGCTTCTCATTACATCACATTTCTTTTTAAAAAACAATTTTCAAATTCTAGATTTTACTAGGAAACAAAATTTCAGGACGAACCTGTAGTTCTCCAGTTCATGCCCCTCTCAAGTTACTGACTCAGAGGATCTTTTCAGACAGATAAACATACTTTCAAGTATATTTACAGTAGTGCTGAGTTCTTCACAGAAAAGGGGAGGTCTCCTAGTCAAAGTTTATCTGACACACATTACTGAAGAGTCCTGCAAATGTCTACTTTAGATGCCTACTAATAGCAGATTATCACTAAGCTCTCCAGGGGAAAGAGCACAGAGATATTATAAGCAGCCCAGTTGTTGAAACTGTGAAATCAGCAACATCCTTAAAGTTCTATGAATTTAGCTCTTACTGTTTCAGAGATACAGTATCCGGGAACAAATAAAGCAAAAGGATTGGAAGTTCCCCTACTCCACAGATACCACAATGTAGTGCAAAACAGTAAGAAGCAAAATGGCTTTCTGTCAAAATGATGGGTTGAAAAGGGACCAAGTGGTCAGCCAACCTGCTCTGCCAGCCAGTTGGCCACAGAGGCAGGACTTTTTTCCCCTTTCCACCATGGGTTGTGTAGAAGCCATGGGCTGGAGAACAAAGGGTGGGGAGGGGGGACTGTCTCTTTTCGATACCAGCCTGCTGACTGCCTTCATGGGCTCCCTGATTGCCTCCTATGGCAACTAGATGAATGGTTAAACACAAGGCTGTAAAAAAAAAAAGTTTTGAGCCGTACAGCCACAGATACAAAAGCAAGACTAGGCGATGGGTGATACCTTCATAGGCTGCTAGAAAAATAAAGTTGCTTTTAAAAAGTTGCTGAGCTTTACGGGAGCAAGCTCCCCTTTTCAAAGCAGGTTTAAAAATCCAGGCATGGCAAGGGATGTATTTTGCCAGTAGAGAGTTCTTAAAAGTTCACTTGGCAAGATGGAGGCCAGGCTTCTTCTTGGAAGGCACGAAGCAGCATGGTCTGTTGGGGCTGGACTTCATAGACCAGTTCAAACAAAGGGGAGCATGGTTTGGGCACCTCCCTCCACTTACACAAGGCTGTATAGATAAGGAAGCATGGGGGACAAACAGCACAGGACCAGAGCAAAACTACCCAGCCATCCACCCCCAGGTCAGATCTTTAGAAAGATACATAAGGAGCTTCTGAAATGTACAGCTTAGCCATTGTTTCAAACTTCAGTTCCTGTCACACTGTTCCCATTGTTACATCAGACACACTGTCCCCTTCCTTCAGATGGAGATCCTCCAGCTGATGGCTCTCTCCATTCAGGATATGCACGATAAAGCTTCAGCTGACTTCCAGATTCACATTATGACCAGATATTGTCTTAAGACAAGGCTGGACGGCCACTCATCAGCTATGGGCAGACTCAAAAGCTGCTTTCACACGACCACTAAAATCCGCAGCAAACTTTCATCTGGATCACACACACACACACAGAGCGGTCACTTGGTTGATGTCGCAGATCGGATGTTCCCATGGTCGCATTTTTAAAATCTGCAACCGTTCTGATCCCATGAGTGAGAACCGCAGCAAAGACACTATAATGGGTTTGAAAAGGTTTTGGTGCGGATTTCCCGTGTTCCCACACACTCGAGCAATGGTTTAAAATATGCATCATCACAGTGACAAGGATTTTACCACCTTGAGACCAGGTACTTGTAAAATGCGCTGGGTCGTGCTTAAGTGGGCGTGACCACACTTCATTTTTTTTAAGTCCGCTGCTCGTGAGAAAACGATGTTATGCTCTGCATCTGCGAGCACTTTGCAGCGGATTTTAGTGGTCATGTGAAAACAAAGTGACTCTGGCTATCCCATTTCCTCTTGTGTCAAAAGGACGTATTCATGTGGGCACTCTTTCCAACTCTCCCACTGTAAGAAAGGGATTTTCTTCCCCTCAGCATGGAGCATGGTCCACAATAAGAATCTTCTGCTGCCCTAGAAGAATGGCTGGGACCTAAGAAAGTTGACGGTGAGCCAGATGTGGACAAATTGTAGGCCATCCTACATATGGAGGTGTCTGATGTGCAGCTTAAGACAAGAGTGAATAATTCTATAAAATTAAAATTTGTCTGGAGAGGGGATTCAAACTCGACCTGCACGAGGGAATAAATGCATTTCTTTCAAAAACAAGCAGGTGCAATTTAGCAAAATAATGAGAGTTATGATAACAAGAGCTATGAAGACAATCAGGTGTGGCAACCACAAAAGAAATCCACAAGTGCTTAAAGTACACTTAATTCTGCAGCTTACATTCTCTCAGTCTCTTATTTCCTTTCCTTTGTCTCACCAAACTCCCCTGTTCCTCTTCCATCTTTGTAGAAACAAGTCACAACCATTTTATTCTGTCCTTTCTACCAGAAGAGCCCCACATCAGTTACACAACACTGTAGTCACGTGCATAATCTGTTGGAGGGTTTTAGAATTTGGTTAGTCCCTTTTGAGTATGGGAAAAGCATGGAGAGATCTCATCCATTTCAATGGAAAAGGAAAAGGATCCATCTAATATGTCTTGCTTAAAGGAAACAAAAATATTTTACTTATATTTCATGGCTTTGTTGATATATAAAAAGGAGACAAAGCTTGTTTCTCACAAGCACCCTTTGTTAAAGAAGAAGATATTAGAGCTTTTAAAAGTTGTGGGGTTTTTTTGGGGTGGTGGTGGCTTAATTCTCCCCAAATCACTCGGCCAACATGGAGGATTCTGAGACCAGCAGTCAAAAAAGTGACATTTTCAAGGGCTGGATGCTACACCTGAAATAATACGGACCTCAACAGAAATCTGGAAGTTGAGTCATGGCAACTAGACTTCTTTTCTTGAGAAATTGAAATGTTTTGAAAAGCTGAAAAGACTGATGAAACTGCTTGGATTATTAGCAAAACGTTTCAGTCTCTCAAGAAAAGCAGTCTAGTTGTCATGAGTCAACTTCCAGATAACCTCACAGAATCTTCACAGACCTCAACAGAAAAACTAAATGAATTGAAACAAAACAATCCCTACTTTTGTCTTATAAATATAAGAACAGTTGTGCTGGGTCACACAAAAGTCTTATATAACCTATATTTCTGTTCTCACAATGATCAAAAACCCACTGGAGAATGTGAGCCCAGTAATACCCTCTTGGTCATGATCTCCAGCAGTCTGTAATAAGCAACAGACTCAGGTCCTGTCTACACTGGCATATAAATATGGTATATGGAACACTAAGAGAACAGTTTGGTCCCAAAACCAATCACACCTGTGCCTGCTTGTGTTTCTACTTAGCTTGAGCTACCTTTGCCCTTTAAGAACTGTTGTGTGTGTACCTTTCTGGCCCAGAAGTAAGGCATGCATTCTTTTTGGCACATTTGTTGTTTTGCCTAGAAACAGCCGTCTCTGCCATCGTGGCTGCAGGTTCCAAGGGAGAAAGAGGTGCCATGGATAATGTGCTGCTAGTGGGTGAGTGAGAGACTCTCTGGGTGCCAGGGATCGCTCCTTCTGCCCTTCTCCTGTGCCTCTTACAGCTTTGCTTCCTGTGCTCTACCTTCTTGTTCTCCTCCCCCTTTCTCTTCCTCTGTTTTCTTCCTCCTTTCTTTCCCAGTTCATCCTATCTTTTTTAAAAATTTCACCCTCTTTCTCTCCTGGCAGTCTCACCTCCTTTGCCTTCCATTGGACCACTCTTCCATCCTTTTGACTGCTGCCAATTTCCACATCCTTCCCCAGCCGAACAGTGTCCTTTTTGCCCTCCCCCATCTTGCTTCCTTCTGTCCTAGGCCCATTTTCCTCCCCATCCCCACCCATCCCACCTTCTACCTTCTCTCTTCTCTTCTGCTCATCTGCTGTTTCTACTTGGACTGCTGATCAGGGGGACAAAAGGTAGTTTGCTGTTTGGACAGGAGGAGCAGGCCAAATGTCCCCTCACTTCTTCCCTCCAACCTGACAAAGCTGCTTGGATGAGCAGCGAAACGTTTCAATCTCACAAGAAAAGAAGTCCAGTTGCCATGACTCAGGTTACTTCACCTGGATGACTGAGAATCTTCACAGACAGCATGTCCACTCCTAAAACCAGTTTCCCCATGGATGGTGGAGTCTCAACGCTAATCTAGCATGGCCTATGTGGAAGAGGGTTTCAATAAAAGTATAAAAGTCACTCCACCCTGAACAAGTGACAGATTTCCTGAAAGTCTGTGGTGGAAAAAACAAGCCTCTCAAATGCCTTTGAAAGAAAATAAGCTATGATAATAATAAACAATTCATCTCTTTCTTGTGTCAACAAGCAATGAATGTATGCCTCCTGTCCTTTCCCATGTGTCAGAAAGTCTGTATGAATCTGAATAATCAAGATGATTTTGAGGCACAAAGGAAGAAACAAGTATGCACTTGCCTCCTTAACTAATGAACTACCCGGTTTGGGTGGTGGATCTTAATCTACTATTGAAAAAAAGCATGTGGGATATAGTTTAGAGAAACCAACAGAGTGCAAGGTTGCGATGGATGGATAAACACGGTGGGCACTCAGAAGAGAAGCACAGAGAGACTGGGTGAACTTCACAATATGTGGTGGAATAATCCAGGATACAGCACAAGGGGAGAAATGGACAGAGAAATCTCAGCAAGAATTTTGGACCTGAGCCAAAGCAGATTTGAGGATGAAGAACTCAAGACAGTTCTTTTTGGGGAGGAAGTGTTGGCATGCTGGCTGGAGAACTCTGGGAGCTGTGGTCCAAAAAACGTAATCTTCCCAAGCTCTAGCGCAAAGAGCACAAGTGTAGCATGAAACACACACACACAAATACCACTTTACTTCCTTATTGCCATAGTATTACAAAGGGGTAAGGGTTTAAAAAAAAACCCTCTAATCAGGGAAAGGTGGGCCTTGGCAGTTGCTGGAAAAAGTGTGACCTCCATTAGCACCCCTTTCCACTGTTTCATGCCTGCATGCACGCGCGTCCATATACACTTTGTGTTTGTCTTGCATGACGAAGCACTTCAGGCAGAGGACCCCTTCAGCCAGGCTTTCTGTCTCCAGAAGTGACCAGCCGGACACCTCAAGAAGCTCACAGTCTTTGCCCTCCTTGACAAGAGAAGTGGATCCTACTGAATGCCCTTCCACTGCATGAGGTTTTCAAGCTAAAAATCCCCAGAGCTTGGAAACTTTCATTTTTCTAAGCTCTGTGAAATCCCGTGCACGCTTATGTAGGGGGGGAGCCACACTGAACACAGCAAGATTTGCTTCCAAGCAAACATAGAGACTGTCTGAGCGCGCTATCCAGGCAGGCTAGATGCTGGTGTCCACCCACGCGGCACGGGTTGAAGGATCCTGCTCTCCTCTGCATATGAGGATATTGGAAGAGCCTTGCTGGGTCAGATGAAGGGCCTGCCTGGTTTAGCTTTCTTTTCCTATTGTGGCCAAAGAAAGCCCTACAGGAAGTCTGCAAGCAGGACAGGTGGGCAATAGCGCAGGTACCAAGGCATACAATGCATGGTTTTAGGAGTCTCTCTCCCTCATGCCTAGTTGTTAGTAGGAGCTCAATCCTCCCGTTTAAATGGTTGTCCAGATTGGTCACTCTTGGCTACCTCTGGTGAAGTATTGGTTGTATGAATAAGTGCTACCTTCATTCAACATATAGACTGTTTCCCCCGCTCCCCTTCTGCTTCACAGGATGACTCCACATCATAATATTATCAGAAAATGAGAAAAGCATGGGTGCTTGATTTGTAGGAGGTAATTTAAGTGGGTCTCTCAGGTCTCCCCATGTTATGCTGTTGTTATGTGGCATCAATTGGAACCAACTTATCGTGACCCAACCCTGATAGGGCTTTCGAGGTAAGTGAACTATTTAAGGAGTGACTTTACCAGTTTCAAACACTCAGTGAGCTTCTTGTTTTCCTTAGTCCTAATCCATCATTCTGCCCATTACACCACACTGGGTATCCACATTTTCCCTTACTCGCCCTTTCTACCCTAAGCTAAAGAGCCCCAAGTCTTGTAACTGATGCTGTGCAGAGATCCTCCATTCCAAACTGCCCAGAGAGTGCTTTAAGTGCTATGGTGCAGTATATAAGCAGCTCACTTTGCTTTTTTGCTTTGGCTTTCTTGAGGGGAAAATGGAAGAAACTGGTTGAAGTTAAATATGCCCGATTTGATTCAATCTTTTTTCAGGACACAAATCAATTTGCAAAGGTGCTTTATTTCATTCCAGAACTGAATCTGTCTGATCTGTTTCCACTTTCACGCAAATTGGTCCAAGTCAATCTGATTTAGCTTCAGCTCAGAATTCCTGGTTGGTCGGAATTCATTGCACAGTCCTTATTGCAACCTTTCCTTAAAAGGAAATTGTACCCGAGCCGTGAACATGTTGCATTCCCCCCCCCAACTCTGGTCACCTAATGTGAATGCTCAGACTGGGAAGTTCAAGGCAGGGGTAGGGCATTTAAGCCACTTATGAAGTGCCGCTCCTCCCCCTGCTCCAGGTACTTCTTGTTTCCTGAAGTACCCCTGCTGGAGCATTGCTCACTGTCCTAGCCAGTGGCCTGCTCTAATTTGAAGCACTGGACATGCATTTATGGAGCACCCGGTCAGGCCTCTGGGCCCCCAGCAGCTCTCAAGGATACCACATGATGACCTTTGGCTTTCCCATATTCCTGCTGGTGGTCTCAGCCACTGAGGTGCAACATTAGCTTGAAGCTGGACCTCTGGTTAAAACACCTGGCCAAAACAGTATACGTACGTCATGGGGCATGAAATAGCAGTGTCACAGGGCTTAAAGCGGATTCCTGCCTTCAGGTACAGGGGTGGGCCACTGAAGTCAATTAAGATTCAGCTACCAGTCTAGGTTGGTTCTGGGGAATTAGGCAACAGTGACACCCTCTTGCTATTTATTTGCCTGAGGAAGCACTGCATCCTGAGCCAGCTCTGACAAGTCAAACAACGGGCCATCTCTATGCCAGAAAGAGGGAAGATGCCAATGCTAAGGCATCCTCCAGATGTTCAAAAGCCCCTCTGTTTTCAATGGCAGTTCCCAGACTTCTCGAGCCAGCGCAATAGCTCACAAGACGCAAAGGGAGACTTGAGAGCTACACATTTTGTGCAAAACAGGCACAGAAATCATCACACAGCAGAACTTCATTCTCCAGGACGGGAGAGACATTTCTGGGCTTATCATCTACGCCCATGAACGCAAGCACATGACATGAGGCCAAACCACGTGATGGGTATAAAATGTACAGTATGTTTCTCCTGTAACCCATATAAGCAGTTCCTTTCTTAATCACTCTTAGAACTAGCTGTAAATATGCTTTGTTCCCCTTGAACTCCCTTCTGAATCAACATATCCCAGCCACCTGAAGCTTTTGCATTGTTTGGTCTGTCAACACTGACCTGTTTTCAGCAATGAAAACAATCTATGCTTTTGTCAATATATATCTCGCCAGTGCCCCAGATGGCTGTCTGTTCCCAGAGCATAACACAAGTTGGATCTTTTAAGACAGTCCACCAAAAGGCATATGGGGGAATTTGGCCCCTATCCCATCTCTTCTGCTCAGGCTTTCTAGTAACACCTTTGCAAACCAACAGCTGAATCGAAACCAAGCTCAGTCTGGCAGATGTGAGCAGAAGATCTGTTGTAAAAGCTGGAATGATTCTCTATGGCAAGCTAAAAGTGAAAGGAAATATACCCGGGGTGGGTGGTGGGTGGGGATCTACCTTAACATTGGAAGTCATGCTTCTGCTGATTACTTTTTAGATGTTACAGGAGTCTGTTTTCTAAAAAAGAGAACAGTACTTTTCTTGAAAAATACAACATGCACAAATGGGCAAACATGAACTACTGTAACGTAGAGTTATACTACAGCTGCCCAAGGACTGCTTGTTTGCAGTGATATTTCTGAAAGAAACTTTCATAGTGGATTGAGGGATGTGGCTGGATAGCAAAGTAGTTTTTTGGTTGAAGGGCCAGAGGTAGGGAGTTCGATTTCTGGAAGCAAAGCTAGCCTGTGTGGCTTTGGGCAAACCCCACAGTCCTAGGGAGTCCCCAGAGAAAGGGAAGAGTAAACCACTTCTGGGAAACCACGAAAAAAGGTCACCACAACTCAGAAATTGTCTTGATGGCCCATCATTATTTATTATTATCTAATGAGGGAATTTCCTCTCTCCTTAAACATGCTGCTTCTTCAGATCTGTTAAATGATGTTTTGTGCACATTCCTGCATGCTATGGGTGAGGTTTTTTTTATCAGAACAATTCCATTCTACAGGCTAATACAGTGGACCCTTGTATAACAAACAGCTTGTATAACATAAAATTTGTACAACATAAAAAATTCCAGAGATAAGGGAAATTTGCTTAACATAATCACCTATGGGGAAAATCTGTACAACATAAAAATGGGATCACTCCATTTTCAATGCATTCCTATGGGAATTTGTATAAAGGAAAATTTGCTTAACATAATTTCATTTAGAATGAATTAATTCCTTTATACAAGGTACCACTGTACAGTGGTTCCCAACCTGGGGGTCGGAAGCCCTTTGGGGGTCAAACAACCATTTCACAGGGGTTGCCAATGGGCCAGTGAAGAAAAAGGCACAAACGGCTTGTGTCCGGAGGAGTGGGTGAGGAAGGGGGAAGAGTGAGTTACAGCTTGATAGGTTGGAGGGGATGTCAGTCAATGGCACCAGAGGCTGCAATTGGCTGAGGGTGCCTGTGGAGTGAAGTTCTCTATGGCCCCTGCGGCAGTGGCCTGCCAAAGGGGGCTTGTGGCCTCTTCCAAGCAGGGCAAGGGGTCACCACAACATGAGGAACTATGACCGCGGTCATACCTGGGTTTCCTGTGTATTTAAATTTCCTTGAGAACCACTGGGCTAATAGATTCACTGGACTGAGTGGCATATAATGTAGTAGTAGAAAATAAACCAAGTCAAAAGTCTTGTGCTGCTTAACATTTAATGTGATGTGTGTTTTCATAAGCTTGCAGAGCTCATGAACTACGGTTATCTGTCTACTATAAAAGAAAATGAGTATATGACTAACCATAGATGAAACCCAATGGCCAAGATCTTCCTGCATAGCTACACAAACATCATACTGTTTGAAGGCAACTTGCCCCAGGTTATAAAATCTCTGACTACAAGTACAACCCTGGTATCCACTGGGGATTGGTTCCAGGCCTTCATATGGATAAAAACACCCTCAATAAATGTAGCTATAAGATTTAGGGAGGACTTCTTAGAGAAGCTTTGTTTGCTTACATCTCTTTTAGACTGAGAGAGAGAGAGAGAATGAGGGTATTTGTACACAACCCCTAAACTCCGCCACAAATGGCTGCCAGCTCCGGAGCTTACAATTGTTTCCCCACCAGCTCCGGAGTTTGCAGGAAATTAAGTGCGACCACGCCCACCTAAGCGCGTCCCAGTGCACTTTTCAGGTACCTGCTCTTGGAGGGTGAAAATCCCCAGATCTGCATGTAATCTGGTGAGTGCCGGACTCTCCTCGCTTCTGTTTTTTTTTTTTTTTTTTTTGCCTCCTGCCCCTTTAAGAGAAGGAATCAAGACGACGGGGAGGCTTCGACCAGCAAACGGAGGTGAGCCTGCAATCTTTTGTCCCCTTTTTTCTCCCTCCCCTCACGCAGACAGGATCAAGGAAGTGCGGAGGGGTGGGGACGCAGGAAGAGCAACAAACCCCCAAGATCTCTGGTCCGAATATAAGTGGCCAGCGGATCTTAGGGGTTGTGTGAAAAGGCTCTGAGAGAGAGAAAGAGAGACGGAAAGGCAATTTACTAACAACAATGTTAACACTTTTCCCACAAGCAGCAGACTTAAAAAAAATAATAAAGTACAAACACGCCCACTTAAGCGCAACCCAGTGCATTTTAGAAGTACCTGGTCTCGAGGTGGTAAAATCCTTGTTGCTGTTCCGATGCAGATTTTAAACGGTTACTCGAGTCCATGGGATCACAGAAAATCCGCCCCAAAACCTTTTCGCCCCCATTATGGTGTCTTTGCTGCAGTTCTCAGTCGTGGGATCAGAACAGTTACGGATTTTCAAAATGTGACGATGGGAACATACGATCCATGACATCAACCACGTGACCCCTCCAGCGGGTGATCTAGATCCAAGTTTGCTGCGGATTTTAGTGGTTGTGTGAAAGTAAGAGATAGAAAACTAAGGCTATGTTCTGTGCTTCCACTTTTTGCTCTAGTAGTTTCCTGAGCTTGAACATACGTGCCTATTTGATTTGTTGATGGGTACTGTACTTCTTTGGTCTTTTTTTCATTTATTACCCTCCCCCACCCCCACCCCATAATTGTTGTGGTTGTGTTATGTTTCATAGACGGGCCTCTAAATCAAAAAGCAGATTAAATAAACATTAAACAAAATTACATATTTAAAGTGAAGTAGCAAGATTTCAAGAGGAGCTGACTCAACATCTTATCGTGGTTTTTAACTGAGAAACTTCTGGAATTTGAAAATCAGCAGATTTTAAAATACCATCATAAAAAAATAAAGATTCTAATATTTTCTTCGGTAGTTATGTGCTCCTAGGCAAATAGCTGACTATATAAAATTCTGACAGGGAGAAAAACTGACTGATGTTGTTCTTTCCCTGTCTGTTATGAAATCCAACATCCTCATAACACACAATCCTCCCTCCTTTTTCAGAGTCCTGTGATTAGTTTTATAACCTAGAGGGCAGTGATAACCCCTTATGTCCTTGAATTCATGGCAAATACAGGGGATCTACAGAAATCACGATGCAGCCCTCTCTAAGAGGAATGAATGAAAATTTAGCATGGTTGATTAAAAACAACCACATTCCTTACTAGATACATTGTTGAGCCACACAGCAAAAGCGTTCTTAGTCCGCTTTGTCAACACAGGTGTATAAGTGATGAAAGAAAAGGATATTCAATAAAAAAAAACAACTTACAATGGGATATTTGGTCAAAAAAACCACACCCATGCGCACAATAATGTTACCTGCACAACAACGGCTTATCTACTTTTAATGGAAACACATTTCCTGGGGGGAAAAACTCTCTCAGGATTGGTTTGCCTTACAGCTACTACATTGTTGAATGGCTCAAGACTACGTCTATTATAACCAGCATTTGCCTTTTGCAAGGGTAGCTTCAAGTATCCCCCTTCACATAGTACACAGAAACTGGGTATACAGTAGGGCCCCTGTATGCACTGATTCAGTTATCCATGGTTGGCAGAGGAAAAATTAAAATAAACAATTCAGCAGTCACAAAGACAGCTACTGTTACAAACAGCAGCTGTAAAGCAAGCTACTGTCACAAAACAGCAGTTTTGGGTTTTGGGGTTCTCTCTTATCCGTGGTTTTCATTATCCACACAAAGATCTGGAATTGATCCCCAGCGGATACCGGGGTCCTACTGTATTTATTTACCTGCTGTCAGATTTTTTTCTGCATGGAACAAGAGAAGAAGAACAGCATTAATTCAACTCAGGTGCATCCCTGCAATCTGCAGTGTGCATCCCTGCAATCTGCAGTGGCAAAAGTCCTTTTTCAGCAACATGGAAAGGTAAACATACCCCTTTTGTGTCCCACTGATTCTATGTGATGGGCATTACTAGAGATCTCTGGATGACTGCACTCACTCATTTGGAAGCAGTTCCCATTGACTTCATGTCAGTTTGAGATGACAGCCAACAGGATACAAA
This sequence comes from Phrynocephalus versicolor, assembly GCA_023846285.1. Classification (NCBI taxonomy): domain Eukaryota; kingdom Metazoa; phylum Chordata; class Lepidosauria; order Squamata; family Agamidae; genus Phrynocephalus; species Phrynocephalus versicolor. The sequence goes on along the minus strand of JAHTLZ010000015.1, from coordinate 26,944,365 downwards.
AGTACTGTGCTTTATCCTGCTGTGGAGGTAATGCCTGCAGAAAGCTGAAGATGTCACCGGAAGGGAAAGATCTACGAGTCATATCTGCCTTCCCTCTCCAAGTTGATGACAAGAGAGCACTGTTGTTTCCATTAAAAAAGCGAAGGTTTTTGTGCCTGTCCCGCGTTCTGACCCCTCGGCTCGCTGCCACGTGTCCGGGAGTCACTTCTCCAGCGCCTCCAACCTTTCCTGCATTCTGTTGAACGCCAGGTCAGTCCATAATAAAATCCCTATCATATATGATTCCATCCAAGATGGGCGGGCTGACCTGGCTCTTATTACTGAGACCTGGGTGGGTGCAGAGGGGGGGGGGCTCGCTCTCCCTGCTGTGCCCGCCCGGGTATCTGGTGCAGGGTGTGGGAAGGTTGGAGGGTCAGAAGGGAGGAGGGGTCGCCATCGTCCATCGGGATTCTCTTTATGTCTGCAGGGCCTCGACATTGGTTAGCCAGGGGTTAGAGTGCCTTCACCTGTTAGTGGGACAGCGGGACAGATTTGGCATTGTGCTGGGTTACCGCGCTCCCTGCAACCCAGCACAATCCCTCCCGGAGCTCTCCGAGTTCATCGCGGCTGCTTTATTGAAGTCCCCGCACCTTTTGGTTGTGGGTGACTTCAATGTGCATGCTGGCGGTGAACTTTCTGGGGCAGCTCTGGAGTTCATGGAATCCATGGCTTCCATGGGTCTGTCCCAGCATGTTGTATGCCCCACTCACAGGTCTGGCCGTACCCTGGATCTGGTTTTTTCCTCCATGTCGGGGACATCGAGTCTGGAGGTTGGGGGCATTGTCTCCCTTCCTGTGTCATGGTCAGACCACCACCTGCTTTCTTTCCCTTTGGCGATTCCGGCCCCTCCTCGCGGGGACCACCGGCCCTCTGTTTTGGCCCGGCCCCGAAGACTCATGGACCCTTCTCGGTTCCAGGAGGTCTTTGGGGCGTTTCCTGGAGAACTGACTGGCGTGCCGGTCGAGGTTGTGGCCAACCATTGGTTTGATACAGCTGCCCAGACCATCGACCGGATCGCCCCTAAGCGTCTTCTCTGGTGCCGAGCTCGGCCCTCGCCGTGGTTCACGACTGAGCTCCGAGCAATGAAGCAGGTGAGGTGAAGACTAGAGTGCAGCTGGAGAAGAACCTGGACGGTTATTAATAAGGCTGCTGTTGTTTCCCAGACTAGGCGCTATTCCAACGCGATCAGGGAGGCTCAAAGATCTTTTTTCTCCCTGAAAATTGGTGAGGCCTCTAACCACCAGGCGGAGCTCTTCCGGGTGGTTCGGGACCTCACCAATCCTAGTCTGGCCAGGCCTCCTCCTACTGAGTTCAGTAGTGAGAACTTCGCAGCCTTTTTTCGTACTAAAATTGAGGCCATCAGGGCCGGCTTCGACTCCGGTTGCAGTAGCACTGCCCTGGCATCCCCAGTTGCTGGTCCGCCTTCGTCACCTCGGTTGGATGCGCTTGGGCCTGTTTCTGCTGTCAAGGCCTCTAAGGCTATGGCTCACTGCCGACCGGCGTCCACTCCTTTCGATCCCTGCCCTGCCTGGCTAATTAAAGCTGCCAGCGGGACTATGGCCGAATGGGCTTCGGTCATCGCCACCGCCTCCTTCAGCGAGGGGGTCTTTCCCTCTCGTCTGAAGGAGACGGTGGTAAAGCCCATTCTCAAAAAACCAGGCCTCTCCCCGAATGATTTAACCAACTATCGTCCAATTGCTAACATCCCGTTTATGGGCAAGGTGATCGAGAGGGTGGCGGCGGTTCGGTTGCAGTCATACCTGGAGGATCGGCAGTGCCTCGATCCTTGCCAGTCCGGGTTCAGGCCTCGTCGGGGGACCGAAACAGCGACAGTTTTAGCACCATCTTAATCAGTTTTAAAGTAGTGTTTTAAATTTTGTAAGCAATTTTAAGAGTTTTTAATATTTTGTATGGTGTTTGTTTTATGTGTTTTATGTGTTTTGTATGTTTAGAGTGTGTAGTGGAACAGCACTCTAATTTCGTTGTGCATATCTTGTGTATGAATAATGACAATAAAACTCTATTCTATTCTATTCTATTTTAACAGGGGCTTCATGACAGCTCTTTCTGCTATGTAGACAGAGCAAGTTTCACACAGAATTGGGACTACAAAAAGCGATCTTATATTATTTCAGATCATTTGTCTACACAGCTCCACCTATTTCATCAAGATAGTCTATACCAGTGTTGGCGAACCTATGGCACGGGTGCCAAAGGTGGCACTCAGAGCCCTTTCTGTGGGCACCTGACATTGCCCCTTCACAGCCACCTGTGTTCAGGTTAAATTGCTGTATAGTCACTTTGAGAAAAATTAGTGGGTTTTGAATCGCAGTTTGGGCACTCGGTCTCTAAAAGGTTCGCCACCATTGGTCTTTACTGACTGGCAGCAGCAGAGAGAGGTACCTGGGAGATATCCAGAGACTGATCCCAGATCACTTTGTATCTCTGAGACACAGATTCTGCCCCATTGAAGAAATCGTTCACATAGGACAGGTAATAAGAAATCAATCAATATCAGTATAACTCTGCTTGTGATCTCAAAGTAGAATACATGGTTATACTACATCCCCTTGATCACTGTAACACTTCTCTATGTTTGGTCTATTTAGCTGCTTCCTGAGGAAAGGAATTTAATGGTGTTGTATCTTTAAAAAAAACTTTTAATTGTTCTTTAAAATTGTTTCAAATACTTTTAGTTGTTTTGATATGCAACATTTAAAGATATTTGTGACCTCCACCTTCTAGATTAATTCAGCATTTCCTACGTTCAGAAAAGCCTTTCTGCTAGCCCAACTTAGTGTTTTACCACCTAATTCTTGGAGCATCCTTTTAGGAATCTTTATGTCTTTATGACTGTGTGGAAGTGATAACCATTGTAGGACGGAAGGTTTTTATATTTCATTTTTTTTCTTTCTAACCAGGACTGCCATATTTACCAAAAAAAAAGTGGCCAGAGTTTACCACTGTTTTCAGCTAACACAGTACTGTATTTTTTTCTGTTTCTCTTTTGGATACTTGTTATATAAACCTTATATAGTATATAGATACATTGCTTAGCATAATATATCTTTGAACTGAGCTGGATGTGACCCTATAAATCATTGAGTCTTGCCCCTGTCAAGGAGACCGAGTAAGGAATTGAACTCCTAACCTCTGGCTCTGCACTCTAATGCCTAAATCGCTGAGTTATTTATTAATATATCTGTTCTGGAATTTTATTATTTATATAGCTAGTTCTGATCTTTGACTTAATTACGTATTTATTGTAACTTTTTAGATATCCTGATAGCAAATGGAAATTTCTGGGTATAGGGCTGCCTTGGATAACGAATGTTCCCTATGGGCTGCCTCTGATAATGAATTCTTCATAATGCCTTGCAAAAAAAGTGTACCTAGGATGCATCGCAACCCTCCCTCCTGTAATTTTTGGAGGGGTGGGAGGAGTTAGAGCTCCCCCCCCATGCTTTTTGGAGCCATTCTGGACATTTTTTTCTGAGGGATTTAGACCTTTTGAACTTGGAAAGGTAGGCAAGTTTTTATCAATCTTTGCACTACTTTTCTTTGCATTTTTGGTGAGAAAAGGCTGGGGTAGTCTTGCTGCTTTCATCTGTCCATGTTTGCAATCTTTTCCATTGCTCTGCAGGCATGAATAGGCTGGGGTTCTCTTGCTGCATGTTTATGTGTTTGATATTTGTTTTTATTTACTGTTGTTGCTAACCACCTGGAGTTCTTTTGGGAAGATGGGTGGTATAAAAATAAATAAATAAATATTTGCATCTTCCCGATTGCATGTTTAGTGGGAACAGGATGGGGTAGTCTTGCTGCTTTCTTTTCTCCATGTTTGTATTACACTGCAGGGGGGTGTTCTGGGGGGGGGGTGTTTTCCAGCACTGCATGCCCTTAAAGTGCACTTTTTAAAGAGGTCTGGAAACCCCCCCCCCAGCTTTTTTGCCTTTTTCTGAACCTCCAAAATGTATTAATCGGTTTCCCATTCATTTCAATGAGAAACCGCATTTTGGATAACAACATTTTCAGATAATAAATTGCCTGAGAGAACAAATTAAATTTGTTATCAGAGATACCATTATACTATATCACTAGTGGGGAGAGACATCCTCCTTCTTTTCTGGGGCTGCTGGGGCTCACATACAATGCAGTGGATTACTTGCAAGTCCAAAAAGCCATAGGGCAGAAGGAGGAAGCCTTTAATGACTGAAAAATCTCTCCCTGCCAGTAATGCCATCACCCTTTGGCAGATGTAACTTCTTCTTCTTCTTCTTCTTGTATGTCATCACACTGGAACCGACATATACCAACCCTAATAAAATTTTCAAGGTAAGTGGTTCTAAGGAGTGGTTCTAGCAATTCCACATCTCCACGAAGCTTCCATGACTGAGTGGGGATCTGAGTCCAGGATTTTTGAGTTTTAGTCTGTCCCTGTAGTCACTACACTACCCTGGGTGTAGGTGTAATTTATATAACAAAATTTGAACCAGCCTTTAATGTATTATTTTAACAGTCTTAATTTTGCTCTTTACATATTTTATAAACTGCCTTGGGCCAGTTTGTTGGGACAAACGCAGAGTAGAAATAAAATGAATAATGATAGGTCAGGTGGAGAGAAAATGTCTGTCCTGAGATCTCCAGGCAGTTTCATGGCCCCATTGGGACTTGGCAGCTTGATCTCAAGCAATCTTAGACTCTAACCATGCCACGCTGGCAATCATAATAGCCACATTAAGTCATTATCTCATGATACTTCAGTATTCGTTGATAATGGCCTGGGATTTCACTGCCCCAAGAGCCAACTTGTATTAGATGCATGAAACATTAGGCTGTATTTATGCACACACAGACGGGGCTGGTATTTGGGAGGGAAGGAGAGAGGAGAAAGGAAGGATATTGCGAAGAGAAACCACAGAGTCCAGCTATGCAAGAGATAAATGTGTCACATTACTATGCACAACACTGTTTATCAATTGAATTCAAAGCATCTTTTTGATTGCCGCAATGATTTGTTACCTCAGGCTAAAAATCTCTTTTCTGAAAAAAACTAAAATAATTAACACACTGGGCAATCTTCCAAACTGGTCCACATCTTTAGGAGGACCTATAAATAGATGTCATTTGGAATAAACAATAACAATCACAGCTTAGAATGGTGCTCTGGGGAATAGCCTGCAATTCATCCATGAAAACATTTCCTCCCTTAGGTCAATTAATTGCAAATGTCTAGGTGTATGGTTTCTTTTTTTTTTCTGGGCCTAGGATTTCAGAATGGTTAGTGACCCACTCTAAACATACAATTAGCCTAAAAGGACCTTTTTAAGGAACATTCCTATGGGGCAAAACTTAATCAGCTCAAAATATTTCAGACAAACCACTTCCTTTGTGGCAACTGGGGTAGAGCAACATCTAAACTGAACTCAGAGAGATCTAATCGTTGCAACAAAGGGCTGTTTTGTTTAGAATGCCCAGATCTTTCTTAGATAAGCGTCTGGTGCATTCCACACATACCCTCCTGTTCTGGGAAGATGGAAGAAGTGGTTCCCTCTACTCTGAGTTACTCCTCCACCTAATTGTTTTATATCCCACCTTCTGACCCCACCCTCAGTACTAAGATGGCCTGTGGTAGTTATGGGGAGAATTTAGGCTTCCTATATTTCACTGAAGCAAAACTATTTTTCTAGTAGCCTAAGGGTGTCACCTCTTCCACTATTGTGTTTCATTGAGGCTTTCTGTAGATTCCTAGGGTCTATGAAGCAAAGATGAAAAGAAAACAGTGGTTCCGAGGGCAAGCAAATATCAGAATCCAATATTAGAATATTATTTCATGTTCTCTCCAATTTTTTTAAATGGTAAGGCTGAACTTAGTATCCCAGCAAGCAAAAATCCTCTCCTGATTTTTCCTTATGTAGTTAAAAAAAAAAAGAGGTTTGGAGCCATTCAGCCATTAAAACAAAAGCAAAACTAGACTATAGACCATATTAACTACAAGCTCCTGAACTCTTTTAAAGTATTAGTTGGATCTACTCTTTGGTGTGTATGTGCAGGTAGAGGCAAATTTGCCTGCTCCCTCCTTCTCCACACAGGCCTTCCATTCCCCTGAAAACAAGACACAAGTAATCCCTGCAGGCTGCTGAATGGAGGGGGCAGAGGCTCACTTTCCCGAAAGGTAGCACCCTTATCGGGAAAGTGAGAATCGAAGAGCAGTCTTTTGAATTTTCCACGGCCATAGCACCCTCACTGTAACCCTGGAAATTCAAAAACCTGCTCTTCAATCTTCACTTTCTTGAAGGGTAGCACCCCACCCTGGGCAGAGAGGTGGATAGGGTGCTCCACCATCGGAAAAGCCAGGGGGGAGTGGCAGCAGCTCGTGGGCTCCTTCGTAGCCCCAGTCTACAACCACACCCCTCTGGGCAGTGTGGCTGGAGAGTAAACAGGGGCTATGAAGGAGCCCACAAACCACTACCTCCCCTTCACGCAGCTTTCTGCATGGAGCCATTTCGAGACATTTTGTGGACTCGGTGGTAGTTCCAGTTTACTCTCAAGCCACACCGCTTTTGGGATGTCCAGAGTGGTGTGGCTAGAGAGTAAAGTGGGGCTACAAATCATCTCACAAGCCGCTGCCTCCCCTTTGCCTGGCTCTCTACATGGAGCACAGTGGCGTGCTCCGAGCGGAGGGGGAATTGCCGTGGCTGTGAGGGGGCAATGTCGCTTGCCCACAGAAATGGCTTCACGTGCCACCTTTGGCACCCGTGCTATAGATTCACCAACAATGGTCTAGGGAAACTAGACCAGTCCCTTTGCCATGTGGCAAACATCTGTGATACAGGACTTGAAATATCTTTGCATCTAATTTGCATTATTTTAAGCATGCATGCATTAGCTAGGGCAGTTGGTCACATAATACACAGACATGGCGAACTTAAACCTGCTGTGGCTGTGGAGGGAAATCCTTTTTCTAAAGGTGGTATATTTGTATTGGGAAGATATTCCCTTTTATCCTCATTTAAAAATCAACAAGGTTTGAAAGTCCCTACCTGTGAGATGCAACAAGTAAGCAAAGTCACATGCACTTTGTGTTTTGATTCCAAAAGCATTGTCATGCAGCATGGCAGTAGGAAGCAGGGAAGTAATGGCTCAAGGAAAACACATTTTAAACCATTTCATCCATATAGAACAGAGTTCAAATTCTTTTAATGTAACAAGAACAAGAACAACAATAAAGTCATCCTGAAATTTGAGTAGAGAGGCAGAGAGATACATTCTTATAGACTACTTTTCACTGCTAATAATCCCTATTTTACTGATGGAATGACAGTTCATACCTGGTTCAGATTTATTTTGGCCACACCTCCACATAGAACAATGAGGCCCTAAGAGTTTTGTTAGTCATTCAGCAAACCTGGATATTCATTGGATGAAATTCTGGAGCTTGGTTATGCTAATGACCTAACTTTCAGAGAGCAACTGTTGCAAGTTAACAAATTTCTATAGACTTTATCTGTTGCATAGTGTGTTGCAGGAATCAAATTGCACCAGATAATGTCTATGCAGATTTTTTTTAACTTGTGGTGATTTGCTTTGAAATGCACTAGCTTTCAGCCAATTTATTTATTTTATTCACTTCATATTTGTATTGCTTTTCATGAAGCTCAGCTGATCTTCCCAGATACACCATGTAATTTGGAAAGTGTTTTGCCATACTGCAGGAGAGCATTTATAAACACTCTCAGTTGTGATGGAGCTGGGATCACTGATCTTCCAGTTTGCCAACTGTCCAAATGGTATCAAACCCCATGTGATCATGTTCAAATGTAGTTGAGAATTTGTGTGTATGTGCAACTACTATATACACATGTCTGTCTGGGTATGTTTATGTGTGGGTATGTGAGAGGGAGAAGCCTAGATGCCCTAAGCACATCCGATCTCGCCTGATTTTGGAAACTAAGCAGGGCTGGCCCTGGCTAGTACTTGGATGGGCAATCAGCAGGGAACACCAGGTGCTGTAGGCGCCTGGAGTAGAAACTGGCAAGCCACTCCAGTATTCTTGCCAAGAAAACTCCATAGACGTGCGGTCAGGAAGAGTTGTTCATGACTATGCGACACAACGTGAGAAGGACTTGTGAGTGTTTTACATGGGGCACTTCTACAGTAAGTGCTGAGGTGGATGGGTCCTTGGAGATAAACTTCTAACAGCAATATATGTTTCTCTAACTTTTTGTTCTTTCTTTTAGAGACCCATGAATTTTCAACTACTACAGCACTAGCTAGTGACAACTAATTCAGGTCCTGAGAACTGGCCTATAGTGTGGGTATGTGAGAGGGAGAGTGCTACCATTTTAATAAATGTTTGGTGGAGTTACGATGTAGTTTTTTTAAAAAATGTAATAGTTTTATTGACAACCCACTTGAGATAACAGATACCACCTAATATAGCTTGTTATCAATATAATAACGAATAACACAACAAATTAACATTATTAAAGTATCCAACACTCCAATCTATATTTGTTCTGATCCTGTACGTATTTTATATATTAGTAGTCATTAAAATTACTACATAAATAATTTATAATAGAGTACTGTATAGTTTAAGATTAGAATGATCAGATCAGATTGTGGTTAGAATTCAGTCTATAACACCTTTGTAGATCTCTCAAACACTTGAGTTAATGGGCATAAACATTTTGTTTAATCCCAGAGAAATCAGAGTACTCCTACAGAATTATTCCTACCTTGTCCTGGTGGCATTTAAAGCTTCAAAGGCTAACTAGGTAATAGTTCATCCAGAATTCAAAACATATTATATCGTACAAGTCTGACTGATTTGACAGTGTGGTCATGAACAGGAATATTTTGCATGGAGGTTTAGCAAATGTAACTAGACACTCATATTATCATATTCAAGGTCACTTCTGAGTGGTTTTGTTTAATAAAACAAGCACAGCTAGTATCCAATTCTGTGACATGCAAGAATGATTACTGTTATTACTTTTGTCAGTTTTAGGTATTGTTTATATATTTCTGGTTCCAAAACATCTTTGTTTCCTTTTATGCATTTGTTGCCCCAAATCATCAGAATATTTTAATGTTTATGTTGGATTCACTATAACAAGAGGAAACATGGCTAAAGCAATAGCCACATTTTGCATAAGGACAACAGAATAGAGGTGAGAGCCATCCTACATGCCCCCAGACTAAGACAGGAGCCTTTTGTGTTATAGTCTTTTGGTCTAGGTCAGGGCTGTTCAACTTTGAACAGGCCAAGGTCTACTTTTTCCTGCCCAAAGTGCCTGAGGGCTACTACACTAAAACCTCTACTTACGAATTTTATTTGTTCAGAACACATGCTCGTAAGTAAAAACTTTTGTAAGTAGAGCAGCAGTTTCCCATAGGAATTGAAAACCAATTAATCTGTTCTGAAGGGAACAGATTTCAATGTGCCATGGCCCTTGAACTGCCCCGCTCGGCTGAGACAGTGGGTTGGCAGACCCAGAGCTTTGCTGGGGCAGTGGTGGTCCTTGGGATGGGGAAGGGAGGGTGGAGAACTTATCCCCTCACTTTTTTTTATTGATGGCCGGTGGGCTACTTTTGATCCCTTCATGGGCTACCAGTAGCCCGTGGTCTACCTGTTGGGCAGGCCTGGTCTAGGTGTCATTCAGCTGGGGTTAAGGAACCTGATGCCCTGTTAAACAGTTAAATGGAAACTCTGTTCCCTTTCCCCATGTGAAATGATTCTAACAGAATATGACTGTACTAGACCACTGATTATTTTTATGCATGAGATGCAGCAATTTCCAGAGTAGGGTAGTGATATTAAGGCCCAGGACAATCTGATGTGTATCAGGAGCTGTGGTATGAACAATTTAACTGGTAGCTAGGACCACTGAGCAACTCAAGGCTAAATAGGACAAACCAGTTCGCAGAACTAAGGAAAAAGCTTAGACTCAACATTACAGACCCCTGTGTTATTCAAGCTTCCAAACACAGACTCTTAGTATCCTCCTGCCCAAATCTCTAGAAGGGAGATTTGGGAATAGATGCCAGGGAGGCTTGTCTATCCCCCTTTGACTCTCTGATCTTTACTTCCTTCTGCACCTATTACTAAGACTGATCCTCTTAGGGTCTGCCTATCAGGCTCATTTCCTTTGATTCCCTGGGTTTGTAAAGGGCAGCCAGACATGCCTCTCTAGTAGTTAGGACTAGTGTGTGTTACTTTAGGTATCTGCAAAGCAACTGTCTAAACATTAATATTGGCTGGCCTTTGAGAGTTGAAGATGTATAAAACTAGAGGAGTTGGCACTTCAGTGGATTACCAAATGCAGAACTTGTCCATAATTCCATATGGGAGCGATCTCTGCATCACCACCTCCAATGTCCCCAGACATTGGAAATAAAATTTTGGTTCTTTATGATGTTTTCTCCTGGTTAATTTAATTTTATATGGGGTGAATGCTTTTATAGTGATTAGCTGGGTAGCTCAGTGGTTTCAGTATCTACCTGCAGTGATAGTGGTTAGGAGTTCAATTCTCCACTATGTCTTCTACGAGAAGGGCCAGCCTGTGTGGTCTTGGCTAAACTGCACTGTCCCAGGATGCCTCTAGAAGAAGGGAATGGGGAAAACATCAAACATTTAAGATATGCAGATGACACCACGTGCTAAGGCGACACAGGCTGGCCCTTCTGGGATACACAGTGGGGAAACTGAACTCCAAATTTCTGGCTCTGCAATCAGATTCTAACTCACTGAGCAAAACCTGACAGGGGAAAAAAAACTTGATTCATTTGAAATGTGGTGCTGGAGGAAAGCTTTGCAGGTACCCTGGACTTCTGGAAAGATGAACAAGTGGATCCTAGATCAAATCAAGCCAGAACTGTCTCAACTAGAGATGGGCACGACTAGGGAAAATGACGTTTTTGAGTTGTCGTGTGTCGGAGGCGGCCCGTGTCGGCTCGTTTCCGTTTTTCGGGAAACTTCGCAAAAAATAGTCGTTTCGTTTTTCGTCTGTCGTTATACTGGTTTAGGGGGGGTAGCGGGCTCCTGGAGGCACCTCTGTGGGGTGGGTGCCTCCGCTGGCCCACTATAAAGGGAAGCGGGCTCCTGGAGGCACCTCTTTTTTGGGGGTGGGTGCCTCCTATCCTCACCCGCTAGGAAGGGAAAGCAGGCTCCTGGAGACCCCTCATGGCATGGGGGTCTCCTCTCCTCACCTGCTGCTGCAAAAGGGCATGCATAGCCATATGGATATGCATACCAGTTGCAGACTATGAGACCCGTGCACTGGCAGAACCCAGAGCCATAGGGTGATGCCTAAGGCTCTCGCACCTGCTGTGTCTCACAAAGAAGGGAATCGTACTTGCGTACAGTGCAATGCAAGTAGATCTGGCTTAGGGGACAGCAGCTTAGCGCAAGGGCTAGGGTTAGGCTAGTTACTGGTGAGGTTAGGGTGGGGTAGTGGGGTGCACCTCTGGGTGCCTCTCTGACCCACTAAGAGGACAGTGTACTGTGGCGAATGGGTAAGGAATCAAGGATTAGGGTTAGGGTTAGGGGGCTAGGGCAGGGTTTAGTGGGCTTTTTGGCACATCCCAGAAGTCTCAGTGGCCAAGTGGCCATGTGATTGGTGGGATGGCTCCAAAAATTTACATGGTCCACTCCCACATGGCTACTTGGCCAGCCCATCATTGCGCAGGTGTAAAAAAATATAATAAAATAAAATCAATGGAGAGAGGACAGAGGAGGAGACATTTTGTTGCAAGAAAAACCCACTGCTACTGTAAAAATTCTGGCAGTTTTAGCAATAGCAATTAGTAAATTTCGCATGTTTCTGGGGTGCTTGTGTGTTTTTGGACCACGATTTCAAAAAAAAAATTGCGGTCGCCGTCCCATTTTGGATCCCCCGCCTGCACCGCATGGCATGGCGACTCGAGTCCGGCTGCCCAGGACAGGAGAGGGGGGAGGCCGGGACCCCCCCCAGAAACCACCCCTCTGGTAGGTGCACTCTGCAGGCATATTTTCGCCTGCTTTTTGGCCCGGGAATGGGGGGGGGAGTTTTAAAACTTTTTTTCTGTGCCGCTTCCGCTTGAATTGCGGGTGGCGGCCGGCGGCGACTTTGGCGGGACGACGAGGATGCCCGCCCCCAGCGCAGCCCAGGGCCAGGAGGGACAGGAGGAGAGGGGGGGAGGCTGGGGACCCCCCTCCAGAAACCACCCCTCTGGTAGGTGCACTCTGCAGGCATATTTTCGCCTGCTTTTTGGCCGGGAATGGGGGGGGGAGTTTTAAAACTTTTTTTCTGTGCCGCTTCCGCTTGAATTGCGGCCGGCGGCCGGCGGCGACTTTGGCGGGACGACGAGGATGCCCGCCCCCAGCGCAGCCCAGGGCCAGGAGGGACAGGAGAGGGGGGAGGCCGGGGACCCCCCTCCAGAAACCACCCCTCTGGTAGGTGCCCTGAGCCCTCACTCAGGCAGGCATATTTTCGCCTGCTTTTTGGCTGGGAATTGGTTTTTTAAAATTTATTTTAAAAACTTTTTTTCTGTGCCGCTTGGCATTGCGGGATCGCCGTGATGCCAGGAACGACAACGACAAATCAGACCCAATTATTCTTTAGTCGGTTCGAGTTCGAGTTCTGGCGGAGTAATTCCTGTTACCGTTTCCGTTGCGTAACGGAAACGAGTAACGGAAACGGAAACGGGAATTCCGCTAAGTCGTGCCCATGTCTGGTCTCAACTCAATGTTGAAACTGAGGCTGCCCTATTCTGAGCCCATCACGAGAAGGAACCATTCTTTGGAAAAGTCAATAATGCTGGGAAAGATGGAAGGTAGCAGGAAATGAAAAAGTCCAAATACTGTATGAGACTGACAGGGCAGTGGGAGGAAACCACAGTCTTGAGTTTGCAAGTGTGTAACAGACAATTGAGGCCAGGACATTTTGAAAATTGCTCCTTCATAGGGACATCATAAGTCTGAAGCATCTTGACAGCCCATACAAACAACACCCTGTCCAATGGGCCACATACACTTGTAAGCAGGATCTATGCTCCTCTAACCATGCTGGTGGCCCCCTCGAACCCCCCCTTTGTTACTCATTCATAATTGGTTTTATTTCACCCAAGTGAAAATGGGCTTAAAAGGGGTGAGGTGTGATTTAAATAAACAGTGATTCATTTGTGAATTGAGAGTTACCAGATTTCTATGTTGCCAGGAAAGACACACCCTGCAATACCAATCAGAACCCAACACTAGTCTAGATGTCTGTGGACTCGAGTTGCTCAGTACAACGAAAAATATCTATGAGAAGTCAACTGGGGATTCATTCAGTGGCCATTAAAAGCATTACTTCCCTATGTTGTGAGACTCACCCCCCCCCCCCCCCGAAAAGCCGGGCTGAGCTCTGGAAATCCCAAAACGAAGCCTTGTAAATCCAACCCAATCTTTTGGGTGTCACTTTTAATCCGCTTCTCACTGGCGATTGTGTTTTTTCCCCCAGAGAAGCAGTCTTTTCAGTCTCAAAACAACCCGGAGAGAGGCCCCGGAGAGCTTGAACGAAGAACGACTTGGTCCCGTAACTGAAGCGGAGCGAGGTTTAAGCCGGCGCCTCTCTAATATGGGTGCGCCTTAAAACCCGAGGCATGAAAATAATAACATAAACTTGCAAACCACGACACGTGCACTTTGCAGCGGCGGCGTGTGTGTGTGTGTCTATGTGTGTGAGAGAGAAGCTGCCTCTTTCTGAGGGGTGAAGCGGCCCCCTAGCCCAGGCACCCCCCCCCGCCCCGTTTCCCGTTCGCCCGCCCGGCACGAGAGAATCGGGGAGCTTCTTCTTCCCGCCTTTCTGGCTCCCGCCCGAAGGCCCCGGCTGCCCTTTCCCGCCTCGCTGCCTACCGCTGCCTCTCGGACGGCCAGGCAGCTGTTGCCGCCTCCCCCCCCCCGCGCCCGCCGGGTCCCCCCGCCTGGTGGAGCCCGCCGGGCCGAGAGGCGCCCGGCCTCTCCCTCCCTGCCCCCTCCCCCCCTCACTCTCCCTCCGCCCCGCCCCTTTTGTGCATGTGGGCGTCGAAGCGGGTGATTGACGGCGGACTGGCTGCCCCTCCTCCCGTGGCCCCTCCCTCCCCCCCCGCCCGCCAAAGACGAGAGGCCGAGCTGGTGTTTTTCCACTCAGCAGGATGGTTGATGCTCCGCCGCGCTCCCTCCTTACTAGACAACAGGCACGAGAGGTCAGGAGGAAGAAAGCGCTTATAAATCACCGTTTCCTCCTCCGCAGCCCTCTTAGTCCGCTCGGCCGCTCTCCCCGCCGGGACACCTAGGAGGACGCGCGGGCATCCGGGGCCAATCTGGGGCGCTGGACAGCGACGACCGGGTCCGAGGGGCGAAGCTGCTACAGGTACACCTGGGGATCATCGTCTTCGCCGCACCCCTCCCTGCCCGCCTTGCTCTCCCTTTATTGCTGCTTCTCCCCCGACACCCCCCACCCCACCCCCAGGTTGACTCTCGGAACAAAGGCGGGCAAGGCATGTGCGGATCCATCTCCTCGCTGGCTATGGCCAGAAGAAAGGAGATACAACGACCCCCCCACCCCTCCGCCCCCCCTGCTTTCTCCTCCTGTGCCTTTCCTCCATCCAGGTGGGGAAAGGGGACGCCCCCCTCAAGCTGGCAACCTGCCCAACCCAATACACCTTCCCTCTTTTTTTTTCTTTTGTGCGAGCGCTCCCCTTTCCCCTTTTAAAAATCTCCCCCATTGGGGTTGCCAATTTCTCCTTCTCGATGCCCTCCCCGGCTGCCCGGCTTCGGTCCCCCCCTTGGAAGTGCGGTGTGGGTGGGAGAGGGGAAAAGACAGCATGGCGGGTCCCCTTTTGTCTGCCGCCGCCGCCTCCTCCTCTTTCTCCCCTTCTTTTCCCCCGAACGTGCCTGCATGTTGCACCTGGGCAGCCTCGAACGTGCGGATCCGCTCACTCGTCGCGCGCGCGCGCGCGCGCGCCCCCGCCTCTCCTTCCCGCTACCTCGAATTAACTTTTAGATAACATTTTCCAGCGGCTGAGCGGGATTAGTCACTCGGTGCGGGAACCTTTTCTGCCGCCCCCCTCCCTCCCCCGCCAACGTGGTCGGTGGTGCCTTTGCAGCAGCCTTTTGTATGCGCGAGCATGTGCTTCTCTCTTCCTTCCCGCCCGAGATCCCCCCTACCCCACCTACCCACACGCCGTACGTACCCCCCACCCACTCACCCCCCCCCATCCACCCACCCCCGTCGCCGCTTCGCCCTTCATCTGAGGCTGTTGCCCCTTTGGAAAAGGAGCGGGAGAAGACCCCCCCCCCCCAAAAAAAAACCCCAAAACCCGGTGACGCTGGACGGCCGTTGCTCCCGCTGGCCATAAACGCGTCCCTTGGATTTTTCTTGCGGGGAGGAAAGGCAAGGGGAAAGTGGGTGTGTGGGCTGCATGATAACGCTGGGAAAGTTTGCTTGGCCAGGACATATTGTGGGGGCACAAGTCGGTGTCAAGAAAGGGATTCCGAATTGGCACCTCTCTGCCTGGGATCAGAAGCCGATGAGTATTCCTCTCGGTGTGGCATCCTTTTAAACGAACTCACAAAAGGGAAGGATTCAGACTTCAGAGACACCGCGATCAAAATTTCCATATAAGCACACACACAAGGAGGAAGCTACTTTGCATGCCTCTTAGGATCAGCAGAAGGGCAGTAGGGGATATAATTTTCTTTTTTAATACCTTTTCATTAATTGGGAAATGAAGTGATCATCCCTACCTACTATGCCTGCTTTTGTGATAAGAGGATAAATTCTGAACAAGGCAGTGTGAAAACTGAGGGTTTTTTTTGTTTGTTTGGGTTTTTTTTTTAAAAAAAAAGATCATGCTACCATTGTCTGCGAATGCTGAACAGCCGGGATGACCATCTACATCTAAATTACAAAACTAAAAAGACAACAGGAAGGGCAAGGTGTGGTATGGGAAAAACAGAGCTGTGTATGTCAGTCTCTTGAATCTCCCCTTGGCTCTGACCTTGTAGTAGAGAGAGTGCTGCCCTTCCCTTTCTTTTAACCTTAGCTACTCACTTTTAACTTTATCAGGAAAGGCATTAAGAAGGTTTGCCAAGATAAATAAATTGTATTTAATCTGCTGTTTTGGTAATCCCAGTGTTTTCTTTTCTCAGTATATCAAACTGCCTCAGGTGTTGAGTTGGTAAAATCAAACTGCTTTGTTTCCAGAGCCTTGAGTGATTTGGAGTTGTTACTAAGATTTTGTAGCCTTTTTTTAAAGGGGGGATTTGTTGGTGGCAATATTTGCACGAATGAGCTGTTGAAAAAGATGCCAACTGTTCCTATGCAATGCTGGTGAATGCGTGTGTGTCGAATGCTACAGAGGAGTCTAGGCCATACTTCTCCATCCTTGGCCAATGGGATATGTGGACAGTTCTGTACTTAGATCTATCTTTGTGTGGACGCAAGCCATCTCTTTTCGCAGAATTTGGCTTTAAAGGAGTGTCCCGGAATAGTTCCCAGAAAATTATCAACGGATCTCTTACACAAGGGAAGAGAGGTGGATTTTTAGCTTGTACCGGATCATTTACTATAGTGACTAACTATGCCATTTCCTCTAAAAGCTAGTGAACTACTGTATTCTGAAATGAATAGATGCATATTAGCTGTAGCAGTTGTTTCCTGCCAGCTTTCAGTTTTAGTATGTTCTTTCACCTTTGGCGCCTTGCACCTAAAAACAAACAAAAATGCTCCATGACTCCCTTTTACTTTGTAAACACCTCTCTCTCCCGCCTCCCATTTTCCGGCACTTTCTATTCTTACCCACGAAGTCTTTATCTTTCGTTTTCCTTTCCTACTTTCCTTTGCAGTAATCTTCTTATAGAACTACCATCCCAAGCCAAGTCTGAAAGGACATGAGCTGAGTTCTAACAAATAATATCCTGCCCAATAGGGGACAGTATGTCAAAAATGGAAAAAGAAATACATTATTTTATAAACTATATGGAGAGAAGACTTGAAAAGACCGGATGTAATTTTTGGTTGTTTGGTTGGTTTTTTGCTTTAGGTCACAGGTTCAGTTCTGGAAACATGGCAGAGCTGACTTCAGAAAGCAAACAAAACTTGCGTTGTGGTTATAGTCTGCTAGAATAGTGCTTCTCAACCTTTCTGTGAAGATTCTCAGTCTTGTGTCTACAGATGTTCTTGGATTACAATGCCTTGAATCCTCCACCATTAGCTCTGCTGGCAAGGGCTTCTGGGAGTTGTAGTCCAAGAATGTCTTAGGACCCACAGTTGAGAACCACTACTAGAAGATTAATCGTCTGGTGATTAGAAAGTACATAAATGTCTGAAAGTGTTATTCCAGGAGCCAATTCTAAAATGAGCAGCTTTAATTTCATTGGTATTAGAGACAGAATTTTGTGTGAAGCTAGAGTTGGAGAAATCTTGATTTTTATCGGAATATTCTCATATGAATGTTAATGCCTTTTTTTGCAATGATGGCATAGCTTATAGGAAATCTTCCTTTTTCCTTGTGGGAGAAGGAGAGTAGACTGGGGCCAATCAGGCTAATGAATAATAATGGGAAGTAATAGAGGACAGGTCTTGACTAGAAAACTAAAAATAGATGAATGTGATATTCATCAGACAGAATCTTGTTGCTTCAATCAAAGCTTTGGCTGAGACATCAGCTTCTCTCTGTGTGTGTGCGGATTATCAGCTATGAACCTTAATAGGGGTTTCAAGCTAAATTGACACCTCTAGTCTAGTTTTGCATTTGTTTTTCTGGTCCCCTGAATCCTATTCTGCCACTTTATCTATTACACAGCACCGGATACCACACTAGGTAAATTCCTATCAATGTGTTACTTCAGTTGACGTTTGCCAAACCAAGGGTGGCAGGGGGAGGAGGAGGGCTGCCAGTTTGACCAGTGAAGCAGTTGCTGGGGAAGTAGATACTGATCTCCTGCGTGCCACACAGTGATGGCACCCTTCATCATCCGAAATAACAAGTGCCCTGGTAGTGTTGACTTTGTGGGAAAATACTCTAAGAGGGAATTTGTCTTGAGATCTTAATCATTTCTTTATGAGGCATCCAAACAGCTATCACTAGGGGCTTTTTGTTGGGTAGAGCTCAAAGCTGAGAATGTTTCATGCTCCCAGGTGGCATGCCAGTCTAGACCGTGAATTTCACCAATGGCATCTCATTATACTTTGTAACTTGAAAAGAGTTGGGATCTGATCAGTGCTACCTACAATTCCTTTTCAGTGCTGCTGCTGCTAGTTTTCTATCAAAATCCCTTCAAGTTGCTGAAAGCCAGATAAGACACAGAGGAATCCAGCAGAATGATACCATCTAATGCAGTGGTTCTCAACCTTCCTAATGCCACAACCACCACAAGGCATGGGGTGGGGGAAGCGGCACGATGCTACTAGGCCCCCACGAGGCATCTGGGTGGGGTGGGGTGGGAGAAGGGACACAATGTCGCGCTAGGCCCCCACAAGGCACCAGGGGTGGGGGGAAGCAGCCCCACGCTAGGCCCAACTGGCTGAATGAGGGGGGAAGCGGCTCGATGCAGACAAAGGAGGTGCCGGGGGGAGGCAGTGCGATGCCACAGGTGTCCCCCCCAGCTGCTGTGTGGGAAACAGTGCGATGCCACCAAAGGCCCACTGGCTGCTGAGCTTCAGTGGCCTGAGTTAAACGGGTGAGCTTTCCAGTTAACCCCTCCCGGTGGATCATTTGTGCTGGCAAAGTCTTAAACCTGGCAGGGCGCCGATGCACCTGGGTTCTCCAAGGTGTCAACCAACCGTTGGCCTTCTTAATTCCCACCCCAGCCCGCGCGTCTCAGGCGGGCACCTGCCACTGCAGCCCTGGCCGCCTCTTCCCTTGCTCCAGCCGCCACTCCCGGGGGGGGGGCAGAGAAAGCCAAGGGTCCCGAAATCCTGCGGGCGGGCCAAGCACGTGAGATCTATACCTGCCCTTCTGCATATGACTGGGGATTCCCTCCTTCCCAGGCAGGGCAGGGCGGGCGGGGGGCAGTCCCTGCTATGGAAAACAAGCACCTTGTGCGAAGGCGCGCAAGTGTGTTGGAGGCTTTGCGGGACACGAGAGGGGCGGCTTGCACATTCTGGAGTTTGCAAGCCTTCCCCAGTGGAAGTGAAGGCGCTGCTTGTTTTCCCTGGCATGCCCCGTGGGGTTCCCCCCCCCCCGAAAGGCAGGCACATTCCTGGGAAACAGAAGGGGAAAAATACAATTTCTTCCCTGGCTCATGGTGAAAGGTCATTCGACCCCCAGAGGGGTTGTGACCCCCAGGTTGAGAACTACTGATCTAATGCTTTCCAGCTGATCTGGTTAGATCTCTTATCACTGGAAAAAGAAAGAATGTCACCTCCCTCCCTCTTTCTCTGTCTTTAGGACGGAGTGGCTGATGAACAGGGGAAGGGAAGTGACAGCTATGCATGGGTTGGTTTTTCTTGTCTCAATAAGTATCACTTTGCTCAAGTGTTCCTTAATTAAGAAATCTTTTTGTTTCTGCTTGGTGCTTATGACGCACTACCATCTGCATAAATGGTGTTAGGTTTGGTTAGGTCGTGGTCTGGTGGTTGTTGAAAATAGACGTGCATTGTCAAGGTTTATTTCATTAATTTATTCACAATATTTATGCCTCACTGTCTTCTTGAAAAAGATGCAAGCTTTTACATAGCTGTTTCAAGGTTTTGGGAGTGTGGTGGCTCAGTGGGCTAGAGCACTGAAAACAGTCAGATACAAAGTCGGCAGCTCAGCGGTTCGAATCTCGAGTGCCACGCAGCAGGGCGAGCTCCCGCTGTTAACCCCAGCTCCTGCCAACCTGGCAATTCGAAAGCATGTAAATGCAAGTAGTTACATTGGTACTGCCCATAAAAATGGGAAGGTAAAACAGCGTTTCCTTGCAGCCATGCCGGCCACATGGCCACAGACTTGCACAACACTGGCTCTTCGGCTTGAATACAGAGATGAGCACCGCCCCTGGAGTCAGACACGACTAGCACGCATGTGCGGGTGAAACCTTTACCTTTTCCTCCCAAGGTTTTGGGCAAAGAAACACAGTGGACCCTTGTATAACAAACAGCTTGTATAACATAAAATCTGTACAACATAAAAAATTCTGGAGATAGGGGAAATTTGCTTAACATAATTGCCTATGGGGAAAATCCATACAACATAAAAATGGGATTACTCCATTTTCAATGCATTCCTATGGGAATTTGTATAATAAATTTGTATTATGCTTAACATAATTTCATTTGGAATGAATTAATTACTTTATACAAGGTACCACTGTACTGGACATATATGCATTAAAATAGTCAACATAGCAATTTAGTTGCTTCAGTTGTTCCCAAACAGTTTTTTACATGGATTGGTGGGATTATGTGTACATCCCTGATTCCAGAAGCACATTTTGTTGTTTTCTCTATCGACAAATTCTGCTTGTCAGGTCTAACCAGATCTTAACATTACATATATTTGTTGACACTGTGGTAATGTAAATTGCTCTGTAAAATAACTTATCTACAAGAAAACAGAGATGTAGTATGGACAAAACATTCTGTTATTATGTCTCTGTTATTATGAAATAACTAATGCTATACATCTGGGTTAAAGCCTGTGAATGACATATTAAACTTTAAACCATCAATTGAGGATGTTAACCATTAAACCATGAATGTAACAAAGTGCATCTTTTTTCCATTACATGGTGCAAAATTTAGTTACAGTTGTTTTGGAAAATGTCTTGCAACTTAATATGAACGTGATATGCTTGCTCCCCTGTGGAAATAATTCAACATTCCACAAGTTATTGTTAAGAAAAAAAAATTCAGTCCATCTGTGGCTTACATAATGTGGTTATGGTGTTGTAAGATAAACGTTTTCTGGCCATTTCACTGACTTGGCATGTTGGTGCATATGATATTAATCTGGTGCTGGGCAGTCTGGCGTTCAGAGCCAGATATTACAGAATCTCTTTGCATTGGCTAGTGTTGATTACATAGCAATAAAAAAAGACATTTTTAGAATATAAAACTATACAAGAAGCCTTAAACCATACCAGATTTCTGTGGTATAGCCCCCTGCCCTGTAGTCTCAGCAAAGAAAGCACAGAAGAAATACAACACACATAAATACACACACATGCATATGTACACCTCCACCCCAGAGGAGAAATAGGCAGACAGGTGAGGAAATGACAGGTGAAAGTGAAGCAAATTTTAAGGAGATACGGAAAAGTTCAGAGTGGAAGATAGGTTGGTCTCTGTAGTCTTGTTGTAGCTCTATAAGGTATTATACCCTCAGTTTTTGTTTTTAGTCTTAAGTTTGTGGTCATCTTAGTTTTCAGTTTTCAAGGTGGCCTAAGATTCTTTGTCGGTTTTGGTGCAACAAAACACAGTAGGACAAAAATCTACACTCAAAGGTCTGAAGTTCAGATCAGATACTGTTCATTTCAATGCTAGTTCCAAACCTAGCACTATTCATGCAGCTGTTCACATGTTGACTGCCTGATCTTGTAAATGTTCCTCTGCATCCTGTTGAAACTGCATGCAGCTGTTCCTAATGCAAAGTTGTGGTTGCAAGGAGAAAAAGATCAATAGTGAATAAACTCCCAAGTAGCCAGTCAATCAATTCCGACTTTACAGGACTATCAACGTGACAAGGAAGTACAAAGTTCGCTTCTTATCAGTATCGCTGACTGCTGCTGCTGCTGCTGTTGCGCCATCAAGCTGATTCTGTGTATGGCAGCCCTCCTAGGTTTTTCTAGGAAAACAAAACTTAGAAGTGGCTTACTACTAGGTGGCAGGGTTCATGACCCTTTGAGTCATTTGCCCTCCCAGTGATCTCTGGCTGGCCCATCTCCCAGGAAGCACACTGGGGAGTTGAATTTGTGGGAGGGTGAACCCATCTTTTAGACAATGGCTCAGTGAGAAGACTAGCCCTACCATGTTACGTGACAAAATTGACACTGTCCTCAGAACTGTTTCACTCCAAGCAGTGGTTGAGGCTTGCATCAAAGAGGAGGAAGAAAATTGGAAAGCTGTACCCCAACAGTGAGGGGATGACCTTGCAGGGGCCATTTTGGCCTAAGAAAGGATACTTACTGTGTATATTTTTCCTCTCAAATTGTTTATTGTTTACTGTACTAGAAGTACAGCAAAAATGGACTAGATGTGATGCACCTTCTGATCTTGTCTGGGCAAATGTGGCCACCTAAATGCCCCATTCTCTGTAGTAACTACAGATACCAACTACAAGATAAAGATGGGCATTTCCTACTTCGGGGAAAGAGAAATCGCTTGGTGACATCAGCTCCCTTTACACCGGCCTGTCAAATCAGAATTCTCTGCCCACTTACGGAATGAAGGAAAGAAGGCTGAAAACAATGGCTGCTGATGTCACTGAGGCATTGTTTTCTATGTCTTCTTCACAGATGAACAGGGATGGGTTACAGTGACAAAAGGAAGGAGGTATGGGACTCCAAGGGATAGAGAAATGAAGGAAAGGGAAATTGGCTGGGAATGGAAAACAAGCTCTGAGTGGCTTCATATCCTTGTAGTTCAGGCAAGTCCAAACTTCGGCCCTCCTGATGTTTTGGACCACAACTCCCAAACTTCCAAGCCTGTATTTTCAATGGCAAAGGACTGTGGGAGTTGTGGTCCAAAACACCTGGAGGGCCAAAGTTTGGACATGCCTGTTGTAGTTTGTCACATTCATATCCCATCTTTGTTTAATTGAACTCAAGGCCCTGTGTGCAGTTGTGCTTCTCTTCACAAGCTTGTCAGCTAGATGAGTTGGCAGGCAAGCTGTAACTGACTTAATGTTACCCATTGAGTTCTGAGTGGCTGAGTAGGTATTTGAACCATGGCCTCCTGAGTCCATTGTCCAGCACTCTAACCATTACCTTGTGTTCCATAGCTCCTATTTATATAGCCGTCTTTTAAAACACAGCAAATCCAACATCCAGACCATATTTGGGCAGAGCCGATTCTAGGAGAAGATAGTTGCCCGTGAATCTAGGACGGGAGCTGAGATGTAAAGGCTTAATTCACAAATATTCAAGGGCACTGCCTGCGGTTGAAGGGAAAAAGTTGGGGAAAGTTGAATCTATTCTGAATTCGGCCCCATTTCTCAACTCCCACATCATTCCGCTCGCTATTCTAGATTTCTCTGTGGGATGTTTGGAGCCCTGGAGGAAGCATTGAGCTTTTGTGGTTGTGGTGCTGTGGCAGGCATCTTGAGATTATGGGTGGTGGTGGTGGTCGGGGTTAGACTGTGAGTTTTGATGTCGCCCATGCCAAGAGACTAAGGTTCCATGGGAGTCGTGATTTGGGCCCATCTTTTGTTTCCTAGCTGAACACTGCCCATGCTCAACTTTGCCAACCAGCTTCCTTGCTGGCAGGTATGTTAAGAAGACATTAGTTAAATGTGCCTTGAAGGCCAGAAGCAAATATCTAGGACTGCTTACAGTACAAAGTATGTTATAGAACATGGTAGTAATGTTAGTAATAGTACAGTTCTGTTCATCCCTCTTGCTGTGTTTAATTTTTTTTGTCAACACCATTCATGTTTGGCCATTTCCAGGATTTCCCTAGAGCTTATTCTCAATGTCTGAAAATTTCATTTTGTGGCAAGTTTATGTATTCTCTCTTTAATCCCACACTCCCAATCCCCCCTCCTTTTGCCTTGCATCCAAATCAAGTTAGGTTGCTTCGATTTAGGAGTCTTTATTTAGATGCAGCTTGCCTAAGCATGAAATATCTCTTTACTTTGTGGAAGGACTCTCTGTGTGTTCTGCCCCTATTGTAAACAAGACTTGTATTGAATTATTCAAGCAGAGTCCAACCTCTGTCCATCAAGAAACATTCACTTTCAAGGGCTGCTTTGGGAACTCCATCCAAAATCCTGTTGCTTAGTGCAGTCGATTGCACTAGAAGCGGTCCATTGGCTCAATAGGGATTTGGTGATTCATCTCCTTAGTAAGTTCCATTTATAGAGATGTCTAGTCTAAATGGGACTTACTCTGCCAAAGAAAGTCCCAGTCTCAATAGGCCCATTTGAATCAATGGAATTTACAGAGGAGTTGGTTCACCAAAGGCCCATTGACTCAGTGGGCTTACTCTGGTGTGCTTTACTACAATAAGCAAAAGGATTTTGGCCATGGTCTTTGACATTTACATCCCTTCCAGAAATACGGAATTTAAGTTATGGATCTGCAACACCCAATGTGTTAAACATTATTTTACTGTTGTATAATGTATGAAACAGTCCTAATGTGTACACAATGTATAAGGTACAGGCGTGGCACTCTTTTTGGTAGAGTAATAATTTTAAAGGCAGGGTATTTAAAACTTATTTGAAATGACCCATTCGTTAAAGTTTGAAGTGACTGAATTTTGTGAGAACTGAAACCTTAACATTTGTTTGTTTAAACCATGTTAAGAATTCCATTAGTTTAAACTAGAATAACAGACTTGGGTTTCAAATATTTAAAAGTGACTTCAGATGAATAGAAGTATGAAGAACAATGCCAGCTTTTGATATGCAGGACATGTTTGGTATGACATACCTTCTCAACAGCAGACTTGAATAAAAAATAGGGTGTGATAATGGTCTTGGGGGGTTATTTGTGACCATGATTATGAGAGATTATTGACTTGTTAATTATGGTGGAAGTCATTGCCTCACATTCACTGCTGGTCAGCCAAACTGTAACATGTCTTTTTCCCATTCTCTCTGCTATCATACACGTTGCTTCGTTCTACCATTGTCACCACTGTTATCATTTCCCCATAGCTAATATTAATTCAGTATCACAAGACCTAGCTACTGCATAGGTTCTGAAAGCTGCAGTCACTTAAGAGTTCAAAACATTTTGCATTCAAACCGTAAGGCTTGTAGAAAGACACAAATAATTCTACAAGGTTCTGAACAATGTCTGTCTTGTATAAGCAACACCTGGACATGGGATAAAAGCCAGAATTAAAGCTTAGTGGTTGGAGGACATGCTTAACATGCAGAAGGCCACTATAGCTTAAAAAAAAAATTAAGTGCAAGATGGTTGGGGGGGGAAATATAACGGACTCTCTAAAGAGTTGCTGCCAGTCAGTGTGCAGTACCAGTCTAAATTGCCAAAGTGCTCTGGTGTGTTAGGTGATATTCCCATAAGGCAGTTCTTAAGTAGATTTCTAACTCTCATTCTGAAAGCTTGGAAGGCCACAAAGGATTTTTTTAACTGCATGAAAAGGACTGGTAAACAGTGGAGATCCTGAGCAAAGATCCATTAAAAAGGTCAGCAAGGGTGGATTAAAAACCTTCCTATCGTTCTCTCCAGGTAGATTGGTGTCAGAAATTTATTTTTACTCACACAGGTAATCTGCTTACTTTTGAGGCAGTTTGCCAGAATTCCTTGCTGGCACA
The DNA here is from genome assembly GCA_023846285.1 of Phrynocephalus versicolor. NCBI lineage: Eukaryota > Metazoa > Chordata > Lepidosauria > Squamata > Agamidae > Phrynocephalus > Phrynocephalus versicolor. The sequence continues at coordinate 26,918,889 of JAHTLZ010000015.1, read as the reverse complement.
ATGTATTAAAGGTTGAAGTGGTAAATTAGAAACTGCTGTCTGATAACACACTCTGGGCTATCTTGAATTTTTAAAAACATTTATGGCTTAGTCATACCTGCCAAGATTACATTCATATTTTATGTTCCCTCCATGAGTATCTCTTTCTTTCATTTCATTTTGTTTATTTTATTTTATTTTATTTTATGTTTTCTTTTTCTGAAACAGGAAGAGAATATCCATTCTGGAGAGATTCTTCTTCATGTAAGTGTTATTTATGCTAATTAATGAAAAATAGCAAAATATTAGTAGTGCAGCCTGAATGTTGAGAATCCAAATGTTGAGCATTTGCTGATAAAAAAGGGAGCAAAGACTTTGAAAAAAAATCAAGTAAAATTATGTGGCGATGAATATTTAGGAGCATGTTATCCATAGTTTATGACAATGCATTGTTCTTGCTGTTGTAATTGTTACCATTTATTTATTTATTTTTACTGCACACCCCTCCAATGCTGTAATTTTCACCTGAATATTAAAAATGCACTAAGTGCAAGGCTATACCTTCCAGATTGCTGGTTAAGGGGTAGAACTGCATGCCAATGGCTGCTCCCCTAATTCATGCGTGCATCAGCCTGTCCTAGTCTCTGTAGGGAGGATGATTTATGAGTAGAAAGTATACAATCAACATCTTGTTTGCTTGGCTCTCAGTAAGGCATACATTGCCAAACAGGATTCCTCTTATTTCCATTTTACATAAGTAAGACCGAGAACAGCATGATGGCTAGATGATGGTGATGGTGATGATGATAGCAATAATAGCAATAGCAATAACAGTAACTATACAGTCAGAAACTGGGTGTTCAGATTGACAAATTGCTAAGTTTCCTGTGATCAAATTGGTAAGTATGATTGCTGCCTTTCTAGAAATGTGTGAGGGAGAGTTATTAAGACTACAACCCTACTACACCCATTTTTAAATCTGTGAATAAGTTCAATTAAAACCAGTGGGACTTATTCCTGAGTAGAGATCTGTAGGTTTATGCTGTAACGCTACAATCCTAAATGTACTTACTAGAGAGTATGTTCTGCTGAATGGAGTAGGACTCATTCCTATCCGAGTTAAGTATCATAGGGACTATGGAATAAAAGTTTAGTTGAAATCATAGAAAAAAGCACTATGAGAGCTCAGCATACATGTGCTTGCTGCTCCTTTAGTGCCGTGTGTTTCTTGGATTCCACTGCATAATCCAAGTTACCGTTTGCAAAATTATTGTGTGTCTGTGAGAGAGCAAGTTAACCTGTGGCTTCCGATAGCATCAAAACATTCCAAGCTCCTTCTGTGATTTTTCATGACTTGTTAATTACCCTTGAAGGAAAGCACAAACCTTTTATCATTAGCACACCAGAAAACCTCAGCCAGTATCGCCTGTCTGCTGATGGCTACGTCACAGTACAGCCTGAGGTCTGGCCGTCCGCTGATGCAGATGCAATACTAGTAGTGACTCATCCGGTGTGGATCAGCCCATGTTTAGCCACAAGGCTGTGCTAGAGAGTCAGTTTCAGGAGCTGTGGGTGGTTCATACTGCATTTACATTTTACCCAGAGCAAATCAAGTATCAGGTTATAAGAAATATTTGTTTATTCGTTTATTTATTTATTGACAACTTTTTCTCCACTCGCCCTGAATGGTTTTTAGATCACCAGAAAGCAAGCCACATTTTCTGCTCAGAATTACGTTCCAAAAGACTGGACCCAAAGGGAAGGGGAGGAGGAGGAGGGAAGAGAAAAACAAGCAGTGTCCATTGTTTTACATCCAGCTCATGGACTTAGCTTGGCTGTCGATGTGCATGGTTGTAAAGAGTTCCTTTAAGCAACCCTTGAGTAATACCCTACTGTGTTTCTGCTGGGCAGAGAGTCCCACCTGTGAGACCATTCTGATATCGTGCAAGTGGTGATCCCACTGCATCCACACATGCACAACAGCAGTGCTTGGATAAACAGCACAGTCCAATGTTTCCTGTAAGCTGCGTTCAAGCACAGAGCCGCCAAAATTATAACCCGCTTACTTCTGGGTTTTAGCTGAGGATCACTTCCACCCTGCACAGGCGGACAAGTCTCCCTGCTGTAGGGAATAAAATAGAGGGACCGTTGATCTGGGCATTTTAATGGTCTGGGACCAAGGTCAATATGGTAGTGTCTGAATGTACCAACTGGGATTTGGGCATTCCTACAACTAAGAACAAACATGACTACATTTCATCACAAACTGCTCCTGAAATCTATACCCCAGGACACAGAGAGAACTCCTAGTTCCCTGACCTCCTTGCCCTGTGAAGACGCTGGCCAACAAAGTCTGGCGAAACGTCAGGAAGAAAAACTTCCAGAACACGCCCAAACAGCCCGAAAAACTCACAACAGCTATCAGATCTCAGCCATGAAAGCGTACGAGAATACATTGCTCCTGAATTCATTTTCATTTTCAAAGCCGCTCCTCATACGCCATGAAGGGATGCTGCGGGGGTAGAGGGGAGCAAGACTACATGGACCCAGTGATTTCTTTGCACAGTTCTTGAGGCCCTAGCTCCTGTGTCTGGAGACTTATTAATTATATGTGTTCATTAAAAGCAGGACTTCGTTTAGTTTTGAGGATATTATTTAGCTAAAGCGAAGTCAGCTTCAGAGGAAAATGCTGGCATTATTCCTTGGCATGGAGTCTGTTTTAGATTATATTCATGTCTTGTGCCTTAATAGATAGCAAGCTAAGGAATAATAGTACTTGGGCAAAGACTTAGCAAAATACTCTGCTTTATTTTTTAAAAAATGTAACTAACTCAATTTATGCAGCATATCTTTCCATATGTGGTTTATCTTTGCCTAACTAGTTCATATGTAGCATACAGAAAAAATGAGCTGAGCTTTGAGAAGAAAAGCTGTGTGTGCAGTGTACCTTCTATTTATAATTATGCATGTGCTGGGTATAGCCATTTGTACAGGGAAATTGGTTACAGGCTTCCATTTCCCTAAAGCCATGTCCTTATTCTGCATTTTAACTCATCACAGTATTTTGCTTCAAGCAAATATTCAGGAGCATGAAAAACATCCTGATAGGAGAAGGGGGAGGGAGGAGTTGCAAGGATTTCTCTCCCATAACTCAAATGCCGAAGGTTCAGGAACAAGTGTAGGAGGCCCCTGTCTTGCCTTTTGGGTGGTATGAGTTGCCCATCCACCCTTGGTCTATAGTTAACCAAGTTTACCTAGCTAGATTACAGACATCTGTTTTGTGCTCTTTCTTCCTACTGTGGTGTTGAGCGTCAGCCTATGGAAGGCCACCTAGGTAGGAACCAACAGAAGCAGTGTACAAAGTGATGTACTCACTATGGTCACTGCCACTAGACATGGGCACGACTCGGCGAAATCCTCGTTTCCGTTCTCGTTCTTCGTGCTCGTTACGCAACGAGGAACAAGAACGACAATTACTCCACTCCAACTCGAACCCGACCCGATAAAGATAAATTGGGTCTGATTTGTCGTTGTCGTTCATGGCATCGCGGCGCCGGCGATCGCGCAGTGCCAAGCGGCGCAGCACAGAAAAAAGTTTAAAAAAAACAAAACCCGATGCCCGCCGGCCATAAAAGCAGGCGAAAATATGCCTGCCTCAGTGAGGGCACCTACCAGAGAGGGGTGGTTTCGGGGGGGGGTCCCCGGCCTTCCCCCCTCTCCTGTCCTGGGCTGCTGGTACCAGGCTGGGGGGGGCATCATCGTCTCCATTTGCCATGCGGTGGGGGGCAATCCAAAATGGGGACCGCAATATTTATTTCTAAATCGTGGTCCAAAAACCCACCAAAGCACAACAGAAACATTTGAAAATTAGGTATTTTAAATGCCTGATTTTTTATAGTAGCAGCAGTGGGTTTTTCTTGCAACAAAACGTCTCCATTGATTTTATTTTATTTTTATTTTTTTACACCTGCGCACGCGCAATGATGGGCTGGCCATGGGATGGGACCATGCAAATTTTTGGAGCCATTCCACCATCGCATGGCCAGGTTTAGCTGAGACTTCTGGATGTGCCAGAGAGGGCATAAAAAGCCCACCAACCCTAAACCTAAGCCTAAGCCTAAGCCTAACCCATACGCCAGTACACTGTCTTCTTAGTGGGCCAGAGGCACCCAGAGGTGCAGCCCACTAACTCACCCTAACCTTAACCGTTACCCTAAGCCTAGCCCTTACCCTAACCCCAACCCTAAGCTAGATTTGTACGCAAGTACACTTCCCTTCTTAGTGTGTCAGAGTGGTGCATCGAAAGGTGCCTCCAACTCCAGACCCACTTCCTCCCTTGTAACCCGTACGCCAGTATGCTTTCCTTCTTAGTGAGTCAGAGTCAGCGCCGAGAGAGGTGCCTCTGACACACTACCCCCAACCCTGGCTAAATATGGCTGAGCTATAGCTATTAAATGGCTATAATGTTCTTAGTGAGACAGCAAAGTGCCGATGAGGTTTCCTGTCACACTAACAACCCAACATAATTGGCAGTGGCTGCTGGCTACCCGTTACGCTTCCCTTCCCTTCTGGGTCAACTCAGAGGGAGGCACCCAGAGAGGTGCCTCCCAGAGCCCACCCCTCCCCCTAAACCTGTACAAACGACAGACGACAAATGGAACGACAAATTTTTGAAAATTTTCGCGGAGAACGGAAACGACCCGAAACGGGCCCTTCCTGACAAACGACAACTCGAAACGTGATTTTTTCTGGTCGTGCCCATCTCTAACTGCCACCTCTTGACCCAGGGTCCTCCCAGCCTGGCAAAGATGGTGGTCATGATGACCTTATTAGGCATTAAGTACAGAGACTTTGGAGACAGAATGGGAGTGACTAGCAGCAGTTGGCATAGAATGGAAAGGGGGTGGACAAACCCATCTCTTTCTTTCCAGTCTCACTGGTCCATTTACGGATGAGTTGTGAGGAAAGAAGCTTTCTCCTCATTCTGTAACTGCTGTTAGACCCCCCCCCCCCTTGAAAAAGCCTCTTCCAAACTGCTGTCAGCTGCACTTGAAAAAAAGGATTGGAGGCCCGCTTCCAATCATTCCTCAGCAATGGATTGTGAGCAGAAGGGGGAAATGACTCTTGCATGATTAATGCCTGTCATCAAACCAGTTGCCACCACTAATCAATGGAGTGAGTGTGCACTTTGTCCGGTAGCTCAGCCCCATATCAATGCATCTTGTTAAGACAGCACATCAGGAAATTTATTTATTTTATTTACAGTGGTGCCTCGACTTACGAATTTAATCCATTCCGAATGCATGCTCTTAAGTCAAACTACTCTTAAGTCGGGGTACCTATCTAAAAAATTGAAAAAATAAGTTTAAAAAAATTTAAAAAAAATTAAAAATAATATTTGTAAGTCAAGCAGACCATATCTAAAGTTTGTAAGGCTGCAGTTAAAATGCCAACAGTTTTCCACTCTTAATTCGAGCTGCTCTTAAGTCGGGGTACCTCTGTATTTATAAGGGGATAAGGTATTCCTGTTCCTCTTTGTTTCTTTGCCCCATGGCCCTTGACAGTTGTGAGGGAACACTGTGCACTCCATGTGCACCCATCTATTTATACATAGATACATTCCTTGCTGGCACATTGATATCTCTGTATGCCTATCAGATTTGTCTTTGTCAAGATTGGCTCTCCAGGATAGTGGGACATATAACATATGTTGTAGTGGTCTTTTTCTTACCACGGAGCCCCTCATGTGGGAGGTGGGGAGTGGGTTGTTTAGTGCCATCACCAATTTCATTTGTAACTTTAGTACTAAGAAGGAGCCATCTTACTTGTGACCATTTTGCGACAAATACTACCATCATTCATTACTTTCTATCAGTGCCTCACCCTATGGAGGAACCAGCGCTGCCCATCCGCATTGAGGAGGGGACAGACGTTCCGACTGGTGAGTGCAGCTAAGGTGGGATGCTTGTGAAGTGGGGGGAGGCATGTGGCACATAGAGCTTGATGCTGTTTTTATGTTTATCCATATTTCAATTAAGAATTCTAGGAATGTCATCGACAAGAATATAATACTCCCCCACCCTCATTTACCGCAAATGTGCTATGTTGGCAATGCCTATTCTTAAATTATCAGCAGAAAACTTGCCGTAGCCAGACAACCACTAAGCCTCTGCTACACTTTTAACTATCTATCCAGAGTTGCCTGCTCTCATAATTTTATCACTAGTCTAATGAATGTTTTACATCTCTTCAGCTATACAGGATGACCAAAAATAGGCACAATCTGGAGAAGGTGAAACATGTGGTCCTCCAGATTTGAATATAATGTCTAACTTACTCTAGATTGTGCAGACTATTGAAATATGATTATTGCCGAGTTATAATTTTCCCCAACACTGATAAGTTGCTGACCACCCATTCATTGTCTTGCCTGAAAAGTTAATGGCCTACCATTGTGTGCACATGTATGTTTCCACAAAAAGATAGCAAAATTAATAAGATGATCATAATTTACCAAAATCAAAAGAGGAACAGGGATTTTTTTTAAAAAATATCTCTTGAATATGGGTTCAGAAGGACCCCCAGGACGGTAAATCAAAAGGAGCAAGACGATGAGAGGGGAGAGAGAAGCCATGATTATATGCTTATTTCCGTACACACCCACTCATGTATGTATGTATGTATGTATGTATGTATGTATGTATGTATGTATGTATGTATGTATGTATGTATGTATGT
>JAHTLZ010000015.1:26893957-26906100 GCA_023846285.1 Phrynocephalus versicolor | reverse complement strand
AATAATAATAATAATAATAATAATAATAATAATAATAATAATAATAAATTCAACCACTTAATAAGATGATGAGATCTTAGTTAGTTCAGTATCTCAAGAGCTTGGTTTACATCTTTTTCTAAAAAAATAATATGACGTTTTGCTTTGCCCTGCCTGACTCATTTTTTTTGTGTGTGTGAGCATCAGCTCATATGAGATCTCTGTTGTCATGGAAATATGATGCTAGTTGTGAGTGAAATCACTGACTCGTGGATTCAGTCCTTTGACAAGCAGCTTCTCTTGAGACTCTCAAGTGGGCTTTTATACCTGGATGAGATATAGGGGAGGGGGCAGACCCCACTAGAAATGCTTGAGGCAGAGGCCAGGCTGTTCTGCGTATCCACCACTAAGCTACGGCTGTTTCCCCAGAAATCCTGGTCGGTGCAGCTTGGTGTTAAAGGCTTCTGGGAGTTTTAGTTTTAGAACATATTGTGACCCAGGGTTGACAATCACTGATCTAGGGTATGCACATGTTCTCTTAACAGTAGGCAGTCCTCTGCTTGCATCCTGTTCTTAAAGACCTGCCCAAGAAAGAACTGTAATTTAACAGTCAGCATCAATACCTGGCTGGACAACAGCCAGTCTTCCTCACAAGAGTGAGGTGTACTGTCTTTCTCTTGAAATTATGAACTTTATTTTCTGTAGTGTGCACCTGAATGTAGAATATATCATTTTAATGCACATGTTATGCAAAATCTTTGCCTTCTTTGGATGTCCTTTTTGGTGATGCATTTGCTGCATTTTGTTGGTGCATTACAGTAATGGGTCACCAGCATCTGTATCCCATTGTAGGTCTGATTGTGACATTCATGTAGTAGAATCCCTTGTATAGGATACATTTCCCAGGTTCTGGCGCTGCTCATATAGCCCAAGGAATAACCACTAGCAATGCCGACACTGATTTTCTGTATCTCCCCATGGTGTAGCACAACCTACAAACCGTCTCTGGTCCTTTTAGGCAAAGCTGGTTGTTTTCCTTGACTAGCTTGGCAGCTGGGTTTTTATTATTTATGTATACAATTTATATGCCGCCCACTACCCAAGGGTTGCTAGAAGATTTGCGCTCTACATGGGGTTGCCCTTGACTCTCATTCGGCGTCTGCAGCGGGTCCAAAATGCGGCGGCCAGACTGGTGGCGGGTGTGCGTCGATTTGAGCACATCACCCCAGTTCTGGCCCGCCTGCATTGGCTACCTGTTGCAGTCCGAATCAGATTCAAGGTCCTGGTTTTGGTTTACAAAACCCTCCATGGCCTAGGACCTGGCTACCTGACAGAGCGGATCGACCAGCGGTCAACTTCGGCCCGTCCGACCAGGTTGTCGCGGGCACACATGCTGCACGTGGCCACGCCCAGGGAGGCCCGGAGAACTTCTACTCGTTCCCGAGCCTTCTCTGTGGCTGGCCCAACTCTGTGGAACCATCTCCCAGCAGAAGTGCGCCTAGCAGAGTCCCTGCCTGCCTTCCGGAAGGCTTTGAAAACCCTTCTCTTCCGGGAGGCGTTTGGCTGATCTTTTTTTTTTTCTGCCATCGCCATCTCCTGCAATTGTTGTTTTATCTGTTTATTTTATTAGTTCATGTAATTTGTTGTTTCCTTATTTGTTGTAAACCACCCGGAGTTCCCTTCCAGAAAGACGGGTGGTATATAAGTCCCATAATAAATAAATAAATAAATAAATGATGTGAATTTCCCTGAGAAACTGCCTTATCTAGATCTGAGACAAACGGTGCTTGTTCACATCACTGTTCCCTCTTATTATATGAATTACGGGCTGGGGGCTGGGGGTGGGGGTTGGTGGAGGGGTGCTTTTAAGAAAGGTTCCTCCTGCATTGGCAGAGTAAGATCTGCACTTTTTCATTTGTAGTGATGATGTTATCAAAGCGGCAGGAAGCAGGTGATCCTCCCTGGATTATTGTCAGTCATTAGTCTTTTAGCCAGCTCAACCCCAGGGGTGTTAATTGAGAGCAAAAGTCACATTGTTGGGAACAAAAACAACCTTTAATGAGACCGTTTCTCAATTACCAGTGCATATGATAGGGTGTAACTGTTACAGATCCTTTCCCTTCATCTTCATTCACTATTCTGTTGCTTTCCTGGCCTGCCAGATTATGAAAACAATGGAAGATCTGCTGCCTAAATAGTCTTGTTTGGACTTTCTTATGACAGCCTTGTGAGTTAATTTGCTTCAAAAGGCCTGTTGACTCTACAGACCAATAAAAAGGAGAGTCAAGATGAAGAAATGCCTGTTATTGAAGTGACATTGGACAGCAAGGGTGTTCCAAGCCCTCATGCTTCCCTGCTGCCACTCATGATTGAAGACATGTCACCTGGAATGTTGTGCAGCACAGAATCTGTTTGTACAGAAAAATTTAATGCCATCCCCATTTCTCTGAGGATTTCGCAGTGGCTGAAAAATGTGTGCTTGTACCTGTGGAAAGTCTTTTATATGGGGCATTTTCTATGTTTGGGTGATCATAGCTAAGCTCATGAGGTAAAATATGCACATGCCTTTTGCCTGAACACACAGTTCTTTTGCTGCTCCCTTTACATGAGCTATTATTAAACCAAGGACTCTTTAATGAACCGGAATTTCATTTTGTATTCAAAATGGGAAGCAGGTTGTTAGTTGCGGAGCACTCCAGACTTGATGTCATTTTGAGATCCTAAGTCAGTGGTGTCCAAACTTTGGCCCTCCAGATGTTTTGGACCACAACTCCCAGACTTCCAAGCCTAGATTGCCCATGGCAAAGGACTGTGGGAGTTGTGGTCCAAAACATCTGGAGGGCCAAAGTTTGGACACCAGTGTCCTAAGTTCTTCCCTGTGCATTCACACATACGTTTTGTGCCTGCCGTTGAACATTTCAGAGCTTCAGGATTCCACCCCATCTGTGCTACTGCACCTAACCAACAACAACTCAATGCAGGCATGTCCAAACTTCGACCCTCCTGATGTTTTGGACCACAGCTCCCAGAATTCCAAGCTTGTATTTCCAATGGCAAAGGGCTGTGGGAGTTGTGGTCCAGAACATCTGGAGGGCCGGAGTTTGGACATGCCGGCCTTAATGGTTCTCCCTGAATTCTTTTTCATCTGACGCATGAGGAGCATCTTAAGAGAACACCAAGGCTTTCCTTATCTTTGGATTCTCTTTTTCATACTGTACATTTACATCACGTTTGGCATCACCTCTAAAAGGAAACCATCCACACTGGCCTCAGAGCTTCCCAGTGAGTCAGCTTCAGAACTGAAGCCTCCTGATGCACAGGCAGCTGCACTGTACCTCCAAAGCAATTCGTATCTTGGCTTCAAAAAGGTCTCACTTCCCACAACTACAGGGATCTGATTTGGATTCAGGTTACATTCCACAGCCACTGCTGCAATCTGCTTCCCAATTTTTGTCCACTCCTGGTTAAGCGGAGGGAGATTCCTCTCCTCTTTCTCCCTCAGAAGATGTCATGATTTATACCCATTTAATCATACACATGGCTCGGAATCTATGCACCTAGGTTAATCAGTCTGCCCGGCCAGTGTCAGACCTGATCTTTGACGGAGTTAATAAAAAATACTGCAATTCCATTACAGCTTTCTCATCTGCCTACATTTATGGAACTCATAAAGCAGTCATGGGATAAAACATCCTCCATTCCATTCATTTCCAGGCATATTGACAATTTATAATAGATATAAGAGGGTTTGAATTTACTTTTTAAGGACCCTTGGCCAAATACTTTAAATGTGGAGATTACTCTGTTGAGGGCTGCACTTTGCTCTGTGTCCAGACCCCTCAACAAGGAGAGCCATAGGTTAGACCTCTCAGGATGTAAAATCTATTCTATCACATCTCACAGTATGAGGTTCGCCTGTTAACAGGCAGGCATGAAAGTCTGCCATCCATGCTTGTAGGAAAAGTTGCAGCCTATCCTGGGCAGTATCCCAGAGGATAAGAAACTCTTGGCTACCACCTTAAAGCAACAGGCAGGCCTATTCCCTAGTGACCCTTCAGATTGATTCATCACATCAAATTGCTGACTGTTCTATTTAAATCATGGCTGCAGGAATTACTCTGTGATGACATGTTCCATTCTTGTAACTTCTCTCACGACTCTAAAAGCTGAAATGGAAAACCTTCCATTCGACGTGGATGGTTTGTTTAAGACTGAAATGGGTGGGCTTATGGATGACCTTTATAAAAGCATACAACACCCAGGCATATGGGAATTATTCCACAGCCATACCAACACTCATCCAGAAAGTTTCATTCACCATGGTGCAAACCCTAACCGATACAGAGTGCAAATACAAGCCTTATACCGCAATCCAGACCTCAACTCTTTGAAGCAAACAAATCTTTCAAAGAGTTCCATTTGGGACTTCTTCGGTTCTCCAAGAGGCTGTCATTTGAGGATTTGTTAGCTACTGAATGGGGCTTTCTTCTCCTCACTCTGAAAGCCTGAAATAATGCCTCCCTACGGCTTAATTACTCTCCATAAGCAGTAAGTTGAAGAATATTGACATGTCTCCCATTTCCATTTTGCATTTTGGCCTGGCCACCACCAGAGTGAGTCCTTCCCCCCCCCAACACACACACACACACACACACACCAGCTTCTGTGACACTGAATTTAGTTTTCGGGTTGAAAGACCTTTCCCAGCCTTTGTCTAAAGCTACACTATTACTGAGGCCAATATGGTTCCCATATCCGTCATGAGTGTGGACTGCAGTCCTTTAGATTCAACCCCCACACTCCAACCTCTGACTCACACCAAGTTTCCCCTGTTCTCAATTTATTTCCATTCTCAGTCCAGTACCATTTCAAATGTCTGCAGGATTTTCAGTGTTCATGATCACTAAGAAGTACATTTTATCAAATCAGATTTGAGATATTTTTTCAGGACGTACAACATTGCAAACCATTTGCACATCAGAACTCTTTCTAGAGTGGAAGACATTTTGCATGGCAGTAGACATGGCTTCCCACTCCCCACCCCCCCATGAGTGTGAATTAACTAAGTAGCAGACCAGAGTGGACTTTGGAGTAATTTCGGCAAAACGCCCCATTTAACAGAGCATTTTGTGCACATGACAGACAATTTAGTGAGACACTGTTAGTGAATGTTTTGCTTAAGAGCCTGAAAATAGAGGCAGTCTATTATTAAGACTGTTTCAGAAGCAAAAGAGAAACAAGAGATATATAATACTAATTATGTAATAATTTCTTTCATGTACAAACACAGCAAATTGTGGACAAGGGCTCAGCTCAAAATAGATGGAGTTGGCTTGGTTTCCCCATCAGTAAAGCACGAACAGGATTTTGCCCGTTGTTTTTTTCCTTTTCTTTTTTGGTTGTGGAAGAAGCATGCCTTTGGCTGCGTTCACATACATTTCTTGCTATAAATGGAAGCTTTGGCTCATGGTTTGGGGCTATTATAAATATTATAGGCCAAGTCCTTTTTCTTTGGAACAAAAAGACAGAAATATGTCTTTTAGAAGCTGACATGTTCTTCAGAAATAGAATTACTATCTTATTTTATTATCCATGGACACAAGTTAGATTTTAAAAACATACATTTGGTATTTGGGATACTTTGTTCCCTGTCAATTGCTGGAGCAGGAAAAAAAACTCAATTTTAACATACAAAATGCCTACCAGATAATATATAGTATAATATCTAATACTATACTAGTATAGGATGGCTCCTGATGGTTATCTCTTAAAAGATATTGCAAATTCAGTCAGTGGAATGAGCACAGGAAATTAAAACACAAATCCTATTAATGGTTGAGACAATATATTTCACCAAATAAAAGCTTTTCTTGGAATTTCTCTTAATATTGCAGTACCTTTCTCTATTCCACCATCACTTTTTAATCTCCTCTGTCATTTCCTGTTATGTGCACCAACCGTATGTGGGTTATAGAGTGAATTTGGAGGCCTGAAAGCACTAAAAGGCAGCATTTCAGGAGTCATGTTCATAACATAAATTAGATTTATGATAATATTAATAATTTTATGGGATAATTTGCACCATGAGCTATAAAAATGTTTGTAAAAACAAAGGCCGTGGGTACGAAAGCAAGAGTAACCTCAAGATTTCAGAGCTACCTTACTCCAGTCCAGAAATCACACATCCAGTTCAGATTAATAGCCCCAATCTAAACCCTATTCACTCTCAATGTTGTGATGTGTAAAAACAGTTGCCCCTTAATTAAAACGAGTTCATGCCTCATGCCAAACCAATACCTGTTTCATATTATTCAGGGAACAAAGAGCAGATAGTGCTTCTTTTGATCAAAACCTTGCTAACCTTTTAACTTAACCCAGATCCTGGCATGCATTTTGAATTAATTTTTAATAATAGTTGTGAGGTATCTATTCTTTTATCCAGGGTTGGCTCACTACCCAGCTGCTACCCAGTTAACCTTTTGGTGTGGCTTAATGAGCACCCACGGTGCCTACTAATAATCATAAGATCATAAGAAGAGCCATGCTGGATCAGGCAAAGGCCCATCTAGTCCAGCTTCCTGTATCTCACAGTGGCCCCACCAGATGCATCTGGGAGCGCATGAGACTAGATATCTGTCTCCTGATACTCCCCTGCATCTGGCTCTTGAAGTACCTGGGTTTTAAGCCTGGAGATTACACATCTCCATCATGCTTTGTAACCTGTGATGGACTTTTCATCCGGGAATCTGTCCAATCCCCTTTTGAAGGCATCCAGGCCAGATTCCATCACCACATCATGTGGCAGGAAGTTCCACAGACTAACAACACGCTAGGTGAAAAACATTTCTTATGTCTGTTCTTACTCTCCCAGCCCTCAATTTTAGTATATGTCCCCTAGTTCTGGTATTTTGTGAGAGGGAGAAGAATGTCCTTCTATCCACTTTACGCATGCCCTGCATTATTTTGTACATCTCAATCATATCCCCCCTCAGGTGCCTTTTTTCCAGACTAAAGAGCCCCAAATATTTTAGTCTTTCCTCATAAGGGAGGTGCCCCAGCCCAGTAATCATTTTAGTCGCTCTCTTCTGCACCTTTTCCAGTTCCACTATGTCTTTTTTGAGATGTGGTGACCAGAATTGTACACATTACTCCAGGTGTGGCCTTACTATCATTTTGTATAATGGCATAATAATGTTGACTATTTTATTTTCAATCCCCTTTTTGATAATCCCTAGCATGGAATTGGCCTTCTTCACCACTGCCACACATTGCCACACATTGAGCTGTCCACCAGCACACCAAGATCTCTTTCCTGATCCGTCATGGATAGCTCAGAGCCCATGAGTTGATAGATAAAGTTTTGATTTTTTGCCCCAATATGCATTACTTTACATTTGGCTACATTGAAACACATTTGCCATTTCGCAGCTCATTCCCCCAGTTTGGAGAGATCCTTCTGAAGCTCTTCTCTGGTTTTACCACCTGGAAAAGTTTCATGTCATCTGCAAACTTGGCCACCTCACTGCTTATCCCTGTCTCCAGGTCATTTATGAACAGATTGAAAAGCACCGGTCCCAGGACATATCCCTGGGGCACACCGCTTTTCACCTCTCTCCATTGTGAAAATTTCCCAAAGACACCTACTCTTTGTTTCCTGGATCTCAACCAGTTCTCAATCCAGAAGAGGACCTGTCCTCTTATCCCCGGGCTATGCAATTTTCTCACCAGCCTTTGGTGAGAGACTGTGTCAAAAGCCTTCTGAAAATCCAGATAGACAATATCCTCTAGTTCACCCAAATCCACATGCCTGTTGACCTTTTCTTTTTTTTTTAATTTTTATTAGTTTAAAAAAACATATACAAATTACATAAAAGAAAAACAAACATCGACAACAGTGCACCCCTTCACCAACAGGATCGCTTTTCATATTTACATTCATCATCCTCCCCTCCAGAACAGAATCGATTGTTGCGCGGAAACCTTACCCTTTTTCCGTACAAGTACGTATTCAATGAATCTACCCCATATATCATAGAAAATATCTCTTTTTAACTCTCCTTTTTTAACCTTGAGAGAGCAAGTCAATTTATCATTTAAAGCTATATTCCATACTTCCTTATACCATTCTTCTAAACATAGTTCATATTTAGATTTCCAATTTCTAGCAATTATTAATCTAGCTGCTGTCAACAAATTTGTAATCAACTCTTTAGTTTTAACATCATAGTTATGGTCCACAAATATTGATAACAACGCAATTTCAGATTTAGACTCTATAGTCATTTCTAATATATCACTTAATTCTTTAAAGATACATTTCCAAAATTTCTGTATCTTTTTACATTCCCACCACAAATGATAAAAGGTACCAATCTCATTATCACATTTCCAACAAAATTTAGAAAAATTTACATTCATTTTATTCAATTTCACTGGTGTCATATACCATCTTAAACGTATTTTAAAGAAATTTTCCTTTATTCTAACAGACAAAGATCTGAGTATTCTCATTCTCCACATTTTAGCCCAGTCTTCTTCTCTTATTTCTTTTTTAATATCTTGTTCCCACATTAATTTCAATCCAGGTCCTCCCCTATTATCATCTAAATCCGAAATAATTTTATATAGTTTGCTAACAATACCCTTTACTATCATTTCACTCTGAGTATCCTCGTACAACAGTAAATGCTGTTCATATTTTGTATACTCTCTACATTTATTATTTTTCTTTAACCACGTATCAGTCCATTTCTTTAATTGTATAAAATTGAACCATGATATATCCCTAACTTGGAGAACTTCATTCATTTGTTCTTTCCCTCTCATCTTGTCTATCCAGTCTTTCAATCTAATCACTTGTTTATCCCTAAATACTTTTTTAAAAACTTTCAAATTTGAAGGGAAATTCTCCATTTCAGTTACAGATCTCAATGGTGAGTCTAAGGGACATAATTTTTTCTTATGCAAATACCATGCATTTAACATAGATCGAAGAAAGGGGTTGTTAATCTCATTTAACTTTGATTTCTTAGTAGTGCCAAATAGGTATTTTTCAATATCCTCCTTTATTTCCGATGATTCCATTTCCCACCATATTAATCTTTCTGGACTAAACACAATATCCCCAATAAACCTTATTTGATTTGCTAAATAATAGTTTTTAACATTCGGTAGACCTATACCACCTTTATTCTGGGCCATATACCAATATTTTTTGTTTATTCTAGCTTTTTTACCACTATTACAATAGTTGTTAATTAAATCTTGCCAAAATTTAAGGTCATCCTTACTTAGCTGTATTGGAAGCATCATAAAAAGAAAATTTAACTTTGGTAGAATTTTCATTTTCATCAATGCAATCTTCCCAAACCAAGAAAGTTTTAAACTTGAATATTCTAACATTTTATTCTTAATTTCTTTCTTCAGTTTACTATAATTAAATTCCTTTAGTTTCTGTGTATCCTTTGCTAATTCTATACCTAAATACTTAATTGAATTACTTATCTTACATCCGTAGTTGTGGGTAAACACTTCTTGTTCTTCCTTGTTATGATTAAACAGCATCACCTGAGATTTCTGCCAGTTAACCCTCAATCCAGATATTGACCCAAATTTCTCCAGATGATATTTAAGTCTCTCCATACTCTCTAGTGGGTTTTTAATTGTCAATAAGGAATCATCTGCAAATAAATTAATCTTTACTTTATTATCAATACCTAATCCGCTAATTGACTCATCATTTCTTATTTTATCCGCTAACATTTCAATCATTAAGCAAAATAAAACTGGGGAGAGGGGGCAACCTTGTCTAGTGCCTCGGCCTAGAGATATCCTATCTGAAATCCCATCATTAAATGAAATCCCATCATTAATTATTATCTCAGATGTATTTTTAGAATATAATTGATCTATCACACCTCTAAATTTCGCTCCAAACCCCCAATTTTCAATCACTATTTTTAGTGTTGGCCATTCCACACAATCAAAAGCCTTAAATATATCCAATGATATAATGCCAGCCTTCCGTTTGTTCATTTCTATATCATATATAATATTCAGCACTCTTCTAGTTAAATTAGACATTTGTCTTCCCTTTAAAAACCCATTTTGATCTTCCTTAATATATCTTGTAATGAACCCATTCATTCTGTTCGCTAATAGTGCAGTAAAAATCTTAGCATCTTGATTTATTAATGAAATAGGTCTATATGAACTAGGGTCCATCACATCCTTATTAGGTTTTGGAATAAGAATTGTTAATGAATGTTTCCTGTTGACCTTTTCAAAGAATTCTAAAATGTTTTTCAGGCAAGACTTACCCTTACAGAAACCATGCTGATTTTCTCTCACCAAGGTTTGTTCTTCTATGTGTTTCAAGATTTTCTCTTGGATGAGGCTTTCCACCATCTTCCCTGGGACAGATGTAAGGCTGAGTGGCCTGTAGTTTCCCGGGTCCCCCCTCGTTCCCCCCTTGGTGTGACATCTGCTATCCTTCAGTCCTCCGGCACTGTGGCCGTTTTAAGAGACAAGTTGCATATTACCGTTAAGAGATTCACAATTTTATTTCTCAGTTCCCTAATAATCCTTGGGTGGATGCCATCTGGGCCCAGTGACTTGCTGATCTTCAATATATCAATTAGTCCTAAAACATCCTCTCTTTTAACCTGTATTTGATTTAATTCTTTAGTCAAGAGGGGCTGTTCGGGCAGCGGAATCTGCCTAAAGTCTTCTGTCGTGAAGACAGAATCAAAGAACTCATTTAATTTCTCTGCAAGTTCCAAGTCCTTCTTTACCTCCCCTTTTCCTCCCACACCATCCGGAGGGCCAACTGGTTCTCTGGCAGGTTTTCTACTTCTAACATATTTAAAGAAGCTTTTATTATTTCCCTTTATATTGCTACTAGCCATGCGTTCAAATTCTTTCTTTGCCTCTCTTTATCATCTTCTTACATTTCTTTTGCCAGAGTTTGTGTTCCTTTTTATTTTCCTTATTTGCGGAGATTTTCCATTTATGGAAAGACCTCTCCTTGCGCTTTAGAGCCTCTCTAACACCACTAGTTAACCATGCCAGTGCCCTCTTGGACTTAAATGAGCTCTTCTTTCTTTGTGGTATGCACTTGTGCTGGGCCTCTATTACCATTGTTTTAAACAGGCTCCATGCACTCTGGAGAGATTGGATTCATTTTAACTTCCCTGCTTGACACTCTTCCCCCGACATGCATGGCAAAGGAGATTGCAGCATGGTCACTGTTCCCCAGAGGCTCAGTGACATTCACATCCCTGACCAGGTCCTGAGTATCACACAGTATTAGATCCAGAGTTGCCTGTTCTCAGGTGGGCTCCATGACAAGTTGCTAGTCTAAGGCACAGTCATTCAGCATGCTGAGAAACCCGATTTCTCTTTCTTGCCCCGAGCTCACATTGGCCTAATCAATGTGGGGATAATTGACATCCCCCATGATTACTGTCCTGTCCCTCTTAGACACCTTCATGATTTGTCTCCTCATTTCAAGGTCCCCTCAAGTTTTTGATCTGGTGGACGATAGCAGACCCCCACTATCACATTGCTCCCTCTCCCCTAAGCACATCACGTGTCCCAGAAGACACATGTATGTATATGGGATTTGGTAGAAGAGGCCTTGACTTAAATTATGATGCCCAGTGGATGAGTATATAACAAGTGTAGTTTGTCACTTGCCTGACATCTTTGCTGGGTGTTCACATTTGCCCCTCTGTGTTTAGGCATGCAAGGTGGCCCAGGTTCAACAGAACACCTGGGTAGATGGAGTGTGTCAGGGATACATTTCCCTGGTGCCACATTTGAATAAAGCCATAGCGTGAGCCTTTCATGCTGCTTCTACTTGCTGCCAAGTTCAATGAGACAGGGTACTGCCCTCCCCTCCTCCCCCAGCTCCTTTGAATGGGAAAGGAAGGGGAACGTTTATGTTCCCACTGAGTTATGGATGAGGTAAAAAGCTTCTTATCCAAAACCGACTGTATGCCTTATGAGTTCTTTTCCAAGTTCCTGAGTATGATAAAGAATTCACAAATGGAAATTATGTGCCACTTGCATTTTGGATGTTTAACCAGGACAAGGTGTCCTGGTTAAACACACAAGGTGTGTGTGTGTGTGTGTGTGTGTGTGTGTGTGTGTGTGTGTGTGTG
>JAHTLZ010000015.1:26817983-26893947 GCA_023846285.1 Phrynocephalus versicolor | reverse complement strand
TGTGTGTGTGTGTGTGTGTGTGTGTGTGTGTGTGTGTGTGTGTGTGTAGGTGGTGGTAGGGAATTAGGGACCAGGTCACCATTAAAAAAGAACATGCAAATGGTGCCTCAAAACTTCTGTCGTCTGCTCTGCTTTCATCAGTTGTTTTCTGTCTCATAAAACTTTTCTAATTATTCAAAATGATGATCTATCATGGTATTTTTCTCTTTCTTTTGTTAAAAATAGGCATGAGAACTCAGTCCTATTGAATATTTTGAAGTCACGCTTCAGGTTTTAACAATTCAAGATATCTTTGCTATTCTTACCTCCCTTGCTGAAGCTATAATTGGCATTGCACGTTATGTATTGGATAAGGTTGGTTCTCAGTTATTTGAGCCCGCCAACTTGATTTGTAACATTACAGTTACATATTAAACCACGCCTTCAGGGCAAATGGGTGGGTTTTTTTTTGCTGTTACCTGTTACTTTCTATCACTTATTTCTTATGTTATTTCAAATACATTCAGAAAAATTAATTTAACATGTCCCCCCCCCCCCTTTCTCCAGATAACATAGCCAAGAAGATAGCCCTTTAGATCTTTTGTGTGTGTGGGGGGGGCACAGCACAGTTTTTCAAATGTTTAACTAAGGTGCTGAGAGACTTAAGCAAATGCACTATTGCCTTGTCCCTGATTTGGGTTGGCAAGGTTTCCATCTGCATGGGTACACTGATGCATATCTCTTTCAGAATCATGTTCCATTTGCAAATCTCCTGCTAAGCTAATGTCAACCCTCGTTTCAGGTCATTGCCATACAAGTGAAATCTGTATACGGATCAGAAAGCAGCAAATTAATTCCAGGCTCCTGGTGCTACAGTACAAGTTATGTTTTTGCAGCAATACATAAATAAACCAAATAGAAGAGGTTCTGATTTGTCCTGATTTGTGTAAGCCAGTGGAAATCTAAGACACTTTTATTGGTGAATTATAGTGTAAAGATAAGGACGTCTAATACGTTGTTTGCTTTAATCAATCCATTAATTCCTTTCACCATTAAGTTCTCAGCCCCTAAATGACTTTTATCAATACTCCATTTTGAATTTGACATTACTTTCCCATGTAGCCCTGTACTGAATGTGCTTTAGGGTTGTTTATTTGCACAGACCCTGGTCAGAATAACTGTGCAAGACAAAAAGGTAATAGCACATTCATTGTGTAACCTTCCATGCATCCAGCCCAGCACTAGAGCTCTCTGTGCTTAGTGAAAATTAGAATGTCTATTGCAAATGAAGACAATTAGATTAACTCTGTCTTCGAACTTGGAAAATAATGAGCCTGCAGAAATGAACATAACCCTGGCAGGCCTTGTATGTCTCCCTCCACAACATAGGAACATTTCCTCCCTACTCCATCGCAAATGTTGTATGACTTCCCACAACTACTCAGTATAGATCTTCCAACTGTGCATGGCTCATTAATCTAGGAAAGCTTTTCTGGATGAAATGATGAATCTTTGGATGAAATCTTACCTCCCTCCATTTTTTTAAAATTCAACAACTCAACTAGATATGTAGTAGTGTTTTATATATCACACTTGTTCATATTTTACTAATTTCTTTATGTAGCATCTTAAATTAATAAGCCAGAGTGTCGTTGGGGCTTTGTTTTGCTTTGAGGTTTGTCCAAAGCAGATTGTTTCAGCGGCTGTTTCATTAATTAACAAGCCATTGCTAATGGAAAGAGGGCAGTTCTCTTGCCCACCATAGCGACTCAACCGGTACTGATTTTGAAATCCAGCTGCAGTGATGAAGTGACAACAGGGGTAAATGTCCAGATTCAGCTGAATGCCAAAGGTTTATTTAGACAAAGGTTGGTTTAACCCTAAATCAGTACGGTAAGTAAATGAAGGAAGGAAGGAAGGGACAGCTGCTTCAGGTCCCTTTAGCTCATTGGGATAAATCACTATGGTTAATAAAATTCCACTTTCATTTCAGTCTACCAGAAGCTGCATAAAATTAATGATGATTTTATAAAACAGTTACAGGCTTGGAGCACATTAGAAAAGGGAAAAGAAAAAAGTGACTATGTAATAGGGCCAGAGTTTCAGCAGCAGGGATAGCTATCATTTATCAGGATAACTAAGCTGATGTAGAACTCTGACCACCGTGACAAGGAGGTATTCGCTAGTCGCCTAAACAGGATTTGATCCCTGCTGATGATCTGTTCGTAGCTGTAGCGCAGAGCATTTGAAAATCTGGGATTACACTGATTTTCTGGGATTACACTGGGAATGGGAAGGAAATCAAGGTTACACTCAGCACTTAGGTTTACCCTAGACATTTTCCATCTCCCATGCAACCTCCTCTCCTCCAATGCAAGCTACTTTTTCCTTCCTCCTTTAAGCACCTTCTCCTCTTCTGCTACACAGACCCTGAGAACACATCCTCTTGGCCTCCCCACCAGCCCCCTTGCTCATCTACTGCTTATATATGTTCCACCCTTATCTTCCAGACTCCACCTCTTTACCCAGGAGACTTAGGGGAAAATAGATTGGAGAAGCACAAAGAGGTTTTGATCCCCTTACATCTTTTTCAGCTAAAAGTTGGGCCCTGAGAAAGGAGGAGCTGCCACTCAAGTGCAATATTGGCTGTACATCAACTAATAAGCATTCGCAGGGCAGGCTGAGTGTAACTTCTCTGTTGCTTTAGTCCAGGAAAGGGGGAGTCACAACATCTCCAGCCAGTTTCTTTTCCTGCTGCCCTGAAAAGAAATTGGCCCAGATCCTGTTTGTTGTGTCTGTTAGCATTTTGGCATCAGTGTGACTTTCTGCACTGAATTGTTGCAGGTTAAGCGTCGGCATCGGCACTTCTGTTGTCTGTTTTGACTAGACATGGATGTTTCATTTCAGAAGTGGTCTTGTTCTGAAATGAAACGTGGACAACTCAGCTGGTGTTCGGAGCCGGACCAACCCTTTGGAATGAAATCAGCCAATCCCTTATCTTGCTCTGGGTTTGGTGGGGCTAAACTCCAATGAGGAAGAAGCCTCCAATGTCATCTTTCCTTCTCCCTGGGGCTGGCCAGTCAAGAGCTGTGCAAGGAAATGTATCATCCCGCCTCCGTCTGATTGGCCAGCACCAGGGAGAAGGAAAGATGACATTAGAGTTTAGCCCCAGGAAACCCCAGAGCAAGGTAAGGGATTGACTGATTTCATTCAGGAGGGTTGGTCTGGTTCTGAACGCCAGCTGGGCTCCCGTGTTTTGTTTCAGAATCAGACCACTTCTGAAACTAAATACCCATCTCTAGTTTTGACTTCTCAACTTGTGACAATTTGTTATACAAGTTTTACTGATGGCGTTACTTTGGTAGGCATAAATAACAGGATGATGGCCACTGTCATTGCATATGGTAATGTTCATTTCATTGCTGTTTTTAAAATGTTCCTTAACTCATAGAATCATAGAACTATAGAGTTGGAAGACGCCTATAAGGCCATCAAGTCTAACCCCCTGCCCAGTGCAGAAATCCAAATCAAAGTATATCTTAAAGATGGTTGTTTAATGTTCTCTTAAATGCCTCCAACATTGGGGCATTCACCACCTCCTGAGGCAGTAGGATCCATTGCCATACCGCAATGGAGTTGTTTGTTTGTTTGTTTGCAAAATGTTTTAGCTGCCCCACTACTAAGCGGTCTCTGGGCGGCATACAACAATGTATTAAAACTATAAAACAACATAATTATTAAAACTATAAAATGCAGTACAATTTAAAACAATCAATGTACAATGCAAATTATAAAACCCTGCTGCTCATGAGCCCAGCTAAAACACCATCTGTTTAAAATGCTGCCTGAAAAGGAAAGTTTTTGCCTGGTGCCACAAAGCCAAAAGTGTCGGCGCCAGGCGGATCTCTGTAGGAAGGGCATTCCAAAGTTAAGAAGTTTTTTCTGATATTCTGCCTAAATCGGAGTTCCGTTGTCTTACGCCTATTATTATGTGTCCTGCATTTTGGAATCACTGAGAACAGATCATTCTTCTATGTGGATGTCTTTTAACTATTTGAACAGTGCTATCATATCTCCCCTCAGTCTGCTTTTCTGTAACCTAAACATGTCCATTTTATTCAGTCTGTCGTCACAGGGCTTGGTTTGCAACCCCCTGGTCATCCTTGGGGCCCTCCTCTGAACTTGTTCCAGTTTGTTGGCATCCTTCTTAAAGTGTGGCGTCCAGAACTAGACACAATACTGGTCAGTGAGGCCTGACTAGTGTTGAATGAGAGGGACTACTATCTCATGAGAACTGGAAACTATGCTTCTGTTAATGCAGCCCAAAATAGCCTTGGCCTTTTTTGAAGCTACATCACACTGCTGCACAACTCTGTCCTAATCACAGAGATGCTGCAGCTTTTAATATAGGAAAACACCTTAGTGAACCAGCTACTAGTGCAGTGAATTAGACTTTAATTGCTAGAATACAGCAACTGCCTATCCACAGTACACAGGACATTGAAATGCTAAATTCACACTATCAAAAGATCTTTCAGCAGTGTTGAAGAAAAAAGACACGGGGATTTCATTCATCAAATTGTGAGTCAGGGGTTACTAACCTTGTTAGCTGCATCTTTCTTGTGCATGTGTATTTCTGTACTGACTTCAAAAAGTGGATGACTGTGAAGAAAATTTTGTTTAGTCTTTGGTTTTGCATAATACTTGCCAAGAAGCCTCATAAGCAAAGGTACCCATTGAGCAAGACCTAAAATGTAACATTGTTAGTAAAACTCATATATTGACCTGTTCTTTCTTTCTAGAAAACAAAAACATGGCCACCAAGGAGAAGCTGCAGTGCTTGAAAGATTTCCATAAGGACATTCTCAAACCCTCCCCTGGCAAAAGCCCTGGGACGCGTCCTGAGGATGAGGCTGAGGGGAAGCCACCACAACGTGAAAAGTGGGCCAGCAAGATTGACTTTCTCTTGTCTGTGGCTGGAGGATTTATTGGATTAGGCAATGTCTGGCGGTTTCCGTATCTCTGCTATAAAAATGGCGGAGGTGAGTGTCTAATCATCTTGAGGCTGGGGAATTATGGGAAATTTTGCAGAGTGCATGGGAACATGCAGTAGGTCTTTTAGTGTGATGATTTTAGTATAAGGTTTTTATCATTGTTTTAATTATTTATTGTTGTTTGATGTTTTTGACTGTTTTAATTCTTTGATTGGAAACCGCCCAGAGACCTTTGGGTAGTGGGCGGCATATAAGTTGTAAAAATAAATAAATAAATAAACTAGAAATGTATGCAATCAAAAATTTAAAAGAGCTTACCCAGGAAGCCTCGATGATGAGGAGGAGGAGGAGGAGGAGGAGGACAACGATGACGCCGGCAACAACAACAGCGATGACGATAACAGCGATAACGACAACTGCTACTTCTGCTATTTTGTGCTGTGCAGCCAATTTTTATACTTTATCAGATGCATTATCCTAAAATAATGTTATATTGTATAAAACTGAAATATAAAATGGGAAAACATTTCCAAGTACGGGTAATAAAATCATCTAACCTCCCATTGCTCTGTAAAAGGAGGTCTGTTCTGTGTTAAACCCGTCTCTTAATCTCAAAATAGGATGGCATTTTTGTAACATTTTTAAAAATCGGATTATTAATCCTTGCTGTCGTGGAACAGTTTCATAACATGCTAACAGGAGTGCGTGAGAAGGGTTCCCTAATCATGTCTCCAGATCAGCAACTGCTGCCCTTGGAGAAAAAAAATTCCACTAGGCATAAAATATTTCTAACAGTTGTGTTTTTCATTCCTGCAGGTGCATTTCTCATACCTTATTTCATTTTTCTGTTCGGGGGTGGTCTTCCTGTGTTTTTTCTGGAGGTGGCACTAGGACAGTACACCTCTGAAGGAGGAATTACATGCTGGGAAAAGATCTGCCCTATTTTCACCGGTTAGTAGTTTACCTGCTACTCTGTGCATAATTTATTCTTAAGTTTCTGAACTTATTCTGCCACAAGTTGGGCTTCAGCAGACAAAGTGAAAGGGATTATGCTAGTAGAGCTGACCTAGTTCTCAGTGGTTTTCATTCTCAGACTGAGAAACAGATTTTATCTTTATGTCCACTGGTTGTCTTTCCTATATCTCTTTACTTTCTTCCTCCATGTTAAGTAAACTGTTGCCATAAACTTTTTTTTGTTGTTTGCTTAATTTTATTGCTGTGCTTAAATATCTTCCTTCCCCCAGAATTTTGTAGAGTGAATAATTAAACCTGTGGTGCTGCATTATCTTCTACAGCAGTGGTTCCCAAGGTTGGGCAACCCAAGGGTTCTTGGACTGCAATTCCCAGAAGCTTTCACTTCTAGCTGTGCTAGCCAGACTTTCTGGGAGTTGCAGTCCAAGATCACTTATGTTACCCCACCTTGGGAAGCACTATTCAGCAGTTTGTGTGTGTGTGTGTGTGTGTGTGTGTGTGTGTGCCTTTCATTTTCATTACTCAGTATTATCTACCCTCTGAACATTTATTCAGAAAGAAAGGCTAACTGGTGTGAATTAGCATTTCCTCATTGTTATTTTCACTGTAAACCAGAGACCTAAGCATGCCTTGCAGTCCTACAAAATATTTATCTGCGGTTAGTCAGAAAGCACATATCCTGTTTACAGTATATGCATGTTTACAGAAAGCCATACCACCCTATAGTTTATTATCATACCTCAGTGCAGAAACGCCTGCTCTTTTGCTACATATAAGAGGGAGGAATTTGTTAGAAATGCATACACCTTAGCTAATGGTCAAAATCTTGTCGCAAAGTACATGAATAACAGCCTGGTTTTCACAAATTGCTGGATACCAGTCACAGTTTCATTTGCACATCTATGATCGATATCCGGTGAAATGCCTGCTGTTGCCTTCACAGTTGCTGTTGTGCAATTGTATAACACAAGCTTTGTAATGTTTCAAATGTAAGCATCAGAGCATTTGGAAATCGGAAAATCTGAAATATGTTGAACTGCCCTGTGCCACTTCCCCAATGCAAGATCCAACAATCTCACTCCCATCTTGTTCCTATTCCTTCTTCTGTTCAGAGCAGGAGAGAGGAAGTGGGCCACAAAGGAAGAGCAGTCTAGGAAGCTTCTTCCCCTTAGCTCAGAGCGGAAGCAAAAGTGATGGCTTGTCTGTGTCTTGAGGTCCATTCCAAGCACGAAGTGCCCCATGAGAGCACCTGCTGACCACAGAGGTAGCCTGAGCTGTTAGCAGACGGATTGTTTTCCTCTCTGCCATTTGAGATGTAGCACCAGGTCAGGGCGAGTGATGCCCATTTTTATGAGGAAAGAAAACTCTACTGGCATGCTTTAGTTTGGCCAGAGATGGATATAAGCAAACCTAAAATCTAGCAAAATCCCGATAGGATCTTCTCCTTTTTTTAAAAAGCATTTTTGCTATTCCGGTAAACAGCCCCATTCAGAATGAGAAGAAATGCCAACATTACAGTTTCTCAAATTTGTTAACCATTGATGAATGTGAAGTCATTTCCCAAATGTCTTGGCTGTTTTTTTTTTTTTTTAATACCAGGGAAATGCAGAATGGCAGCCATGATCTAAGAACAGTTCAGCGCTTGTAAACGAACTGGTACATTCATGGGTCATTAAGTTGTTCCAGGACAGTTTGAGATTTCATAAAAGATTTCCCAGATTAGACCTTTTATTGGTGCTTTTTAAATTTTTATTTTTTATTTTGTCTTGGTCTCTCACAATATTTACTTGACAGTGCAGCAGGATTAAAATCACTGAGTCTTCCTTCCCAGTAAATGAAGTTAGGATTGGGATTGATAGCTAAAGCGTTATACCAATATAAACTTGATTACTACCTTGCAGGCTGTTTTAAGCTGTGGAGAACATGACCTTATGTGCCAATGACCCTGTGTCTCCAAACAAGGCAGTATATTTTTTTATGGCCAAGCACTGATATCAGAGTTAAACATTGACGGTTGTTTTCCAGCTAGCAGGCCATGAGACCTTTCGAAAAGCAAGTAAGACAACAAAGGC
The DNA here is from genome assembly GCA_023846285.1 of Phrynocephalus versicolor. NCBI lineage: Eukaryota > Metazoa > Chordata > Lepidosauria > Squamata > Agamidae > Phrynocephalus > Phrynocephalus versicolor. Next base: position 26,885,930 of record JAHTLZ010000015.1, on the reverse strand, counting down.
GAGAGATGTGTGCATAAATTAGAGCGTGGACTTTGTTGACTTTCTCCAGCAAACCTTTGAACTTTTTGTCACATTCAGCACAAGCACTTGTGCTTGTCAGTGAGACTGTTGCTACAGTTTATTATTGCTGCAGCCAGTGCTGTTTTTGACTCTGAGGCTTTGATCTAGTATGCACTTACTCAGAAATCCCACTCAATTTAATTACACTTATTTCAGAATAGACATGTAGAACTGCAATGTAAGGCTTATACCAACCCTCTTGGGGGGGGGGTATGGCCCAGCAAATGCTAAGTAGTGGGAGCCACTGTAATGTAATGGATGAAATATCTAGGGCTCAGGAGACCAGGGGAGCTTACTGCGAGGAATGCTAGTGGTAAATCACTCCTAGAAAATCCTGTATACCTTGAAAACATACTAAATCAGAAGCAAATTAACAACATATAGCCACCACAGACACCTAAAGGCATTTCCTCTGGCTTCCACCTTGCCCACACTCTTGGGTAGTGAATATGTTTTGGAGCAGACATGCTTATGTCTGCTACATTTTACCACCAGAGGCATCAAGAGAAATGGGACCCCAAAGAACTCTGTGCATTTTTTGAGTTGCCATTAGGGTTGGGCATTTCAATTTGGAACCAGTAGGTTATGAAATGAACCATGTGAGCCCAGGTGATCCTCGGAACTAGCTGATACCTGCAGATCCAGTTGCTTTACCTTTCTCTGTCTCACACAGGGTTAAAATCCAACGAGGAAGCATGCTGCAACATTCTGCTGCCCAATCAGAGAGGCAGGTGGGATGATGCCTGTCCCTGCACAGCTCCTGATTGGCCAGCATCACAGATCTAGCATAAATGTCGTTGCAGCATGCTTCCTCGTTGGAATTTAACCCTGCACGAGACAGAGGAAGGTAAAGCAATTGGATCTGCGTGTATCAGCTGGTTCTGAGGGCCACCTGGGCTTGGCTGGTTCGTTTTGTAACCTGCTGGTTCCAAAATGAAATGCCCATCCCTAATTGTCATGCTAAATTAAATGATTAAATGATTTTTACTATGATGGCTCTTTCAGAGCATGCAAAACTTAGTTAAGATAGCCACCTTGTTAGGTAGTTGGTATCTAAGGACAAGAAATATAGTTTGTATCGATCTAGAGCCTCCATCACCACAGCTGTTGTCACCATATAAAGCAATAGACAAAAGAGCTACTTTAGATGGACCTGTGGGTTGGAGGGGTCTGAATGGGGTATTTGGTTTTTCCCCATGGATGGCAGAACAGTGCCTCTTCATTACTACAAGGAAAGCTGATCTGAAATGTTCTTTTTATTTCAAAAGGAGCTAGCCATGTGGCACAGAGGGCTACTGTTTGAGGGATAGTGGCCAGATACAACACCAAGCAAAGTTTTTTTTTTTAAGTGGTGGAGAAGAGGGCATTTCAGCAGGAAGAGCTTTCATGGGGGCAGAGGAGTTTTGTCCTTCTCTGCATCTGGACAGACTTATGAACACTATAGACTTCAACGGAGCTATGAAGCTGAAGTGTAACATCAGAAGCCTTTTGTACTTCTTAGCCCAGCAATGGGGAACTTCCAGCCCTCTCGGTGCTGCCAGGTTCTAGAGCAGTGGTTCTCAACCTGTGGGTACCCAGATGTTCCTGGACTGCAACAGCCAGAAACCCTTTTCCAGCACAGCGAGTGGTGGAGGCTTCCGGGAGTTGCAGTCCAGGAACACCTGGGGACCCACAGGTTGAGAACCACTGCTCTAGAGCCTTTTTTAAAATTCTGCAATAGCTGGAAAGCCCACGATTCTGTGTTCTTGCTTTAGACCAGGAGTGCCCAAACTTTTTGTAAGGAGGGCTAGATTTGGTGGCTGAGAATGTGTCAGGGGCCGGTTGCTCCCAGACCCTGCCATCCCACTGCAAGCCCCACCCACTGACCCATAAGCGAAGAAGGGGGAGGAAGGAGTGGGCCAGCCAGCCGCTGGCCACTCAGAATGGCCTGATGGGCTGGATTTGGCCCCCGGTCCGGACTTTGGACAGGCCTGCTCTAGACAAATGCATAAAACTAATAAATCTACAATGGCACACTTTTATGAGGTAGAGTCCATTTCATCAAATACATTATATATTATTTACTAGTTATAGTGCTTTTATTTACATACTTGTGCTTATTTGTTATATTGTATTTTACTGCTTATAGTTTGATATCTGTTGAGCTTGTAAACCGCCCAGAGTAGCCATGTAGCTAGATGGAGCGGTATATAAATTTAATAAATAAATAAATTAAATAAATTAGCAAGATAATGTGCTTGTCTCTAGTGCATATATATGTATATATATATATGCAGACACATTTGCGTGCACTCTTTCATTTGTTCTTTTCTTCTGCTTCCCCCTTCTTTAAACAGGAATAGGTTATGCATCCATAGTGATTGTGTCGCTTCTGAATGTGTATTACATCGTCATCCTTGCTTGGGGAATGTACTACCTGTTCCACTCTTTTACAAGTGTCCTGCCTTGGGCGTACTGCAAGCAAAAGTGGAACACAGAGAACTGCGTGGAAGACACTCTCAGGCAGAACAAAACATTGTGGCTGTCGATGAATAGCACTAACTTGACATCGCCTGTCATAGAATTCTGGGAGTAAGTACATTTCATTGTTTGGTTTTTGCTCTGTTGTGCTTTCTTTTGCAGCATTTTAGAATAGTCATACATTTAAATCTGGGGCTAAGACATTACCTAGGCATATAGGGCAGGAGTAGTAAGCATGTTCTCCTGACCTCTGAGGTAATTTCGGAGGGAAAAATATCACTGCTTCATCATGCTTCCCCTCTTTATAAGATTAATAACCCCCCCCCCACAAAAAAAAACTGCTGTTTTGCGACAGTAGCTTGCTTTATGGCTGCTGAATTATTAATTTCATTTTTTTCCTCTTCCAAACGTGGATAACTGAATCAGTGGATAATGAATCAGGGGATACGGGGGTCCTACTGTATCCATTCAGCCTTGTCAGAACTGCCTGAAGGAGATGCATTTCAGACAAGGCTGGCTTTATTGGAACACTCAGCATCACACACCGTGACAACCTGTTTCTTAGCAATAGTACTGATTATACGCCAGAGGTTGTCATTATAGCTTATTTGAGTTAATGGCCTGTGTAAATCTCATACTTGTCTGAGCAGCGGTCATAAGGGATAAGAATATATTGCTTTATTTCCAGAGATTTAGCTCTTGGGATTACATCACATGCATGCTTTGATTCCTTAGCTGTGAAGGTGTGTTCCCCCCACCCGCGCCTCCCACTTCTACCCATTCTATGACTGTAGTCATAATACTGAAAAATAAGGGCAAGAAGCAGAGGACAATTACCAGTAAACAAGAGCTTGGATTGTCCTCTGCTGCCCACCAAAAGATTCCAAGAGCTTAGGAGTCAGCAGACCTAATTTATGGAAAATCCAGGGGAAGCTTATCACATGCTTCAGACATATAAATCTGGTGGTGGGGTGGGGAGATAATAAAACTAAAAAACATGCACTTTTAAGTTCATGTGACCTGAAGGCAGCTGTAAATTTAGCAAATGACTTTACTCTTTCCCTTTTTCTTGAATAAGATCTTGAGACAAAGCCAGTTTATCATTCATGGTAGTTCAAAGAGCCACTTTTAGTTGAAGTGGGCTACCCTTCAGAAGTCGTAGTCCTACCAGTCTGCATTTTCCTTGCTCAGTAAAGATAAAACACTGCCCTGCGGTGTTGCTGAAGCATAGGTGATTCTGTGCCTGATTCTTCTCTGTGGTAGGCAACATAGATTTAGAATTAATAGTAAAACACTAACAAATCCTGTTTATTTGTATTAACTAGTAGAATCGTTGTGATTTCTGCCTATGCAAGGCACTGCATGATATAGTACACAGTGTGGTTTAGTGGACAGAATTATAGACTAGAACTCAAAATCCAGTTCAAATCCCCACTTGCCTATGGAAACCCTTGGAGCTGCTTAGGTGGAACTGATAAAAAACCCATTCTATTTATTTATTTATTTATTTATTTGACTTTTATCTAGCCTAGGTCCTGAATCCGGCCCCCGGGACCAATTGCAACCCCCCCACCTACCCCCTGCTTTGTGAGCAAGCCACCCTCCGCAGCTGCTTCTGTTGCTGAGGCAGTTCAAAGCGGTGGGCTATGTCGTTTCTCCCACTCCCCCCAACTACTGCCCAGATGATCAGCATGCTGGCTAGTGGAGCATTCAAAGTGGGAGGGCTATGGCAAGGTCCTCCACTCCGCTCACCCCCCACCCAGATGGTTGGGGCGCCGGGTGCAGCCGAGCGGGGCAAGTTAAAACGGGAGGGCTGTGGCAAAGTCTCCCACTCCCTCCATGGCCCTGAGGACTCACCCCTGCTCCTCCGCCACCCTGTGAGGAGGCTGCGGGTGGCTTTGGGCAGGCCTTCCTGCCTCCTTTCCCTCCTTCCCAGCCCTTACTCCCTCCCATCCTCACTTGCAGAGCACCAAGTCAGGCCGGGCCAGGCCAGGCCAGGCCAAGAAAGGAGGCAGCTTTTCCTCGGGGGTGCAGCGAGGACATGATAGCCAGAGCACACGGCTGGATCCGTGTGCGGTGGCGCCAGCCTTGCTGCCCTTGCTGTGGCTGCTGTTCCTCATCCTGAGTGGCCGCCCAGAAGATGTTGAGGGGCCTGAGTTTGCCTGGGCTAACGTCTCCTTCCCAACACAAGGAAGGAAGGAAGGAAGGAAGGAAGGAAGGAAGGAAGGAAGGAAGGAAGGAAGGAAGGAAGGAAGGAAGGAAGGAAGGAAGGAAGGAGAGCTGCTCCAGCTGCTGCCACTGGAGGAGGAGGAGGAAGAAGAGGTTCAGCAGAGGGATCCCAGGAGCACCTCAGGGTGGTGATCCAGAGCAGGAGGCATTGCTGGGGCCCCAGAAATGCACTGACCAGGGGCCGATCGTGGTGGTGGGGCTCTGCCCACTTGCCCCTCCCTGACCCTTTTTTCCATGTCAGTTTTTGTTTTTGTTTTTGTTTTGGACTGTGGTCTGGCCCCCAGTGGTGTCGGGGGGGGGTGATGGACTGGCCCGCTGTTTGAAAACTTTGAGGACCCCTGATCTAGCCCTAGGGCTACTCTGGTCATTTTATAACCTAACATTGCAATATAGCAAAGTAAAACATTTAAATAACTAAAATACAAACAGTATATAATATAAATATAACTACATAAATCAACAACAATAAACAACAATATCACACTTGTCTTGAAATCTTTATTAAGATCGCTATGAGTTGCTTCCAACATGATGCCACATAATACTAGGGAAAATTGCATAACCCTTGGTTGCAGATTGCCACTCATTAACAATGTGCTGGTTATATTCCCAGGTATGTACCTGATGATGAGGCGTGTGCCCAGGAATGCAGCCAACACTTGGTTAATAAGCAACAATTTGCTGCCAAGGTGTATACAATTTTCCTTTCCCAATTTGCAAGAATAAATTGGCTGTAGGATTCTGGGTATTATAATAAAACTTAAACTGGAAAATCTAGCTACATATACAGTAGTACTCTGAAAAAGGCTTAGGGCAGTTCCATTTCTTTTAGTGGGACTCTCATCACTATCTCACAGTTATAGTGTACAGTGCATTCTGTTTTAAAATGCAGGCAAATTTTATATCCACTTGAAGGCACTTTTTAAATCCACTTGAAAAATCTCTGTGCCATATTTTAATTGGTAGTAAATAGGCAGACATCAGTTTTAAGAAATAAGTTCACAGTTCTTGTATGATTATAATGAACTCAGCTGGGACCTGTATTAAGGCAACAAGAGCATTTAATGTGGTTTGTCATTTTATTACATTGGCTGAAATCCTGTTCTTGTTAATCAGCAAATTGCTGCCGATGAAAGGCAGTTTGGGAAGGAACACAATTCATGCACAATATGACAAAGTTGCATGCACATGAAAATCACCAAAGGAAGTTTTTAATCAGTAATGATTTGCTGCTGCTAAGGATGATGATGTCATCACTGATGCACACACAGCACTGTGCAATGGGATTTCAGCCACAATAACACCAGGAGAAAAAAATATATGAAACTGCTCTAAGAACTAGATCTAAGCAACATACGAATTAAAAAAGGGGGGGGGGAAGACGACGCCAGTTTAATCCAATCAACAAGTCTACAGTGGGGGGAAAAGTTTTGATAAAGCTTGAGAATCATTCTCAGCTTCTTGGAACACCAGAATCATAGTATTTAATCCCATATTTTTTTTCCTTTAAAAGCATTTAAAACATCGTAGTAGCAGTAGAGTAGAAATGTCAGTATGGATTTCTGCTTATAACTATTAGAAAATATGGAACAAATCACGTTAGTGCCATATATCTGGTTTGCTGAGTTGGATATGAAAATGTAAACTTCAGCAAAAACTGAACAGGTTAATCCCTGTAGATAATTTCATAAATATAATCTGTGCTCGGCCATGGAAACTCACTGGAGGGTGGCAGTGGTAAAGCTTCCTCTTAAATATCTCACATGCCTCAGATACGTAAGAGCTACCATTAGGATCACCATAAGGATACACTAGCTGGCATCACATGCATGCAGTCCTTCTGTTTTCAAGTACTGGTTCTCGAAAGAAAACTGATGGGACGGTTGTACTAAATCTTTTGTGCTTCTTTTTATCCCATCAAGACGCAATGTACTGAGCTTGTCTCCAGGAATCGATCAGCCCGGTGTTGTCAAATGGGACCTAGCTCTTTGTCTCCTCCTCGTGTGGGTGATATGCTTCTTTTGCATTTGGAAAGGTGTAAAGTCCACTGGGAAAGTAAGTGTTCTGCGCCTCTCCTTTTGCAATGTATACTTGTGCTATTTTTTTTTGCATTTATTCTAGTTAGAAACCAGGTGAATTTGTTTTATTAAATAAAAAATGCAGTTAGCTGTACAAATTCTAAAACAAACATCACGGTTTGAAGTAAAGCCATCATTCATCTGATATCTTGGTGGGATTTATCAACTGGAAACAGACTTGTACTATTCCGTCAAAGGAGCTGTTGAGTTAACTTCATTAGCTGTCTAAATAGCAAGGCCAGAAATCAATTTCAAGTAGCTGCTTTGCTTCCACATCAAATCTCAAGCTTAAATTGATGGAATTATCTTTTTATCAAGGGGTAGATCAGCCATTGTTTCTTCTAAACCTTTTTTACTTATTCATTTGTTTATTGAAGAATTGGGAATACATTTATTACATCCCTTCCTGTGAATTATTCATTTTAACTCACCAAACACTTGGTGGGTTGAAAACCCCAGAGTTCAAGAACTGTAAAATTCTGTTTCTGTGTTTTACTTATTTTCCCAAGGCTGCAGATGTGGACTATTCATGGATTCTATGGCCTGTGCGCCCCTTTTATATTTATTATTGGAAAGCCCCCACGTGTTTTAACAGGATAAATGTACCTCTGCAAGATCAACCCTTACCAAATTGTAATAATTACATATTGTTAATGACCTCCCTTCGTTTTAAAGATATCCAGATGAAGAGAGTATAAGTCCAAAGTTATTGTTCCAGAATAGTGTGTGGAATAATCCGGGCCCTTGTAGGTACACAATAATGTTTTGGTACTTATCCTTCTCTCTCTAATTTCATCCTAGCTCTTAACACTCCATGAGAAGAATCTATCTATCTATCTATCTATCTATCTATCTATCTATCTATCTATCTATCCATCCATCCATCCATCCATCCATCCATCCATCCATCCATCCATCCATCCTAAGGAAAAGTTACTATATTTCAGTGTTTCTAATGGATGAGCATATTTCTTTCTTATAATCCCACTGGCACAATATCCTAGTTTGAAAAAAAAACCCCTCTCAGTGAAAAGCAAACCAACAAAAAGGAGATTTCAAAAATTCAGAGTGAAAATTGATAGCAACTAAGACTAGACACACGCACACACGCACACACGCACACACACACACACACACACACACACACACACACACACACACACACACACACACACACCTCTGCAGGAATTGGTTATGAAGAGACATTAAGTGTTTTATTTTGTCTGGGTTCATACTCTGATTATTCAGGGCTTTTCAAAGGTCAAGAAGGAAAGAAACTGTAGCAAGTTTAATTTACTAGCCATAGCGAAACATCCTGTACATTATACTTGCAAATGCTTATTTCATGTTGAAAAGGAAGAAAAACAATTAAAATGCCAGGATAAAATTAAAAAGGGAGGGTTCTAGATGATCGTTTTAAAAAATGAGAGTGCCCAAGTAGTTTTCAAAATAAGCTGAAAAGATTAGTTCAGTTACAAATGTCGTATTCAAGGATCTGAGTGGTTGCTGTAGTTGCTATGATGCTGCAGGCTTTGATATCTGCCTCTTAATCTCCCAAGGTTCACTTACAAGGCAAGAAGATGTATCTCAGGAGCTTTTATCTGGGTAAACCAATTTCATGAAAACAAGAGTATATTAAACAAAGTAGCTGAGTCATAATTGCAAGGTGGCATCATCTGACCCCTATTGAGAGGGAGGGGGAGAGAGAGAGAGAGAGAGAGAAATTTCCTGCTTGACACAGGAAGGTTATGGACTAAGAATGCACAGCTGATTTGTGTAGGGGTGGTGGAGAGAGGCGTCAATGTGCATATTTGCTACCTCCTGCTTCAGGCACCGAGACTGAAGAGGGCTTCTGCAAAGCAGTTGTGTCGAAGCCCTTTGTAGTTGTTCAGTGTGTTGCACTTAAAAAACCATGGGAAAGCCAACAGCCATTGTGATAAATTGGCATTTTTTGTAAGCATCTTTCTTTCTGCCTTTGTGGTGCTGAAATCAGCCATTTGCCTTGGCAAAATATGTATTTGGTTAGGACCCCCCCCACACACAGAGTTCACTCAAGTAGTTTCACCTGGAGCAGTCAATGGGAGTTGTACAAGCAGGGCACCACTGAGTTTTTGCAGCTCTCATTTCTTTAACAGTTTTTTAACACCGGTTGCATCTTATCCTTTTTCACAGGGCACTAAAACTATTTGAAAACATGGGTAAACTGTTTTGCCTCCATGCCCTGAATACTGTCCATATAGAAACTATACCCCCCCCAATTGTCTTTCATGCCTATCTGCCACCTCCTCATACCATTTCTCTTTCTGTCTATGGTTCTTAAGTTTGTCTATTTTCAATCTGTACTTATCTCCCTAGGAGACATTTTTCTGTTTGTCCCTTCATGCAGCAAAATATTTACTTCAAGTGCAGCTGAGTAGACTGTCCCCTTCTGTTCCGCTCCTCTTGTACACCTCACTTGACTGTCTTCCCATGGACGTATCATCTTTGAAGTCTGTCAGGATGACCAAGTTTTCCTCAGTTAATCATGGGCTCCCGAGGGCATTTCCATGTGTAGGGATCTTGGGTATTTCGGGGCCATCTTTGTGTGGCATATTTGCTGAAAGTGTTGTCAGAAATTGGTTCTCAGTTTGCATCCACCATGTACTTAACATCACAATTAAGTCCGTATTGAACTGGAGTCATTTGGAACGGTTTAGGGCTTTAGACTTAAGTGCAAATAGGAGGACAGAGCAGGTGGAGAGAAATAGGAGGGAAATGTAAAACAGACTCTTCACAGTACCCTGTGACTGAAGCTACAGTTTACCTGGGACTTAGTTTTTATGCCTAGAGAATACCAGACAGGACACAAGGTGACCATTTCTTGAGTTCTCAAGCCGCATTTTGTGTGTTATGCGTGATGTATATGTTTTGATGCTGCAGCCTTCATTAGTTTGACCAATGCCATCTGCAGATATCTGTATAATGAGGATGAAGTGTGTTGCCTTGTCAGCTCAAGTTAACAGTGCAGCAAGTTGCCGTGAAAGAGGTTTAAGTTTAATAAGAACTGACATTATGCTTCGACATGCCCTGTGTCTCATCTTGGTCCTTGTGCTAGTTTGCAAGGGTCTTGGATGATTTTGCTGGGAAACTATGCAGGCAAGGCTGGCCGTTTACCCTTAGCAAGTATGGGTCTGTCTTTTCATTGACGAAAGCAATCGCTTACCCTTTTACCTTTTCACCCACAGGTTGTGTACATAACAGCAACCTTCCCATTCCTCATGCTTCTTGTACTGTTAATCCGTGGTGTCACTTTACCTGGAGCTGCACAGGGCATCAAGTTCTATCTTTACCCTGACATCCATCGTCTGGCAGATCCACAGGTAGGTTACCAGCAACAGGGAAAGGTTTCTGCTTTTTCCTACTAAATTGTAGAAGAAAGTGTTGCTAGGGCATTGGGATGATTGTGCTGATGACGTTGTAATACTCTTAAGGGATCAAAGCCTTAATGAAAGTTGTTCCACGATTCTATTTTCCCCTCCCCCCACTGTATCCTGTCAAAAAGGTTGTTGTTAATGTGTTAATGCATTTTCCATATGTATATATGTTTTTTGCATCAGAAGGATTCTGAGGCTTGTAGACTCTGTCCAAATGTAGCATCTCAGCTTTTTTGTTGTTGATATTAGGCTGTGGACAAGGTAAGGGAGATAATTTTTGCTTCAGACTTTAGTTCTTAAAAGGCAACAAAGTTACGGAGCTGCAAACAGCATGGTAAGGAGCACCTGTGAGTATTTGCAACTGTCTGTGTTTTAGGGACACCCTTGGGGAGGGCAGTGAAGCACCATATATTTCAATGGGAAGCTGTGGCAAAAGTTCACTCTTTGTAGCAACATCCTTTCAAAAGAGAGATGCTTTGAAGACAGCAACCTTAGTTAAACCGCAGGAGTCTGGCCCTTTTTTTAAAAAAAAATATTTCTGTGGTAAAGGGTACATTAGTGATGCCATCTTCAAGACCTTGTATGCCAGGGAAATACACAAGGGTTATAACCAGAAGAAAAGCCCGCCAATATGATGAATGGGTTCGAAGGGCTGTAGGACAGAAGTGTCTGTGATATAAGCGGTGAAAGGAATGTGGTGACTGAAATCTAGTTGGCACAGGTGCGCCATGAGAAATGGTGATGACATCATCACACGGTGGCTTTAATTTCTATTTTAACTAAATTTCAGCTCCCCTATTTCTCTTGTCTGGTCCTAGGAAATCCTTTTCCTTTGGGGAAGTCTTTGGGAGCCTCATGATGGGATGGGGGCTTTAAAATTGGAAAATCAGCACCAGCATACCTGCTGTGAGATTGGGACTGGTGCCAGTGATCCAGTATCCATTTCCCCGTTTTCAGGGCTCCCTGTTCTTTCTTGAGTCTCCCAAAGGCGTCCCAAAGTTTTAAATTTAATGATGAAAATTGCAGAGGTTGATTGCAGCAACACTCTTGATCCAATGCAGTTGCACCAAGTAGATTTCAGCCACCCTGTGTTCAACAGGAGATGAAAATGCCTCTGGGTACCATCCAGGTGAAATGGATTACGGTTCTTGAATTCATGGAGACAAGGGCACTCTTAAAACAAACACAACTCTATTTCTCTTCCTTTAAAGTATTTCAAGCTATTCTTTACTGGTCAAAGCCAAAGGGGCAACGGGGCCCTTCCGATTGTATTCCTACTGCAAGTCCCCTTTATCCCAGCCAAGGGAATAAAGATGGGACTCCCAAGCGGGATGCTCCCATCCTGGTTGAAACAGACAGGAGCCCCCAGTTATGTACGGTCCCAGCAAGAGGTATAAGGAAGGGTGGAACTAGCTCAGTGTTAATTGCATTTTTCATTCCCCCCCCTCCGCTCCCGAGAAGATAGAATTTCTTACAATGCTACACTGAATATATATGTTGCGCATACTTTACCATATTGCTCTCTACAGTAGATACAATTGTCTATAAGTTGAGTATTTGTGTGCTGTTGTTTTACTTGACTATGGTTTTATTCAGTTCTGAACTAAAATGATATTGAAGGGTGAAGTGTTTTAATATAACAGGGTGATGTTATTGGGAACTGCTGGTGCTTATGATAATGTTACGCCTTGAAGAGTTGTGTTGTAGCAGTTATGCTGGGCTGGGATAGGAAATGTTTGAGGACAGGATAGTCTGGATTCAGCCAGCGATGGTGAAAGATGCCATATTCTCATGGATCCTTCTTTCATTTCCCCCCCACTCTAGGTCTGGATCGATGCGGGGACACAAATCTTCTTTTCCTATGCAATTTGTCTAGGTGCCATGACATCCCTGGGGAGCTACAATAAATACAAATACAACTGCTATAGGCAAGTTTCCTACCAAAGGGGTTTAGTGTGTTAGCTAATTGATGTGTAGTAGGGAACCATGGGTTCAATCTTTTTCTTTAATTAACTTCCTCCATGACATATGTGTGACTTAGGGACTGTATGCTGCTGGGATGCCTGAACAGTGGTACCAGTTTTGTGTCTGGCTTCGCAATTTTTTCCGTCCTGGGCTTCATGGCACAAGAGCAAGGGGTGGACATTGCTGATGTGGCAGAGTCAGGTACGATGGTGTTGGTGGCAGTGATGGTGGGCACTGCCACCCAGTGTGTGAGCAAAGTACGACAGACTAAACCGACAACAGTAAACAAAAAGAGGAATTAGATTTTGAAAACTAAAAAAAATATGAAAATAAAATAATCAGGAGATGAATCTAATTTGTGTCAATGGGCATGACATTTTGAAATACTGATGTTCAAAATGTGCTGAAACCAAAAGTGGACTTGACTGCTTCAAAAATGAATCAGAAATGTGTAAAATGTGAAATATTTCAGAACGTACATCTTCTCCCCTTGCTTTAGTCCAAATCTTAATTACTATGGTTTCTGGGAATATCCACAGACTACCAAATGAAATGATAGTGATATTAGAAAATGTCTACTTTTTATTGCAGTGTGATGGACATTTTGGTATAAAACACCCTATGACCCCCCCCCAGAGCTTTTTGGACTACAACTCCCAGAAATCCTGGTCAGCACAGATGGTGATGAAGGCCTCTGGGAGTTTCAGTCCAAGAATATCTGGGAACCCAAGGGTGGGAACCAATGGTATAGGGTCTTGATGGAACTAACACACAAAGCCATAGGACGCTCCATCTCCCTGTCTCACCCTTTAAAACTTTTCACTTTGTGAAGTATTCTTCAAATCACCAGGTGTTGACTGAAATGTATGCTTGCACATAGAGAAATGGGCCCCATGCTTCCATTTGTAGCAAACAAAATAGATTTTCCCCTATTTAAAATTGTGTTTTTAAAAAAATGGCACTTGATGAGAAGCATGCAGAGTTAAAGTCAGTTTGAGATGGAAAACAATGAGAACGATGCATGTGTAGTCATTAAAATACTGTAGCTACCCTAGCAGAAATAAACACCCCAACCTGCAGGCAAAGGCTACTGAGATATTCTGTGGTTTCCATCAGAATTTGGGAAAATTGCCTTTTAGGTTCCAACTTCTGCAGTTCCCACAACCAAGCATACTCATGATATTGTAAAATATATATTTTCAATGTAATAATAATAATTTAATATAATAATAACATAGTGTTACCATTTAAATGCTGTTGAGGAATGTTGGTGAATATTTATATTTTCTCCCAAATTTCTTCTTGAAATTTTAAATGTCAATGAATCCAGCAGTGCTTTTTGAGGAGGGAGAAGTAGAATGATAAGGGAGCTTGGAACAGTTCATAACACACCTGAATCACCTGCCATAATTCTGCATACCTGAAATCCCCAATTATTTTGGCAGTAATCCAGCAAAGACTTAGGCTCACTTAATTTTGTTGACTTTGGTTAACTCAGACATATTCAAGGCTATGGCCATATACTTCTGTACCTGGATGTAATGAATGTAATAGGACTTATTTTGAATAACTCCGCGCTCTGAGCCTGGTGCAGAATTTGTAGCCATTTGATCTACATTTTGCATGCCTTATTCATCCAGCCCATTAAGGGCAATGTTTATGAAAAAGGTGGTGAAGCCCGATCCTATCTCAAAGGTTAGTCCCAAGTGAGTTGAGTGGGACTTCCTTCTTTGCATATAGGGACAGGATCTCAGCCTAAGTAATTTTATTCATGAAAAACAAATATGAAATAGTTTTAAAGGCCTTGTTAAGAGTGCTTGGTAGAAATTGGGACACGAATATTGGATTCCACATATAATACAACTGTTATCTCTGATCTAAAACTAGATGCATAAAGCAGCAGGGAGCTTTAAAAATACGCTAAAATCCTAAATTCACTTCTCTTCTTGTTCTTAGCAACTTGTGAGTGGGATTTTTGCTTTTAAAAAAAAAAGATTATGTGGATGCAAACCCAGGAAATGATGTGCCTAAGACACATAGTTGGTGCCACATCCAACTAGGGATGTTTCTAGGTGGCACGGTCTTAAATATGCATTAACCCTGGAAGGGTTATTGGCACTGGATTACCACTGGATTCAGTGGATTAGGAAGGTCCTGACTAATGTTAAATTCCACGAACTTTTGTGGAAAGTACGCAGGTAATATTCTGGGGCCCAGTTTAGGGTTGGAGTATTAGATTATTTTCAGCATTTTTGTTGTATCTTCTTGAAAAGGAAAAAAATATCAGTGGTGAGTGAGAGAGAGGTTACCCCTGGGGAGAACTCATTTGTTCTACTTCATAACAGCTAGAAGGGCTGGGTTGGGGGAGGGGGGAACACAACTCAAGAGGTCTTATACTCTGACGGTGGAGCAGTCCAACACTTCAGTGTTTGTTCTTGGGGAAAAAGCTTTCATTTAAAGCAGGCATGTCCAAACTTCGGCCCTCCTGATGTTTTGGACCACAACTCCCAGAATTCTAAGCTTAGACTGCCAATGACAAAGGACTGTGGGAGTAGTGGTCCAAAACACCAGGGGGGGGGTGAAGTTTGGGCATGCCTGATTTAAAGTATGCAGCATTTTCCGATTACGTTTTAAACTACCAAAACACTTTAGAAATAAATAATAGCATATTTCAGCTTCTTATTGAGGCTCAATGTGAAATGAATCAGTGGCGCCAGAATAAAATGAGAATTAACTCCTTGTACTGTATGCATATTGTTTGCCATAGAAATAAACACTGTTTTGGCTTTTACTGGCTGATTCACAGGGAAGATATGGGAAACTCCACCACTGTTTTTGCTATTCATAATCCTAGTTGGTACACACTGGCTTGTTTTGATGCTACGAGATGCTGGCAATCAGCATTTTAAATTTTTTTGTTGAAAGGAATTCCTGCATTTGTCGCTTTGTATCATAAGTGAATGCTGTCAAGTGACTGTGTTACATAGCTGCAAATGAATTTATTCAAGATATACTGGAGGCAACCCTTAATGTAACTCTTAGTCTAACCAGTCAGTGAAGCTAAGGATTGATTATTTAGATCCTGAGTTCTTCCAACACAAGCTGTTAGGCCACCTACTTTGTTACTGTTTCTGCAAATGTTACTTCGTTAGCATTGGTAGAATTATATATGCTTGTCTGGCATGTTGAGTGCAAACCCAAACAATAGAAAATATGTTGTGAGTTGTTTTCCCCCACTGTTTTGCTTGCTATGCTGAGTAGTCCAAAAATCCAAGGAAAAACAAAAGATGGGATTTACCTCCCTGTTCTTAAAGATCACGGGAACGGCTTCTGCAATTATTATAACTCATTTATTCTCATCCCCCCCCCCCCCCCCGCAATTTCCCCACTGTTCTTTATGGGAGAGACGAGTAGAGTTTGGCCTCTTCTTGGTCTGCTTGATGGAGATGGCAAGGCTTGCGATGGGCAATGAATCCCTTTTGGATTTGGTTGCTGGAGTGACTGTGGCCGCCATGCATGCCATGCTTCTTTGTCAGATAAAGGATCCGAGTGAATTCCATTCTGGAATCTTCAGTTGGGTTTGGTTTTATCTGCATGGAACCAGGCATCCGTGCTGGGGAGGAGGAAAGGAGGGGCCCCGGGGTGGTGTCGTGTTCATAAATGAGCTGCTCACTCACTACCTCTTCTCCCTTTGCCCCCTTTCCTTTTTCTCTTCCTTTCCTCCTCTAGGTCCAGGCTTGGCCTTCATCGCCTATCCAAAAGCCGTGTCTATGATGCCACTCCCAACTTTCTGGGCTATCCTTTTTTTTATTATGCTTCTGTTGCTTGGCCTGGACAGCCAGGTGAGTAATTGCCGATGCGGCACATCAACTGTGTGATGAAAGCCTGCACTTTTAAGTCAAATGGTTTTGGCTCCAGAGGAATTGTATCTTAATTACGGCATGAAAGGGTTGCTTATCTCTCTAGCGTGGGGAAGATAACTGGGAAAGATGGCAGAACCTTACTCATAGACGGTGGTCTGCTCTAGAGTCCCACAGAATTTCACATGCTCTAGTGTTTAAATGTGAAGAACCTAGTATGTTTATATACAAGTTGTTTTACAAATAAAAGGGGGCATTGGATTGGTTCCCAGCAGCTTGATTTTGCTTCTTCCCTTGGAAACGGGAGACTCCTGCCCTCTGAGATGTTAGTTACTGACACATTCAAAGCACATTTTGTAAAATCTTCGCCTGATGAAATGTTTTGTGGAACTTAAAGCTTGACCTTTTTAAAGGTCCTTTAAAGGTATTCTCTGGAAGTTGAGCCATGGTGACTGGACTTCTTTTCTTGAGAGACTTCTTTTCTTAAGAGATTGCCATGACTGAACTTTCAGAAAAACTTACCTGAGTGACTGAGAATCTTCCGTAGACGTTAAAGGTATTGCTCAGCCCAGACCATTATTTCTGTGGGAAAGTTACTTAGCTATCTCCCCTTCTTTCCATGCTAGTACAGTTCTCCCATGGTATATTGCAGTTCATATACTGTGTATATGCAGTATATGAAGGCAAGGGCTCCTGTGGCAAGTTGTGTGGGCTTATTTGAGGCCTCCTGCACTTACCTTCGGCCTGGTGCTGCCCCGAGTGGGCCTGCAAATGGCTTCCTGGGCCTGTTGGAGGCCCCAGAAGTGGTTTCCGGTGATTCGGAAGTGACTTCTGAAAACCAGAGGAGAGTTCTGGTTCACTGGACACCACTACTGGAGCCTCTGACAGACCCGGGAAGCCTGTCAGAGTCCCGTTTGAGGCAGTGCTGGGCCCAAGGTAAGTGTAGGAGGCCCCAAACAGGCCCCCTAATCCTGACCCAACCCAGCATCCACATAGCATTGATTTTCCTTGATCGTGGGTCGGGTCGGGTCCCTAACCCCCACAATAAATGGGGGATTAGTGTAGTGCATCCTCTTTGCAATATTTTTTTTTTTTACTTCCTTGACAAACCTCTTTATTGTGCTCCTCCCACCCCACCTTTCTCCATCAAGTCATATCCTTGCCTCGTGCAGTGCATGCCGAGACCCACTGGAGCCAAAGCAGAGTGGAGAAGTTGCTCACATTGGGGGCTGACCACCTGAAGTTGCTCTTTCCTCATACCCTGCAAGGGGCTTCTGTCCAGCCCCTGACAATTAAATTAGTCAATTTTAGCATACAGTGATCAGACTGACCACACACAGTGTCCTGCCTGTGGAGCAGCTAATTGGCTAATCAGATTATTCTGCAACTTTGTGTCTCAATCAGAAACGAGACAGTGCCACCTTTTGAAGCTTGTTTTGAGGCACCAAGTACTCTTGCGTGCCTGGCCTTTCAATGTTGTAAGGTCTTTTAGAGTTCAACATCATTTAAAACTCAGCCAAACTCATACCTTTGGAAACCTACGAATATGCTCATTCTTACAAAGGCTGGGTTAATTGTCCAGTATACACTTTTGTTGTTATTCCTTGAGGAAGCAAAGTTGAAGCTTTCCCATTCCTCCTCCCCACCTTGTTACATTAAAAAAAAGAAATCTGTTAATAATTTCTGGACAATTGCTAGTTGCACAATTCTGCTAGATTTTCAGTGGAGGTTTCTTTGAGGTGCTTTGAGTTTTTAAGCTAACAAACTCCTATTTATTATCTGGGACATTGGATTTAGTGGTTAACAAGGACTGAAAGAAGACTGAATTCACCATCTTTTATGAGTTTCTAGTGGAATTCTCCCTTTGGTTGTTACTCACTTGATCTCTCAAATTGGCAAAGCATTCCATTCCTTCTAAATGGCTTTTAGTGCTTAATCTTTGAACTCCAGCGAGCAACTTTTAATCACTTCCAAATTGAATGTTAAAACATGCTCAGAGCTGTGGTTCTGCAACCAAGTACTTATGTAAATTGAAGGTTGCCTGGTAATTTTAAGTCATTTGTCACTGTGTGGAATAATTAAAACTAATTGGACCACTTAATGTTTTGTTTGCTTCTGGATTGCTGTCAAACAGGATTTTGGAATGTTAGCAGCTTAGGAGCTGGACTGGACTAGAGTTATACCGTAACAGAAAAAGAAAAACAGAAAACTTTTATGTAATGCCCTAGGTTAAGGAAGGATTTTAGCAAAGTATCTCGCTAATTAACCATATTTGTACTTGTCTAGCTAAGCACTTGTTGAGTTGCTGCTTACTAACAGGAACAACCATGTTTTATGTGTGCAAAGGAAATTATTTCTGCCCCATGTTTAATGAACCAGTCAGAGAATGTGTACACTTTGGAATATTGCTACAAATAGAATAATTTACACACCCCTATATGGTGTACTTGATGACTTTTCTGGAGAATGTGCCTACCAGCTACTGTTTAAAATCCTGCCTCTAATGAGGCTTGGCCAGGTGAAGACTTTGTGCTGGTGTAAAAGGATCTGATTTGTACTAGTTCAGTATTTTCCCCACCGCACATATAACGTAATGTTTGTCCAAGTAACAGCAGAAAATGGCACAAAATCCATGACTTCCACTATATTTCATCTCTCCTTCCTTTGTGGTTTATTTTGCTCCAGTAATTGGTTTGATGTTGCTCCCTAAGATAATGAATAACAGATCAGCCAACTCATTGCTTTATTTATTACTTCATTATTTGATTTATTATTTGATTTATTTGATTTCTCTGCCATTCATCCAACTAATGGTCACTCTAAGGCAGTGTTGCTTACTTAACATTGTAATCAGGTTGTGAGATGAATATAAATAGATAAATAATACCAGTGAATAACTGTGGTTGAATGTGGAAACTGAAAAATAATTTCAGAGATTATATCATGTTCTCACAATGCTTCTTTATATCAGAACCAGCCTTTGTGCATTGTGAGAAAGCTATTAAGAGTTTTATGGAATTCAAGGTTTACATTCTAAGACTAAACTGTAGTTTGGTGGATTTTAATATCTGTTCATAAATATGTTCATTCTGTTGCAATAAATTTACCAATAAAGAACTGAAATATTTACAGTTTGCTCTATGCCCAAATTTTCAGGGAATAACTGTGGTAATGGTGTGTTTGAGCAAGAATAACAGAGTAATGTGGGATTTTAAAGACTTACATGTTTTATTAGCATAGATTACAGCCCCCCTTCATCAGTTATGTCAGACTGAAAATATAAGTCAAATAAAACACATTAGGTTTTCAGATGCTACATAACTGTTTGTCAGGTTTTTTTTTTACTAAATTCTTCGGTTATATAACAAAAATGGAATAAAATTTAAAATATATTTGAGAAAACTGAACAGAGGAAAAAACATCTAGAAACAACAACCAAGATAAAACAAAATAGAGCTGGATTAAGTGGAGAAAACTTGTTGCTAACATGACATTAAAGTACACACCAGGTGAACTTCTTGAGAGAAGGGAGAATTCTGTAGCTGAGGGTAGCCCAGGGGAAAACATCCATAACCACCTGGTGCATCTTATGTGTTGGAGGACGGTGTACAGGATGCATTAAACCCGAGACAGGCTGCAAAAAAATGGTCCAGGCAGGTCATATGAACAGAGATAATCTTTATGGGACCATCATCTGAAACGGCGAAGCAGTTTAATGGTAGTTTATAAATCAGGACTAGGACAGGACATGAGTCAGTGGAGCGGTCGAAGAACTGAACATAGGAATGCATGAGAAGGATTGGAACCTCTGTGTTCCAAGCCAGTATGGAATATATTTTATGCTTCTAAAAGCCACAATAGCTGTTCTCTGGAAGACTCTGCAGCCACGAAAAAGCACAGCATCACACCAGAATATACTGATTCTGATTTTCTCCTGACCAATCTTAATGGCGGCTGTACTGAAGAACTCAAAGCACTGAGGGTTGGCGGTTGTTTAAAGGGGGAAGGGAAATTAGCAAACTGCTGAGGAGCCAACGGAGCACACGTGGTCCTCTTAACCCAGTGGTGGCCAAACTCTGGCCCTCCAGATGTTTTGGACCACAACTCCCAAAATTGCAAGCCTGTATTGCCAACGACAAAGGACTGTGGGAGTTGTGGTCCAAAACATGTGGAGGGCCAAAGTTTGGCCTCCACTGTCTTAACCCCTTGAGAAGATGAATGAGTTAATAGCTTTGACTTTTCCTCCAAGAGTGCCAACACAGTGTCCAAGTAGAGATGTAAATCTTGTCTCATCTGGTGAGGAGAAGGAAATACAAAATAATGTTCTCTGCCTTGAGAGAGGCAGGGTGTTTTGCAGCAGCAAGAAAGAAAAAGGAAAATGGGAGCCATCTTTTTGTGCAGAGTTAGCAAAATAACATTTTTTCATGTAAATAGTTCAAATGGTGGTGTGGGGTTCTGGCTACTGCTTTGTTATATAAACTTTCAAGGACTGAAAAATGCTTGCTTTTGTAAAAACAAGAAAAACAATGGTATTGATTCAATGTTTTATATCCACCCTCTTTTCTTTTCCTCCGCCCTACAGTTTGTTGAAGTTGAAGGACAGATCACATCTTTAGTTGATCTGTACCCATCCTTCCTAAGGAAGGGTTACCGACGGGAAATCTTCATCGCTATAGTATGTTTCCTCAGCTATCTTCTGGGACTGACTATGGTGACTGAAGTAAGTACAACTGCCTTGCGTTCACTTTGTGTCGGTCCGTTCTGCGAAGTCATAGCAGTACACGAGCTGCTAGGTAGGGCAAAGACAGTGTATGGAGAAGGTCCAAGGCTCAGTCCCTGGCATTGCTTGTGGAAAGGATCTTGGGTCCTTAAAAGCCTCCTCTCTGCTAGAGCCTCTAGAGCTGTTGGGGGAAGAGATGGACAGAAGAGGCTGCCTCGATGTTTCCCAAGAGAACAATCTGATTCCTTGGATGACTAATTTGCAGAAGACTAGTCTTCTCCAGGTGCCATGTCCTCATAGAACATTGGCAATCTGTAGCATGATCTGTTTTTTCCCCCTTTAATCTAAAGCTATTCTAAATAGAGAAGCTGTGCCCACTGTGAACCATTGGCTTAAATTCTTAAGCCAGAATGTTATTTTACACTCTGGAACACACTTCCCATCTATTTTTCCTGGAAGGATAACCTGCAGCAGATGGTATTTGTTATTGCACATTATGTGACTGAAATACTGTAATTTCCTTCTCTTTATGGTATTGAGAATTTCTAGCTTTTGATTCATATGCTGTCATGCAGCCACATTAATGACTCTGGCTGTCCAAGGTATCTTCAGAATTCGTCTGTAGACTATTGGTAACTCTGTTATGTTAACTTCCTGTATATGATACCAGAGTGGGCCACATCCGTTTATGCATTACAGTTGTCCCCCACCATTTCGCGGTTCATATACTACGGTCCCAGTATACCACAGGACTGCAGTATATGAAAGGCAAGGACCCCTGGGGCAAGCTGCATGGGCCTGTTTGAGGCCCCCTGCACTTACCCCAGGCCTGGCACGGCCCCAGACAGGCCTCCTACAGGATTCCTTGGCCTGTTGGAGGCGCCAGAAGTAGCTTCCAGTGAACCAGAAATGGCTTCTGAAAAACTGGAAGTGGTTTCCAGTGAACTGGAAGTGTTTTCTGGATTGCCCGAAACCACTTCTGGAGCCTCTGACAGGTTTCCCAGGCCTGTCGGAGGCCCCACAAATGGTTTCCGTCAAACAAGAAGTGACTTCCGGAAAAACGGAAGTGCCTTCAGGATCGCCTGAAACCACTTCTGGGGCCTCCGACAGGCCTGGGAAGCCGATCGGAGGCCCGTTCAGGGCAGCACCAGGCCTACGGCAAAAGTTAGAGTAAGAGGCCCCAGACGGTCTCCCCAGTCCCGACCCAACCCAGCATCTTCATACCGTAGATCTATTTATTTATTTTGAATGTTTTTACCCCACCTTTCTCCTTGGAAAAGGACCCAAGGTGGCTTACAATAATGAGGGACAATATACGGCCCAGAACATTTAAGACATATTCAAATTAAGAACAGGGAATTAGAAGGGCATCTTAGAACATTAAATGGTAACATTAAAGCTACAAAGAACATGCCAAAAGAAAAAAATCCATTATGAGGGGTGGAAAGTAAACATGGAAACACTGGTGATCTTATGAAATTAGTCAATGCAGTCATGTATAGTAATCCATATAAAAGTCATATAATAGATAGTCTCTCATTCAGGGAAAGTTTGCCTGGCAAGGAAAGTCTTTGTCTGCTTCCAGAAAGACAGCAGTGATAATTCCTTTATTGCGGGTTGGGTCAGGTCCCTAACCCCCGCAATAGACGGGGAATTACTGTATAATACTAATGGCCTTTTAATCTAGCACTGTGTTTTCTCAGGACTTTCCTTCTAAAAGTACAAAGTCTGTGCCTTGAATAACCAAAAAGACTACATTCTGCTGTGCTGTAGATACAAGAGAAAGCAAGTCAGTCCAATGGAAATATATGGGCTGCTATGTCAAGCTTGCAATCTCTATTATATTTAGAGTTTGGTAACAGACTCTTGTAGAGGGCCCTAGTAAAACAGGAAGATTGCTGTCAGAGATAATAATCTATGCCAGCCTATCCATTAGAAAGCTCCTTGGTGAGGTTTTCATATATACTTTGCTCTCATGACTGCAGTTTCTGCTGAATACCCATTTGTCTTCCTCCATGTTTTTTGTGTGGATGCCTACGTGAAAACACCCGATTTTAGCAAGTAAATAACTTGAATCCTGGTACAGAGGAAGCTGATTGGCTTAATTTTGCTCACCATCCATTTCAAATTGGGTATGAGAGGTAAGAGCAGATTCTGGAAAGAACATCCTGTACTCAACAATTTCCGAGAGTTGATTGGCAGTTGTATTTTTGTTGATGGGTAATCTTCTGTGAGGGTGAGTCACAGAAGCGAAGGACAGCAGCGAAGGTCACTTTGCTTTTCACACTTCTTGTCAGCCACGGTGGTGTTCTGCATTGATAACACTCATGTTTCTTTTTCGCTTGTCTCTCTCTCTCTCTCTCTCTCTCTCTCTTCCAGGGTGGCATGTATGTGTTTCAACTCTTTGACTACTATGCAGCTAGTGGTGTATGCCTTTTGTGGGTTGCATTCTTTGAATGCATTGCTGTAGCCTGGGTTTATGGTGAGTAAATTGTAAAGTTCTAACCCAATTCCCTCTCTTCAGGAACAACAAGCACTGTTATTACATGATGTCATGACACCTCTGATTTACGTGGGCCCTGTGAGGGGTGACCTCCAAAATGTCCTGTCCTCAACAGCTGTGGTAAACTCATGGTGGTGACTTCCTCTATGCCGGAGTCTGTCCAGTTCATAGCTGGTCTTCTTTTCATGCTGACTTCAATTTCCCCCCAGCATTATGGTCTTTTCCAGACCATTTTTGTCTTCTCGTGATGTCCCCAAAGAATCCTAGCCTTGGTTTCATCTTTTTTTTTTTTTGGCTTCCAAGGAAAGTTTAGGCTTTATCTGTTTTATGACCCACCTGTTCATCTTTCTAGTGGTCCGGGGTGTATGCAAGGCTGTCCTTCAAATGAATATATTATATATACTCTTATAAATATATAAATATTTATATATTTTGACATAACTGCCCTGTATTCCTCTAGGTCTAGGGTCATTCTTAAATTGTGCAATCCTGCTAATCTCACCTGCTTTTACAGAGCTTTGAACTGGATTGAGAGGATTTTCCCCAGCTGTAATTGCTCATTTTATTGCAGCTAGCTGCACATTTCAGTTATCATTTTAAAAAATTTTTAGATATTAAAATGATTCAAATAAACAGCAACTGTGTGAGAGGAGGTCTCACCAAGGACCGAAGACCCTGGGGAATCCAGTTTGAGTGTTCTCTTCCTAATTCCCCTTTGTGCGTTTTTCCTACGGCGGGACACGTCCTCTGAAATAAGAAATGATAAAGAGCAGGGTCCAGCATTCTACTGCCTATATCTAATTGTGATGAAATCAGAGTTAGTTAAATTGGACATCAAAAATAGGCAACAAGGAATGCCTAGGCAGCCGTCCCAGAAGCATGCCTAAGGGAATGTCTTTTGGAATGTCCCTTGTGCCATAACTAAGATGCTGGGAAGTACACATCAATGGTGGTGCAGGCCAGTTCAGCTGTGCAGCCAGCTTTGCTCAGTAGCATTATGGTGCTAGAAGAGAGATGTATAAATCCGATCATTTCCCGAGCTATTGTGAAAAAGGGACAAAGAGTTATCTTCCTAGTTATGAAGTTAATGCCCCTCCAGGAGTAGCTCTGTGACAAATTTCAGAACATTCATGTACCTCTAGCAAAGAAAGCATCTTTCACCAGCAGCTCTTCAGAGACCATTTGAATGGGCATTAAAATGTTTATTGAGAAGAAAGCGAACACATTCCCCTTGACTCAGACATTGTACCAATGCTGCCATTTGCCAAGCAGCAAACCAGGAAATTTCAGCTTTGATCTGTTTTGGAACATATTTTTTAAAAATTGTGCTTTGGAGTGGAGAGGTTGTGTGAGAGAGACAGGTGGTCTGAAGCTTCTTTCTGACTGAGGGCAGCCAGCCGTGTATGCCTTCACTGATACCAGCTGTGCCAGCACATCTGATTCGGTCCATGATTCCATCCCTTTTGCTGAGATCTGTGCAGGACACAGTGAAGGGCAAAGAGCTAAGCCTGCAGAACCAGGGATTAGTGTTGCAGGAACAAAAGCACAAAAGGCCACACACAAAAATGGAAAGATAATGGGGGGTGGGGTTGAGGATGGTATTCAGATGCTGCATTTTTAATGTCTATAAGAAGCTCCCACGTATAAGACGGCCACCACTTTCCCAACCCAAAATTATAGAAGAAAGAGGAGCTTGTCCGGGATGGATCCTCCCTGTCGTCTTGCCCTGGACTTGGCGGGTGGAGGTAGTGCAGGCTTCTCTTTCTCAGAGGCTCGGGATAATCCTAGGTAAAAATCACATGGATTTATGAGAATCTGTGCCTTGGACTGGCATTTTTGCCCCGCTGCAAAGTCATGCACCAAAGGACCTGATTTCTGTGTTGGAGTCTATGGACCCATACAGGATCTATGAAACAACCGTGGTTTACCAAGCATTGCACTGATAAATCATAAGAAATCATGTGGATTTGCCCCTCAGATCCATGCTTTCACACTACGGTATCCGCTGGGAATTGCTTCCAGACCTTCCCGTGGATAATGAGAACTGTGGATAAGAGAGAACGCCTGCCCACCCAGCCCCAAACTGGTTTCCTGACAGTACCTTACTTTATGACTGCTGATTTGAGACAGTAGATTGCTTTATGGCTGCTGTTTGTTCCCATCGTTGTCTTGCCCTAGATGTGGAGGACGGCAGCAGTGGCAGCTCCTCTTTCTGAGCTTCCTTCAGCAAGAGGAGCCCCCTGCTGCCTTTGCTGCTGCTGCCCACCAGCTGCAGGGCAAGAAGACCAGGAGGATCCATCCCAGACAGGCTCCTTTTTACCAGCTGCCACAGTGGTTAAATGCCTGTACTGTAGGTAAAACTGTGCTCACAACCTGGGGTTCAATCCCAGGTAGTAGAGTCTAGGTTGACTCAGCCTTCCATCCTTCCGAGGTCAGTAAAATGAGTACCTAGCTTGCTGGGGGGTGGGGGGCAATGTGTAGTCTGCATTATTGTAATTAAAAACTGTAAACCACCCAGAGACTACTTGAAGTGGTATGGGGCGATATATAAGCAGAACACTTTGCTTTGCTTTGCTTTCTTTACACTGAAACTGAGAAAGAAGAGACCGTGCCACTACCGCCCGCCCACCCATCATGTATAAGATGACCCTCAATTTTTTGCCTAATAATTTTAGCAAAAATAGCGTCATAGACAATACAATATACTGTAGTAGTTCAAAATTCAGATCAGGCCTAGTTGTAAGCTTGGACCCGATGTACTGTAGAAGTTATCTTCTAATAAATTTTCCTTCCTCTGTGTTGAACTCCAGGCGCTGACAAATTTTATGATGCCATTGAAGATATGATTGGTTACAGGCCTGGTCCCTGGATGAAATGGAGCTGGATTGTAATCACACCGATTCTCTGTGTTGTGAGTACTGAAACATCATCCCTGAAGCCTTTTTTCAGTCCGTTTGCAAGGAAAGGCAGCCTGTCTTTGCAAACAGATGTTTTCAGTCATTGTGTTGGGACAGCCAAGCATTGTAGGCACTAAAGACATTTGCATGTGGCTTGTCAGTGGCTCTACTTACTTCTGACCTTTGGAATTAGTCTTGGCTGCAAGTTGTGCATATTTTGCCAAGAGACAAAGACCCACCGGACATAGTAGGACTTGCCTTTGATTATGCATACAGAGGAATGCATGGTTTGTTACACAACATAACCTTCCATTCAAGACAAATAGGGAATGTTATGAAAGCATTCCTTTCTCCTTTGGGGTACCTCATAGTAAAGTGGATGTTTTCCCTCTTCATTGCACATCATACCTGGCTGCTGGGTAATTCTCTTTTTTTAAAAAAAACTGGAATGGAATGGAAGATGTCTGTGAAGATTCTCAGTCATCCAGGTGAGCTTATCTGGAAGTTGAGTCATGGTAACTGGACTTCTTTTCTTGAGAGCCTGAAACATTTCGCTGCTCATCCAAGCTGTCCGGTTGCCATGACTCAACCTCCAGATAATGGAATGGAAGAAGTTTCGGGAGAACAAAATTAGAAGAGCCTCTTGCTAATGCAAAGTTAATAGGGCAGGGACCTCAGAAGCACTGTTTGGGAACAGCATAGCAGGAGGAGCAGGAGAAATAGCAAAGGAGATGGAGGGGGGGAGGGGAAGTTTGCAGAGTAAAAAAAGAAGAATAAGGTAGATGGTTCCTTGATAAGCTGCCCTAAAGTTGCAGGAGGCAGGAATCTCCCTCAAGGCTTTGTGAATCCAATATACAGCCTCTTGAACACAGAGAATTTCCATTTAGATTTAGGGAAGAGAAAGAAGCAAACAATGTACCAAAGTTCAGATGTTTGGAAAGTGGCTTACAAATTCACCTTCACCTTCTTTTTGACGAGCAGAGGCTGATGCTGTAAAATCCACACAGAAAAAAAAGCTGGGCAGAGGTTTCAGGAGGTCTTTAACGGCCCTCTCTTGGTGTTTTGTTTTGCTGTCTTGGCACAGGGTTGCTTTGTCTTTTCGCTGGTCAAATATACGCCACTGACTTACAACAAGGTGTATATCTATCCTGAATGGGCAATCGGTCTGGGCTGGATTCTTGCCCTCTCTTCTATGGTCTGCATCCCGCTGGTTATGGTCATCCGTATCCTACAGTCAGATGGCTCTCTCATTGAGGTAAATAAAAAAAAGTTAGAAGTATATTCCAAATCTGGAAACCCTTAAAAATGCATGCTATTCTGCCCAGGCTGTTTTCCCTGCAGCTGGCTTGCTGACCTAAGCTTCACTACCCTGCTACAGGTGTAGGGCTTCTTTCAAGAGTGCACATGGAGTTAATAACCTTGATAAGATTTTCCCCAGTAATGCAGTTCAATTGATGGGGCTCTTTCAAAGCATTTCTACTTCGGAGTCCTAAATCTTCATGCAGTTGTATCCCTGCACTAAACAGAACCAAGTCCAGTATAGCTAGACAGGATGTTGAAGATTTCATCGTGCTTGCATTCTGGAGAAGATGGCAGAATAAATTTAGGAACTGGGGAGCTAGAAATCTCTGGCAACTTAGGAGATATATATGATAGCAGACAAACACAGGTTTATTTTAGACCAGGAGTCCTTTCAGCATGTGTTATGAACTACATAGCTATACAAATACCTATCCCAAGTGATCCTTTGAAGTCAGGCGTCTGAGTCCTTTTCATTAGACCCTGCCTTTATCCCAAACATCTGTTTGAGAGCTGTCTTCTAATTTATTTCTAACCATATGGGTTTATTTATCAGTTTTAATATGATACTTGCTTAATTCTTTTTTAATTTTTGCATGGTTACTTTTTCTAGCTTTGAAACATCTTTTTAATGATGTAAACCACCTTGGGCCCTTTTAAGGAGAAAAATGGGGTGAAACTACTTCAAATAAATAAATAATAGCTAAATGTTAGTTATTGTTGCCCTTGGCTGGCTCGCTTACGGCATGCTGTCATTGCACCTATCTTTTGAACAACTATTCTAAGCCACAGCCAAAGCATCTTGCCTCGTTCCCATTTCTAAAGACGTTTTGTTGCCCAGATGCAAAACAGAGGAGTGCAACAGATGCACAATTTCATATTCTAACACTAAAACATAAAGGAACATCGGTGGGGTGCAGATATAGGGCTTTCACATTGTTATTTCAAATATATATATATATAGGTAAGCCATGACTAACTGCTTCGTACATCTATCCTTTATGATAGGCTCAACACACATTTATTTAACATGATGGTCTCCCTACCTACCTGATTAGAAATACTTGCCAGAGAACCTCTGTCTAACTGTTACCTAGGCATCTTGAGCACTTTGTCATGGTTTTGAGAACCCGATGTCAAAGGGAGTATCAGGAGAGTGAAGATTTGGGAGGCCTGTGGCATCTTGGCTTAACACAGCCTGCAAATTGCTCCCTTCCTTACCCAGGGATTGAATATGGGTGCTTGCCGACTCACTGTGTCTGTTGAGGCGTTGAGTTAGAGAGCCACCTAGTGGAATAAACAGCTTATCAACCTCAAAAGGGTTTGTCGAAGCGAAGTCCTTGCATCTTTTTTGCCTTGGGCACAGTTCTAGCGGGAGCAGCTCACCCCAAAATTTCAGGAACCCCTAACCCATTTTTTCCCAGCCTGGGGGTCGGGACCTCTTTGGGGATCGAACGCCCATTTCACAGGGGTCACCATGAGCCAGTGAAGAAAAAAAACACAAACGGCTTGGATCTGGAGGAGGAGGGGTAAGAAGGGGGGAAGAAGGAGGGGAAGAGTGAATTACAGCTTGATAGGTTGGAGGGGATGTCAGTCAATGGCACGGGAGGCTGCGGTTGGCTGAGGGTGCCTGTAGAGGGAAGTTCTCTATGGCCCCTGTGGCATAGTGGCCTGCCAAAGGGGGATCGTGGCCTCTTCCAAGCAGGGCAAGGGGTCACCACAACATGAGGTACTGTGTTAAAGAGTTGCGGCATTAGGAAGGTTGGGAACCACTGCCCTAGCCTACTCTGGCCACAAGCTGTCCAGCAATATGTTACATTTGTTTTATATCTGTCTTTATTCTTTTATAAACATAGTAAGTAGCCTTTAGCACAACTTTGTGGTGAAAAGGTGAGATATAAATGTCTCTCACACACAAACATGTACAGTGGCTGGAATCCTGTTGCACAGTTGTATAGGCAGCATAACTTTTAGCCACAAAGTTTTGTAAGTTGAGGAATCTCTGTAAGCAGAGTGACTGAATATGAAATATTTTTGGGGATTTCTTACTTAAAACAATTCACTTCCAAAAGTTAAGACCCTTTCTCTAAATGCACAACAGGATTTTAGCTGCCATCTTCTAGTAACAAAGCTAGGTTTTTGATTCCAGTCTGGAAAAACGTCTTGTGAGCAGTGGCTCCAGACTCAGTTGGCTTATTTTTTTTTAACCCATTGGTGTTTTTCTGCTTGACAATGAGCATGCCTTTAAAGGCACCCAAGATGGTGGCTACGTTCACAGTGCACTGAATTCCAGAGCTTAGCTTTCCTTAGCTCCCTATAACTCAGCTTCATAGAATGACCTGGGTTCAGGATCATGAGAAGGGAAGGATGCTTCAATTTTTCTCTTTCCTCCATGCCACTAATGATTTCCCTCTATCAACTCTCTTTTGTTGCCTTTTAAAAAATAATAATCAAAGAACCTGTTTCCTCATAGGAGGATTTCTCTAGCCACTTACTCCTGTTGATGGCTCTTCTCTCCAATATACTTTTTAAGGTGTGGCAATGAGAAGTAGACTTTATTTTATTTTTGGTTGCACAGTCATTCATTCATTCATTCATTCATTTAGGTCTTTAACAGGGATCCAAATGCTGACCATTTTATTTAATTTATTTTTATCCCCCTTTTGGGGGGTATTTGCTACACCCTGATGTGATGTTCTTACTGTGTTGTCTCTTCTTATCCCTTTCCTAAAGGGTCATCATCTCAGGATCCACCAGTGTACGATAGAATTGCAGGCTCCTTCCTCTTAAGCCCAATAGGAGCCCGATGAAATTCTCTGGATATCTCTTTTAATTCCCACATGCCTTTTTTTTCTTTCTCCCTAGAGGGTGAAGGCAGTGGCTGCCCCACGTGAGATTAGTCAGTGGGACAGAGAAACGGAGATTGCGGCTCCATTCTGCCCTTCTAGAACAGCCAACGGTGAACTGATCAAGCCTACTCATATCATCGTGGAGACAATGATGTGAGCTCTCTCTCTCTATGAGAGGAACCGCCTGCTTTAAAACTGCCGTTTACTAACCATAGAATCTCTCATAGGACCAGGTTTACAGAGCTTTATATTTGCACTAGGATTTATTTTTATTTCTCACAGAGAAAATTATTTTTTTTTGTGTGTGTTTGGTTTTTATTTTTTAATATTTTGTAAAGTAAATCACAGCTGATGCCTCTTGCCCTACTTAGGGGCAGAGCTTTCATATCAAATTAGGCACTCTTCAGGAATTTATTATATTTTCCCCCATACAACATATCTAACTAACTTCTGTTCATCATACCACCTTACCCATTGGGTTCTATTTTTTAATTTTTTCATATTTTTTTGCCAGCAATACCCACGAGCTGCAATCCTATATGCACACTTACTTGGGAATGTCCCCCTGAACACAGTGGGATTTACTTCTGAGTAAACATATATAGGATTGCAGAAACGCTTTTACAACGCTCAGATTTCATGTGGTGCTGGTGTCATTGGGAACAGGGTAAAACAAAGACGTACAAAGATCATGTCTCTCATGAGAGAAACTTACTGTTTTAAAATCAATGCATACATTATTTTAAAAAAACTGTTTTTCAAAGATATACCACCTCTTCTCTTCCTCTGGTCAAAGTGGGGGGGGGAATTGAAACAGGAAAGGGTACATGCTTTTATGTTTGCTGCAGTCCACATGAGATTGTATTTGTATATATAAATGGAAAAGCTGCAATATGGATTGGGGATTGGGAGCAGTTAGAAACCAAGGGAACAATCCAAGCACCAGTCATCCTTGAGAACAGTTCCTATGCAGACCACATGTAATAGGGTAGCAGAGTACTTTCTGCTTTAGAACCAATTGGCCGGGTCAGACCCTTCTTCTCTTATGGGGCTCCTTTCCCAAGTTGATTCTGTGTCTAAACTAAGGTGACACAGAAAATGTTTATGTCAAAACTTCAGAGAAAGATGTGAGCAGAGCTAGGTCGCTCTCCCGTTGTCATCCTAAAAGAAGTGCAGGCCTGAATTCCTGTGTGTACTACGTTGGGGGTGACCTCAGAGATCGCTTAAGTGACTGAAGAGTATCACACAGGAACTGGCTTCCTCTTCACGGGCTGTACTCAAGAAATGAACTGGCTATGACTTGAATTTTCCCTAGCTCGTTAGGTGGGCGTTAAAGAGCAGATAGAGCTGCGACATTTACAAAGATTTTACAAAAAGTATTGTGTGATTCTAAGTTTTGTTTAAAATCACGGATTTGCCAAAATTTATCATTATCAGGAAACAGAAAGCCGTGTTGGGACTATATCGGTCGAGTCAGATAAGTCGCATATCGATTGAAGCAGATTCAGATATAGAATCCATTAAAGAAAAAATTATGAAGGACTTACAGATGAGAGAGAAGCGATAGAAAGACGTAGTAGACCCTGGTCTTCACAGGCATAAACAGAGTCATCCTTTGTACAACATTGAAATGAGGAAGCGGAAGGAGATGAAGTCAGCTACAGAGGCATTTTAGTATGGATGAGCCATGAAACACCTGAACAGAATTTCCGTCAGTGCTGCATAGAGAGTTAACAACTTTGCCACTTTGGAAGTAAGGGTTTGCTTCTGAATTTGGTCAAGCCCTGTTATTTTAAGATTATTCTCTACTTTGAAATTTATTTTATTTTACTTGATAAAGGCTCTGGCCTCTTCCATATGGGCATTGATCTTGGGGGAATAACCCCCTCCCACTTCCTTTAAGTGAGTCATTAATATAAGCTGGAAATGAGAACAATGCCATGGCCTTTGCTTTTTTTTTCTGCCAGATCAGTTAGTCAGTGTCAGATGCTGTGGTTTAAAACTGGAACTTACCTGGTATTTGAAAACATTCCTCAATGCATTACAGAACAACAACCAGATAAACTACAGATCATTTATGGTCTCAGTGGCCACTGCATATTAGTTATGCAAATGTTGCTAAATTTTTTTAATTTTTTAAAAATGAAATGGAAGTAATTTTAAATAAAAAGGACCAAAGCACAGCTATTTGCAAGTGTCTTGTATAGCAATTATTGTTATTATTTTGGTAGGTGGAATATGATATATTTTATGTGAGGAGATTGACCTTTCAGTAGCTATAAAGAACAGAGGTTGAATTTACTCCCAGGTACAATCCTGTTAGCGAGAGTTCTAAAAAGCAAACCCTTCCAGAATGTAGGATGACCAAATGGTATTGTCTTGAATAGTGCCTCAGATTTTATTATTGTGCTGCTTAAAAATAGGCAGTGAAAATGTTAATATATAAGCAAAGGGAGAGCTACTGTTGCAAGTAAGTTTTGCCAGGGGTGGGAGGCATCTGTAGTCCAAACTGTTGCTACCTAAAGCAGGAGAACCATTTAACCCAAGGAAGCATAGGTCAGATTTGTACTCATCCCTGCTGCTTGGGAGGCAGAGAGGAGTCAGGTCAGAGGCAAATTTTAACAGTTAATTCCTTCAATTTTTTTTTCTGGTATGTGTTGCACTAAAGATATGTCAAAGCTATTTTGATAGATAAATGATTTCAGGATCTGAAGGCCAGCTGCTATGCCAAATGTAGATACCAACTGGAGAAAATAGCCTTCCTCCATCTTTGCCCCCTGATTTGGGGGGGCGGGGTGACACGAGTTATAAAGTACCCTGTGTAGCGAGCACCTGCTTGGGGAAAGCTGCTTTATTATCTTGGAGAGGGAAAATTCCAGAACAAAGAGGAGAGGATCAGTCCTGCACCTTGAGAGTTCCAGTTCAGGAAGAAAGGTACCCAGAGGAGGAGCCCAACACTGAGGCCGAGTGCCGTGATTGCCTCAGATGGTGAATGCAGAGGCGGGGGAGGGGTCATTTCTTCTGAACCTTCAGCCATCTAACTCTTCTCAGAAGGACAGGCCTGTGCCTACCACACACACACACACACACACACACACACACACACACACAAGCCTGTCTCCTCATCTAGTCCACTCAACTCCAGTGAGAGAGGAAGAGAGTGCCTCATAGCCACTGTGGAAGCAAGTGGGTTGGACGAGGCATCCAAGTCCAGTCTGGTCTACTTCCAGAGAGGCTGCCAACTTGGCTCCTCAGTTGCCTCAGATCGCAAAGCCCAGCCCATTATGAGGTTAAGCTGTGCCATTACAATCAATTGCTTCCATGTCAAAAAGTCAAAGGTGGTTTTCTCATTAGCTTGAGAGTAAAAGGGAGGGGGGGAGGGCGAGTAATTCCTGGATCCACTTGTCATTTAACACACACACATAACCCAATCCATTATCCTCAGTTTTGTTTTTGTTTCCAAGAGCACATTTTTACAACACAAAGCTTCTGAACGATTGAATGTGGTAATTTGAATGTCAAAAGTAGATTTTGCCAAATGACAGGGCAGTGGGGTGTGGGAGTGGGGAGGGGCGGGGAGGGGAGGGGAGGGGGCACGAAAAAGTTTAAGCAACTGTTTGTATTTTCTACTTATTTATGATTGCAAAGAGACTGATTTTCCCCTAATTTACTTTGTAGAACTTTGTGGCCTCTTTTATCTTTTTGTTTGTAACTAAGAAGTTAATTATTCAGTATTGTGACTGTTGTTGGTGAAGTGGGGGAGATGTTAGGGTAATGTGTGGTATAGCTTAAATGTATGTTCAAAGAAATAAATACAGTAATTTCATTTCCAAAAAAAAAGGGGGGGATGGGAGAGATGGAGAGCATGTAACTGTCGTGCTTATCGGTTTGGGGAAAAGCGCACCTTTCCCAGACGGTGTTTTGGATTCAGAGGAAGTCCAGAAACATTGAGAAAGTAACAAAGAACATGGACACATGCACACACACACACTTATGTCTGGAGGAGCAGACATCCTAGTTGAGCATCCCGATGCCTGGGGTCAGCATTTTCAGATCTGGCTCTGTCAAGCGGTTCTTCAAGTTATTCAGAAAAATCTTCCCTTCTCTTAATCAAAGCTTTCAAAACGCCATCAAGGTCCAACTCTTTGCACTTGATTGCGATCCGCAAGGAGCACATGAGGCAAAACTCAAAACGGAGCGTATGATTGGCTTTGGTATCAGTAGTCGCTGGGTAACTGTTGGCGCAGGCCTGGAGAGATGGATAGAAAAGGGATTTATTTCCAGGACAAGTGGGCCTTCGGTATTGATGGACTTCTCATGTACAGCGCGAACCCTCTGTTGACCTGCACACTAAGTACCACTGCATTTACCAGGATGTGTTTCTGAGTAGATAAACCTAGGCATGCATAGATGTTTGTCTTCTCACTTTGTATCAGGAAAGAGTTTAAAGGAGTTAGAAATATTTCAGCTTCTGTTTCTTTTTCTATCCATCAGATTATCACATATTGTACAGGTATAACATTTTCACAGTATGTTTTACTTTCGGCAGACTCTAACTCAAGAGCTTTGACATATGTAATTCCCTTTCTTCTATAGTCTCTTTAGGCCTGTGGTTGCTACTGGCCAAAGACGTAATATAAATCAAATGTAGCTTCCATTATTTGTTGTGTATTCAAAACTGCTGAGCAGAAGATCAGGCATGGTTTCAAAGGCAATCACATCCCCACTGAGACAGAACTGCTAATGAAGTTTTATTTTCCCTATTCATGGTGATCAGCTTGGGATAATCAGAACCACCTTGTCTTCACTATCCCCAAAACAGGGAAGAAAATGCTTGCTTTCTTGCAAATCCTGAAGGTGACCACCAAAAACCATATACAGTAGTAGCATAATGTTAGAGCTAATCCTCCCATATGAGAGGCAGAAACCCAGACACCGTCTGTTTGGACTGGAAGCAAACAGGAACGAAATCCAAATGCTCAAAAGCACTCAGTCAAGTATTCCATTCATATAGTAGCTTCAAATCTCGCTAAATCTGTCTGGAGCTTGAGGTCAGCCATGGATAGAACTCAAAGCCTTGCATGTAGGATTAAAGATCACTGATCACCATTGGGCAACAAGTGTTAGAAAGTTACTGGGACATGACCTCTGTAGTCATAAATCTAGAGTGCTAGTCCTAATTGTGCTAATCACCTCTAGGAAGAATGTAATTTTAGACCAGCATAACTTAGTGTTTGCATCAGACTTGTGTTCTCCACTTGTCTGTCTCACTCCCTGCTCCTTTTTAAAAAGCAGCTGCTGAATGTTGACAGCCTAGTCTGCAGGTATCAGTTACACCAAAATAGCTTGATGTATGCTGATTCTACTTCTTTTAGACCAGTCATACTAAATCCATGCAAGTCCAAGCCCTGTAGGAGAAACGAGTGTGAACAGTTGACAACCCCCGTTGTGCTTTTTGAAGGGCCAGAATAAACCAGCACCTGCAAAATGTGGGTCCCTGTTTGGAAGTCCAATGTGGCTTTTCACTTCAAATCCCAAACCCAGGAATTGTGCTGAGACATACAGTATTATGCCTATGTAGTCCTAAAACAGAAGCTTAGCATAATAGAGTTACATTTAATTTTTTAGACAAAGTGATGTCTTCATAGTATTTCAAAGGGGAAAAAAATTCTTAACTCAGGAATATTTGCTCAGCCCTTTTCAACGTGAGGTAAGATGGGTGACCATAGAAGCTGCTTTTCCTGAAAGGTCCCTTTGCCTAGAGAAGTCAGTGAAGAAGCTCTCTTGGGAGAAGCAGTATGCCCGAGGAGCTTCCAAATGATAAGCTAATAATCAGCTGCAAGAAAGCAATGCAGAAGTCAGCACTTCAGTAGCTTTGTCTGTCTCTCTGTGTGTGTATGAGAGAGAAAAAAGAACCTACTTTTTAAAAAGAAGGACTGGAGGGTTAAGAACCAAATGACAGACCCAGGATTGTTCATTACTGTCTCTCCTCACTCACCCCACCCTAGGCGGGCAGTACAATGCTCTTTGATGCATTCACTATTGTAATAGACCATTGTTGTATTGTGGCTGTATTGTGCTGTTGCAGTTTTGAAAGGAATGCAGTTGGTTAAGACAGACAACCTCTTTATTCTACTGAAAACCGTTGGTGAGCATTTTGACATTTATTTAAATTCACACACGTGACTACTGACTGTCTGTAATGAGTAGTCACCTGGAATTTGGGGGGGCATCCAACGGTCCTCCTTTTTAGAAATAATTTTTAAACCAATTTTTTTAAAAGGACATTTTAAACTTATTTGTCATCCTTATTGTTCCAGAATGGAATATTTGTATAGGAATAAGAATTTGGAATGTACCTCAGCCCTGAAAATTAGGTTTTTTGTCCGTATACAGTAAATGTTTGTATTTTGCAGTTTTATCTGTTTTGCTTTTTAGATAAAGGAAATGTATATTGATATTTTCAAGTCATATTTGCTTTTTCTAGATGAGTTTGTAATCATCACAAAGAAAAAAATTAAAAAAACTTTCCTTTATGAAATGTCTTGGTGTGTTTGAGTATGGTTTTCACTGGAGGTTCCTCTGAGCCAGTATGCCAGTATTACAGTCTTGTGAGTAATTGGTATGGTGGTGTGCTTCTGAATGTCCATGAAGGACAAACCAGATTCCTGTAACTATCCTTATACTGCTGATATATGGGTTCCCTTGTTTCAAGGCAGCACAATGGCAGCAGGCGGTTCAATCCAGTTGCACAGCTTCGCCTGCTTAACAAACATGACATTTGTGGCAGAAATTTGTCCTTTCAGGATGCACATGACTTGTACGACGTGTGACCAAGCTGTGTGCGCACAGAAGGAAGCCTTTACTCAGTGGCTGCTCCCCACTGCTGGTGCTGTCCTACCTGTTGCACAGGTAAAGCTGTCTAATGGGACTTTAGCTAATGTCTGTTTAAAATGCCATAGGCCAGAAGACCTGCTTCTAATAATACCATATAGGCCATGCGCCTAAATTAGAAATCTGACGGGGACTGGATTGCAGAGGGCTGCACCTGGTTTCACACCACATTATCCCACTTTCATTTGCTCTTATGTTGACATCTAACCGCTTTCTCTCCACTGTTTAATTATTTCTGGAATGGAAGCTGAGGCTGATAACTCTACACAAAATTTCCATGTTCTTCTCCTCACAGGGCCCTGGCTCAGGCCACCGCTGTTAGTTCCCCCTATTTAGCTGCATGCTTCAGGGGAAGAGAAAGTTCATCTGTTCCCCAATCCCACAATTTATCTGCCAATCCCAACACTACATGAGTTACTTCCCACCTTAACTGTGTCTTCCTGGTAGTGCTGAACGGAGCATTGCTCCCAGTTTGACAGGTGGCCAAGGAACTGCTGTTGTTGGAGCAGCATCCCAGGACTAGTTTGTCCTGGAGATCTCCCTTCTTCTCCTTGTGAAAAACTGAGGCCCTAGGCCAGAGGTGGACTTTTTTCTAGGCCCTGCTGCACCGAATGGGAGGCCTTCTCTAGGGCAGCCGCATCCTGTGCTGAACCTCTTGGCAATGAGGATCCCACACAGAGGATGGAAGGGCAGCAGTGCCCTCCTGTTTCTGTTCATCAGCAGTTGGTGTTATTCTGCCTCTGGGAGTGGGCGTACCAGGAAGTGAAATGCTGGTTGTGTGAAAGAACTCAACTCCTGTTCCCTGAGCTCCTTGCCCTCTGAGGATGCTGGCCACAGGGTCTGGCAAAACGGCAGGAAGAATAACTTCCAGAACACGCCCAAACAGCCCGAAAAACTCACAACAGCTATTAGAAGTCAATGTCTTCTTCCTCCTCAACTACCCATCTCTTCTCCTACAAGTCTTGTGCCAGTTGCAGTTTCAAGGCACTTACAAAACAGTCCCTAGTATAGATTTCTTCCTTTATGTCAGTGAAGATTCTCTCAGTCATCCAGGTGAGTTTATCTGGAAGCTGACTCATCGCAACTGGGCTGGAAGTTGAGTCATGGCAATTCCTCAATAAAAGAAGTCCAGTTGCCATGGCAACTTCCATAAGGACTTCCTTCTTGTATCCACATGCCAAGAAAGCTCTCTGCAGTGCAACTTGGAATACAGATTTAATGGCAAAAGTACGCCTGGCTGCTGCTTTAAAGGTGTGCTAGAGTTCATGTTTCAATCCATTTTTACTCAGGCTTCAATTTGGCCTACTGTTTTTTTTGTATGAGATGTTTCAAACCACTCTTACTTCATTGTGAAGCACTCTAGAATAATTGGAATAAAAGCAGGAACCCTGCAGAAATCTATTTCATGTGATACATTAGCGGGGATGCCCTTTTCTTGTGGGTATGTTGTCTACTATAGCACAGTAGGCCATCTGTTTTATTTCTGCTATTTACAATTTTTCATAATTGTGGGCCACTGGCCCTCAGAGTAGTATGCAATTGAATTAAGATATATATGGAAAAACAAAAACCTGCCTTTCTAAACTTAATGATGGGCAAATCTAAAGACTCCCCTTAAGATTCAGGCGGCACTATTCAAAAATATATTTAAAATATATTTAAGTATATTTAAATAGCCACAAAATAATGAAGTACCTAAACCAGGCCTGCCCAAAGTCCGGCACGGAGGCCAAATCCGGCCCATCAGGCCATTCTGAGTGGCCCGCGGCTGGCTGGCCCACCCCTCCCTCCCCCTCCTTCACCCCATGTTTTCTTAAAAGAAAGTGGGTGGGGCTTGCAGTGTGGTGGCAGGGTTGGGGAGCAACCGGCCCCTGACACATTCTCAGCCACCAAATCTGGCCCTCCTTACAAAAAGTTTGGGCACCCCTGACCTAAACACTTCTGAATTCCAGCCCCAGAATCTTGTGATTAGCAGATAATAGAGGTCAAAGGTCTAGTCATGTTTGCTTAAGGTTTGTGTATCTAACTGGGACTAACTGATGAGATGCCAGGGCACATCTCAGTTGTGTAGTCAGGCCTGTGACCAAGAATGTGACTGAG
This sequence comes from Phrynocephalus versicolor, assembly GCA_023846285.1. Lineage (NCBI taxonomy): Eukaryota > Metazoa > Chordata > Lepidosauria > Squamata > Agamidae > Phrynocephalus > Phrynocephalus versicolor. The sequence continues at coordinate 26,846,603 of JAHTLZ010000015.1, read as the reverse complement.
CAGCACCCTGGCACCTCATCAATCAATGAGCTGTGGCAAGTTACACAAAACCTGCACTACCACTAGTGGGATTCTCATCACAACTCCTGGCAATTTAAAGAATTCCCATAGCTAAGAGATTGGCTTTTATTTTCCCGTGAGGCCAAATGACAGTCATGGCCTTGGAAATGCATTTGCAGGCTGGGGCCCCATATTTTTCCTGATCTCTGAAGTCCTTGAACAGCTTTGTTCAGCAAATTGCCTCCATAAACAGCTTGTAACGTTTTCTGCTTTCATTGTAGGGTTTGTCAGTCTTGTGCTTTCATGAAGAGTCTACACAAAAGCTAGCAAATTGCTTTTGTTGAATGCTGAAACTGTATTTGCCACACATTAACTGTCAACAAACACATTTTTTCCAAGAGGGTCCTGGTCTTCCTTGCTAGCGAGTGCAAATCAGTTACCAACTAACTGTACCAACTTCCAAATGTCTTTGGCTTGTTAAAAAAAACTCCTACCTGAAACAAGGGCCAAAGATCACAGACAGTTAATGATTGCTGGAAGCAGAAGTCTTCCCTGCTGAACGTTAACATGGAGGAGGTATTTAAGGGAAATTGGTCAGAGAAGCAGCACACTTGCAGAGACTCAAATCCTTTTAAGAATTCTGTTCTGTGCCCAGAAGAGCTTTTAAAATTTGCCACTGCCTTTGTGAGCAGTCAATTCAAGAGAACGATTTTGCCAAATTTCTTCACCAGGGAAGATAAATTCTCCTCAGTTAATTAAAGGCAGGGTTCAACATCAGCTGTACAACAGTTTCTTTTTCTATCCTTCCAGAATTTTCTTGCAGTTTCTTGCATCTGGTGACAATTGGATTCCCTCGGCCCTTTTTCAATGTCTTCAAGTCACAACTGATATATAGTGACCCTGAAAGGGTTTTCAAGGCAAAAAAGAGATTTAAGGAGTGGTTTTACTAAAACAAAACAGTGAGTTTCCAAAACTGAGCAGGAATTCTAATCCCCCAAATCCCAATCCATGAATCTATGAACTACAGCACATTGGGTATCCTTCTCTGTGCCCTGGCTTTAACATAATTTTTAGCTATTTGTAAGTCAGGGAATAGTGGTGGTCAGATGGGAGGATAGTGGTGGTCAAATGCAAAGTACTTTATCTGGTAATGTGAGGGAAAATGTCCGCCGTTATCGGAAAGCAAGCTCCCCCCCCTCAAGTTTTAAGCACATTGTTCCAGTATCTGACACCTTGACATAGTTTTATTATCTCCTATGAGACTCATGTTCCATGACCAGATATGTTATATGACTAGAACTGTGGTACTTGGAAGTGACACCATCACCATGCTGCTGGCTGCTGAGATTCATGACAGGCTTTTAGGTGGTTTTGTCAGCATTTGAATCCAAGGTTCAAACTGTCCTTTGATAATGGAAGCTGTCATCCCATTAGTGAATGGGATTGATTAATGAAATCAAAAACCCAAGAGGATCCTGTTGACACCTAAGGAATATGGATATATCCAATAGCTAACCACATCTATTATAATGCCAGCCCTGGCCCCTGTTATGACTAGTGTCACACGTCCAGTTAATAAAAGTTCAGTTAACCCTATTGGCCCATTAGAAGAAAGGGGGGATGTTGGGCGTTGGTGAACCTTTCAAAAATTTCCAAAATGGCATCCACATTTTTAGTACACAAGCAATACATCACAAGGGTTGATTTCTCCATGCTGGGGGCAGTGAGGAGGTTAAAGTCAGACATGATGCTACTGTCTCAGTAACAGCTTTAGGCTTGATTCTGCTTGGTAATCCCAACTAGAGGAGCCATGGTGAATCAATAGGATTAACATCACCAACTGATCTAAAAGGTCTACTTAAGATGGAACTATCAGTTGGATTTAGACATAGAGCCTGTAGAAATAGTGAGGCATGTACAGATGGGATTATTTTCTCTAGAAGGAAGGGGGATTTACAACACATTGAAGGATACCAGAATAAATAGTGGATAATGGCTATTCCCTTTGTGTGTGTGAATAAGTGACCTAGTGGTTATTTATCATTTCGGTATTTAAAAGTGCCTGTTCTCAAAACTGAAAGTAGCCAGACGTTCATCTGGCTTTGAAAAAAGCCACCCTTTCTTAGAACAGTTCAGAAGGGTGAACACAGAAAATTGCCCCCACCGTTTGTAGGCCATGTCCATAAACACTATATGAAATACCCAGGCTGAATCAGGATTGCATAAGTCACATAGTAAACCTTATAAGGTGGTAAATGGAGAATTGTTTCCAGCCTGTAGCCCCCTTCAATTGTGTCATATGGTCCCTGTTGAAAACGGCTGCTCTGGAGGGAAGGAAGTTGCTGTGAATGAAACATGAGCCTTTAGTGGCTGCTAGAGCCTTGCAAAGCACACCTTTTGGTCCATACTGACTCTACTTTCAGACATAAGTATTTTTCATCCATATCCAGAGATGGCAAGCACTGAGCCAGAGACCTTCTCCATCTGTGGGCCTTTTCACACAACCCCTAAGATCCGCTGGCCACTTAAATTCGGACCAGAGATCTTGGGGGTTCGTTGCTCTTCCTGTGTCCCCACCCCTCCGCACTTCCTTGCTCCTGTCTGCATGAGGGGAGGGAGAAAAAAAGGGACAAAAGAATGCAGGCTGACCTCTAAAGGGGCAGGAGGCAAAACAACAACAACAACAAACAGAAGCGAGGAGAGCCCGGCACTTTAGGTTACATCCGGATCTGGGATTTTTCACCCTCCGAGAGCAGGTACCTGAAAAGTGCGCAGGGATGCGCTTAGGTGGGCGTGGTCACACTTAATTTTCTGTAAACTCCGGAGCTGGTGGGAAAACAATTTTAAGCTCCAGAGCTGGGAGCCATTTGCGGCGGAGTTTAGGGGTCGTGTACAAATACCTGTTACCACTTATATAGTAGCCCTATAATACTGAAGACTTTGAAGCTGTCCTCAGCAGAATTTTAAAAGTACAGTGTAAGAATAAAACTCAGCTTCTCTTTTATTCTTGTGGCCATTCTGAACCTAGATCCAGAAGTTTGACCACAGCCGGGCAAACTCCAAACATATACAAAGGTAGGTCCCACAGACACACTGTAATTTGGTCTTCAACAATTTGTGGAAAAGAAGAAGAAGAAAAAAGCAACCCCCCAAAAGGCTGTTTGAATTTTGTTTTATTCAATAGAAAAATTCTAAGTTAATTGCAATACAATTTAAATACATAGATTTACAAATCGGTCCAAAACAGGACTAAAATATTCTTTGAATATTGTGCTTTCATAGATACATAAGAAAATTAGCATATAAAAATACTTTACAAGGAATACACTCTAATATATGGATAAAAATACACATTTAAGTAATGCATTTCATTTTTGTATCATTCAAAATGCATAGGAAGGGAATAGAAGGATCACATTTTAAAGCCTTATTAAAAGTCTTCATTAAAAACCTATTTGAAGCCATATTAAGCTTCTGCCATTTTGAGAATATTGCATATAACCCCCCCCCCCTTTTTTTTCTTCTTCTTCTGCTTTCAGCGCTCAATACTCTGCAGTTTCTTTTATGGCACATCATCCAGGTTTATGGCAGCAATGGTATGGAATATTGCATACTTTGTTAGAACAGAATAGACACAGAATAGAGAACTAGAGACAGTCCCATAGGACTCCATGCACATCCTTAAGGGAATCACTGGTACTTTGACAGGGCCCAGGAATTATGATAACAACAAAGGCAGATGTGCTCGCTGCTTAGCCTGGACTCGGACACAGAAACTGAGCACTGATCAAACAGTGACGATTTCCAAAGAGTGCCACAGCGCAACATCTTAATATGCACTGGAAGAGTACTGAAGCAAAACAAAAAGTTTGCAAAGGAAAAGAGGGGTCAGTTCCCCCGGCTATGGATGTATTCAATTCCCAAGCCAGGGGCTTAATCAAAAATCAGAATAAAGTGCTATCCCAGAAACTCATAGGGTGGGCAGTTGGAGGGGCAAGAAAGAGTCCTGGCATTTTTTGCCACATGAAGGGAAAAGACCACAGCCTTGATGGCCATCCAGCCCATTTGCTGTAGGCAGACCATTCAGTGAATGTGAACATCATCACATCCATTAATCACTACAAGGGGGTTGGGTTGGGTGAGAGGCATATGCAGGGCTGAGGGCCACAAGGGCCTCATTGTGCTCTCACAAGCCACAGAGGCGGAAGGGCCAAGGGAGAGAACTACTGAGAACCGAAGACGGCTGCTATGGCCAGTTACACCAGGGCGCCAGACATCACCATCACCGGTCAGTGGAAACAAAAGATATACGTGTCTGTACTTGCACTAAGAGGAGCCACAGGGAGGGCACTAAGAGAGAGACATAATATCAACCTAGCAGAGGGTGTCTCATGCTAAACAGTGACAAGGGGATACAAGGCTTTCTCCCACCACCACCACCACCACCACCACCACCAACATACACAAGGGATGGGGGGAGAGAAATATATATGGGCAGGGGGGTGGGGGAGGTGAATGCAGAGCTTTCTGGTGGCTTACAGGTGCCCACAGAATGGCAGGCCGCCCAGGAAAACAAGCCTCCCACCCACTCTGGTGTGTGTCGAGTGCTTTCAAAAGTATCTTCCGTGAAGACACCTCCTGTCTCGAAATCCACTAGGTAGTAAACGTGTTTCTGCTGTGTCCCAGAGAATGGGGGGGGGGGCTCGTGTGAGGCAGGGAGTGGAGCTGGTCAAGGATTGGGGCTCAGCTTTTGTGAAAAGTGTCAACTGACATATTGTCGTGGTTTCAGAGGGGACGCAGTGTGGCACCTCGATCCCTCAGAGAGTGAGGAGGATTTGGGGTGACGTAAGGTTTCAAGGCTCTTGCCGTGTTGGGGGGGGGGTTAAGAAGGGCTGTGGGGTTGTTCGGGGGAAGCCTGTCACAGAAACGAGAGGGGATTTATTTTAGGATCAACTGTACATGATTTAACAAAGCAAACAACAACAACAAAAATAGCACCATATATCCAAGCCCTTCAGTGCTGGGGCAAAGAGAGGTGGCCTTTGCCCTCATTCCCCCTAAGCATTGGAGGAGCTCATAGTGAGACCAGTGAGTCTCCTTCCACAGAGGAGTCTTACTGGGGCCCGCTTTCTTACTGTCTACCCTTTGTGCTAAGCCGTCCCATCTCTCCCAGCTCAGACCTTCAAGACCTAGTAGTTTGATAGGCTTCAAAGCGATGACTCACTGGAAACCTTTTCATCATGCCAAGTCACACGACACAGATTAAGCACAGAGATCAGGGCAACAGAAAACCAAGACGCACAAGAGACATCCATTTAACCTGCTTTGCCCCATTCAGGAGCTCAAGGAGAGCTGATACCAAATCCACCTGCCCTTCATAGCGTCTGCGTGTTGTTGGCCTTCACTTCCACCGGCTGCTGGCCCGGGAGATCCCCATGATCCTCTAGCCGGGTGTTGGCTGAAATCAGGGGATTTCGGCTGATGACCAAGTCCAGCTTGTCCCCGGCCTCCGATATCAAAGGGACAGCCAGACAGCAATCAAAGTCTCTTGTTCGAATGCGGTTTACCTGAGGAGATGGGAAAAGATTTGTGGTCAGTCAAGGAGAACTCTCACAGAGAAGACACACGCGCACACACACTTATGAAGAAATCAAACTAGAAAAGCTACACAGCACTTTCATTGTTTTATTGCCTTTTATAGTAAAGGTATCTCAAAAGTAATCATATAATAGGATTCCACTGTGACACATAACAAGACCAAACCAAATCATGGTTAACTATGACAGAAATATCTAACCAAATAAATTTATGGCCTTTGACCTCCTGTTGCACTTGCAGGATTATAACCTTACTATATCAAACAGTATTTTTATAATAGAACATGATTTCGGATTGTGACGTCACTATGCACGTCAAGTCAAGAAGGGTGAACTTCTGAGTTCTTGTTGGCCATTCTATTCTTGGCCTTGGACAATGGACTGGAAGTTGGGGACAAACATGTTTTTCAACATAAAGCCACTCACCAAGTGGTCAGAGACTCCAAAATGCGGTATTTGTGTGGTTATGCTGGCAATTTGTTGCTACAGCCTCCCAGCTATACAATGCTCAGGGTGACCTTTTACAAAAAGCACAGGAAACACTGGCATGTGGAATACCTCTGCTGCTTGCAAAGCTTGAAAGCACAAAGCTTATGGCTTATGGCTGAAAAGGCAAAGGTTTTGCTCCCACAGTTCTAACTTAACTAAAACTTCCCAGGGTTGCCAGTGGCCAGATAGTGACCAGGAAGCTTGGCGTTGCAGTTACAAATGCTGGGCTGAGATGCAGGCTCAGGTCTCCAGTGAAACATGGAATTCACTGGGCCACTCACTAGAATTTGTTTTTATGTTGAATTTTTGGAATGAGATTTTGCACAATTTTCACAGAGTAAGCCTAGTTCTACAAAATGAGGATGTTTATACAAAAATAAACATTATTTTTTATCTTACTGTTTGCTTAATTTTGATAAATAAAACTTTATTTTATGATTTATTATTGTTTATATTTTGAATTACATATATATATGGGGGCACCAAAATCTTTTAAGTGCTTAGGGCAGGCCTGCCCAAAGTCCGGCCGGGGGGGTGCAAATCCGGCCCATCAGGCCATTCTGAGTGGCCCACTGGCCCACCCTCCCTCCCCCTCCTTCGCTCCATGTTTTTTTAAACAGGCTCCCTGTGCTTCCTTTGGTCCCCACCTCCCTCCCTCCCTCCTTCCCTTCCTTGTTCCCCACCTTCCTTCCTTCCTCTCTTGGTTTCCACTTTCCTCCCTCCCTCCCTTGGTCCCCACCTTCCTTCCTGCAGGTGGGGTTGCAAGGGGTCAGTGGGGTGGGCTTGCAGTGGGGTGGCAGGGTCGGGGAGCAGCCGGCCCATGACACATTCTCAGCCACCAAATCTGGCCCTCCTTACAAAAAGTTTGGGCACCCCTGGCTTAGGGCCTCTAAGGGTCTTAATCCAGCCCTATATGGAATAAAGCTTCTTAGATAAAATCCAGCCTGCCCAGGGCCTATCTGATCTGCAGGTAGGCCAAATATCTTCCTTGCTCGTAACATGTAAGAAAGCCTTGAGGGCAGAAATGGACTATCTCCTGATGTCCAGGGGCCACATACAACCGTCACTGAAACTTGGAGGGATGCACTCACATCTTCAGCTCCTACCACATTTTTTACACAATTGGGGTAAGGTTTTTAAAAATAATTCATTTTTTTAAAAAAGAAACCAACAGAGAAATTTCGGGGTTCCTGTATATGCTGGGCCACGGAAAGCTTGACCACATTGTTCCTCCAGATGGTACAAGGCAACTTCTCGAACCATTTTCCACCTTGATTTTTGATTATTTGGGGATGTGTGTGGAGGTACTGGGGGGATAACTCCCCTCCCTGGGAAGTCTGGGCTCCATTTGGGTCCCTATCAACCACGTTGCCCACATCTGCCCTGGGATGTGGCTTCTTGTTGACCAGGTAGCTCATGAGAGGGGAAGGATCCATAATTCCAACAAAAGTCCACACCCTTCTTGTTGGGTGTGTGTGTGGCATTTTACTACTGGATAAAGGAAGTTCATCGCCTCATGAAGAAGCGACCAAGGGGAAACTCTCTACGACTTGACAATCAAACTGTTCTGTTACATTTTCTGCTATTTAGACAAGTAACTTTACAAATCAGCTCCAAATCTGCCTTTTCCCAGATGGGAACACAGGAAGCCTCCCTCATACTGAGAGGGACCCTCAGGCTCTCTACCTTTTTTACTGACAACAATGATTTGCAACAACTCTCAAGAGCTGCAGGCTGGTGCGACATCTTTCATAACCTTACCTTGGAAAGCCAGGAAGGCCTGACCCTTCATGTTGGACTTTTCATAAAAACATGTTATTTGATCCAGAAACAGGCCTAAGGGGTGTTTGTACACAGCTCCTGAAACCATTTCTTAGGTACTATTTGAATTTAGGGAACCTTTGTAGGAAACCCTCTGGCACTTGCTGACATCACAACACTGCCGATATTCAGAAGAAACATGGCTGACAGCGTCATTAATTTTTGTTCCCACCCCAGGCCATTTCCCCTTCCTTTCTGCCTGCCTGTCTTTCATTTGAGCGGAAGGACAACTGGGAAGCAGGCCTGTTGGCTGCAGACCAGAACAAGCCCAAATGCGCCCCCCCAGGTGCTTGCCAGGTTTTCCACAACTGACCCAGCATGTGTGACAGTTAATTTCGGCACAACTGGCAGAGGCCTTTAAATGGCTCCCAGGCCCTTGAGGGAGAAAGGGAGGAAGGCTTCAAGGCTTCTGAGAAGGAGCTGGAGGATTGGGGCAACTGCCTGCAGGGGTTTGGGGCTGGAGGGCTTCTTCGTAGCTCTGGAGCGACAAGGAGCTAATGAAAGCTGTCCTCCTCAGGAGGGACTCCTCAAGCCTCCAGTCGCAGTAGGGCACAGACAAATCTCCAGAGTTCATGTGGAAAGTGGCTGTTCTGAAACCCAGAGAGCCAATGCCAGCTGGTGAAGACAGTATTAATGAGGCATAGGGCCTCATGGCACAGTGGATAAATGCCTGTTCTGCAGGTAAAACTGTGCTCACAACCTGGGGTTCAATCCCAGGTAGCAAGCTCATGGTTGACTCAGCCTTCCATCCTTCAGAGTTTGGTAAACTATATAAGCAGAACACTTTGCTTTATTGAGCCATTGCATAAGGTACACTGCGTGAACCTAGTGTCCTCCCTGCCCCCAACCCTGCCCTGGATGGCCTTAACAACAACACTGCATTCTTTGTGGGCAGAAGGCTCCAGTGAAATTTTTTCACACTGGCAAAGAGGGGACGGAAATACTCCTGCTTGAAACAACAGGTGGCAAATGCTGGTTCCATCCCAGCAATCCAAGGCTAGGCAGAACAAGAGTAAGCTTCAAAATGGGGCATTTTTCCTGTTTTCCTAGGACTCCCATCATCAGTAGTAAAGACAACCATGGGTCATCCTGGATCCAAGGTTCCTAGCCGCAGAAGCTTTGTATAAAGCAACTGCCTACATTTTCATACATTGTCGTCCAGTGGATTTCTCCTTTGGTAACACCTGGAAAAATGTACTGCAAGAGAGGGATCTCCCTTCCTAAACCATCTGCTCTCCACAGATTCCTTTGCACCAGGACTACTTGGCTTTATTACCTGAAGGACTCGGTCATAGGGCTTGAGTCCAGACTGAGCAGCAGGTCCATCGGGACGGATCATATTCACATAGACGCCTTTTTCCAGCAAGCCATCCGAGACACTAAATCCAAAGTCTTCAGTCTCTGGATCCTTATAGATGGTCATCTATAAGAAATGAGAAGGTTAATTTAGTGAGAACAAACCGGGGGGGGGGGAGGACGAAAAGAAGACAAGAAGGGCACAAGCCCAGCAGAATCTTCTATTGTGAAGCCGTCCCCAATTAAGATAGTTGGATGATTGTCTCACACATCCCATCCCCTGACTTATTTTACTGATTCTGAGTGAGTTTTGGATTCAAACCCGTAGTAAGTCTAGAACCTGGGATTGTACTCTCTCTTTCAGCCTGGCCTACCTTACAGGGCTGTAATGACTATTATGTGGGGAAGGAGACATTAAATCCAATTAAGCTGCTCAGAGGTCCTTGGAGGAACAGCAAACTAATAAATATCCCAAACAAAAAGAAAATATGTGTGAAATACTGAGGGAGGGATTTCTTTTTAATCAATCTCACCCTGATATTTGAAAAAGAGCAATACATCTTTTATTCTGATATGAGAGAGAGAGAGAAAGAGAGAGAGAGAGAGATTAAGCTAACATATGCAACAAAATGGTGCCATTTGGGCCTGCACATTCCCAGTTATAAAGCATCATAACCCACACAGAAGCACTAAAGAAGATTTATATAACATGGAAGAGTTTGGGTTTGGGTAGGTCTCTCTATATCTGTGACCTTGGGCTTACTAGGCCGGGGGTAGTCCAAGGGACATTATTCCCAGAATGGAATTTTGCTGGGGGCTACCCCTAGATGCCAAATTTGCTCCTGTGGAGAGATACTAACCATTTCCAACCTTAAAAAAAAAGTTAAAAGAGGACCTTCGAACTGCCAAGACAAGAAGTTCAAAGCTCTCCCTACCCTCTCAGAAATATTGGATCCAGGCACTACTTGCCTTCTTTCACAGGCAAAGAGTCCTCTGTGAGCATCCCAGAAAGGCTGTTTTTTTTTTTTTTTTTTTTTTTTTTTTTGGTTGAAAGCAAAGGACAGCATTGCTTCAACCAGCCAGACCTTTTTTTAACCCACAAATAACCCATGTTAAGTGACCCCTGAAAGCTTCCCAAACAAGCATTTATCAACCTGGCTCCAGCTCATTATTATGGCTATTTCAAGACAATAGTATTCGTTAGGCAATCAGTCTCTGAGAAAGCCTTTCGCTCCTTGGATAATCTGGAACACAGGGCAGTGATTGTGGGCTCAATGCTGGGACAAGATGGGGTGCAAGGTCTCTGGCAAGAAAGTCTTCACATGCGCCACCATCTCACCACCACCTCACTTGCTTGTCCTCCCCCCACAAATAGCACATGGATGTATCCAATCCATGTGCTATTTGTGTTACACGTGCACAGCCAGCCAGGAGCTTGGGTTGAAGAAGACAGAGGCCCTTCAGCAAAGCCTAATCAAGTGGGGAGGGGGATCCAGAAAAGAGCACCTTGGCCGGACAGGGCACAGGGTGCTGCCTGGAGATTAGATAGGATACAGAGGTTGGATAAATGAGGTTGCAGGGCTTGTCTGTCATCCAGGTGTTTGCTTTCTGGTTTAAAACTAGAAAGCTGAGTGGGCTAATGGTGTATGAATTAATGACTGAGAAAATCACCCTGACTCTTAAACAACAAGACGAAGCTTGTGGTTTATCATCAGCCAGAAAGCAGTCTGTAACGAAGAGCTGAATGCTTGGCTGGGTTCTTGCTAGTTTTTCTGAACTGTATATTGAAACTAAAATATAGAAAGGGACACCAAACAAAGCCCTGGAGTCTCCTTGAGCCCTCAAAGAGTATGAAAGTGGTGAAAAAAAGGGGTGTGTGTGAAGCTCTTTTGCTGAGCAGGCTTGGGACTAACTCTCTCAGAAGCGGGTGAGTACATGAGGGAACGCGCAGAGCAGACAGGCCAACTCCCTTGGTAAGGACATAGTATTCTTCTTGAAGAACTTGGTTCCCCAATGCAAAAGGAAATGAAAGAAGGCCGACTATTCCAGCAGGGCCATTAATTGCGACGAAATAGCAGAGTGCAGGAAGCACCGGGTGGGCACAGACGGATAACCTTAGGAGGCACCCATGGAAAGCTGTGTGTTCCTGCACAATGTTTCCCTTATTAAGTTTTTATATAAGCCGATAAATGGGTACATGGTGAGGCTTGACTATATTTGGAACTAAACTGGAGTTTCTCTTTTCCATTACAAAGGCATAACTAAGAGTCCCCCACCACTTTATTCAACTTTCCATGCTCCTATGATACTACTACTTCCCCAACTGTCCATATGACACAAGACTACCCATGGTGTCAGCAGGGGCAAAGGTGGATGGGGCGGGGGAATAATCAGTTTTTTTTTCTCATCTCACTGTTGGTGGGTGGTGGTGCATTTTATTCTGCTTTACTCTGACTTGCTTCAGTGCACAATTTGTTCATGTAGACCCTTCTGCGCCCTTGTTCTTTGATGACCCCACACACTTATTTGTGCACCTCCATTGGTCAGACTTCACCCCTCTGTGTCTTATCATCACTTCCGCCTGCTTTGTTTTATTTTCACTGGGGTCAGAGGAGCCCCCTGTACTTGGAAACTCTTAAAACTTTCTGGGTGACTCTCCCCACCCACCCTCTCTCTCTCTCTCACTCACTCACTGGAGCTGGCTCTTTTTTCTTCTTGTCAACATTTGGATGAGAAATGCCACATGGTTGCAAGCAGCAGGTGGAAGAGAGCTAAAGGCCTGGCAGTGAGCCTAGGTCAGTGCCCAATGGCAACAACCACGATTCACCAGCTGAAAAGTACCACAGACACTGACTACTAAGCTCCAGAAGGATGAAAATGTCACCGTTAAGAGGAGATTCTTGGTAACTGAAGGATTCTTGCTTTCTTATCAGTGTGGTGCCACAGCAGGATTATTCCCCCTCCCGCAAGAAAAGAAGCCTGAGAACGAATAGTTTCCCCCCCCCTAAAAAAAGTGAAAAATTTGGGCGGTCACAACTTGGAAGCCACGCACATAAGGTCAGGTCATGAGGTGAATCTGAAGAAATAAAAGAGAAGTCAACATGGGAATTGGCTTTTAGGATTGCTGTCTAGCATCTGACCTGGAAAACTGTGACCGAAGGGTCACCACCATGCCCATTCTGCTCAGTTACTCATGTGTTGTACAAATGCGGAATTGCGTAAAAGTCAGAAAGTTCCTTCCAAGTCAACCTAGTAAATTGACAAGTTTATAATTAATCTCCAGCTGGCCGGATATCTCCGTGAGGTAAATAATGTGGCTGCAGAGTCAGAGGTTGGGAGCTTCATTCCTCACTGGGCATCCCAGGACAGTCAGCCTGTGTAGCATTGAGCCAACTGCATGGTCCCAGAAGAAGGGAATGGTAAACCACTTCTGAGTTTTTGCTAACTAGAAAATCCCCCAAAAGGGTCACTATAAGTCAGACCTGACTTGACAGCACACAAATCATTATAATGAATCCTCCTGCAAAAACCTAAACTTGGGGCGGGAGAGAGACTGTTCTAATTTTACACAAAATACCTCCCAGTAGCAGAGTCCAGGATGAACTTTCTACTGTATCAACAGAAGTGTTTGCTTTTTAACCACTTACAACCTTTGGGCAGAGGTAAGGGACAATCACAAACATTTGTCTGCATGGGAGGTTAACGGTTTGCACGGCACTGCTATTAAGCAAGATTAGATATTCCTGATAATATTTCAGACATTTTTATGTTGACTCTCCAAGGTGCCCACAGGGTTTTCAGGCATGATATCGAACTGTATCCTCAGAGTTCCCTCCCAGCAAATAAAATGGATCTGAGCTTGACAACACAAGGCATTGTGGAAAACCCCATGCTAAGTTCTCTTTTTCATGACTTGTGATTCACCCTATACAGTTGACAGATGACTGACACCCCACCTGTGGTCAGACTGAGAAAGCAGATCCACCCAGCAGCAGCAACTCAAGAATTCCCTGTGGTCATGTGCTAAAAGCATGTGGCACATGCTTTCGTTACATTTAGACGAGGGCACTTTGCATTCAAGTGTGTAGGATACAACTACAAACCATAGCCCAGTACCCTACCCCCCCCTCGACACAGACCACCTACTTACCAGTCTAAGCATGGCAAAAGGCTCCAATGTCATCAGACCCATGCCAATCATGGACGCCAACTGACCAGCTCTTTCCTGCCTCTCAACACAGCTGATTATTTGGTGGTTGCGAAGGGAGGTGAGGAAGAGTTGGCCAGCTGGCATCCACAACTGGCATGGGTCTGATGATGTCGGAGCCTCACACCACACTAAGACCAGTAAGTGGCCAGTCAGGTTTGTGGGGGGAAGGGTACCAGGCCACCGCAGCACCTGTGGTGCTCACCTCCACCCACATTCTGCCTGGATTACTGGAATGCACTCTGTAATGCATGGGGCTGCCTATGAAAAGCATCAGGAAATTTCAGCAGGTCCAAAATGCAGCAGCCAGATTGTGGCTGATCACAAGAATAATATAACCCCCCCTGCCACAACAGCTTCACTGGCTGCTGATCTACTGGTTCCAAGTGCTGGTTTTAACTTATAAAGATCATAATGGCCTGGGTCCAAGGACCACAACTTCCAGTATGAGCCTGCTCAAGTAAGAGGCCCTTTTTGCTGCCCCACCACCCTTATAGGTATGTTTAGTGGGGACCCGGGAGAAGGCCTTCCCTGTTCCTGCTCCCAGACTTTGGAGCTCCTTCAAGCAAACTTTCTCTGAAAGACTGCCTGCCTAAGTGGGATCGTTGGCCGTTACTGCTTTGAATGTGTTTTGGTGTTGCTTATGCTTTTGAACATGTTTGTTTGATCCTTTTTAGTACTTGCATACTCACTGTTCTTAGCTTTTACATATTGTCTTTTTAATGATATATGCCACCTTTGGTCCTTTTTAATGAGGAGGAGGAGGGGTTCACAAATATTTTAAATAAATAAAATAAATAAATAAAGAGGGTTACCCAGACAACTCTGTGTTGGCATCATCATCTTCTAAGCTATTTCCCCCAAAGGTCATTACAAACATTGTTCAGGTTAGACAAGGGCTACCCTGCACATGTTAAAACCAGGAGTGGATGCGCCATAAGCCCTGTAGATTTTTGGGCCCTGACATCACTCGCCTCAGTCAACCTAGTGGGGAGCGAGCGGGGCTGGGGTAGATGCTGGGAGATGTAGGCCAATGCCATCCAGTCAGTCTGATCTTGCTCAACCTTTGGTCAAAGCCAGGACAAAGGCGATCCACACACACCTTGTGCAGCTCAAGAGGGGTGGGAGACATGATTTCCTGGATCTCTTCCTTCATCATCTTAAGCTCCAGATTCCTGTCATTCTTCTTGGTGGGAGTGCTGTTGCTGTTGCCCTGCCCTTCACCTGAGCTCTTGGAGGTGCCCTTCCGTGGTGGGCTCAGCCCTGGCTGGTTCACCGAGTTTATAAGCAACTTGCCCCCATCGAGGCCCAGATTGTGGACACTCCCCGTCATGATAGATGCCTGTGAGGGGAAGTAAGAACAACAACAACAGTGACCCAACTAACCCCCAACGGAAAAGAGGAGGAGGAGGAAGAAAACATTGTTAAGCTAGCATGAACATGAAAGGAGTTCCGTGACCCTCAGTTCCCCCAATCACGGGGGGGGGGGCCCAGAAAAGAAGGGTTCTTCTCCTTGTATCCTTCTATATGCCACATATGGCTCATGGGCCACTTGATCTGTGACTGGGGAAGCAAGAACTTGTTTTACACGGAAGTCCCCGACAGACATTTTTTGCCATCTTCAGGGCCACCAATATAAAAAGAATTTTAGTTTTCTGTCATTGTCTTGGTTAAAAAAAAATCCCAATTACTGCAGCTCCTGAAGGTCTAAAAAATAATAATTAAAAAACCATCCACGTGGCTGAAAACCACCGTTTCCAAGTTTGCTGCAGCCCATCTTGGGGGTGGGGGAAATTTTGGCTCCCAAGCCACAAAGGTTGTCCAGTGGCTGGCTAACTTCAGGATAGGGCCATACCTCATGCTCTTACGGAGTGCATGGCCAGAGCACAGCACAGGGGTGAGGTTTGTTCAGCAACTTGTGCTTCGGGGTGGGTGCTGGTCCTCATCTGGTTTTCCTATGTGGTCAAAAAGGGAAGGAGGAGCAAAATGCGCCAATTGGTTGGCTGGTTGGTTGTTTTCCATAATCAGCTGAGAACACCATGAGTTTTGCTTCTCTTCCTACACGCTCTTCTCTGCCTAGGAGAGTGGCAAGGAGGACGGAAGCCAGGGAGGCACGTTCTGCTGTCTCCAGTCACTGATCAGAGACAGTGTGGATTCCCTTTGGGCTAAACTCCCGGGACAGGACTCATCAGTGAGTGGGGTGCTTTGGGAACATGATCGGCCAAGAGAAGTTTACAGGCTGGATGAGGAACCTTTTGGCTGAACTGGACCTCTGCACGTGAGGTTCCCCTCTTCTTCCTTGCTTGAGGCCTTTTCTCTGCCCATGAAACGCCCAGTACCGTGCCACCAAGATGTCTGAAAGGTAATTCTTCATTGCCCCGGCTCTTATAAATATCAGGAGTCCCCTCCTCCCTTTTTCAAAAACAAACATACACTTCAGGCTATCCAGGATGCTGATGAATGGCAATTTAGGCCAGAGCTGCAAGGCATATAGCCTGGTAATGTAAACCAGTTATTGCTCTGGCTCAGATTCTGATGGGCGTTTCGCTGTTCCAAGCCTCTGGAATATAAGCACTGTCCTTCTGCCTGTGGGAATATCAAAGAAGCCGTTTCTCATACAGGGGAACACATGCCAAAAGTTATGAGCAGTGGCACTTTATATAGACACAGTAGACAACAACTGGTCAGGATTCACATAACTCTACGAATCAGCTGCTGGGAAGCCCACAAGTAGAAGGGTGACGTTCTGGCCTTCCCAGCCTGCTTGTGGCCTTCCCACCTGGCCACCAGAGAAGCAAGGTGCTGAACTAACAGAGCATGCCACGGTATGGCTGTTCTTATGCCTTAAGGCAGATGTTGACTAGCCGAGATGTTCCCAGCGTGTTGTTAGTCTGTGGAACTCCCTGCCACAGGATGCGGTGATGGCATCTGGCCTGGATGCCTTCAAACAGGGATTGGAGAGATTCCTGGAGGAAAACTCCATCACGGTTACAAACCATGATGGAGATGGGTAATCTCCAGGCTTAAAACCTGGGTACTTCAAGAGCCAGATGCAGGGGAGTGGTAGCAGGAGACAGATATCTAGTCTTATGTGCTCCCAGAGGCATTTGGTGGGGCCACTGTGAGATACAGGAAGCTGGACTAGATGGGCCTTTGGCCTGATCCAGCCTGGCTCTTCTTATGTTCTTACGAGGCAAGCAAAGGGAACAGGTAGACCCACTTCTGTTTTCCAAAAAGGTACGTTACCTCAATTTCTCTTAAAAGTTCAGACTGGCCGCATGTCTCCAAGTCCTCCAAAGCTTCTCCAAAAACACGCCAAAAATTATCTTCATGGTTGGTCTCAAGGCCATTTGGGCGGTTGGGATATCTGTTGTAACGTAGGAACCAAAGATGGTCAGCGCTCTTCTGGAGCACGGCAGAGGCCGCAAGGGCTACAGCGAGTGGCTCGCCAGGAAAAGCAGAGAGACTTGGCAGAGTCTTCATATACAAAAGCAAACAATATGAGCTCTTTTTTTTCAGGCAAGAAAAGAGAGTCCAAATACAAAACCTCCATGCACTTTCACTAACAGGGCAAAAGTCTTTCCAAAGGAAGAATTAAACTGGTGCGGTAAATGTTAAGTTCAACGGGGGAAATAAAAAGTGCCTGTAGGAAGATTGTAGGTTTAAGGAAGACGCTTTGGTGAAATAGAGAAGTAAAAGGAAAAAATAAAGATGCATTATGGGTAAACCAGGAGCCTCAGAGACTGTTAGTACAAAGGCGGATGGGACAGAGTTCAGATCTGAGACACAGAACACCTGAGAAGAGAGAGAAAAACACAGAGGGTAACAGACATGGTGAGAAAATGATAAATACATCAGGTCTCTTTGGGAATATATAATGAAAGAAAGGTGTCTATAAAATGATTTCCCTTACTCGAGGCAAGCAATTAAACAGTCTTTCCTATAAAATACAGAGACTGAGTAGGGCCTCTATCTTACCGCTCATTTTCATTGGCCACTCCACTTTTCATATTTTAAATTTGTAGCCTGTTCTGTCGTCCCTTCCTACGATAACATAAGGGGGCAGTCCCTCCTGGAGGAGTGAAAATATGGACTCTTGCTAAAATCCACCCCTTGCTTTGCAATCAGAGGGTAAGTCTTTTATATCTATTGCCTGGCCCCTTATATACTCTTCCACACTCCAAAATCCTGTTACACTGTGGTGTGTCCGACAGACAGATTCCAAGATACAGTAGGTCTATTCAGAGAGAACCAAGTTCAGTTCTTCATGACTTGAGTTTAAATGGCTGTGTGGGATCACCGATCTGCTCCCGAAGGGTGTCTTCAAAAACCAACAGTTGCAACTAATGACTGGGGTGGGAGCGGTGGGTTGCCTGCCTTCAGAGGCAAGAAGATGACAGGGTGTCCCTTTGCAGGCTCACAAGTTTCCTCACAATGGGACACTTTGCTAGCAATTTTGCAGGTAATTACTTGGCAGCACATACAGTAATTGCTAAGTGCCAGATAGCAATGCTGTGGCCTCACTCCTACAGGGACAGTCGCTCAACTGGATGTTCTTTTGGTGTCCCTTCTGAGATCTCTACAGGGAAAATGGTAATTAAAAAAATAAACTAAAGTCATATGAAATGGTTTTGGAAATTCATGCCAAGGAAAATGATTGCTGTTTTAATGGGTCAACACTACGACAAACTTGGACACAAACAGAGGGAATGCTGAGTTCAGGGTTTTTGATTTTGGACAACTGGCTTCTCTTCGGGTCTTCCATCTCTGCCCCCTTTCCTTCATCTCTTAAGACAGCAGAGCTCTTTGTTTTTATGCCAAGAGAGTAAATGCGGGCACTTCAGACTCCCATCATAAATGGCAGCAAATCTGGTGGCTTCAGGGTAAAGATTTTAAGCAACTGGCCTGTCTTTCCACTAGGCAGCCCTGGTCAGAGAGCAGAGGCATGGAAAGGCAGAACTGTGGTAAGCAGTTAGGATATCACCAGATGACAAATGCCTGAGAACTTCAGGGCAAACTGATTCTAGCCACTTGGCTACCACCAAATGCCAATAACCCCTCGTTAAAACTAGCCTGGACACCACCGTTTTTTCCTGGTAAACACCAGAGCCTCTTCCCCCTCCCTATTAAGGCAACTGTTTCATAATTTCGTGTTAAGAGCTGAAATCCACTATCCAGATTTCTCCTGACAGGAGGAACATTCTAGTGTGTTTCATCTCAGCAGCCTCTTAAGACAGCTAAACTGAGGGAAATTATGATTTACAGTAGCACCAAAGTGAATACATGAATCAGTTCCTGGATGGGTGACACTACGTGCCTGCTGATCGGGCTCCGGGTTCAAAGTCTGCTGTGTGCCACTATAAGAGGAGCCTTTCTGGTGGCACAACAACAGGATTCGTGATTGTAGTTGCATGCCTGCTAATAATCAACACAGAGACAAATAAATAAACCAAGCAAGACAAATTGGCTTTGTATGTATAAGCATACACCCTGAATTGTCTATACCAATGGTTGTTAACATGTCTAGGATATTTAAAAAAAAAGCCCTTTCAGTCAATGTTCAAAGATCAAATGCAGACCACATACAGTATTAAAAGAATTATTGTTTTCTCCAGAGGATATCCTGCACTAATGAAAACAGGAGTCTGGCCTTTCAAAGAAGGCCAGATGCTGCTGATTTCATAGTGCTGATGGAGTTTCAATCAGCTATTTAAAATCACACACACACACACACACACACACACACACACACACCAGAATATTCTGCTATTCCATGAGTTGTTCAGGTCTATTTACTGTATTTTGTTTAAATAAAAAGCATTAAAAGACCTGAATGATTTTCAGGAGAAATTCATTTTGTTTCTGCTTAAATGGATGCATCGTCCCAACATTTTGAGGGAAGTCTGTAAGCTGAAGTACGTTTGGATGAAACACAACCAACAGATACATGTGGTTCATTCTGCATGAGCAATACTAAATTATGTGCCTGTTTGTTGCAGATGTTGGAAGACAATTTTTTTGGGTCTGGACAGTGAATTTGTAAAATATGGTGGTGGGGACACTGACTGCACTTTTTTTTCATAAAAGGATGGCTGGGGGATTCCATGGAGGCAATCATTCCATGGAATATATACACAAGGATCATGAAAACCCATGTTTTTATTGAAAGGTCCAATTTTCCATGCTTTCAGGAGAAATTACAGAATTACTACTACAGTGACCCCCCGCCATTTCGCGGTTCAGGTATCGCTGCCCCGCTACACCGCGGGATCGCAGTACCTGCACCGTGGGGGTGGGGCGTAGTGGGGTGGCCGGGTCGCTCTGCGCCGCTCAACTAGGCTCCCCCGAGAAGCCTCGGGCCACGCGGGTGGGCGGCGGGAGGTAATATTGCCCCCACATCCCCACCCGCTTCCACATATCGTGGATTTTCATGTATCGCGGGTGGGGTGGGTCCCTAACCCCCACGATTGGCGGGGGGTTACTGGCAGCTTCCCCATTAAGCCTGATGGCAGAGTGATTAAACTGCAGAACTGCAGCCAAAGCTCTGCTCATGACCTGGGTCCAGTTCCAAGTAGCTGGCTCAAGGCTTATTCAGCCTTCCAGGGTCAGTAAATTTTGTGCCCAGCTTGTTGGGGTGTGGGGGCGTGAGCAATGTGTCGGCTGCAAAATTAAATTTTCAACTGCCCAGCAAGTACGTTAAGCATTATGGGGCAGTATATAGGTAGCATGCTTTGCGTTTGATTTCCTATGAGATGCCCAAGTGTGCATCAACAAGACAGATATTGACACTCTCCAGTCCTGTATAGTATACGGCTCAGCATTTCTTGAATACTTCATGCCAACAGTGTGTTTCAGCAAGGCAATGGATGCTGTAAAATCCACCTGTGCAAGGGTGCAGCAATGCTGCTGGCTATATGAACATAGTTGCTGCCTAAAAGCTCCGTGGAGGGAGAGGAGATGTCGCCTGGCATTTTGTTTTTTAACTGCTAACCAATCATCTCCATCCTACACAAGATACGTTTTGTGTGCTCCACTCCTGTGATTCCCAGGAACGCACACTCACTTCTATGCCTTCCCTCGGTTTCTTACAAGCGTTGACATACCTGCTGGGCTTCTCCCAATCATCCTCACTGAAACTGCCGTCCATAAAGGGGTAGCTTTTTCTGGGGTCCCCAGGAGGCGTGCTGCTCTTCTGTCGGCTGGATCTCCACTCGTGGGGATGAAGAGCAATGCCGGCAGCCTGCGGTAAGTATGTACCTACTGGGATAGGACAGGGAGGAGAAACAAAAAGACAGGAAGATGATGGCCTTTGTTTTGCAGATAGCCTGGTTAGATACACCCACAGAGGGAAAGACCAGCGGATGAAAAGGAGCTATAAAGGGGGCGGGTGGAGGAAAGCCTACCCGAGCAGGATTTTTCACCATTTGATTAAGTCTTAAAAGAAAACAGAGCTACTGTACAACGAAAGGAAGTCAAATACAGTAATATAGTTAGTCATTATATCTCATTTTGTTGAAACTTTAAATATTAAGTTTATGTGTTAGAGGATCTTATAACTGTTCTCCCTCTCCCCACATATTTATGCAGGAACTTAGAAGACCACTGTCCCAACATGCAGATACTTCAGCTGTTGGATTTTATTTGGGTTCAATGTCTATTAATCTTCAGACGTCCTTATTTGAATTATGATTTTCTTTTTGTGGTAAAGGATAAGATCCAATACTTTTGCCAGACGTGGGCCACAGTGTGCACACAGCTTATGCACATAACACAGAAATCAGTGATTCAGGTGCATCGGTTGTGTCTTCCTCAGTACTTTGCAGGTTGTTATTAACCGTTCATTAGAAGCTCAGAACCGCAGAGCTGGAAAGGAACCTGCAGGTAATCAGCCCACCTCCTAGGTGGCACTGTGGGGAATTGAACGCCCACCCTCTGGCTCTGCAGCCAGACACCTAAACCCCTGCAACACCCTGAGAGTTGGCTCGAGCCAGAACGCTTATTCATTTAGAACTCTATGGAATAGAGCAGCAGCTATTGCCATTTTTGTACAGCTTGTGCATATTAAACAATCTGTAAACAGAGAGACCAATCAGCAGCCTCAGGAAACATGTCAAACTCTTGTAAGGGAAGGAGGAAATAAAATGGCAATTCCTTGTCGTTGCTCATGACGACGAGACTGCTGACACTTACATCAAGAGTGGAAGCAACCCAGTACAAAGGCATACTGAGGCCAGATAGCTCATTGATGATAAAAATCTCCAACATGGAATCTGCCTTTTCCACCACTGTTTCATGCCGAGCTGACCATTTCATTGAACCCCTGCATTCAAACAGCCCCTTCTGTCTGCAGAACCAAAACTAATTTACTGCCATTCAAATTCACGAATAACACAAACTGCCGACTTGGAGTGATGCTGCCCAAAATATGAACTGCAAATGTGCATGCCAGCACATGTACACGTGCAAGTGTCGGCTTTTACTCCTCCCAAAGGGAAACAGTTTCCCAAAAATGATAAAAGCCATCAACCCAAGAAAACAAATTTCCAAAAAAGTCTGTTGAACAATAGAGTACAAAATTCCTCGTTTTCAACCCAATGCTGCCAGCTCCAGGCTTTGCCGTTGCCCTAGTTTTCCCTCTGATAAACATCCCTAATGATACCAGACAGCCAGGGGAGCTTTAGAAAAAAATGTTGCTGTTTCCCTTAGAAAGAAAAAAGAACGAGATCTTTTTTAATGTTTGCAATACCTTATATTTCATAGGTTATGCAATCATGTATGTCATATTGATGGTACCCTCAGTGCATCTACATGTATGTTGTGTCCACTGTTCTAAACTACCCAGAATAGTGTTTCACACTAATGGGATGGTTGGTTGATAAATAAATAAATATGGTAAAGTTTCAAGAGATGTAGCTTTTGCTTATGGGTTCTATCCGTCTACTAGTTTCTCTTTATCTCATAGTATATGAGCAGACACATATCTACGTGGAGCAGAGACAGAGTGTGATACATTTCACAGCCATTTATTTAGCAGCTCTTGAAAAACGCCCATGGTCTTAAACCAGGAGTTCAACTTTCACCTGTATGATATTCGCTTGTGGTTTCTTGGAAGCCTCCTTTTGCCCTTCCATGATCCATTGCTCATTCCTATGGGCATCCTTTTAAGGCCAAAGATTACTTACCATGGAGGAAGATAAACTCTGATGGAAAGGCCACTCATTCCTTTGAAGACAGCAAAGTTCAGTCCTGACCCCCAGAGGAATATTTGTATATACTGTATATACTCGAATATAAGCCTAGTTTTTCAGCCCTAATTTTGGGCTGAAAAAAGGGGCCCTCGGCTTATATTTGGGTCAATACTTTTAGCCACTGAGGCAAGTCATCTGTGGCTAAAAGTCATTTTAAACATTGCATGCCGTTTCTCATGGCCCCCCTCTGCATCACAGGGGAACGGCACACAATGTTTAAAATGACTTTTAGCCACTGACCTGAATCAGTGGCTAAAAGTTATTTTAAACATCACACACCACTCCCCCAGCTCACAAAGGAGGAGCTGCCAGGCCCTGCTGCATTTCCCACCCTAGATTTATACTCTAGTCAATACGTTTCCCCACTTTTGGGGGGTTAAATTAGGGGCCTCGACTTATACTCGGGTTGACTTATACTCGAATATATACTGGTATGTAGCGATCCAACTGTTCTGCACAATTGAAGATGACTGTCCTGTAACAGAGATAAAACTACATGCACCCCCCCACACACACACACATACACATGCATCCCAAAACACACACACTACTGACAGCCCCCCTCTCCATTCCAGTCATCCATGCATATGTAAAGTGCTATGGTGCCGACCTCCGCTCTGCTGCTGACTATGTAACTACCAGACAAAATCCAGTCTCTTTTATAATCCTTCCTTTGTCTAAGACCTTGGGGACAAGGCTCTATTGAGAGATAATTGTAAGTGGTAAATCTTTCAGTGATAAAAGAGATATTTGTTTTTTTTTTAAAGTGTCTTATCAGTTTAGCTTCTGGCATCCTTTTGCTCAATTATGTATAATAATTATATGCCTGTCTAAAAATCTTATACACTATGAATGGTGTATATACACCATGGCATGCAGATTGTGGTAATGTGCAGAGGAAAAGGGGAGTTTTAAGAGGCCAGGGTAAAAACTGACTTGACCGGGATTGCTGTACAGTACTCATAATATAAGGTCTGCAGTGATCAGTCAAATCTACATTCATGATCTGCGCAGTTCACAGGGAAATGCTGCTTCCCACTAGGCACAATATTCTGTAGCTGAATTCTGCCCCAACTTCTACTTGGCAGTATTTTCAAATGTTTCATCCCTCCTGTCAGACCCTACTGTAGAATTTCAGACACCGCCTAACAATCTGTGATCGGTTCCAGAGGCCTCCCATTTTCTATATGGGGCACCTAGAGCCCAGATAGGCCTCTGAACACACACAATATTAGAGTCCAGGAGAGCCCGTTCTTGTACAATTGTAGTCCATCACTTCCTTATCAATTTCTCAACTATTTCCCCTTTCCGGTTTCACACATTAAAAATGGCTCAGAGTATTCAAGCAGTGTTTCTAGCATTTAAATGCTCTGTGGACATCATCACCACAATTGTGTAAAGAAGGCCACTGTTATCTTCCATGCTGTGGATGGGAGACTGAAGCTGAGAGAGAGAGAGAATGACGAGAGTTGCCCGAGGCCATGGAAGGAATTCATACAGAGGTGAAGCTCAAGCTGCTGAAATCTCTTGATGCTGCTGATAATGATTTACCCTGGTCTCTGCAATTTCCTGTCCAAACCTGGCCTTCTAATGATGTAGAGAAGAACAGGTGGAAGACACCCCCTATACCAGGCATGTCCAAACCTCAGCCCTCCTGATGTTTTGGACCACAACTCCCAGAATTCTAAGCCTGTATTTCCAATGGCAAAGGACTGTGGGAGTTGTGGTCCAAAACATCTGGAGGGCCAAAGTTTGGACATGCCTACCCTACACCTACTTTTCTTGCGTGAAGAAGAGAGATTCCACGGTGGGAACAGCTCCCTGGCTTTCCAAGGGCCCTTTTCATGTGTGTGGTTGAAGATGCTGTCCCCCCTAAGATGTTTGGGCAGCACAAGGTTCATTACAAGCGGGAGAGGCCTGCAAGTTGAAAGTGCACAATAATGTTTGTTTGACAGGTTTCTAACATTTCTGTTTTTGTTTTCGTCAATCATAGTTGGAAGCAGGGGAGGTCCAGAGGTCCAAGGAATAACTTGTACAAGTCTTGCGGACAGAGCTTGAAAAGGATCAGTGAATTTTAATTTGTTAAAATGCAATTCACTGTCTCTTTGTTCAGCATAAGTGTACTGGCAACAAGTGAACATTATAAACTAACTTAACACTTTCAATTTTCCAAGTTTTTCCTCTCATTCATCTTAATCAGGATTAGTCATCCTATGCCTTCTGCTTAAGAGGTGACACCTTGAGCAGTTTCTGCTTCACTGTTAAAGGTTATTTGACGTGCTAACTCCTCTAGTATTCAGTTGAAAGGGGTGAGGGGTTGCTTCCTCACAGTCTATGATGGAAAAAAGTCAATTAGCATTTAGGATTGAAAAGGCTAGTGTGGTGGGGAACAAAGATCCATGTAGTCACTAGAGAACAAAATGCTACACATTTTGAAAAATGCTTTTCTGTATATAATGCAGAGATGGTTACTTGGAATGGCAATATTTTTAGGGTGCACAAATGAAGTGGCACAAATGTTATTTGGAAGCATGCTTTTCAGTTACAAAACCATAAATATGTGAATTAAGTTTCCCGAGGCCAGCCTCCAGCCCAGCTCCCTTACAGAACCTCAGTCAATTCTAGAAAATCTCATTTTCTGCAATAGCACAAGCCATCCCAAGTGTTAAATTGCACTGAAACTGCTCCTTGGGGGACAGCCTGTAAGTGTAAGGAAAATACACATTATAACTAATATTTCCTGATTATACCGTTAATAGCCAGCAAGCAAAAGAATTGTATATTGGAATGCCCTTTATCCCTCTTTGAAATCGGTGCATGAATTGGGGAGGTCCAGGGATTCTCAGCAGTTTCATAAAAGCGTTGCAAGGGGCCGAGGCGGCTTCTTCTTCCCCTCCTCCTCCCTCCCTCCCTCCCTCCCTCCCTCTAAGAAGACCCAGGAAGTTCCTTCTTGTTGAATGTCCTGACTCCCCCACCCAAAAAAAAAGATTGATCACTTAGGGGCAACTCACCCTGGCTCCCGTAACCAGCATCAATGCCCGAGCCATCCCAGGACTCCATGGCACTGTCCACGCTCGGGATGGTGGTGGAGTAGATCTCGGAGAGTTTACTCGTTTTCTGAGAATCAGTCAGGTCATCCTCCGGGTCACTCACTTCATTCACACTCCCAGGCTTCTTTGGATACGTCTCTGAGTCCAAAGGGAAAAAAAGGACACTTAAGGCAAAAAGTGTTGCGGAGAAACATTGCCAGATGTGCTAGGCTGTTTGCTACATTTGTGCCACTTTGGTTTCCCTCCAGGGGTTGTGGGACTGCAACTTTCAGCATTTCACACCAACAATCGTGCTGGCGAGGACAGAGGAGAGTTGCTGCACAAAACGAACACCTGCCGGGCCTCGGGCTGCCAACCCATTCTATAGCCAGCAGTTAGCAGTGGGTACGTTTCACAAGGTGCAGGATGAATTGTGTTTCTGCAGAGACGATAAATCCCACCACCACCACCACTGTTGCAGCAAGAACATGGTTCCCTTCTTTCCTAAGGAGCCTCATGGTGCAGTGGTTAAATGCCTGTACTAAAAACTGGGGTCACGACCCGGGGTTCAATCCCAGGTAGCCGGCTCATGGTTGACTCAGCCTTCTGTCCTTCTGAGGTTGGTGAAATGAGTACCCAGCCCCAGCATGCTGGGGCGGGGTGGTGGTGGATGTGTAGCCTGCATAACTAAATTGTAAACCACACAGTGAGTGCTTGAAGCACTATGGGGCCACATATAAGCAGAACACCTTTTTTTTTTTTTTGCTTTTATTTGTTTGATTTATATACCGCAACCATCTAGCAGAAAGCTACTCTGGGTGGTATGCAGACATAAACAAGATACAATGCTCTTTATAAGAGCAATACAAAGAGAGTGGATTTCTAGCTATAAAAATGCACTCCTCTGGCCAATGAATATTCTCCACAAGCTGGTCCCCTAGAAACCAATTAGAGACAAATTTCCAAGCAAATGCCTTTCAGATGTAGTGCTAAGGAAACGAGTTATTCGTTAACTAGCATCACCTAGACAATTTGCTCTTTGACCATAAAATAACTCCTGGGATGGGTGTAGTAGTTGCTTATGATGACTCCATTTGACATGGCTGTGGCCAACGTCCCCTCTCATTTTCAGCCCTGCTGTCCCGCATGCACACAACTTCTCCACATACACGCAGGGGAGGAGAAGCCCTGCATGGAGTGGGTTTGGGTAGAGGTGTGTGTGTGTCTTTGAGGGGGAACCTTGGCCGTGGCATTGTGGTTTCAGATACTTCAGTCTTGGGAGGACCCACAGAAGTTGACCTCTACTTTCCCACCAGCATTTCCCCTCATGTGCTCCAGGCAGAAAGTGTTCTACTGAGTTTCTGTAGGGCAGGCATGTCCAAACTTTGGCCCTCCAGATGTTTTGGACCACAACTCCCATAGTCCTTTGCCATTGGCAATCTAAGCTTAGAATTCTGGGAGCTGTGGTCCAAAACATCAGGAAGGCCAAAGTCTGGACATGCCTGCTCTAGGCCAATGGTGGCGAATCTTCAGCACTCCAGATGTTTTGGAGCACAACTCCCAGAATTCCAAGCCTGTATTGCCAATAACAAAGTACTGTGGGAGAAATATCTATGCTAGGCAGATGCCTTCTAACAAGGGAGCAGGATGTTCCCATAACAGAAGCAAATGGCTGAGTTTTAAGGTGAACATCTCTGGAACATGACAGCCAAGAGCAGATGACTCCTTAGTCTAGCTAAGGATGGTTCTTAAGATATGAGTTTAAAACAATGTAGGCTTCAAGAAAATAGAGGCAAGGAATGACAGAATGAAAAAAACACCACACACAAACAACCCCAACCCCACCCATGCTTGCATTATTTGGTTCTTTAAAAATTGGGTCATGTAAGGAACTCAGAGTTATACTGTACATTGACACAAGGGAATTCTATATAGGTCAGTTCTTTCCTTAAAAACACTTTTAAAAACTTTTGTTTGTTTGTTTGTTTTGGGTAAATTAAGGTGTGTATTTTGCCCAGGCAGACCTCATGCAGCTTACAGACTGCACATTGCCAACCACTAGTGTACAGTATGAGCTGCCTAGATGCCCTAAGCACATCATCCGATCTCGCATGATTTTGGAAGCTAAGCAGGGTTGGCCCTGGTTAGTACTTGGATGGGCGACCACCAGGGAATACCAGGTGATGTAGGCGCCTGGAGTAGGAACTGGCAAACCACTCCAGTACTCCTGCCAAGAAAACTCCATGGACATGGGGTCACAAAGAGTCAGTCATGACTGTAGCGACACAACACACACACAACAGTGTACAGTATATACAGCAATTATTGCTCTCTAATCTTGTAGATTGACTTAGATAAAAATATCCATATGACCCAACTCTCACATTTCTCATTCATTACTTGGTGAATAAAACCTTTTCTGAAAAAGCACATCAAGTATTTCAAATGAGGAAATATTTCATTTGGCTTCTCCCTCCCCCCACCCCACATTCTACAACAGATCCACAGAGGATATTAAAAAAATGTGTCCAGTGGGATGGGAGGGGAGGAATAGGCCAAAATGCTTTCTGTTTTAATCCCCCCCCTCTCCCCAAAAGAGCATTTGTCTCTGTACCCTTCTACAGGCCAAAGTCTCAGTGGAGATCACAGGGGAAGGAGGTGCGTCATTGTTGTTTCCAGAAAAGAAAGTGGTAAGAAACCATCAGGTGACAGAGGGAAATTGGGAGTTTTAATTTCACAGTGGCTGGGAAGCAAAGTAGGGTGGACTGCACCAGAAAAGTCCTCTGTACTGAAAGCCTGAGTAAAGATGGCTAGAACAACATGTGGTTTAAAGGCAACCCTTCCCAGCAGATGAAAATAAACCTCTTTTTTTCATGAGCCTAGTACATTTATTTATTTATTTATTTATTTATTTATTTATTTATTTATTTATT
>JAHTLZ010000015.1:26769874-26817973 GCA_023846285.1 Phrynocephalus versicolor | reverse complement strand
TATTTATTTATTTATTTATTTATTTATTTATTTATTTATTTATTTATACCCCGCTTATCTTCTGTGGCGAACTCTAAGCGGCTTACAAACGGCGAGCAAGCGCCAGCAATCAAATTACAATAAAACGATAAATACAGGACATAGTCAAGCATAAAACATATTAAAAACCTATTGCACCTCAACACAGCAAGACTTGATAGCTAACCAAGACTATCAAGAAGACCTGGTTAAACACATATGATGGCGGATTGGGGGGGGGGAAGAACAAGAGGGGGGAATTAGGACTCGCCAAAGGCCTCTCGGAATAGATATGTTTTTAAAGCTTTGCGAAAGGCCAGCAGGGACTCTGCAGAGCGCACTTCGCTGGGGATGGAATTCCACAGTGTGGGGGCTGCCACTG
This sequence comes from Phrynocephalus versicolor, assembly GCA_023846285.1. NCBI lineage: Eukaryota > Metazoa > Chordata > Lepidosauria > Squamata > Agamidae > Phrynocephalus > Phrynocephalus versicolor. The sequence continues at coordinate 26,817,573 of JAHTLZ010000015.1, read as the reverse complement.
AGAAAGCCCGGTTCTGGGTGACTGTCTTCCGGGCTTCTCAGGGCGTGGCAACCCGAAGCAAGTGCGCTCGCGCCTGCCGAACAGGTCAGGCCGAGATGGATCGCTGGGCGATTCGCTCTGCCAGGTAGTCCGGTCCCAAGCCATGGAGGGTTTTATAAACTAAAACCAGGACCTTGAATCTAATCCGGGCTACAACGGGCAACCAATGCAGGCGAGCCAGGACTGGGGAGATGTGGTCATAACGATGCACACCCGCCACCAGCCTGGCCGCCGCATTCTGTACCCGTTGCAGACGACGGACTGAACATGAGGTTCAGCTGGGATTTGCAAGAGAACTTCTCTCATTGAAAGACTCTGGCTGAGCTCCTTCGCCTGACAAAGGGAAGTGGCATAAGAATTTCAAAAACAAGCAACTCGGCAGAATCACGGAGTCTGATGGATGATGTCTGGCTGACAGGGGGTTGGCAAGGAAAAAGGCCCATGAAATTTCCCTCCAACTGGCTTTTCAGCCATTCTTTTCGAGGTGTTAATGATGCATCAAAGCTTAGCTGCTTAGAAGAGAGAAATGTTAGGCAGGAAGAAGGAAAAGGAACTTTTGTTGGCAGCACTGACATGATGCTTTTTACATTCCAGGATCAAAAGATTTCTGTTGCTGTTGTTGTCAAAATGGAAGAGACAGGCAGCTCAAAATCTAATCAGTCTAACCAGTCTTGTGTCAGAATTTCAAGGGAGAGGGCTTGAAATTCATACCTGTCAGCGAGTGACTTGCTCATCTAGGTGTCTTTCCCTTCTTCTTGTTTCAAAGAAACCACCCATGGAAAACAACCCACACACTAGTCCTACACAGATTTGGCATTATCAAAATATCATAGAGGGAAAAAAGCAGTTATTTATTTTAATTTTAGACTCCAAGCACATCATTCCAGTCGGGTGAAAAACATTCAAGTACAATAATTGAAACAATAAAATAGCCGCATCAGAATTATCATACTGTACCTAGCTCATCCCTCAACTACAGTACATACACATCCTCATACACATAAATACGAGTGTGATGCCACGCTCATCTGTACCAATGTTGGCTCTAGTTCACTGGGCTGCAACATGTGCAGTTTAAAGCAGGAGGTGGCAAAAAGAGGCAAAACTTACTTTCAGTTTGTTTCTTGATCTTCAGCGTTACCGTTTCTCCAGCCATTTGGAGGAGATGAATGGCTTCACTCAGTGGCTTCCCCTTAAGGCTTACATTATTAATAGCTAATATCCGGTCTCCTACATGGATAGCTCCAGTTCTAAACAGCAAATGCACAGAAAATTGCAGCTGTTATGCATGGCAGTAATTTCATTGAAAAGCATAAAACCAGATCAAAATTAAGCTATTTCACCAGCACTTCAAGGTAGCTACACTCAAGAAGATAATTCAGTAAGTTGGATTTAATTCTGTTTCAACATTTTGCCTTCTTTCGTGCTTTAACAATACAGATACAGTGCACCCTTGTATAACAAACAGTTTGTATAACATAAAATCTGTACAACATAAAAAATCCAGAGATAGGGGAAGTTTGCTTAACATAATCGCCTATGGGGAAAATCCGTACAACATAAAAATGGGATTACTCCATTTTCAATGCATTCCTATGGCAATTTGTATAAAGGAAAATTTGCTTAACATAATTTCATTTGGAACGAATTAATTCCTTTATACAAGGTACCACTGTATATTATTCAATAGTACCAACAGCTGCCTTGAGTCCCATTTTGGCATGAAAGATGGGATATAAAAAACAATACAAAGTTAAAGCAACACTTGTTCATTACGTCTTCCATACATACCATGTTAAACATCCCCAGTCTCTTCTGATTCTGATTCATGGATGTCGAAGAAGGAGAGACAAAGGTGTTGGCCCAAAAGCAATGGCCGCGCTATGACGTAACACTGATATGCCACCTAAGTGTCCAGTAAGGTAGTTATTTTTGCTCCCTCTTCCTCAGCTAGATTGAATATGTTCATGTTGGAGATGACTGAAGTGATGCAGCCCTATACCCCAGAGCACAGAAAGAACTCCTAGTTTCCTGAGCTCCTTGACCTCTGAAGATGCCAGCCACAGAGTCTGGCGAAACATCAGGAAGAAAAACTTCCATAACCCAGCCAAGCAGCCCGAAAGACTCACAACAGCTATGTCTATAATCACGAAAGTAAATTGCCCTTGCAAGACTATGAAACCAACAACCACAAAACATACCACCCAGAAAGGTCTTCCAGTGTGCTTGTCAGGGCAGGGCCTCTTTTGATCTGGATAAACCAGAATTTAGCTGTTCATATAACTGGACTGCAAATACCTGTGGAGGAGTACATTCATTTGGCCAAGTACTGAGTGGCATGAGTTGTTGTGTGCCGAGGCCCCAGTAACAGGATGCCTTTGTATGACCTTAGGAAATACCTGCTCTTTGTTCAATGTTTTATTATTACTCATTGCGAACTTGGAGCCTGAAGATCTGTGTCCCAGTGGACCCAAATAGCAAATCATGTCACACCGTCTATTTGTTTCACAGCTACTGGATTAAGCTAACTACGGCTGGAGCACACGAGATAAACTGAAGTTGCTGAGCAGGGCAATGCTGACTAAGGAGCTTTTCCACAAAGTTCGTGGTCCCCTCCTCCATTTACAGCAACCCTCTGGAGTAAGTCAGACTGAGACACAAATGACCTTCAAGGTCAGAAAGAGACTAGAACTCAGCTGCTCACAGTCTTCACCTGTAGCCAAATACATCAAGTCACAGAAAGAAGACGGGCAAAGTGTCGCTCGCCTGCTATACTCACAGCCAGTGCACTAGACAATAACTGCAGAAAACCGCATTCTCTCCTGTTGTCGTCCTACGAGGCATGGCCGAATCTGCTAACCGTTCTCTTTTGGGCAGATTTTATCTTTTCTTCAGCAGATTCTTGTCCTACATTTCCTTTCTGCTTCCTTTAGCAGGTAAATTAGTTTTTTGCTAACGGCTCTCAGCTCTCAGCAACAAACAAAAAAAAAGAGGCACAATCTATTTTCAGCTTCAGATGACAAAAGCATCACACGTGGCTGTGCCAATCTTCCATATCGTGTTTGTCGCTAGTTAATTAGGATAGAATTCAGCTCCGTTCTAAGTGGGTGCTTTCTTCTTTTTCTTCCCACGTTGATCAAATAGATGGATCGATTTTCCCTGCTATCCACTAGAGGTCAGTATGATATCATTAAAGCAGGGGACAACTCAAGCATGGGACTCTGTACTCCAGGCAGTGCTGGGCCACAGTACCTCCTGGTTGGGGGAATCAGTGATGATGCAGAATTCTTGGGGAGCAGATTGATTTCCTTTCTACTGAGAGCAACACTATTAAAGTATGCCAGCGAACAACACTATGGCATCATTCTGGCCAAGAAATTCAGAGATTCCAGGGCTTCTCTCCAATAACCCCAACACCCCCACCAAAATCCTCAGCTATCTTGGAAACAGGTACACTCTTCCCAGCAAAGTGGTACTTGTCCCCTCACTCCATCACCAATCTTCTTCTTCCCTCATTCTACAGAACAAATCTAGCTTGTCCCCAGTATAATTTCTTGAAACCCTGATAAAAGAGGGTATTGCGGAGACTGGCAAGACTACTGAAAAACATCCTAACTCCTAGTCTAAAATTCAGGGCAGTTTCACAACCAGAAGTGGAGCTGTCCTAAGAAAACAAAGGATTTTTCAACTATCCTCCAGTGACAACCCTCTTGCAGCCAAACCAAAACAGCATGCTTCCCAGAGCCAACAATAAAATAATAAAATAAAAAAAAATAAAAAGCTCCACTTCCATGTGCATTATGAACTCACCTTTTAAAAATACTGTAGAATTCAAATATGTGATACCTGATTCAGATTCAGTTCCCCCCCCCCACCATCTGCAACCACACTCCCTCGTAGGTTATCTTGCATAGGGAGGCATTCACACAAAAATCGGCAGGGATTTGTGCAAGCGCACTCGGGACGTGAATCACAGATGTACAGTAAGTTTTATTTTTCTCCCCAAGGAACATAAGGTTCTTTTTTTTTATGTCAGAAGGAACGCCTGTATTGTTTCAATTCAAGACTGCGTTGTCTCAAGACTGTGTGCAACAACAGCGTCTCTCTGGTCATGCAGAAGGACTCACCTTGCCCTTTTGCACAGGCAATGCAAATAATCTGGCCGAAAACAAACAGGCACATTTTAAGCGGTCTTCTGCCTGAGTTGCCACCGCTGAGATCTGCCCGTCAGGATGCCAATGGTGACTCACCTTTCTGCTAGGCCTCGTTTGGTCAAGCCTGAAATGACGATAGGGTCAAAAGGCTCCTCTGTCCCTGATATAGTGATTCCCAGGGGTCCGCCGTATCTCTTCAGTTCCACCGTATAGATGATAGCACCAGTTGTTTCCTGTTCGTCTGTCAAGGGGGGAAAGTGATAGTCAACCATGGCTATAGAAATCATCTAACCTTCTAGAGCATCAAAGCAGAGACTGTTTCCCAGCCAATGGCAAAGCAGCATTTACATCTCTCAGTGGGAGCCTGTGTGCACACATGTCCGCACTTAAGATTGTAGGTGAGCCCATGCACATAGCATGGAGAGGCCAATGAAGCAAATAATACTCCTCCGACTGTCAAATCTACCACTGCCAGAGAATGTTATGAGAGGGTCTTGATAACAGCTCCGTTCAGTATTTCCATACCAGAATTATCTTCGTCTTTCCTGATCTTCAGTTTAACGAGTTCTTCACACTGCTTCAAAATCTGCACCGCGTCCTCCATTGAGCAATTGTCGAGTCGGATATTATCGATGGCTAACAGCTTGTCTCCGGGTTCTAAAGTACCCGTCCTGCATACAAAGGGAAAACAAGCCTGTGTTTAACATAGCCCAGAGAGCAGGGGAAAGTGTTCTGTCCAACAGCAAGTTCTTTATGCAATAGGATGATCTTTCTTGAACAACAGCTCTCCCAGCATGAGAACAGAAGACACAATTCAGCAGACAAATCGGAAGAGACTCAAATACTGGGATGAAAAGACACCCTGAGACTATTCCTCATATTTAGTGGCCATCCCCATGGGTTTCCAGTAGCTATTCCCCAACTGCTGAAAAGTTAGATATGTTTTTAATGCTTTGGGACCAGTACTTGAAACAAATGAGAACATCCTAGAAATTTACATCATGCTATGGCCACTAATCAGAAATAAAAGTTTCTGGTGTCAACAATCTATTTTATGAAATACCTCTCTACTTTCATACAAAAATCCAAAGTACTACAAGAAATTGGGCTACTTCTCAAATATTGATGGTTGGATGTTTGTTTTTCACATAATTGATAGCAGCAATTGCACAGGTATCAGTTAAAATGTGGCTTTTCAAATGCACATCCTTATTGTTTTTGTGATATGCCATCCAGTTGCTTTTCACTTATGGCAACCGTATGAATCCATGACCTCCAGAAGGCTCTGTCATTAACAGCCCAACTCAGGTTTTGCATAGCAACAACAACATGTTGTCATTGTTTGTAAATACACAGCATACACATACAATAAAATTCATAGACACCCATAGACCAGACTCAACACACACACATGCACACACACACACACACATAAAAAAATCCCCGAACACTCCCCCACCTGCCAACCCCTCCCCAAACACAAGCATCTATACTACAGGCTGAGTAATACTACCCAACCACTCACTGCTGGTGGTCCTTAAGCTGATCATTAAGTGCAATTATAGCTCTGGGATAAAAACTGTTCAGAAAAAGTGTGGTCCAAGTTTTAATTGTTCTGCCTCTTCTGCCAGAAGGCAACAGTTCAAAGAAATTATGAGCAGGATGAGAAGAATCTCTGAGAATGTTGTGTGACTTCCTCAAACAGCGAGATGTGAAGATGTCATCTAGGGTTGGTAGCTGGAGCCCAATGATATTCTGGGCAATTTTGATTATTCTCTGTAGAGCTTTTTTGTCGCTACAGAGCTGCTCCCATACCATGCAAGCATGCCATAGGTTAGGACACTCTCAATGTATCTCAGAAGTAAGTGCTGAGATAGATTATCTTCCCAAGGATTCGCAGGAAATACAATGGTACCTTGTATAAAGGAATTAATTCGTTCCAAATGAAATTATGTTAAGCAAATTTTCCTTTATACAAATTCCCATAGGAATGCATTGAAAATGGAGTAATCCCATTTTTATGTTGTACGGATTTTCCCCATAGGCAACTATGTTAAGCAAATTTCCCCTATCTCCGGAATTTTTTATGTTGTACAGATTTTATGTTATACAAGCTGTTTGTTATACAAGGGTCCACTGTACAGCCTCTTCTGTGCCTTCTTCACAAGCATGTTGGTGTTTATTGTCCATGAGAGGTCCTCTGAGATGCAAGTGCGCAGAAATTTAAAGCTATCAACCCTCTCCACCTCCTCACCATTTATGTACCTCTCTCTTCCTCCTAAAGTCAGTTGTAAATTCTTTAGTTGCTTTGGTGTTAAGATTATTTTCTTTACACCACAGTGTCAGCTCTTGTACTTCCTTTCTATAAGCAGACTCATTATTCTTATAAACTAAAGGCTGTGCTTCTGTTATTGAGTCAATCCAGCTTATGTTAGATCTCTCTCTTTCCTCTACTTTTCCTAGCATCACCCTCTTTCAGTACATCTTATCTTCTCATGAAACATTCAAAGTATGCCAGACTCAGTTTAGCTATTTGGTTTCTAAACTCAGTCCATCATATGTTTGGGGGTGATTTGATCTAGATCTCACTTATTTATCCTTCTGGAAGTCCATGGAATATGTTCAAATTACATCCAAAATACAAATTATGAAAGCAGGGCTAGATTCAAGTGGAGTGAAAATTGGTTTTAAAAAAATTGTAATAATTTAAGGTCATCTCCGTACAGATCAGTAATTTATTAAACCAAGTACTGCTCCGTATTTGAAGCAGTATTTGTTTCAATAAAGCAGCTATCAGGATGCCTGTTGTAGCTTCTGGACCATGGACAAAACAGCTGCTTCTCTAAAATACTATGCATATTCAGCATAGGACAAGGACAAAACACACATCTGTTAACTTCAAGAAAAGTAGGCAAATGTGCTGATAGGTTTGGGAAAGAAGCTTGCCACACAGCTGAAAAGCTGCTGCAAGCCAGATAGTATTGGGATGGCGGCCCAGTGGTTTGAATCAAGGTTTCCTATGTACCACATGGGCTCAGCCAAATCCCTAAATCTGATGTTCCTCCAAGACAGGAGGCTATGTGAATAGCAGACTCATTTCTACTCGCTTAGTATGGAACCCACATAGGAAGTCACGCTTGTCACTCACCTGTGTGCTACACTCCCCTTCTTGATGTCAGAGATAATTAAAGGCTCGCCGGACTTTCTGCTTGCTGTTTCAAAAGAGAAATGGGCAGTTTAGACTCAATCCTGGCTCCTAGACTAAGATAATATTTGGTGTTATGCTACACATACCTTACAATATACAAAACATTAGGTTATGCCTGCTTTTGGAACCTGCAGTTGAATGAAAGGCTGTACATGAGAACTGCTAAGAGTCAATCTACCATTCAGCACAGGTATTTCACAGGCATTACACACACTATGGTAATTGTACATATTTGCACCTTTCTCTTTCCCAAGAGGTAAAGTTCTAGGACTTCCATTGTACCACAAATCTTCCTTATATCTTCTAAAGTAGAATAACATGGTGTCTGCCATCTTATTTTACTTTAGGACAGGAAACATGAAGTCAAGCAGGGCCATTGTGGATTCTGGCCTCTGATCCTTACAGAAACAGTGATGTGGAGGAGATGAAAAGTGGCCAGAAAAAGCAATTTGGGAAAGCAAAATGGATGGCAAAGGTCATTTTAGGAGAGGGGGCAAAGATTCAGTTTAGCCACACTGGCCCAGTGGAGATGCGAAAGCTGACCAGCTCCTAGACAAATGACTTTCCTCGCAGTGATCAAGATGGAATTGTTGAAGGGCACTTCTGACCACCTTATTACTGCTCTTCTGCCTTGGTCCCTCATGGTGCATGTGACGCAAATGTTACCATTCAAATACGTAATCATAAGTGACTGTGGCATGGGGCGGCCCACTTATTACCATCAGGGGTGGAAGAAACTCAGAAGAAGATACCATCATGGCAGAAATTAAGATTTCCCTTGATAACTTTTACCTGTGAAATAATTGAATTACCCTTTTCAAATAGGCCGTATGATATTTAATTTAGATGTAACAGCATAACATGTAGGAAGCTCTTTAGCATACTGATAATTAAAGAGTTTCCAGATCAGGTATCAATAAAGTGGGCAACAATTCAGTTTACTTTATAATTATCTTATATAACTAGCATGGTTTGCAATAAGAAGATTAATAATTTTAAGCAAGGAACACCCTTCTTTAGAAAAGCTTGGATAAAATTAGCCCCATATGGTGCCTAGTGTTTTGCAATATTTCTCACCAAACGCCAAAGATATGAGCTAATTTGGAGAAGGAAGGCTGCTCAGGAGTCAATTACTACTCAATTAACCCTAAAAGATCTTATTAGCCAAATTAAATTCTCTTTGGCAAGCTATTGCCTTTGCTATTCACTCAGGTTTCCTTCCAGCTGGATTTCACTTAATTCAGCCCTGAAATGTTGATCATGTTGTTTTGCTTCTATTATCTTGCAGTTCATATCAGACACTTCCAGTAGATCTTCCTTTTGTTATACCAAAGGTTTCTTCATGCCTGCTTGCACAGGTGGTGAAGGTGGGAAAAAGGACCATGATGTGGTGGGACTTGCCAGTGCAAAAGTCAGCGTGGATGCCTCACCACAGCCTTGGCATTATTTACTTAATTAATGACTGAAGAACAGCACTCATGCTTGTTAAGAAAACAGGACAGTTAATGATCAGCAAATAACTGATCACTAAGAATGATCACAGATAAGAAGGTTAATAATTATAAGAAGGACCCTATCACTAGTAGATTGCAGCTTCCAGTCTAGTAGGACACAGGGCAGCTAAGGCAAGAGATGGGAATGAATTTAAAAACCAACTGCAGCATTTATTCACAATTGCTAATTCATCAGTTCATATTTGGCAAACACAATGATCCCTGGCAAATATGAACTGATAAACATGTAGTAATATTGATTTGTCGTGGCAACTGGACTTTCCTTTTGGGATTAAAACATCACACTACTCATCCAAGTAGCTTCTTCAGTCTGAGGAAAGTTGGTGGCAGGTTTCCATTTATAGTTCACCTTGGTTTCACCCGATTCTGGTCTGAATAGGCTTGTTAAATGGACAATGGCCTGGGGAATGTGAAAGCCACATCTATGCAGTCCTTCCATTAAGGATGGGTCATTAGCAGTGGCCTTCCTGATGGAGGTGGGAAGTGATTCTGATTTGTCTGTGGATCGGTGAAAGGGCAGCATGATAAACGGGGGGACAGATTGTGCCTAAATCACATACCCCTGTTGAGAGAGGGGTTTTCTGTACACACATGAATGGCTTCCCTGACTCCTCTCTTGAACCACCTATCCTCTCTGATATGAAACCTAAGAGCTACCATATTCTCTGAAGGAAACCACTGGAGCACACCCGACCCTAATGCAACCCATTTTTCTATTCATGTTATAATTCTTGTTTGACACATGATAACATTTTTCTATATATAAATATTCTACAGATCAGTAACTCATCATACTCATCATATTGGAAATACTATTAATAGTTCTTAAATGAATGTTCTGTGGAATCATTTCATGATTCCCCTCACAATTCCGGGATGGGGAAGTTCTCTTTCTTTCACTGTTTCTATAGCAGCAGGCTGGGAAGCAAGATCTTTCTCTTCCCAATAACTGGATTAATAGGTAATCCCATTTTATTTTAATGCCCTTAGCTGGTCTGCTGACCCTCTCAGTACTGATCATCGTGTTTAACTGTAGAGGACATATAGGGCTATTCCAGAGACTGAAGACTCGTTCAGACCAACATCTGTCTTGGTGTTTGGGACATGGCCCAAATGGCATATCGCCTCTCCTGACCTCAAGTGACCTAATTGGACTGCACGTGTCTAGACTAAAAGAGCTAGTGGTATATCAGTTCCTGAGAGTTCTGGAAGAAGAAAGGGTTCAAGGTTGAAACAAAGCATTTTGTAAAACATCCAGAGATAAGGTGATGATGGTGCTCTTTTCTCACTTCTCCAGAGTCACGCAGGTTCCACATTCTGTATAGGAACCAGGGTACTACTTCTTTATGGCATGATGGATGCAGTGTCTCAAAACACATGTCCACTTGTATTTTTAATAGGATGCATAACGACAATGGACTGGGAAATTATTCCCCTCGGAAGAGTTTGAGCACATAATTCACACGCACCAGTGATTCCACCTGTTATAAAACACCTTCCGGTATTGATTGAGACAAAAGAGCATTTAGGAAATGTATAATTAAACAGAGCCTAATAAAGCCACATCACAAAAAGAAACCAAGAAAAAAGAAAGTATCCTAAACAACTCAAAGAACCATTAAAAATGAATTCAAGGATAAGTGAGTGAAGAGGAACACAAATACACAAAAGACAAGTCTGAATCACAACTGAAGAGCAGAATAAAAATGCCACTGGTACGATTACAATTGTAATTCTGCTCCACTAAGTTAAAAGAAAACAATGGCCAGGAAGGAAGACATCCATACAAAGCTATATATTTGTTCTCTAAATATTTGTATCCTAACTGATCTGACTAATACATACAACAATTTCTGAAGGAAAGGAAAGAAAAATCAATAAAATCGCACAACCATAGAACTTTACAGCTGGAAGGGTAATTCTTGCCAAACAACCCACACTCAATGAAGCAGAAAACTCACAGCGACATCATCCCTAACAGATGACCATCCAACCTGTTTAAAACTTTTCACTGAAACAGAATCCACCAGTTTGCATTGAGCCTCTGGCTGTACTTAAACCAATAGCCTGCCACTTCTTCTTCCTCCTCCTCCTCCTCTTGCAGCTCCTTGGTGTATCTGCATTCCCCCACCCCCAATACCTTTCTAGCACTCCTCTGCAGTTGCTGGATAGTCTGGCCTGGGCAGAGAGGCATATGTATCAGGATGGGGAAGTAAACTAAGCAGAAGGATGCTTAGCCTGATGGTCTGGAGGAGCCTTGCACTACCTCCCTCTGTTCAGAGATCACTCGCCTGCTTGGGCTGCCAAATAGGATCACTTGACCCTACTGTCTACTGTTTCAATGTCTACTGTTTCAATGTGAGGACAGCCCCTTTAAATAGCATATCACACCTCCACCTGACACAAAGCAACCCTATCTAGTCTGCAGCAGGCCGCTTCAATAAAGGCCATTGGATCACAGTTTAAATTAAAGGTAAGAAAGCCTTTTTTGTTCATAGTGTTGTTATACCATTGATAGTCAGAGAAGTCTTAAAAAGGTAAAAGGTAAAGGTTCCTCCTGCACATGCGTGCTAGTCGTGTCCGACTCTAGGGGCGGTGCTAAATCTCTGTTTTCAAGCCAAAGAGCCTGTGTTGTATAAGCCTGTCTACCTTATTTATTTATTTATTTATTTATTTAGTTAGTTATTTATTTATTTATGTTTACACTTATATACCATGCCTATTTCCCAAAGGGAACTCTGGGTGGTTCACACAAAATTGTAAAAGGATTAAAACGTGAGAACAATAGGAGCAAGTAAAAAGGTAATTGGCAGGAGGCATTAGACTAATAATAAACATGAACTCAATAAGCTCTTACGTGGGCATAATTATTGACTAAGGTAGAGAAATGTAGAAAGAGGCAATAATTTCAGTGATCCCAGTATCCCCTGGTATGGCCCTCCTTCTTCCCATTCTTGGCAAAAAAACATCCACAGTTTCTATTAATGTCTGCTTCCAGGTGAGTAGAACTATCCTCAGAATGGTGGAACCTATTCCTAAAAGTGCCCATTCACCCATGCCTGGATGAATGTCAAATGAAACCTATTTCAGGGCTCCTTCCGCCACACTGGGAAACAACAGGGATGTTGGGGCCATAGAAGCCCCATGCCCCTGAGATGTCTTTGCATAAGACCTGAACAGAGCTCGTGCACATCAACCACAAGTCATCCAGAGGTGCAGTAGGTCCCACCTAACTTGCCTGCTCCTGAGTTAAGCCCAGTATGCTACTGGAAGATGCCAAATGCTCAGATGAAAGCTTTCTTGCATTAAAAGGAAACATTCTGAATTAACTTTGATTTATTAACAAGTCCAAGTGCTTTTATATACATTATACTGTGTATTGGGTGGTCATTAATAATTATTGAACAAAATTATATATTGTGCAACATATGTCCTTTTGGATCCCTTTACTGGGAGAAATGGTGGAGTAGAAATCAGTTAACTAAAGAAAGGAATACTAATAAAAACAGAGTTAAGACCACTATTTGTATCTCGTCCCATGTTTGACAGCAATTGCCGCAATCTCAGTTTCAACCCTTGTCCAAACTGCATGTCTATACACAAGACAGGGGGCCTCAGTTCGTTTGAGGAGACAAGGAGAAAAATTATTTTTGAATTGAGAGAAATACAGGACCCAGTAAGATCTAACAGTGCTCAGTCCCTATAGAATATCAGCTGGGGAGGAAGAGAAATAAAATCAAATAGGAGGGAGCATGGAAAAGAGAGATGAGCAGGAGCAGGAGGCCGGCTGACTGGAACACTGAACAGAAGCACTCCATGCTGCAACATTCTGTTGCACGCATCACTTGCCACATGTTCGATCCACCAACTAACAAAATACTCGCTCTCACATACTCTGAGCATCTAGGCAGGTCTAATGAAATACCATCAGAAGTTTTATTACCATTTGCTTACAGCATTGCTTCTTCTTTTTCTTGTACATTTTATAATTGTAAATGTCATATCCGCAAGAGCCCCATAAAATCAGCCACTAGTGGTTTTGTTTTACAACCAACCAAGAGACTAGTAATGTATACCCATTTGGCATTTTTACGTATGTTCCTTTGGAAACTCATTGTCAAATAACAGTCACTAGATACAGCCAAAGGAGTCCTGTTGCTAGTTATAAGCACGATGTATGTTTGGTTAGCTGAAAACTACGGCTTTTGGGTGAAAATTAAAACCAGAGTTACTGGGATTCAACCAAATTACATATTCGAGATAGCCACTTTATAATCAGAAAGCTCATGGGGTCAAACAGATCCACTACAGACTGGAAGAATAAAGCTAAAGGTAAAGGTAAAAGGTTCCCCCTGAACATGCGTGCTAGTCGTGTCTGACTCTAGGGGCGGTGCTCATCTCCATATTCAAGCCGAAGAGCTAGTATTGTGCAAGTCTGTGGCCACACGGCCAGCATGGCTGCACGGAAACACTGTTTTACCTTCCCAGTTTTTACAGCAGTACCTATTTATCTACTTGCATTTACAAGCTTTCGAAATGCTATTCCATCTCAGAGGAACCCAAGTGAGGACAATCTGGATATTCATAGAGGAAGCAGGAAAGCACTCTATGTTTTTAAGAAGAATAGCAAGTATAGCTATAGGGGCAGCCATTCTAGGAGAAGAAGCAACTCAATGCACTTTAGGTCATGAGTTTCAAGCATGGTACTTCAAAGATGGCAGCTGCCTCAGCATATCAGAATAACCATTCAGTACCCAGGATTGCCAAAAAAAAAAATTCCTCTTAAAATCGAGAATATATGCTCCAAGAACACTGTGAAAAAACTGCTGCCTGAAGATTTATCAGCCTATTTCCTGATACATAACATCATCACAGATACACTAGTTTTAGATTTTCATGTGCGTGTATGTCAGAGAGAGAGAGATTAGCAATACTCACAGCTGATAGTAATTCCCAGCTCCACACCTCTTTTCTTGGGTAACTTCACATGAAAGGTGCCACTGCTAGGAATGACAGATTCTATAAAACAAACAAAGCAATCAATTTGATCACAGGCATCACACAGAGGAGTTGCATTTTTGCATTGCTTTGCTAGCTATTGCTCCAGAGTTCCCATAAATCCCCACGATGTATGATAAGCTATGAATATGAAAGGACTAAGGGTTGTTTCATGGGTTATAGCCCACATGTAAAGTGCTTGATGTAGAATTGATAATATCTGTAAACCTCTTCCCATGGGCCTTGCCTTGGCTTGCTGCATGCACTTCTTTAAAGTCAGCAAAGCAGGTGTCTCCCGGACTATGGCAGGGTGGCACCTCACCCAAACATTTCAAGGGAAATATTCATCTTATCTTCTTGTCTCATCATAAATTGCCAAAGTACAGCACATGTCTGAGAATGATTGGTAGTAGTTGTATTAATACATAATGCATAATAGAGTGGAGATATCCAGAACACTACCAGAAGTAGTAGTTTTTGGTCGTTTCTGCATGGGGATTTCATACAACTAGTTATAATTATTGATTAAATGAATAATTACAACAGAGAGTGAACCTCTAACGAACCTCTGAATGTGATTGTGGCATTTACCTTCTTCATAGTTAAATGTGTTTGTGCAGGAGGATGTGTTTGTGATGGAGTGGCCCCACTACTGCGGAAAGGCTACCAGACACGTGGCAGTGAATTGGGGAGTCAGAACGCGGGACAGGCACAAGATGTATCCCTTTTGCACCCCTTCTTAGTTTTATTGCTCCCTCTTTCCACCGTTTCATCCCCCCTGTAGCCCCCCTGCCCCTGCTGGCTCCCCTCCTGCCCTTCCTCCCCCCCTTCACCCGGCTTACCATCAGCACCTGGCCTATGTCCCAACTTTTTATGTTTATTTTTCTTTATTTTATCCTATTATATTAATTTATTGGTTTATGTTTTGTTGTGCATTCTATTTATTTTGCCTTGGTCTTTAATTGTTGTAGGGTATTAGGTCTTTTTTCCAGGCAAGCTGCCAATTGCTGTGCCCTTGATAACATCAGTCCAGCCTTGGGACCCACCTGGTTACTTCCATCCTACTCAATCCCAGGTGTGCTGTATTCCCACTTGGCAGCTTGCGTAGCTGCTTCTATTTTAGTTGCTTTTATATTGGCTAGTTGGTTTACTTTGTTAGGTTATTATCTGTTATTGTTTGTTAGCTATTTTTGCCAGTATTGTATTGTTTGTACCCTAGTATCTGTTGTATTTTTTTTCTCCCCCTCCTTTCCCCTCTCCTTTTGTCTAGGTCACCATGACAGCAGGGACTCATATACCAACCGTGTTGGGTCGTGGACGATGCGCTCGGAATTGGGGAGTTGGTCGGTTGAGAAGAACTAGGGTCAGGCATCTTGTGCCTGTCCCGCGTTCTGACTCCCCAATTCACTGCCACGTGTCTGGTAGCCTTTCCACCAGCGCCTCCAACCTGACCTGTCTCCTTCTCAATGCCAGGTCGGTCCATAATAAGACCGCTGTCATCTCTGATACCATCACTGACAGCAGGACCGACCTGGCCTGTATCACGGAGACCTGGGTGGGCTCAGAGGGGGGAGCTTCCCTCGCCCAGCTGTGTCCACCTGGGTTTCTGGTTCAGGGAGTAGGCAGGTTGGAGGGTCAGAGGGGGGAGGGGTCGCCATTGTTCACAGGGAATCGCTTTTAGTGACCAGGGCCTCGACATTGGTGAGTCCAGGGTTAGAATGCCTACACCTGTTGGTGGGACAGCGGGATAGATTTGGCATTGTGCTGGGCTACCGTGCTCCCCGCAACCCAGCGCAATCCCTACCAGAGCTCTCGGAGTTCATCGCCGCTGCTCTCTTGAGGTCCCCTTGGCTTCTAGTCGTTGGGGACTTCAACGTGCATGCTAGTGATGGGCTCGCCGGTGCAGCTCTGGAATTCATGGAAACCATGACATCCATGAATCTATCCCAGCTTGTTTTTTGCCCTACCCACAGATCTGGGCATACCTTGGACCTGGTCTTTACCTCCAAGTCGGGGGATTCCAATCTGGAGGTGAGGGACATTGTTTCCTCTCCTGTGTCATGGTCAGATCACCACCTGTTGTCATTCTCCCTTGCAATGGCGGCCCCTCCTCGCGGGGACCAACGGCCCCTTGTTTGGGCCCGCCCCCGAAGGCTTCTCGATCCGGCCCGGTTCCGGGAAGCCTTCGGGGAGCTCTCTGGTGGTCTGGCTGACGATTCGGCCGAGGCCCTGGCCAACCTATGGTTTGAGTCAGCTGCCGGCGCCGTCGACCGAATCGCCCCTAAGCGTCTCCTCCGTGGCAGAGCTCGAACTTCACCGTGGTTCACGGAGGAGTTAAGAGCGATGAAGCGGGAACGGAGGAGACTGGAGAGCATCTGGAGACAGAGCCGGACGGCGATGAATAAGACCGCTGTTGTGATCCAGACTAGGCGCTACTCACGAGCGATCAGGGAGGCTCAAAGATCTTATTACTCCCTGAGAATTGGTGAGGCCTTGAACCGCCAGGCAGAGCTCTTCCGGGTGGTCCGGGACCTCACCAATCCTAGTCTGGCTAGGCCTCCTCCTACTGATTTCAGTAGCGAGAATTTTGCGGTCTTTTTTAGATCTAAAATAGAGGCCATCCGTGCCGGCTTTGAATCCAGTAGCACTAGCCCTCCCTCGCCATCCCCAGCTCCCTCACCCCCCCGCTCTCCTCAACTGGTTGAGTTTGGGCCTGTTTCCCCTCTGGAAGCCTCCAGGGCTATCGCCCACTGCCGTCCCGCGACCACTCCTTTCGACCCTTGCCCATCCTGGCTTATTAAATCTGCCGGAGGGAGCATGCCCGAGTGGGCCGCTGCCATCGCCACCGCCTCCTTCCGCGAGGGGTTTTTTCCCTCTCGTTTGAAGGAGACGGTGGTTAAGCCCATTTTGAAAAAACCGGGCCTGGCGTCGGACGAATTGGCCAACTACCGTCCGATCGCCAATGTTCCCTTCATGGGCAAGGTCATCGAAAGGGTGGCCGCGGTGCGCATTCAATCTCATCTGGAGGAACAACGGTGCCTTGATCCTTGCCAATCTGGTTTCAGGCCTGGCCGGGGGACCGAGACAGCTCTGGTCGCGCTGCAAGATGACCTAATCCGGGCGGCCGACAGGGGTTGCTCTACCCTGTTGGTCCTCCTGGATTTGTCAGCGGCCTTCGATACCGTCGACCACGGTATCCTACTGGACCGGCTCTCTGAGGTGGGTATCGGAGGCACTGTTCGCAGTTGGCTCCGGTCCTTCTTGGAGGGTCGGTTCCAGTATGTGCAGCATGGCGGAGAGTTGTCGACCCCGTGGACACTCCCTTGTGGAGTTCCGCAGGGGTCGTCTCTCTCCCCCATGCTGTTCAACATCTACGTAAGACCGCTGGCCGGGGTCATCAGGAGATTTGGGCTGCGTTGTCATCAGTACGCTGATGACACGCAGCTCTATCTCTGTTTTTCCACCTCTGCAGTGGAAGCTGTCCGGACCCTCGACCAGTGCCTGGAGGCGGTTTTGGCTTGGACCAGGGCCAACAGGCTCAAACTCAACCCTGGGAAGACCGAGGTGATGTTCTTTGGGAGTTCCCCGTCTGGTTATGGAGGCCCTCTCCCCAGCTTGGAGGGAGTTTCCCTCCAGCTGGCAGAGAGGGTTCGTAATCTGGGCGTGATCCTGGACCCGGCGCTGTCCCTGGAGGCCCAGGTGGCTGCCGTGGCCAGGACTGCTTTCTACCATCTCCGCCAGATTGCCCAGATTCGTCCCTACCTAGACGTGGACTCCTTGAGAACAGTGGTGCAGGCGCTGGTGATCTCGAGGCTGGACTACTGCAACGCTCTCTACATGGGGCTGCCCTTGACTCTCCTCCGGCGTCTGCAGCGGGTGCAAAATGCAGCAGCCAGACTGGTGGTGGGTGCGCGTCGCTATGACCGCATCACCCCGGTCTTGGCTCGGCTGCATTGGCTACCCGTTGCAGCCCGGATCAGATTCAAGGTCCTGGTTTTAGTTTATAAAACCCTCCATGGCTTGGGACCTGACTACCTGGCAGAGCGGATCGTCCAGCGGTCAACTTCGGCCCGACCGGTTCGGCAGTCGCGGGCGCACTCGCTGCGGGTTCCCACCCCCCGAGAGGCCAGGCGTTCACTTACACGGAACCGGGCCTTCTCGGCTGCTGCCCCTTCCCTTTGGAACAGCCTCCCCAGCGAAGTGCGCTCTGCAGAGTCCCTGCTGGCCTTTCGCAGAGCGATTAAAACCATCTTATTTCGCGAGGCCTTTGGTGACCTAGCCTAATAGTTTTTTTTTTCCCCTTCTCTCTTTTTTTTTTTTCACCATCGACTCTCACACTATGAGCGTACTGACCTAGCAGCGAGGTTAGACTTTAACAAGGGCGCCTAAATCTATGCTGCAATTTTAATTATATGTTTTGATCTGTCTTGTTGTGTGTTTTTATTGACTGTTATGTACTTGCTGATCTGTTTCAGCTCTGTAAGCCGCCCAGAGTTCCCGTGGGAAGATGGGCGGGGTATAAATTCAAAAATAAAATAATAAATAATAATAAAATTATACTGTGGACCAATGAGGGAGTGTGGAGGCGGAGCCCACATGTTTAAAAGACTCAGCCTGAGGTTTATGAAGAGAAAAGTAAGAAGGAGAAAAGATAAGGATGTGAAGATTAGACTAAGAAAAATTAAGGGAGACAGATGAGAGAGGTTTGAGAATAGTAAAAGGGCAGAGTCTGAATGTAAACTGCTTAGAATAACTTTCAATTAAGGGTGCACAAGGGTAAACACCACACCTGTCAATTATTTGGAAATCATAGCTCACACAGAGTGGCAAAGAAGTTGTAATAATGTGTATAAGGGAAACACAGCATGGCAAGTTAGAGTGTCAGATAGGATGGGCGAGACAATACTTTCGCTAGGTTACAGCTTTACTGTACTACTGTCATTTTATTGTTATGAGCAGATGTGACTTTGTGGTTTGTTTACCGCAGTCTCTCCCCCTAATCACAACCAGGTTGCATATGCATTAGGAGAGGGGACACAGATCAATTCTGCAGTATATGCTTTGGCATTGAGCTAAGGCCCATTTCCTAATGCAGTTCTGTTGCAGCTGCTTCTTTGTCATTGGTGTATTTGGGCTTTCTCTAGGTTGTTCAAAGGATACATTGAAATGCTAGGGGGAAACCACTGACTCTAGCTTCACAAATATATATGGATTTGCCAAGAAATTTTGGCAATCAAAGTGGTGGTGGGAAAAATGTATTTTTAAAGGGGAATTTGGGCTTAGGGTTGAACATTCATATCCATACCTGCCACATCAAATTCAATCTCCAGCACAACTTTGTTAGTAAGAGCTGCGTCCCTCAAAAGTTGGTTGGCTTCTTCCATTGTCCCGTCCTCCGTTGCAATGCTGTTGATGGAAAGTACTCTGTCTCCAACTTGAAGGAGGCCACACCTGCAGTTGGAAATGATGGAGAGGAGGGGACAGATCAGGAATGTTGAGCACTCCTTTTCCAAAGAGGTCAATCAGAGGAGGAGCATCGCTGGGCAACCCAGATTAAGAGTGTACAGTTCTGAGGCTCTGAGGCTGATAGCAACATTCATAACGCATTAACACATCTTCATCCTGATGAGTCCTATGAAATATTCAGATAAGTTCATAAGTGGCAATTCTTATGAAAATGGTCTTGATTTTAAATAAAATATCTGTCTTCTACCTATAAAAAGTCCTTACAATCAGGGATGCACATCAAGTTAAGGAACTGATAGTTTTTCTTCCTTTGATACCATGTCTTAATGCCGCAGGAGTCACATGAATTATGCCTGAGTCCATTGGTGTCCAGATTAATGCACTACAGAGTCCTCCAATTAATATAAGAGTGAGATTTGCTAGATTCAATTCAGTGGTTCAGTGCCTCAGAAAACTGAGTAACCATTTGTCCCTTGTAATTTCCCTTCCTGAAAGCATAGGAATAAAGACAGCCCTTGATTCCAAACTGCTCAGAATCCTGCATCTCAGAAGCATGTGGACATGTTATTTCAATAACTGCCTGGAAACAGGCAACTTTGATGGTTATGAAGGGAAAGTTAAGCTCTATACCTTCCACTGACGGCTGTAATCTCCAGCTCGCAGGTAAAATTTGGAAGTACAGTGGCAACATCAAGTACATATATTGGGAAACCACTTATAGTCTTATATTGCCTTAACTGCCTAAAATAAGTAAGGCATGTGCCTGTGGTTTTCTTAAACAACACACATGTGCTTTAATTTTGGTGACATGCTGTAAAAATTGGTAGCCATGACTCTAAGGGCCACCAGAACAACTGGATGGTCTAAAAGTTGCCCGAGCCTTCTTTGAAGTGTTGAACTGGTACACTGGAAATCAGCTGACACTCCACATCATCAGATGTTCTTTCTTATCAGTGGCTGAATGGGCAAAATTCACCCCCTTTTCAGGCAAACTCCTTCCTGTTCAGTTCTTATACTGAATGGCAGTAGTAGCTGCTGCTTCAATCAGTTTAAGCTAACTTCTGAAGCACCCTCATGTGAGTGGGAAATACCCATTGCATTAACTGGCTTTTAAAAATTCCCTCTCATCTGAGCTTCTCTATCCAGTATTTCATCATGCCACCCCCTCTTTCTTTCTGGTTTTGCTTCCTGGGGCAGCTATTTCACTCTGCCTGACAGTAGTACACACAACACCAAGGGAGCTTTGCTACCACAAAGCTCTTTACTACTTCTTGGAAAGAAAGGCAACATTTATAGAAACAAAGCATAAAAAGCATTTGCACAATATTGGGTTATAGCAGAGAAGGAGGGTGAGGGGAGGCAGAGCTTTACTGATGTGTTTTGCTATTGAATTGTCAGTTTCATAGGTGGTACGTAGGTTGCGCAGCACTTGAATCATATAGCAGGGCTAGAGACTGACCAGTAAAGTTCAATTCTAAAAGGTTTCATAGAAATTCTATACTTTGTTCTAGTAGTTCAATTGCTGCAAAGAGAAGCATCACTTCCTGTGGTGTGGACGTTCAGTCCTATTATGAATGCTGATCAAACATATTTTATATTACTTTAATGCGTGTGTGTGTAGGGGGGAAGCTTCAAGGAGAACAGATGACAGACACATAAGAGCCCTGGAGGATGAGATCAAAGTTGTTACTGGTCTGACATTCTTTTCCCACAGTGGTCAAGAGATGCCCGAGGTCTAGATGTACAAGAGAACGATTGAGGCTTACGGGTGCACCATCCCACTTGCATGGCGGCTGGATCTATGCCTATTGCTTCATCCTCTATAAATTTGCAATCTTGGGATGACACCCAACTGACAATATCCTTCTCTTGGTATGCGGGGGTGGGGGTGGACTGAGAAAGAGATTCTTTACTATTTCACTTTCTGTCTTTGGCAGCTCAAGATTATCCCTGCAAGCCGCTGCTCTTGTCATAAATGCCTTATGCCTTAACAATAAAATAACAATAATCTAAAAATGGCAAACCCTATGGAGCCTAGAGTCCACCTTTCCACTGTGGGCATACAATGGGGCTTCAAAGAGAAAAAATGCAAGAAAATGAGGAAACAGCTTTTCCCTGGCCCTTTGAACCCATAATCTTCTGGTGCAGCTTTTCAGAGAAAGGAAATAAACCAACAAGCAGTCTGGAGGGTGGGGGGGGATATCAAAAGAAACATGCAATTGCATATGACATCCTATTTGCCTTTTGCTTGCCAACTGAACATTTCGGAGATAATAAATTTCCAAACAGCCTCCAGCAGGAACAGAGAACTCAGGTATTCCTTCAGAAGATTCCCATCACAAAGCACTTCTGAGTGGACACCAGATGGGAGACCAATTAATTTCCAGAGATGCACAAAATAAGACGCTGAACGGCCTCCCTCTGAAAAAGGCACACTAAATTAACTTTCTAAACACAGCCTGATGTGAGGCACTGACCTGAAACGAAGCAGCCTTGATGAGGACAGGAATCAAATGGCCTTCCATTTGGACTGCCACTGGTCACGTTGCTGTGGCAACCGTTGCAGCCTTCCTAGCTCTGTGGACAACTCTGGACTACTTCACACAATTTACATTCTACCTCAGCTTATTTAAGCTGGGGCAGGGGGAGAGGGAGGGGTCACAAAGGAAATAAAGAAACAGTACTGTTAGGGATGGCATGGGAACCTGAGTTATGGTAAGGCCAAATTTCAGTAAATGTGGTTCGATTTCCTGTGAACTAAGAGATACTCTGTGTGCATTTTCACAAGTCAAGGAGGAAGCATCCTGAAGTGTTCTGCTTATATACCTACCGCCCCATAGTGCTTAAACACTCTCTGGGCAGTTTACAATTTAATTATGCAGGTTACACAATGCCCCCCCCCCAGTAGGTTGGGTACTCATTTTATCAACCTTGGAAGGATGGAAGGCTGAGTCAGCCATGAGCCGGCTACCTGGGACTGAACCCCACGTCATGAGAACAGTTTTACCTGCATTACAGGCATTTAACCACTGTGCCATGAGGAGGAACAGGCACTATGAAGAAATTCTTTAAATTATCCAGCTCTTTAATTGTTCAACAGTTTAAAAAAACATGCTTTGAATAGAAAAGAGTGGTCCCTTTTACCAGATGAACCCAAAGGGAACAAATCTAAACAAGCTTCCAGGATCTTAATATGGATTTACATCTCAGAGGAGAGCTAGCACTCTGTCAAATGTGGATCCGTTAGGAGTGATTATGTTTTTAGCTTTATCTAGATTCTAGATAAACTCCTGATAAAAATGCTGGGAGCAAGAAAAGCAAAAGAGTTTGATTTAATAGATGAACTGGCTGCAAACTCAAAAGTGTTGCCCTCCTAGGAAAAGCACACTGGATAGTTTATCATTAGAAAACAGAAACTACATGTGAAGTCTCTATGCTAGGAGAGCCAGGGACTTTATTTAGTGGCTGGAGAGGCTGACAACAGCAAAAGTAACAAGGGCCTAGGTTTATGGTGTAAAATCTTCATCCTCTCAACACCTAGCGCAGAGTCTTTGCTGCCGAACAATTACATCCAACATTCAAATCTACACCGATTTGCATATTGTAACTGGTGTAATTCTTTATTGGTAAATTGCCACAGATCAAGAGGTTAGTGTAAGCATTTGGAGTTGCACACTGAACTGTGTTATATTAGCATAAAATCTCCATTGAATTTTGGCCAATATACTTCCAGAATGACCTTAAAACATGATCATTCAATACACTTTATGGTTTTAAATGAGTATTACAATTTGTCTTGTCTTTTCTTGCTTTTGAATTGTGTTTTTGGTACTGATTTTATTAACTGTTTTTAACACAATCTTTAAAAATGTATTCAAATATTTGTATAATTTTTGTTTTTAACTTTCAAATACTGTCTTTTCAATTATGCAAGCCACCCTGTATACTTTTCAAGGAGAAAGGTGGGGTAAATCAATAAATAAGCATCGTGAAAAGCAAAGGTAACTGTGCTGGCCCTCAGAGGGGGAAAAATCAACATCCACAATGCAATGTGAAAAATTAGACATAATTAACTGATGTGTCCTTAGATTCAGTGGGGCCTCAGCATAACTTACTTAGTCTGTATGCAGCCTATTCCCACAATCAAGAATGAAAGAAACCAAGAACCAGCAAGTCACAAATCTTTCCGGCTGGGCATTAGAGAAGAGGGGAAATGAAATAACACACATGACTCGGTCGCTTCAGGCAAGCCCATGCATTGATGCATAGCTTTGGCTTAAGGCTTGGCAAAAGCATTTGAGGAACTGGATAGATTCCAAGCCCCCTGGATCATCAACGTGATCTATTTATTCCATCCCTTCTCCGCTAAAGCTGATGCCTGTACAGACACCACCTCAGAAGAGCAGCAATAGGCAAACATGTTCTTTTTCGTCAGGTCTAACACTTCCCTGATGCTGTTGAGGTATCTTACAAAGGAAAAACTCAACCTGTGTGGGAACGAACTCCACACAGAGAAAAGAACCAGCTCAAATGTTATCTGGGTTCACTGACAAACACCTTGTGACACAATGCAAATCCAATCCATGTTATTATCAATGTTATAATTATTTTCCAGATAGTTCTGGCGGGGTGGTGGTAGAGTAGGAGTTTTGACAGTAACACCTGCTATTGAAAAGGGGGGCGGAAAATAAATGCAGACTATAAATGATAAAAAATAATGGAGAACTGTTACTCACCTGACAAAGTCCACAAAATTTTGTGAACTTTCCTAAACAGACAGAAAATTCAAATGCACTATGCTATAACTAGATAAGAATACTAAGTATGTGTGAGAGAAAGAGAGAGAACACAATGGGGTCCTTATTCCAGCTTATACTGCTAATTGCGTTCGGCTGGGCATTCTCACTTATTTGTAGAAAACATTGTCATTGCAAAGAAGATGCAAGCTTGCGGCTGTACTTCAGATGATGGATATAACATGAAAATACCTTATTCCTTCTTGTGCTATTCTGATCGGAGTGGTCAAATTTAGGCCATAAAGCAAAGTGCCCTTTGGGTTGATTGAGGCATGAGCCCCCATTAAGAACATTACAGTATCATTTGAACGAACTGCATCCATTTCATGGGAGGCTGCTTTTGATGGCTAACATCTGAGTAGGGTTACAAGAAATAAAATAACCTCCCCCCCCCCATTGAATCTTCAAAATGATGATGTTCACCGTAACGAGGAAATAGAGCAAGGCGTGTAAAAATAGGACATAAACAGATAGGTTTTTGATAAATATTTTATGGCAGGCATGAGCTTCCTATTTCTTGTTTCCTGATGGGTACACAAGCTCAAAGTCAAGAACAATTAGAATTCAGGGGGAGGTAACAATGAAACGACCTCTACAGGGGGAAGACACCTCCATTAACCAAAGACAACACGATCATCATCGGATGATACCCAAGAGCAAGGTCTCTAACCTTTCTGCTGGGCTGTCAGGCTCAATAAATCGGATGAGAGGAGGCGAGGACAGTGTTTCAGTAGCAAAGATACCCCCCTGGAGCTGGAGTCCAAAGCCATTCAAGGGGTCTCCTCTTAGGATCACCTCTGTCGTTTCCGTATGAACAATCTGCCCACCAGGACCCACAGTGCTAGAGGACAGGGACACTGAAATGAGAAAGACCCGGTCAAAACATAACAACACACTCTTGGGGAAGATTGGTGACAATGATTTGTTTTCTGCTCCACCTCCCCCCCTCTCTCTCTCTCACACACACACACCACTGGCTTCCAGAGCTACCAAAGGGCAGAGTGATGTTATTTCATAAAGTCTAATGAGCATTAAACATCTACCACTCTTCACCGAACAACCCAGAAGTGTAGCAACGAGAACCAAGAGAATTCAATGGCTTAACTGGCCATCCTTTTCAGACCTAGTTGGAAATGCAAAAAATTTACTACTATCACTATTCTAATTATCAGTGTTATAATAATGGACATATTGGTCAGGAGAACGAAAGAGACATCCTGGAAATACTGATCTGGCTGAGAAAAAAGTATTAAAGAGAAAATTACTCTTAAATCCTTCCATATGCCAAACTAGGTGATATAGGATATGAGGGACACCTTGGATACCAGAACTGTTGGGTGCCCTGTTGCCTCTTGGTTCTCTGTCCAGAATTCATGTAACTTCCAAAGTTGCTTAGCTAAGTAATTATTTAATTACAGTGCAAACAATGAGACATAAAAAACATCTAGGGTCTCAAGTGTACTTGCCGCGGGTGCCAACAATGCCCACCACCACCACCTAAACGTAAGATAATGGAAATGAATACAGTATTAATTATGATGTCATCCACTTCTGCTATCTAAGGGACATCCTGCCATGTCCACACGCATACATACCCAGAACATTCAATTTATTTTGCTGCCAGAAGATGCAGGGGTTTTTTTTTTTTTTTTGGGTAAGCAAGTGAAAGTATAAAATGGGGTGTTGTGTGGGTTTGCAGAGTACTGGAGTGAGTGAGACCCTCAAAGGTCCAGGGGTGGTCCTGTATGGCCTGTGAACTTCACAAATATGGCCACCCTTGAACTAAGGGCGCAGGACATGGGACAAATCACCGAAAGAGTATTTAGGATTATTAACTACCCTGCTGTAGTTAGTGGGAAGTCCCGAAACTGCTTGAATTTGCAAAGAGGAAGTGCTTAATTTAAAGCCACTCTAGCTTTGGAAGTCTTTAACAACACTTATATACTGTAGAGGCTAAAGTTTGAATTGATTACTTTATTTATGTACTGACACAAACCAGATGTGAAAGATGAAAAAAAAACCAGTAAGGGAAATCTGAAAAACAGTGGGAGTCAACACTTCTGAATCCATTTCATCTGACTTTTGTGGCTTGAGGGAAGCATGATGTTAGCACAAGGGAAAATAAAGAGAAGGTGTTCCTAGTTTTTTCTGCTTTGCAAAAGACGAATGAACGGACAGGAAACCCACCTGGCACACCTCCCATATGGGAGGAGGATTGAAAGGCGGTGAGTTCTCCTGAGGAATGAAAGGAAACAACCAGAGAGAGCGAGGGCCTGCGATGCACTCTCAGGAACAATAATCCCAAGGAACGCCAAGCAGAGCAGGTCTCCCTACTTCCCCTGCCCAACAAGTCCTCGTAAACCTTACGTGAGCTTTTGTGCTCCTTCTTCCGCTGTCTTCTCCTCAACATGGTGGCTCTTGGGCTCATGGGATGGTTGCTCCGAGGTAGAGTATTGGAATTCTGGCAGGCAAACCCCGACATGTTCATTGTGGGCGACGCAAAGTTGGCAGCGACAAGAGCTGGATAAAGCACACACACAGAGCCAGTTTTTTTTAAAAAAAAGATCATCAAAGAACCTGTTGCGCCAACACTGCTAGCTAGCCTGAACGCTGATCCATGCCCACCTATTTCAGTCATGAATGATCTGTGCCCATTTTGTACGGCATAGGAGTTGATGAGAGAACACCAAAAAGTGCAGCTAAGCAGCAATTCTTTACCAGTCTCCAACGCAATCTAAAGGACAACGCTTATTTCAAAACATTACTCCTCTTCTCAGTATACCAGCACATTTGCTGGCACACAAAAGAGCCAAACCTGCCAAATTTCACATTAATAAAGGGGATTCCTCAGTACAGTCATTGAAGAGATTCCCTCAGCTTCCTTTCACTCACTTTCCTTGAGGAAAAAAATATTACACGATACAACCACTGCCGCATGCCCTGATTGCTGCTCATACACTACATGGACCACCAAAGCCACATGGGAAAGCCTGTTCAAAGGCTGAAGTTGTAATCTGCATTTCGTAGACAAGACAGAGAAGAGACAGACCCCTCTCCCCAGAGCTACTGGGTGTAAGCCAAGGCACAGGGAGGTAACAGTGGAAAGGAAGGGAAAGAAAACTGGGATCCCTGTGTTGGAGAAGTTACTTTTAAGACTGCCTGACACCTCAATATCCACCCCACCTCCAAGCCAGCCCTACTAGTGTTGGGGATTCTGAAGCTTATAATTAAAAAAAATGGCTTTTCTAAGCTAGGGGTGCTTTAAGGAAGTTTTAAGTAGAAAACAATACATGTTTACAAGCAAAGAAGTGGGAATGCCTGGAAAAAAGCTAGTCCATGGGAGCAAGCGATTTGATAAATATTGCCAAATACTCTGGGATAAATCTGGCATTAAAGGGTATGCACACTTCCTAAGATTAACCTGTTCTTCACTCTCAGAATGGGTTTTACATCTACCACAGCAATTAGATATGTGAGCTAAGGTGTTTATCTTCCATGAGCTAAATGCAAGACTCACAGTTACCAAAAATAAAAATAAAAACAAAACATGCCAAGGAGATGCCGTTCACAACTTGAGGGAACACTTCTAAAAAAGAAGTCAAGTACATTGCCTAGGTTTTGTTTCAGGCACCCTGCCTTTCAGTACTGCTTCTTGATAACCCTAGACTATGGCTGTGGAGATGAACGGAGAGAGATTATAAACAGAGTGCATTACACTTGCAGTAATCTTGGCTGGATGTTTGGTTCCAGGTAGGTGTCTTGCAGTGTCCCGGATGGTGAGTGTGACAGTAGCTGACACAGGGGTCCCAGCAATGGTGGTGGTCACTCTTCTGAACTTTGACTTTGTCCAGCATAACAGAAGAAACAGGACAAAGAAAGGGAATGTCAGCTATATCCACATCCATATATGAAAGGAAAAGCAAACTTGCTTACGAACCCATAGCTGAAAGAAGGTGTTTAAGGTCACTTTTGTGAGCTTGAAAGGCAGTTGAAATCAGCACAGTTTTTCTGCCTGTTTTGTGAACTACATGATCTTTTGCCATTGGCTTAAGCCTTGCTTCTCAGCTCTATGACTCTGAGTGGGTGTATGTCCCATTAAACCATAAGTGATTAAAAAGAGACCCTATAGCAAGCACTGAAACAAGCTGCTAATCCAGATTTACTCATTTGACAAAATCTTCGGTTTGTTTGGCCTGTGCCATTTCCTCCAACTAGAAACATCTTTGTATGGCCACAGGAAGCAGCCCACTACTGCCCAATCCAATGAACTGGGGGTTTAGGATGACACCATTGCTAGGCCAAGAAAAAGCAGGCCTCATCTCAAGCCCACCACACAATTAAGGACAAGAAATCAAAGATTCTGGCAGTAGGCTCTGGTTACTATTTTCTTGTTCATTAACAGTCAAGGAATAGGCAAAACAATTCCTGCTACTTTTATGACACACTTTGGCCCCAGGCTCCACCACATTTCCCACCACTTGCCACCACCGCCCGCAAACCCTCTGCTGAAAACCCTCTTGACACACAGACACTGTACATGGAAATAACTCAAGTGTTATTGAATCAAATAATACTAATGTCTGACGATCTCCTCTCTTTGCAAAGATTAAATAGTGAGGATAGCTGCTAATAGAGATTCATGCAATCATAGAATAATGGAGTGGGAAGGGGGCTCTAAAGCCATTGAGTCCAAGCCCCTGTTCAAGGCAGGAGTGCAAATCAAAGGAGATCTGCCAGGTGATTGTGTAAATTTCTCTTGAATGCCTTCAGTGTCCGAGCACTCCCCACCTCTCCTCCATTTCCACACTGCTGTACCAGTTAGGACATTATCCTGATAGTCATCCGAAATCTAGTTTTCTGTAACTTGCACCCGTTGTTGTGTGTCCTGCACTCTGGTACAACCAGAACAAGCAGACAACATATTGCAAGTGGCTGGCTTGAACTGTTACTCTGATATCAATCACCCACAGGGTAAGCAAAGAGAAAATGGGCCTTGGCTGTTTATGTTATTCATGGCGATAACTTCTGTACTGCAGTCACTTCTCATGGCAGTGCCTCTGTCAGAGAGCTAGTCCTCTGTTTGCAATGTCTGGTGCTCCATGTGCTGCCAGCATTTAAGCTGCATCTGAAAGTTCAATATGTACCGAGCATCTCATCCGTGAAGGATGGCTGTCGGACTGTGCAAGGTTAAAACAACAGAAGCTAAAACCCATGGATATAATGGCTTGCCTGCTACTGTATCAGATGAAAATCTAGACTTCTATATATTCATTCTTGCATGGTGCATCAAAAGAGGGATTGAACTGTCCAAGTTCAAAAGTAAAGAGAATTCCTTTTCTCTGAGGCAAAACATTCCAAAACATATTCTCCTTCTTATTTACTCTGGGTTCTTTTCAAAATAAGAGGTCATGTTACTTTCCAAAAATAGTATTTTATTTTCTATTCTTAAGATGCAAAAATAAGAATTCAAAAAATAGCAAAAAATAGCAAAATTTAACAAATCTCAATCATAATCCTATTTCCCTAAAAAATAAAGAAATCTAAATAATCCTGGCTAACTGATTAAAGGTTTCTTTTAAGTTAATTTTTCCTATTCTACCTAACAGCAGTGAGGTTCATTGCTCAAAGTGATCCTAAGATCATCAGCACAATCGTCAGAGCAATAAATCAGAATAATAACGGCTTCTCTCTGTCTCCAGATCTCAGCTTCTCACAGCTTCCAGATGTCACATGACATAATTGACCAATGTTCGCTGACCGTTGTCCACGCTGCTGGCTTGTTATGTCTGTTCCATCTACATTCCTCAGATCAGCTCTGATATATACCAAAATGTGCTCTTAATATTCATCTTAGCAATTCACACTATGTCCCATCATGCTGATTTCCATACAATCCTTTGCTGACCATTTTGACACGGAAGGGACAAGTTACTTCTACTTGAATGTACTCATGGCCGGTATAGGAAAAAGTTGGTAGAAGCTGAGGAGAATAGGAAAGACTGCTGAAGACACCTGGGACCTTTCACCCTGGGAGTCATGCCAACAGCATTTTTTTTAAAGATAGGGAGTGGGGATCTTTGACCCTTCAGATGTTTATGGACTTGGGTTTTCATCAGCTGAGGTGGGAGGGTGGAAGTTGAAGTCTGTTAATTATACTGGGAGGCCACTTTCCTCAGTCCTCTTTTAGGAGAAGCTGGAAGGAAAAAATCTCTCTCAGTTGCACTGCGACCTCAGCAGCGAAGGGGCTAATCCTTTCCTTTTGAACTTTCTACAGCTGAATATTGGAATTTTCAAAACTCTGACAGACAAATCCAGCCGAGGCTGCAATTTCAAACGTTCTCATTGCTCGCTTTAATTTTTGGTCTCCAAGGCCTTGTTTACATGAAGTAGGAGGACTCTGTTCAAATGATGTCAGCCCACTAGAGAAATCTTTACTTCAGGTGCATTAATGTATGAGTCTCAGTTGACTCATCCGTCAATCAAATTTTCATAAACACCATAGTTCTGAAGTGAGAAGCATCTTCTCTTTGTTCTCAGAGGATGCTTATCATGCAGCTGGCACTGTTGTACAAGAGATGTTACCTCCTCTTTGTGAAAGGGAGGGAGGAAGGTCTACTTCTTCTAAAACAGCAACTGCTCTGCATAGTTTTTGTCAAAGACTTGTGCTGAAAACAAACACCACTTTAAAAGTTATAATAATAATAATACCTTTATTGTCAATGTACAACATGTGCACAATGAAATTGGCTGAGTCTCCCTTTTCCACCCCCATCCCACCCCCATCCCACTAGCAACCACTCAGTCTTATTGCACCCTGTGAATGCGCCAGCCCACAGGTCAGTTCTTCTATACTTGTCCTGGGATTATTTCCCATTGAGCAGTCTGACAGCCCATGGATAAAAACTCTTTTTCAGTCTGTTGGTGCGGCAGGCTATACTACGATATCTTCTGCCTGATGGTAACAAGGTAAAGAGGTGCTGACCGGGGTGTGAGTCATCCTTAAGAATTCTTCCAACCCTCCTGAGGCAACGATCCCTAGCAATGTCGTCCAGTGCACTCAGGGGACGGCCCGTGATATACTGAGCTGTGCTTACCACCCTCTGTAGTGTCTTCCTGTCAGCAGCTGTCAATCCAGCATACCAAACGGTAATGCAGTATGTGAGGATGCTTCCAATTGTGGATTGGTAAAAGGAGATCATCAGTTGTTGTTTCACTTTGTTCTTACGCAAGACCCTGAGGAAATGCAGTCTCTGCTGGGCCTTCCTGACTACTTTGGTTGTATTGATTCCCCAGGAGAGGTTAATTAAATAAGTAACAAGCCATATCTTTTTTAAAAAAAAATCTGCTCAAAGTTACACCCTGAACTTGATCCATACTGAATTTTTCTACATCACACAGTAGTGTTCTTTCATGACTTTAATTCATATCAATGCACAGGAAGCAGCAGTATCTACAGGTTATGCAGCAACCTTTTTGTTTGAATACTGCCAGGCGTCACAACCGAAATGCCAATCTCTGTGTCCATCTTGTTTTACATCTTCCATCTAATCTTATCGGCTTGTCTGACTAAATGAATATGAAATCATGAAAGCAGTCTTTATATAACTGCTATGTATGAAGAAGAGAGAAAAAACTCAGTACTGAAAGTGATGAGATGATTATGTGTACAACTCTACAATCTATAAAGGACCAGGTTGCAGCAAACTCCCACACACTCTCAGCTTATTTTGAGAATCTTATCTATGCGAGTGTGTTTCAAGATAGTCAAAAATGCCAGCTCACATCCCCCTTCCAAACAGCTTGCAAGGGCCAAAAGGAGCCTGGTTATCATATGAACAGCGCCCAGAGGAAAATTGTGCTGCTTCATATCACACAATCCATCTTGGCATACGTACCTGCATCTGGAGGTTTGAGAGGAAGTCTACTCTGGTGAGCAGGCAGTATCTCCAACTTGACATTTTCTGATGTTGCAGTGAGGAGCTGCGTGGCCTCTAACAGGGAACAGTGTTCTGTGCTGGTGCCATCAATGGAAAGGATGTGATCCCCCACGTGCAGGGCCCCACACCTGCAGTTGCGGGGAGGGAGGGGACAACAGAAATACAGGCAAGCTGAAAAGTAACCTGCAGCCATTGGTTGAACAAATTTCATTCTAACATGTTTTTATTCTTTACCATCTCTGACATGAAAGAGACAGAGAGAGAGAGAGAGAGAGAGAGAGAGAGAGCAGTAGAGAAATGAGAAATTAGGGTGCATGCTATCCAAAATCTACAGAAGAACACAGGTAACTTTCAGAAAGAGTTTGAGGGGAAGAACAATAATTGTGAAATGGCATGCATTCATATCAGACAGGGCCTGGTTCTCTCCTCACTTCTACTCTTCTTGAAGGGCTACAGGAGCCCTCTCAGGCCTGCAACACTACGGAATATAGTTATGTAAAGGGAAAGGTTCCCCCCGCACATGCATGCTAGTCGTGTCCGCCTCTAGGGGGTGGTGCTCATCTCCGTATCCAAGCCGAAGAACCAGTGTTGTGCAAGTCCATGGCCATGTGGCTGGCATGGCTGTACAGAACACTGTTTACCTTATTTATTTTATTTTATTTTATTTTATTTAATGCTTATATACCGCCTGTCTTCCAGAGGAACTCCGGGCGGTTTACAACAGAATAGAAATAAAAACAGTAACAAAAAAAATCAACAAGTACCTTCCCACTTTTTACAGTGGTACCTATTTATCTTCTTGCATTTACACGAGGCATGTCCAAACGTTAGCCTTCCAGATGTTTTGGACCACAACTCCCACAGTCCTTTGTCATTGGCAATCTAAGCTTAGTAGTTCCCAGCCTTGGGTACTCAGATGTTCTGGGACTGCAGCTCCCAGACATTCTGGCCAGCACAGCTTGTGGTGAAAATTTCTGGGAGTTTTAGTCCAAGAACATCCGGGGACCCAAGGTTAGAAACCACTGCCTTAGAGGAAATACTCATGGATCTTACAGAATTTATCAACTGTGTGCATACTAAACATGGGGGAAAGTAAAACTGATGGCCAGTCAAGGCCTTCCTATACCAGCCTATTTAGTAAGCAGTAGGAAAGTAAGTCATCCTAGTTTTATGTTACTACTGCCTAGAAAGTGATCACACCACCAATCAGTTGAATATTCATCCTACAAATTTCTGTTCACACTGCAACTTAAACTTGGTCTAATTAAGCTCTGACACACTAAATTTGGTTATCTTTGACACACTGAGAGTCTAAGCTCACTTCCTCTGGCAAGGTCAAAATTGCCACAAAGTCCTGCTGTTTCACAATATTTGTTTGATATTAAATAGGGATTCTGTTTCCTCCACAAGTCCAGAGATAATGGTCCCAAAAGACCTTTTCTACATTACTTGTCCTGCCAAGGATCTGGGGGGCCTCAGCCACTGAACCTTGTTTCCCGCAGACCTAGGTTGGAATTTATGCTCTAGTCTAGGCCAATGGTGGCGAATCTTCAGCACTCCAGATGTTTTGGACCACAACTCCCAGAATTCCAAGCCTGTATTGCCAATGACAAAGTACTGTGGTAGTGGTGGTCCAAAACATCTGGAGTGCCGAAGGTTCGCCACTACTGGTCCAGGCTAAACATTACTTTAAACAAGGTGTCTGTTGGATCTTGTTATTATTTTGTGTGAGCTGAAAGGTTTACTTGCATGACACATGTCTTTGGACTGCAGGGGAAGATTTGTGATGGAAGTGACAAGCTCTCTGCTAACACATTTTTGTCAACACATTCCTTATCCCCACCCACCTCCCACCCTCCAAAAATCCCTTACACACAGAGAATACAACATTGCCTAGAAACCATTCTGAACACCACTGTCTATTACACTGTTCCTATCAACTCTATACAAAACAATAAGCATGCCTACTTTTGGAAATATGCTGGCATGGACCACCATTTATCCTGGTCGAGTGCCAACAGCCCTATGCCTCTTCAGGGAGAATTTTCAACTGAGGGGAAATGGAAAACAAAACAACTGGGAGAGCAGCAATTCCCCTTGTTCAGCTCCGTACCTGTCCACCACACTGGCTGGCTTGATCTTGTCAATCATTATGACCTGCTTATTCCGATGCATGCTTGTTGCGAGCGTGATTCCCAAAGCCGAGCCAGGAGTCTTTGCAATTTCCACAAGCAAAGGGCCGGATGCATTAGCTACAGTATCTACAAAACAAACAAACAAACAAACAAAACAATGCATTTGAAGCTCTTCAACTCTGGTCCTCTCAACTAGGACTGAGCTGAAAAGGGCAAGCGGCCACTATCATACTGTGCCAAGCACATGGGCGCTTGTAGCATGCCGTCATTTCATTGAAAAGCTCCTCTCACAAAACATAAGCTGACCTGGAATAATGAAAAGCAAAAGAGACCTTGCTCATGTTCAAACTACAGTATGTATGCAGTTTGAAATATGTAGTTTGCCAACCTCACTCTTTGCCAGTTTCTCCGTATTTGCAATGGCCTCTTTTGACTGGTGGAAGTCCACAAGGACAGGATGAAGTTGGCTAAGGTCAAAGTTATATGACAGACAGACAGACAGACAGACAGACAGACAGACAGACAGACAGACAGACAAAGCAGACAATAAGAGGCAAAAGAAACGGCTTTATGTGTGTTGGTATTTAGCACTGCAAACACATACTGGAGTATGTCAACAACTGGGCTCATATTTTGAACAGCCCCTTCACTTTTGAAACCCCACAACGTGCCCTAGAACAAAACCAAGTGCATGAAAACAAAGAGAGATGTATCTGCAGTCATTCGGAATAAATCCCCCAGTGTAGGGGGGAAGGGGGTTAGTTTTATTTTTAGGATGCCCCTCCCTTTCCCCTAGTTTAAGACTTTTAGCAGTATTTCTAGACACTGTTTAACTTGCTTCATAAATTATCATCTGGGCATATCGTGTTTATCTGAGTAACAACTCGAGGCATAAACTTTCAGATGAAGCCGGCATCAGTCCAAGAAACCTGACTGGACTTTAAGGAACAAAAAGGCTCTTTGTTAATATTTGCTGCACAAAGCTTTTTGTAGTTTTTGATACAAGAGATTAACACAGCCATCTCATCCTCACAATATTTTTCCACTCAATTTATTTGTTTATTTGGTTGCAAAGGATCTAATGTATTGCCTACAAACCTCACTGAAATTAACAACCATACCAAAACCTGGCAAGATTTTTTTTCATTGCTTTTAATCTGAGCTATCCCGCTGCTGAGAGGTTAAGAGCCCTTCTGATGTGCGTGTTCTAAACTCTTGTCCGGCAGCTTCCAATCCAGTAGGTTCAGACTCTAAAAAAATTCTTACTCATATACACATTTTGGTCTCACCAGCAGAGAAGAATATTTGTTTACGTCTTTGTTCTTGTTAAATTAGGCAGGCTCGACTCAGCACGGAAGCATGACGGAGAATTCACCAGACGAGGAACACTGTTTTTTCTGCTCATGCTCTGTGTAATTAATTGGCCTGGGCTGCCTCTGAGCACAACTAAACCTTTGAGAGGCCGAGCACATGTGCCACAACGACATCAAGGCAACAAAGCGTCCACCGCCATTATTTTGAGCCACTGGGGTTACTTGCCCCAAAGTGTTATTTATGCATTTTGGTGCCATTTGCTCAAACCACTCTTCCTGCCCTTGACTTTTCTCAGGAGAGTCACCAAATAACTCACCCTCTAGCAGGGCAAGGAGAATAATTTTGCTGTTTTTCATTTTCACACACAAAGACAACTGAGGGTCTACCTCTCTATTTAATTTGTGGAGGTGCCATGTTTTCTTGCCAAATGGGTAGCTCTTCCTTCTTGGTGGTGGTGAGCCCCAGACACACACTACAGCTGATAGTTAATGTTGCTTATCTGATATAGAGGGATATATCCAGGTATTGCATATTTAGAAATTAAAGACTTGATAACTTGGTGCACACATTGGTATCAATTTTCTTTTAGAAACAACTACAATTATAATAGCGTACTGTCATGTCAATTGCTGGGTTTCTAGGTAGAGAGTCCTCACAAGTGGTTTCCCATTTCCTTCCTCCGAGGGGATCTTGGGAGTGCACAACTTGCCCAGGGCTACAGAGGCTGGCACTTCCCTTAAGACACACACTGGGGAATCTCACTGCCAGTCCCTACAGCTAGATACCTAAAGCACCAAGCTATCTAGCTAGCTCTTGCTCAATAACAGAAAAATATTTTCATGACATGAAGGAAGTTTAGGAGAGATAACGAAACACACCCCGGGCAGAAAATACCTGCCTTATCCGGAAACATAAAATCTCTTCTCCCTCAAGAAGGAGGAAGCCAGCACAAAGAGCAGTAAGGTTTACGAAACAGATAACAAGGACGTTATCACTGTACAGCCTGAAAATTAAGGCATTCAGTGCACCCAGGATATGCAAAGGCTAGCAAGTGTCACGGTAAGCCATCCCTCATCACTTCAAAAGAAAAGCTGCTGGAATCAGTTCAAGGAAATGCTGGATCCTGGCCTCTAAATGAACCAGACCAAGCTTTTCCATTCATACTCAGAGCATAGGCCCATTTATTCTCCACTGAAGTGCCAATATACTCTCCAACTGCTTCTGCTCGCTGGCGAATGTTACATTCTTTTTGGATGACAACTCTCCATAATTCCCTGCCCTTGGACTTCTGGGAGTCCAAAAACAACTTTTACATGCCCTGCCAAAGATAGCCTCTGTTTTCTAGTGTGCTGGTGTCCCCGTTTCTGCTGCTGAATGGTAACTAATTAAAAGGTGGGCATTCTTCAGATTTTGGCTCCTTGCCCAGGATCACTTGCAGCTGATTTATTTATTAGTTAACTTTATATACAGTTTTCCTCCAATTAACTCAAGATGGCGTAAGTGTGCCTCTTTCTTCCCATTTTACTATCACAACAACTTGTTGAGATAGGTCAGTTCATGAAAAAGCAACCAGTAAAGTAACCAAATGGCCAAGTGGGGACGAGAACTGAGTTTCCCCACATGCCTCTGTACTTCTTAGTACAGTACTCTGTACCTAGAAAACCCTGAACAAAGATTGCCATAAGTTCGAACTAACACGATGGCACACTATTATTCAAAGTTACCAGGCCCAGTCAATCAAAATTATAGAAACATTGACTGGCATTATAAAACAAATATACAAGTTTTAACCCCAAACCTAAATATATACAGTATTAAGTACAGTGGACCCTTGTATAACAAACATCTTGTATAACATAAAATTTGTACAACATAAAAAATCCGGAGATAGGGGAAATTTGCTTAACATAATTGCCTATAGGGAAAATTCGTACAACATAAAAATGGGATTACTCTGTTTTCAATGTATTCCTATGGGAATTTGTATAAAGGAAAATTTGCTTAACATAATTTTATTTGGAACGAATTAATTCCTTTATACAAGGTACCACTGTATTGGCACAGTATGTTTGCAGGGTGTTTTTTTTTTTTGGTAGTTCTGAGGGTGTATTTCTGAGGTCTCCAAATGCCTGTAATAGTGTGTCGTACTGTATTTCTTGACATTGTTCCCAAAGCCCCAATGATTACAGGAACCACTGAAGTGTGCTTCATCCACAAATGAAATGTTTTGTTAGTTTTTCCAATTTGTTATTTTCAACTCTGGCACTCCCTATATTAGCAGTAGTAATGGTGATGGTGGCAACGGTGGTGATACTACTACTACTACTACAATGAAGTTGTTGCTTCTTGTTATTAAGTGAAGGGCAGCTTGTACCAGGAGAGATTGTTGCTGAGTACCAGAGGCTTGTAACATGAACTGAGACCTCCTGACACTTTCAGCTGAGGCACTCTCTCCTTGCTTGGACCATGGGCCACTCTCATAACTGAAGAAATGAACAGAGCATGCTGGAGATGAAGTGGAGCCTTCAAGCAACACAGATTGGGTGCCTGGGAACCTTGGAATCTGATCTTATCTGGCCTGTAGATGTCTGAGACACTCAGGGCCTGACAGGGAGAAGACCAGGCTACCAGTCATGGAAGACATTCTTATGTTGTTTCCCCCAATATTTCTCACCTCACAACCCACTCTAGACCTTCTGCACTACCAGCCGATTGTGCAGGAAATTGCCTTTCAAACACAGACTCAGGCTCCACCCCCGATCTGACCACACTGGCATGAAGAACCATTTCTCCTTCCCATCTTGTCTCTCATGGCACATTTTACCACAGCATTGCAGGAAGAGAACCAATAAGATAATACAGAACGGCACCAACAGATTTCAGGGAATAAATCAAGGCAGAGCTGTTTTTTCTTGTTTGTCTCCCCATGCCCTCATATCCCCTTATACAAATAGCATACTCACTCTCCCAGATATAGATTTCTTTATAGATAGGAAAACCGACACCCCGCCCTCACCTCACACACTATTGGTTATGGACCTTATTCTTTTTTACTAATATTCAAAACAGCCACCTTGAGTGATACATGAAGCAAGGCACAATCTCAGGAAGTCACACAGTCAGTCATATTCCAGATAATACCAGGTAGGGACCTCATGATGAACGTCAGTGAACACAGATATGAAACAAACACAGCTCTGAGCACCGCTCTCAACAGTACTACTTGTTAGGAACAATTTTGCTGTGCAAAATCCCCAATGTGTTTTACAATTACAGCTTTAAAAGCACAGGATGCGTAAATTGCTTCTGGAATGTTATTTCATTCACAACAACAAACAACATTCAGTTTTTATTAGAGAAAATCCACAGCCAAGTAATTATGGTCTTATTTGTGACAACGGAAGAGAGCAAAACTGACTTTTTATTGCCCCACAACACAACTTGTTATATAAGGGAGGGGAAAAAACCACATTTACAGGATTGAACAATTTACCTTTTCTCCCCCCTCCCAAGAGCTTTCTCAGACTATGCTTTCTTGTGCAATACCTGTGCAATTGGCCACAGGCTGCCTTTGGGAGACAGAGTCATCTACTGACTATAATGCTACCACCGCAGAAAAGTTGGGATGGGAGATCATTTTATTTGGTCTGTATTTTTGTGCAAACCAACCTAATCTACACCTCCCAATTTACCCTGCAAATCAGAATCTAGTTCTTCTTTGGATTATGCACTTTGTCAAATTATACAAAGTAGTCCTCAGTGCCAAAATAGCATGCAATGTTTCTTATATTAGCAAATCTAGCATTCAAAAATGTGCATATTGGAAAAACTTTGTGTAAGAAAATGAGCATACATTGTGATTCACACATTCACTGTTTTAATTCACTGGTAGGGAAATTGGACTGAGCAAACATGTATTCCCTATGAAATGTGAGTATAAGATTTGAATCGGGAACAGCGGGACAGCTGGAGTTGCTGTTTCCATTTAGTCAGCTAAGGCCCTTACTAACTTGCTCTAGGTATACCGTAATTCCTATGTGTTTCTGATGGAAGAATCCACCTAGTACATTCATGTATATCCAAGGGAACTGATGTTTTAATCTAGGGTTTTTAAGACTCTGCATGTAAAGCTGATTTTTCTATGTGATGGATACCCAACTCAGCAGAGGAAAGTTTCATGGCTTTTTATCTGAATTTGAAATTCAAAAGGATTCTTGAACTTTGCAATTCTGAAAGCGACTTCTGTCTTGATGCCGTTATCAAGGACGTGGTAGAGCAAACTATCATTTTGTTGTTATATTGGCTCATGTTTCAGTAATATAACTGGATGAGAAGAGAATCATTTTGTGAATTTGTGTGTACAAGGCTTATCAACAGATAAGCAAATAGCCCTATAGACCTTCAAAATGCTATACAGGTACAAAGAAAATGCACTGGGTGCCACAAGCAAACTGTCCCTACAGGAATGTCATATTGTTTGCCACTCAAAACATAAGGCATTTTGCTTTTGAAAAAAAAATGCATATACCCTCCAATTACCTCCAGCACATCTAGCAATTTAGTCAATGCACACAGTGAACCAGTGTGTCCCATAGCCTTCTATTGCCCATTGTTTTCAAACCCCCTTAAGCAATGGTTCACTGGTCTGTGCTTTCTTTGAATCTCCTTCTAGTTCCTTCTGTTATTCTCACAATAAAATCAATTGTTTTCCACTTGGATGCTGCTAGAACGTAACTCCACTGTTTGATAGCCCCAAAGGTGAGGGCAAAATAAAATGGGTAGTTTCTTAAGTGTTGCATTAACAGGTCCCTTTCATTCTCTAGGCTTATGTGAGTTAGGAGAAGCAGCTAGATTTCATCCAGTAGTTTACCTGAAGCAAGTTTCCATAAGTTTCCACCATTAGCTGGCCTACCAGTCCTCCTACTGTAAATACCCCATATTAGAACCATAGAATAAATAAATTAAAAGGACCTATAAGGCCATCAAATCCATTATCCAGCTCAATGTAAGAATCCAGATCATAGCAGACAGGTGGCTATTCAATGTCATCTTGAATGCCTCCAGGGCAGGAGGGAGAGCTCATCACCTCCTGAAGTCATTGGTTTCATTGATGTACTGCTCTAAGAGTTAAAAAAAATATTTTTTGTTTCTTGTTTTTTGTGGTTACCAAAACGAGCCCATCTTTACAAAGACACAAGATGGTCTCTTCTAAGGTGACAAATAAATTAGCATGCCAATTTAGTCTACAGAAATTTTAAAAAATTAGTTCATCATGAGACAAAAAGAGGAAAACAAAAAAGCATGGGCTCTTGGAAGAAATAGAGGAGGATATACAGAATATAAACAAACAAACAAATACAACACAACCCTTAAAAAAGCATCGGATGTTTTCGTTTATCCCAGACAAAAGATCCAGACTGCTTGGCAATGGTCACATTAGCTCAGCAACATTGCCAGGAGCCAAGTGTATCAGACACCACATGCTGCTGACATCAGGTATAGGGAAGAAGAGTTTGTTTTTTGTCTGGCTCAGAGAGAGAGAAAGAGAGAAAGAGAGAAGGAGAGAGAGATAGAGAGAGCACTCATTCACATTTCCGCTGAGGCCAAAACAAGGCATCATGTGATCTGGCTGTGTGTCTCTTTTTCTTGCGAATGCCTGGCCTACTTTAGGGAAGGCTCCAAAGGACACAAATTGGTTAGGATCCAACGCATTACATTTGGATAAATGTGATCTACAAGAATTCCTACTTTTCAAAGCTTGTGCAAGGAGGCATCAGATACCTCCTTGCCCAAGCTATCTCTATGATAGTTCCGGTTCCCAGTGTTGGGACAGTTGCTGACTGGCTGGGAGGATTTCCAGAAAACCCAGCCAACTTTCCAGGCACTGTAACAGTCACACACACTTGAAGCTGCTGCTGGACTTACCGCTGCCATTTCCCTAAACCTTGTGCAAGTACACTGATCAGGCTTTTCATCACCCTCCTATAGGACCATGGCCTTCTCATGTAGGAGATGCACAGATCAATCTCTGGCATCTCCAGTCAAAAATGCCAGTGCCCCTAGAGCTGGAAAATACCCTTGCAAGAAGAACAACTGAAGCTCTTCATTCTGATTCATGGTACAGTGGCCAAACTGTTTTATTGCAGCTAAAAACTGTGCTCATGACCTCGGATTCAATCCCAGGTAGTTGGTTCATTGTTAACTCAGCTGTCCAAGATTGGTAAAATGAGTAACCAGCATCCTGGGGGTGGGGGTGGGGAGGCAATGTGCAGCCTGCATAATTAAATTATAAACTGCCCAGAGAGTGCTTTAAGCACTATGGGGCGGTATATAACCAGAACACTTTGCTTTGCTTTTCATTCTAAACTAACAACAGTTTCCTGTTTCATCTGATTTCAGATAACAGAGGTTTGTAGAATTCAGGTTTTAGATCAAGACTGGATCAAACCCTGGTTCCATATTCTTCTCTGTTCACTAGTTATAGGAAGAACAGAACAAATCAAGGCTTCCGACTTCTTTCATAAAGAAAGAGAAAGACAGCAGAAGGATGTTTGTGCATGCCAGAGGCTTGCCGCAGATTGTCGACATGGTAAAAAACCTTGGCTTTCCCTTGATGGAGAATGCGTTTAGTTCTGGACTTTGTGTAAGGTCTTAGTTCAGATACTGTTTATTACGTAGTGAGCCCAGACATAACAGCATGCTGCAGTAGACTTCTTTATTCCACAAACGACATGCATAACACAACACATACATTCCATAAATACCCATAGCTCCACCCCCCAATTCCCCCCACTAGGCGTTACCTCATTACAAGGTCCACCTGTCTTCAACTGCAGTATGTCTTGCTCTTAAAATAACCAGTACACAGTACCCTATACAATACACTGTTCTTGCTTGCTTTGGACTAAGGTCTAGAATCTAGATGTTGAAGGCAGCAGAAGAAAATGTTTTAACTCATGACCAATGTGAAAGAAACACAATTAAACAGAATAGGGAGCTGATCTTAACTCTTATCTGTTTACCAGAGATGGGCATGAATTGGAAAACTACTGGTTTGTAATGGATGGATGGTTCATTGTTCATGGCTAATCACGAACCACTATAAAACCCCATAAATCTATAAAAGTTAAAATTATAAAACCCCAGAAAAATAAACTGAAGTGCCAAAAAAAAAAACACCCCAACCAACCAACCAAACCCATGATGCTTTATTTTTCTTCAGGAAAACAGGATCCCCAAACCAGGTCACAAATTGAACAACCAATCAGCCAAATTCGTTGGGTTTTGGTTTGGTCCATATCCATCTCTACTGTTTACTATAAGCAGTGAAAGTGGAAATGTATCATAGCACCAAGTTCTTCTAGCACCCTGTGCATCCGTCAGTGGCAACAGGAGAGTACAAAACAACAAACTCTAAAATGGCCCCACAAGCCACTCGATGGTGCACTGCAGCACAGGAACAACAGAAGGAAACCAGGACAAGTCATAATAAAGCCAATAAAAGTCCAGCCGTATCTTACTGCTAGCTGCATGGATCAGTACAAGTTACAGAATATTATTGATATGATTCCCACTGAAAGACTTTAGAGCTGACTAGTTTCAGATATTGGGACTTCTGAGGTGGTCCAATTAAACGCTGTTGTGTAACTGCCAAGGGTGACCCATTATTCCGGCTGAGCTAACAAAGCAAAAGGCACGACTGCTAGGGATGGGGAGGCCGGCACATAGCAACTTTTATAATCCATGCAGAAGTGATCAATACAGGAAGCTGGCCTCTGAAAGCCTAATAATATCTTGCACAATTGTATTGATTGCCCTGTAAGGACTGCAAAACGCCACACAAGCAATGAAACTGGCCTCTCAGCATTATTTGGAGAGCAGGGGGCTGCCTGCAGTTCAGCAAGAAAGAAAAAAACAGAACAAAACCCTTGCAGACAAATAATTCCAGCAGGATATATACAGTACTAGCAAGCAGTGAAGAAGGGCTCAGGGAGATCAATCTGGGTGCAGATGAATATATTTAATTCATTCCTTAAAAACCTAGGTTCTTTTTCAACATGAATGAAACTGCCAATTTGGCAAACTGGAAAATATGTTTTCTTCTTCATCAACCAGCTGCCGTATTCTCCCATATTTATATTTCAGAGGGAATTTTGTAAGAACACCTTAAAGTTTTCAACATTTTTTTTGGGGGGGGGGTGACAACTAGTTTATCAAACTTGGTGTGTCTTCAAGGACAAAACTGAAGAACCATGCAAAAAGAAACTGCAGGCAAGAAAATGGCAAGATCTAACTTGTCCTAGGTCTCCAACGTTTCAGCATGTCTTTAACCGATTTATAAACACAAGTCCACACAATACACGGTATAAAGCCTAATTTGCTATCATGGGTGTTCAACAAGGTTTTGCATCCAATCATGTCTCCTTTACAAAATACATGTTTGCAAAGATGCACACTACACTTTTAAACCTGTAATTAGACAAAGATAGCTTTATACATTGCACACATGCAAAAAGAAGCAACAATGAGGTTTCACTAGGAATTATTCAATTCTTAAAAAAAAAAAAACACCCTTCAGTTTTTGGGATAGAGTTCTTCTGCACCCATGATTCAAAAAGCCGGGAGATGGCCCTATACTGCTGCACACAATTGTGACCACATTGCCAGCAGGGAAAAAGATCACATAGAATCATAAAATTGGAAGGAGCCTACAAGCCCATCGAGTTCAACCCCCAACCTATTCAATGCAAGAATACAACTCAAGGGATGTCCGCAAGGTGGTTGTCTACATTTCTCTTGAATGTCTCCTATGTTGGAACACTCACCACCTCTGGAGGTAATGGGTTCCACTGTTGTACTGCTCTAACAGTTAGGAAGTTTTT
Organism: Phrynocephalus versicolor; assembly: GCA_023846285.1. Lineage (NCBI taxonomy): Eukaryota > Metazoa > Chordata > Lepidosauria > Squamata > Agamidae > Phrynocephalus > Phrynocephalus versicolor. Next base: position 26,773,130 of record JAHTLZ010000015.1, on the reverse strand, counting down.
CCTGATACTTAACCAAAACCAGGCTTCCTGTAACTTGAACCCATTGTTGTGTGTCCTGCATTCTGGGTTGATCAAGAACAGATACTGCCCCTCCTCTGTATGACATTTTTTCAAATATTTGAAAAGTGTTAACATATCTCCCCTCAGTCTTCTTTTCATCTTCTTTTCTAAACATGCCCAGTTCTTTCAGACCTTCCTCATAAGACTTGGTTTCCAGTCCCATAATCAACATTGTTGCCCTCCTCTGGACTTGTTCCAGTTTGGCAGCATCCTTTTTGAAGTGCAGTGTCCAGAACTGGACACAGTACTCAAGATGAAGCCTAATTAGTGTTGAATAGAGGGAAGTAGTGCCTCATGGGATTTGGAGACTATACTTCTATTAATATAGTTTAAAATAACATTTGCCTTTTTTGTAGAATATCACGCTGTTGGCTCATATTCAGCTTGAGAGCTACGATGAGACCCAGATCCTCCTTGCTGAGCAGGTGTCACCCATCTTGTTGTAACTATGTGTCTGGTTTCTTTTCCCTATGTGCAATACTTTGAATTTATCCCTGGTGAATTTCATTCTGTTGTTCTCAGCCTAGTGATCAAGCATATTTAGATCCTTTTGAATTTTGTTTCTGTCTTCCAGGGTACAGTATAAGCTATTACACCTAAATTTGTGTCATATGCAAATCTGATTCCCTGCAGCCTTAAGCTTTACATAGCAAAGGGCAGACTGAATGTTGACAACAGCAACGGCAGCAGCCAAGATGGTCTACAACAAGATACACCCCATGTGCTCAGTACCATTCACAAAGTGATACCACACAAGGGAAAATCACCACTTACCACTTCTCACTCAAGCCCAAAGCTGTTTTTCAACAAGTGTGAACAGTAGTGAGTGGAAGAGGGTGTGGGGCTAGGCCGAGGTAGGCACAACAGGAACAAATTCTGCTGCAAACATTTCCAAACAGTTTTGGGGGTCTAGTGGGGAATCTCTGTAAGCAAAGGACCCCCCCCCCCTTCAGCACAGTTGTCTGAATAGACTCCACAATCAATTCTCTCTAAGACAGAGTCATTTCTAGTCCTAGACTTAGAGCTGGGGAGTGAATGGGAGAAATAAACTGGGAGAAGTCAGCTTCCTTATCCACACCCTGCTTTAGATCAGGCTGAGTAACAGCTCCAATTCTCCTGGCATCAGAAATGGGAAAAGCACCACCATTCCTGCACGGGTGTCACCTCCACCACCATGACTCCACAAACTGCTGTTCATCCACAAATTTAAATATTGCTATCAATGGGAACAGAGGGAGAGTCTGGTTGCAAAAAAAAAAACCTAGAAAAAGTGATGCTTTCATTCATAAAATAGATGAGAAACATCTGTTATCCATCCAGCTTCACAAAATAGAAGTGTTTGATGAACTGCGGAACCCTCCGCCTGCAAGATATTGATAAGCACCTTTCTCACTCAGGTATAGGAAGGATTATTTAGTTGCTTCAGCATTTTGGGGTTTCTAGATCAAAGACACCCCTGGTTCAGCTGTCACAATTCTCAAACTAATTCTGAGGAATGCTTTTCGCTCCATCGTCTAAAGTGCAGATTAGGAGGTATCCACTGGGTGAATGGTTCAGAACTAAGTACCTAATTTGTACCCAGTGAGGAGTTGACTCATAGAAGCTACAAGAAAGAAAAAGCAAGAGCTCTTTCATGAGAGTTACCGGGGGGGGGGGGAGAAATAATAAGGGGAGTGGAGGGGGGAACATGGTAAGAGTCATTTTCAATGGGAAGATTATAAACCCTTCACTAGACCAGCTTTACGGAGCAACTCCAGCTCTAATGCTGAGCAGTACAACACTTTTGCAGATCAAAATCCCCCAGGATCTCCCTGACATTTGTACTCAGGAAATTCTAGTAGGGGAGATGTTCTCCTCAGGAGAAAACACATTCTAACACCTTTGCTCTCTCCTTCAAACAAAATCAAGAATGTCTGTGCTGCAGATGGAAATGCAGAAACATCTGCCTCCACAGTCACCCTAGACATAAGGAAGAAAACTGTCATAGTGGAGTCGTACGTGTTGGATGACCTACAGAAGCAAACAAAACTGATGGAATATCTGTGCCTACAAGGCAGAGGAATAAGAAAATGTTCACTCTACAGTGTTCTACCTCAGGAAGCCAGTTTGTATCAGCATCAACCAACCACACACAGCAAACATGAATCAGATAGATGTCTACGAAAGCCTGCTTCCACGCCAGTTACTTGCAATCTGTATGTCGGCTCTGCTCATCTCTGTCAATGTGTATCTGTTCCATTCTTCAGCATTTGCTGCTTTCTCAACTCGGTGTCTCATTGGAGGAGCTCTTCAAAATCACCTCAGAGTTTCAGTTGGAAACATGGTTGGCAAAGCCACTCCGAATAAGCTGTATGATATCTTGAGCTTAGATTTCAGAATTAAAACTCCAAGTTCAGCGGCTCGACTGCATCACTACACATTTACCTTTGTAATCTGCATAGAACCAGATATAGTATGTTCACATTCAGTTAAGAGGGGACGCATTCTCTTGAAGACTGAGAATTAAGAGCCAAAGGTGTTGGAGGTGCTATACAAATTACACCTCAGAGTAAGGACTGAAATAGCAACGTGGAGTTTTCACAAACTTGTACAATAATTAATTATCAGTTCCATCTACAGGATGATACACTCTGAATGTCACAGGTTAGATGCAAGAACATGTTTAGACTACAATATGATTGGATGCAAACTGATTTTTTTAAAATTCGTTGCTGGGTAACTACAGTATCTTTGAAAAGTTGAATACCGCTTAGTAGAGATGGGCATGAACTAGTTCATTATGGCTTGTAAAGGAAGCAGCACTCCCAACCACCTCCTCAGCTGATCTAGGTACTTACCTGGCCTGGTTTGCTAAGCTTCTGGCAGCTTCTCAACTGATTATCCAATCCGGGCTAGGGATCAGTCTTCTCTGCCCCATGTCTCTTGTCAAAGCAAAACAAACAGGTTCATGCCCATATCTAATGATTAGTCTTGACTACTGCACTCAACTCAACTCTTCCCTCCTTGAACTCTTGCGACAGTACTGAATTATCTGCCTTCCTCTTCTTCTGCTAACAGACATATAAAATGACCTAGACATTTCAGATAACACTACAGCCCCTGATTATTTTTACACACACACACACACACACACACACAGAGAGAGAGAGAGAGAGAGAGAGAGAGAGAGAGAGAGAGAGAGAGAGAGAGAGAGAGA
>JAHTLZ010000015.1:26745231-26769864 GCA_023846285.1 Phrynocephalus versicolor | reverse complement strand
AGAGAGAGAGAGAGAGAGAGAGAGAGAGAGAGAGAGAGAGAGAGAGAAATGCAGCCCTGCTTAATTTACTGCCTTGGTAGTAAATGAGAATTATAATCGGGCAGTGTTATCAGGCAGTGTTAGCCTTTTCTTTCCTTGACTTCAGAGTTTAAATGTGGTGATGTGGTCCGTAAGCTTAGTGGGGGCAGGGGATGCCAGCGGCAAGGAAGAAAAGCTTTATAAATAGACTGTCCAGTCTGTTGCCCCTCCAGAGGCATTACACTCTTCAATAGTTCAATGAGCTTCTAGAGCCAACACAGCTTTGGACTCAGCGGTAACCTTAAACTCATCAGCCGTACAGTCTGTTCAGTACTTTCCAGGATGAATGGTTCCAAATCACTGCACAGAACGCCACAGATCTCTCACACAAGGTTTGTGGAATTCAAAGTTTTGTGTCTCAGAATGTTTTGGAGGAGCCCTAGCTGTCCAGAAGGAGCCAGAAGACTGTAATACCAAAGGAAGTAAGGCTTTTATGTATCACCCCCCCCCTCTCTCTGTGTGTGTGTGTGTGTGTGTGTGTGTGTGTGTGTGTGTGAGTGTGTGACACAGCCTGCTGAGAGAACGTTTTGCTTCTTTATTCAGCAATGCATATGAGGCATCCTTGCTGTACTACATGCACATTTGTAGTCAAAGTGGAATTCTATCTCACTGTGTGTCAGCTTTGGCCTTCAAGCATGGAGGAAGTGTACTGGCGCCATCGCTGTATAACAAGCCCACAATTTGAAAGCCATTGCATAGGACTGGGCTTGGGAGAAGCAGGTCCTAGTTTACATAGTGGGTCACAGAATTCACTCAGCAGCCACAATTTCTACCTCACTTAGGCCCTTACTTCATGAGGCGCGGCGCTCCGCAGCGATATTGCCTTCGATTTGAATTCGGAGGCGGGCACGTGGTGGTCACGTGTTCTCGCTTCGCTCCCGCCCCTGTTTCTCAGTACTCACGAGCTGCAGTTTTAGGACCGATTCGAGCACAACCTCACCTGCTCCCTTCGCATTCGCATGCCACTTTTCAACGTTCGTTATTTCCCATCCGTCCTTTAAAAAAATTCCTACCGACGGCGTATTGATGCATCGATACTGGACTGTCAGTTGCAATGGCTCTACTGATTTCAACTGTTTCCTGGCATCATTGGCAGCCCCCCCCCACCGCCGCCGCTACTCGGGGGGAGCCCCGCATGGGACAGCCGTCCGCCCTCCGCCGCTTGCACGCTGCCTGCCCCGGGTGCCCTGCTCTGGCCGGGCGAGGCGGCAGCGGCTCCTCCTGCTCCCTCCGCCGCCGCCGCCGCCGCCGCCGCCGCTACTCGAGCGAGGAAGTAACAGCGCAAAGCGATGAAACGATATAGCGATGCATCGATAACCCTGTTTGAATATTATTTAAAAAAACTTGAAATAAAAGCCAAAAACCGAGACCACACGCCATGTTGGGAGCGAAGCGAGATGCGAAGCGAAAAGATTCCCGGCCCCTGGCAGGGGAACCACTCACCCCGGTTGGAGCACGGTTAAGGGGGCGTGGTCGGGGTGGCATCGCAGCCAAAAAGGAGGAGCGTGCGGACTGAAACGATCGATTCGCACAAAAATGAGGGCTTGCCGCGAAGCGAGCGGTTCGTGAAGTAACGGCCTTACATGCAACTCTACCAGATGTCATCTTCATGTTAGAATCCACTCCACATTGATATTAGACAGCAAAGCAATACACTTTTCATGGATCCTAACTTACACTAATGGCACCTTGGAGACTCCCTGTGATTAATTATCTTCTTATTGTTTATTTAAACAATTTGTTCCTCACTTTCTCCTCAAGAGAACCCAAGAGGGCTTACAAAATTAACACAAAAAAATCTGGTGAGCTAAGACAAAACAAGTATAAATGATGATGATGATGTTAAAAAATTACACATATGTCAAGTTTAAACACTAATGAATAAAAACAGTTTAAGACAATTCTAAAACATTATATTTTTAGTTGTTGTGAGTTTTTTGGGCTGTTTAGCTACAGGTATGTTCTGGAAGTTTTTCTTCCTGACGTTTCACCAGACTCTGTGACCGGCATCTTCAGAGGCCAAGGAGCTCAGGGAACTTGGAGTTTTCTCAACAGAGATAAATCCTAGTTCCCCGAGCAACTTTCCCTCTGAAGATGCTGGCCACAGAGTTTAGCGAAAGTCAGGAAGAAAAACTTCCAGAACATGGCCAAACAGCCCGAAAAACTCACAACAACTATCGGATTCCGACCATGAAAGCTTTCAAGAATACATTATTGTACTATAGAACAACTAGATCATATTATGGCTTATGAGACACCTTTCATCCAAACTTCTTTGAGGTAATAAATTATCCAATTAAAGTTATATAGGGTCACTCAAGTGCCTGATATCCTGTCACTCTGCTACACAAAAGGACTAACTTTTGGAGGTGAATTGTCTCACCATAGGTATCTGTTGCATGCATAGCCGTACAACTCAGTATGCAAAACATACTGTTGACAGAGATTTCTTAACTTGAGTCAATTTGCCTCCACATTTTATTTGTTTTGTATAGCAGCGTAGCAGGATTTCAGCATTTCAGATTCATAAGTAAAAATGAAGGCCTGCTAAGGGTCCCTGTGGAATAGGTAAGAACAAGAGAAACTGATCAGACCAATTTCTCACAGTGAGTCTCATAGCAAAGGAAGGATTAAAAGCAGTCTATCTCCATTTCAAGTTCAAGTTCAACACTCTAACCTCTGTATCAGAAATTTTAGCTCAAATACTTATAGGCCGCTTGAAATGGCACAATGTTCAGTAAAAAATAAGTCAAATAAACACGCCAATTCAGAATAAACTATTTAAGGTTTGGTTTTTTTCTGGGAATGTTTTTTCAAACTTTTCCCATTCAAAATTATCTCGGGGAAAACCCATACCACAGTCTACAATACAGTACTCTACTGTTTTTAAGAGGCATAATTTTCCTTTTCTCTCCGATCAATGCAGTTTTCAAACAAAGCCAGACTTTCACAAAGAAGTACATGTAAAAGGGCACCAAGTGGTCACAGTGGTGAAAGATCCCAGCCACAAAGTGTTTGAGCGAGGTGAGGAGATGGAGATGATACTACAGAAGATCAGAGAGGAAAAGTCAGTAGTCTTAATGAAAGGTATGAATGTATAACCTGAAAAATCAGCAGTAGCTGAACACACCCTGAAACAAACTGAACATGAAATCCTTTTCCAGGACACAGAGGTTCTGGACAACACTACCAATCACTATGTCAGACTACATAGGGAAGCCATTGAAATCCACAAACGTAAGCACAGTTTCAACAAAAAAGAAGAAAGTTTAAAAATCAACAAAGCCTGGCTTCCAGTACAAAAAGCTACAGAGTGCAAAAGGTCAAAGCTCAATGATTCCCACCCAGCCACAATAGAACAGCTAAGGACACCCATCAAGGATCGTTGCTACCCTTGATTTCATTGAAACTTCTTAATCCCTTCATCACAATACAGTGACTAACAACCATTTTCCTGCATAGGACAAGTTTCCTCTTTCCTACAACTTAAAAAAACCCAGTCTCACCCACTTTATAACCCAGAGCACAGAGAGAAACTCCTTGTTCCCTGAGCTCCTTGCCTTCTGAAGATGCCAGCCACAGAATCTGGTGAAACATCAGGAAGAAAAACTTCCAGAACATGGCCAAACAGCCTGGAAAAACTCACAACAACTAAAAGGTATAAATCCTTGTTTGTCTCATCGTTGCACACGGCAATAATGTACCATTAACGATTATCCTAGCTTTTGTGGAGCTCTCCAACAAAAGGAGAGAGCAGGCAAATTTGTGCAAATCACACTTCAACACAAGGAATATATACCACACAAAATGATGCCTGCTGCTTTGTTGCATGAGTAAAGATGACAAGCCCACCAGCCCTTCTGTGATTACTATATAGGTGTTAGTGGGTGGGCTAACTATATGTGGGTTTGTGCTTCAAAGGGAAAGGAAACTAATTCTGTACAGATATATTCTGTACAAATTACAAAGAACTGGCCAAAAAAATTTACAAAGCATTTCTTGTTTGACTCTTGTCTGGAGATGGGGAATCCTATGGGGCTTGAAAATTAATTACTGATGTGTAGAGTTGAGACAGCCTAAATGAACAAGAACATTACATTTAATGTGCATTATGTGTATGTGCTATATCCCAAGCAGAAAGGGCAGTCAATTACAATACTGTAATGGAAGAAGCAGCAAGAAGACTAGAGAATGGGGTGAATATTGTGAACAAAGGTTTGTTTGTATTCATTTGCACCCCTCTAAATTTTCAAGTGGGGGGCAATAAAGTCCAGGCATTTAAAGACTGAGTTCTGCTCCTCTCACTTTAAGGTGGATTCTTATCCACATGTGGCTATACCACACACTTTGTTTTGTTCAGCAGGACTACATGTCCCTATTATAGAGAGTGCAGCTCAACAAATTAATTTTCCTTTTGGTTCAAGTGTAAATAATTCTGATAGGAAATTTTAATAGCTTTTGCTCTGTTCAACATAACTCTCTATTTCCTTCCCTCAGATAAGTTCCATTTCCTTGAAGCCAGATCTACATCTGTAAGCCTCCTGCTAGGCCTTCATGGACAACATACCTCATTCCAACCCAATTTTACACACCCCAAAATAACATGTACCACAAAGTATTCAGTTTGCACTACTATCTTTTCTGCCGCTTTATGATGCTGCACGAGTACTACCCCCTAGTTTGCCCTAGCTCAAGGATGTACTACTACTAATGCAGCAAAGTGGTCCATGAAGTTTGAGAAGCCACACTGGGGGATCTTCAGATGCTACATTCAGCTGGAGCACTTCGCCAAATGAGAATATTTAGTACGTAGGCTAGGGGACCACACCTAAGCAACCAGGTTTTATTTTCCTCTGTTTTTTGGGCAAATCAAACCATTTCATGACTAATGAGCCTCATGGTGCAGTGGTTAAATGCCTGTACTGCAGTTAAAACTGTGCTCATGACCTGGGGTTCAATTCCAGGTAGCCGGCTCATGGTTGACTCAGCCTTCCATCCTTCTGAGGTCAGTAAAATGAGTACCCAGCTTGCTGGGGGGGGGGCAATGTATAGCCTGCATACTATAATTAAAACTGTGAATCACCCAGAGACTACTTGAAGTGGTATGGGGCAGTATATAAGCAGACCACTTTGCTTTGCTTTGCTTTAATCTTAATCAAATGTTTGATAAGAATATAATCTTGGCCACAGCAAGAATCTGTCTGTTCGATGCTTGCCTACATACAGGAAATGTTCTTTTTCAGACACACTCCATTTTTGCACTGAAACCAAAGGGGCAAGTGTACAAACCTTTAACACTGAAAGCCCTGTTCTGCAAGACAACAGTTCATAATGACTGACTACCTATCTGTGACTTCTAGATGGATTGTTATCCATTACTGCTTGGACTGAATTTGTAGTACAAGCTGTGTTTTCCATTTTTAGTTGTCCATGCCTCACAGTGACATTTTTCCTTTTATTGTTCACTTATTTTACTTAGCTTTAATATTACCTTTTAAATGATGTAAGATGCCTCTTTGAATTCCTTGTTATTAGCTCTGAAATTGTCTTTAATGTTTCTTTGTTTATATTGTTCTTCAGTATTGTAAGCCAGATTGGGTCCTTTTCAAATCATTTATTTATTTAAAACATGTTTATGCTGCCTTTCTCCTTGAAAAGGACCCAAGGCACTTACAAATATTGAAAGCCAATATTTAAAATGTGAGACAATGAGTGTAGAACAGTTATCAAGAACATGAAACACAAAATTCAAGGCTAAGAACAAAGATTGCGATGAGGCACCTTACATTGTTAAGAAAGCAAAATTAAACCTAGCACCAGTAAGCATACATATAAAATTAAAAATGTCACTCTGAGAGATGGAAAACCAAAAGTGGAACAACACAAATAGTACTACAAACTGAGTCCAAGCAGTAGTACATAACGATTCATCTAAAAGTCACATAACAGTCAGTCACTCATGGAAAATATGCCTATAGAGAAAGGTCTTGGCCTGGTTGCAGAAGGGGAGCAAAGATGGTGCAAGTCTATTCTCTTGTGGGAGGGAATTCTAAAGCCTGGAAGTAGCAGCAGAGAAGTCTGTCTCCTGTGGTCTCTTCAGATGCACCTGTGAAGGTGGTGGGATGGAGAGAAAGGCCTCTCCTGATGACCTTCACATGCAAGCCAGCTCATAGTGGGAGATACGATCTTTGAGGTAATTTGGACCCAAGCCCTTTAGGGCTTTGTAGGTTAAAACCAGCATTTTCAGTTATGCCCGTAAACTGGCTGGCAGCCAGGCGAGCTTCTGTAACAAGGGTGGTTATGTGATCCCTGCAACCAGCCAAGGAGAAAAGTGGGGTAAAAAATATTTAACACATGCGTAATAAATTTACCAGGACCCCCTTACCCATGATGGTGACATCGTACTCAATCTGGAAGAGTGCCTCCTGATTGCACTGACGTAGGATATTTAGTGCATCAGCATGACTCGCGCTGTGAAGAGGAATCCCATCAACGCTCAGGAGCCTGTCACCAATTTTCAAGGAGCCTTCCCTGCAGGGGGGAAAATGCCATGCACACATCCGTCAATGAAGCCGGCTGTAACTACTAAGTTGTAGTTCAGCAACAGTGGAGGAGCCACCTTTTCCCACGCTGTGATAAATCCTACAGACTTCAATCAATGCATACATAACCCTAACTGGATAGAAAATAAGTAAATAAGTAGTTCAAAATAAGAACAACTGTTTGGCCTGAAATTCTCCCCTCTATCCTGGAAGACAAGCATTCTAACGATGACTTGCGAAAATTCTATACAACAGAATTTTCTATACTATAGAAAATTCTATACAAGAGATAGAAAATCCCATACAATTAATAACATTTGAGATGCTAAGCTGCTGAAGGACATGGGCCCTTAGCCTGTTCAAGATTTGCTCATCCCAACTGCAACAGCCTCCCCAGCGATTTACGAGATGCTGTCTTTGTATCTGGTTGCACTGCATAACTGCTGAATACTAATCAATACACCCTTTAGTTTGGCTAAATGTCCAGCTATTTAGCAACTTTGCCAAACGCTGAGTTTGGATTACAACCCACAGAATCCGCCTAGCCTGCATGTCATGCCAGCTGACTGATTGGGATCTACTGTCCGGAAAAGGATTTTTTCCCAAGCTATAGCTAACTGGGTTACAAGCATGCACTTTACCTGTCTGCTGGGCCACCTGGCCTAACGTACGTCAAGACTAACGGCCTGGATTTGTGCCAGTCTTCGTGAGCTCCTCCTGTGAACAAAATGGGGGGTGGGTGGGGGTGGGGGAATCATGCACAGACCATAAATTCATACAAGGAGAGAAGTCAGCATTATAATAGAAGACATGAAGCTTTTTTCATACATACGAATCAAAGGCTTTTTTAGAGAGCCATGCATAAACCCCCTGATGATTACATGCATTTCTTAATCTTTGAAGGTTGCTTTGCATATGCTTTGCTTAGAACGTGGATGTCCCTAGAACATCTTGCTTTGTTCTCTTCCTGAATTTACAAATGCTCCAGGAACACAAGGATTTTTTTTTAAAAAAATTCACCCACTAAAAAGGCACTGACCTCGTAGTACAAATCCAAAACTGTTGCCTTCTTTGTATAGGGTCACTTCAATAGTCTTTGGAATGATGCCAGCACTATTCTCTGGAACTACAGAGAGAGAGAGAGAGAGAGAGAGAGAGGGAGGGAGAGAGATGAATTACTATCTTGAACACACCTTTCCTTGGCTTTATTACTCCAGAGTTTAATATCTTACACCAGAGGTGGGCAACAGGTACTCCATGTTTCCCAGGGCCTCTAGCCCAGTGGTTCGCAACCTGTGGGTCCACAGATGTTCCTGGACTTCAACTCCCAAAAATCCTGGCCAGCTCAACCAGTGATGAAGACTTCTGGGAGTTGCAGTCCAGGAACTTCTGGGGACCCACAGGTTGAGAACCACTGCCCTAGCCCTGGTCCAATCCATGGAAAAACAGTTGCCTGACCCAGTAAATTATACTTCAAGGAGTTGTGAGGGTGGTAGTGTGATGTGCCATTTAAATGTCATTCTAAATCCTTGTGTTTTGGGCCAAAAAAGACTTTTGATATGAAGTTTTAGGTAAACCTTGCAATATGGGCTTGCTTTGAATTATTAGAGGAACATGATATATGAAGCTATTTCATTGCAGCACTAAAACATGCCTGAATCTGCTTTCAAAATGTCTTTCAGTCAGTCTCAATAAACACCTAGTCCAAAATGTGATTTGCATCGCCCTGCTGGAGTGACACAGTTGGTGTCAATCTCACTGGCAAATTGCCATTAAGGAAAGAAGTGAGCATAGGCAATGGAGAGAAAATTAGACAACCCTCTGTCAGATCTGTTCCAATTAGAGATGGGCACGACTTGGCGAAATTCTCGTTTCCGTTTCTGTTCCTCGTTTCCGTTACGCAATGAAACGAAGAACGACAATTACTCCGCCAGAACTTGAACTCGAACCGAAAAAAGAAAAATTGGGTCTGATTTGTCGTTGTCGTTCCTGGCATCGCAGCGATCCCGCGATGCCAAGCGGCACAGAAAAAAAGTTTTTAAAAGTTTAAAAAAACCCCGATTCCCGGCCAAAAAGCAGGCGAAAATATGCCTGCCTGTCTGAGAGGGCACCTACTAGAGGGGTGGTTTCTGAGGGGGGGTGTTCCCCGGCCTTCCCCCCCTCCTGTCCTGGGCTGCTCTGGTGGGGACTCGCAACTTCGCAAGCAACAAGCCGGACTCGCCTCGCCATGCCATGCCATGCCATGCGGTGCGGGCGGGGGATCGAAATTGGGGCGGCGCGGCGACTGCAATATTTTTTTTGAAATCATGGTCCAAAAACGCACACAAGCACCTCAGAAACATGCGAAAATTGCTATTTTAAAACTGCCAGAATTTTTACAGTAGCAGTGGGTTTTTCTTGCAACAAAATGTCTCCTCTGTCCTCTCTCCATTGATTTTATTTATTTTTATTTATTTTTTATTTTTTTTACACCTGCGCAATGATGGGCTGGCCATGGGAGTGACCATGCAAATTTTTGGAGCCATTCCACCAATCGCATGGCCACTTGGCCAGGTTGACCACAGAGACTTCTGGGATGTGCCAATCGGGCATAAAAAGCCCACTAACCATAGCCAGAACCCGAACCCGAAGCCTAAGCCTAACCCATACGCCAGTACACTGTCCTTCTAAGTGGGTCAGAGAGGCACCCAGAGGTGCACCCCAATACTCACCGTAACCTTACCTGTAACCCTAAGCCTAGCCCTTGCGCTAACCCTAACCCTAAAGCCAGATCTGCGTACTCGCATTGCACTACACGCAAGTACGTTTCCCTTCTTAGTGAGACACAGCGGGTGCAAAGAGTCTGCCAGTCCGTCACTTGTGGCTCTGGCTGACTCCTGCAGCAGCATTTGTGTGTCATGCAACCCCTGCCCGAGTGCCTGTCTCTCACTGACTGATGCAGGGAAGGCACCCCAAAAAGAGGGGTGCCTCTGCCAGTCTGCTGCGTCTGCAACTTGGTATGCATATCCATATGGCTATGCATGCCCTTTTGTAGCAGCGCCGGCGGGTGAGGATAGGAGGCACCCACCCCAGAGAGGTGCCTCCAGGAGCCCACTTTCCCTATTAGCGGGCCAGAGGAGGCACCCACCCCACAGAGGTGCCTCCAGGAGCCCGCTACCCCCCCTAAACCAGTATAACGACAGACGAAATACGAAACGACAAATTTTTGCGAAATTTCGCAAAAAACGGAAACGAGCCGAAACGGGCCGCCTTGACACACGACAACTCGAAAACATCATTTTCCCTAGTCGTGCCCATCTCTAGTTCCAATTTGTATTCCTTCAATAAGCAGGGGGGTGGACTCAATGGCCTTATAGGACCCTTCCAACTCCTGCATTCTGTGACTATATATGTATTTGATGTTATGCTGCAAATCATGCAATGAAGCAGGTAGCAACAATCACCTACGCTCCCTTCTTGACTTGTGGCAATTTGCCAACCTAATTCAAAGCAACTGAATTCTGTCCTATATAACACCTCACTCTGATTGTGGCCGTAGTACATACAATAATGAAACATTCTTATTTCTCCCCTAAGTTTCAAAGCAGGCTATAGCTTTCAAAGGCTGACCATTCCTCCAAAGATTTCTTTTTTTTTAATGGATTCACAAATGTTTTGGTAATAACCCAGCTGGAAAGTATAGATGGATCAACTCAAATCCTCACAGCTGCAGGAATACTTTCTGACTGGGCTAAGGAGAAAGAAAGATCAAACGTTAAAAATCAAACCTTGAAGAAATGTGATTTCTTTCACTGTTAATTCAGCACTTTCTTTAATTTTATTTTAAATGCTTATTAATGGAATAAAAAAAACCAGTGCATTATCAATCCACGGACACCTATTATGTATGTTCGCTGTTTCCATCAGTGCTACTACTTGCCATGTCACCCACTGTGTGAATTGTGACGAAAAACAGGCAGATTTCTTGGTAGAAAAGAAAGCACAGCTGTTCTAGAATGCAAAGTAGCTTACAAACATACTTTTAACAACAAAAACACCAGTTTCAAAAATGCAGTAATACTGTGTTAGAGGTTTAGATTGAAAAAGATAACCATCTGGGGATGTGTATGAAAAAAAGTTAATATTACTGGTATGTTTATAACATGCTGTTTGCAACGTGTGACACCATAGTTCAAGTTGCAGGTGAAATAGAGCGACTAATTGTATAATTTTATAAACATGAAAATCTGATTAGCCCTTTTGCTCAAATAGCCGAAGGCAGTAAAATCTGGGACATGACCTACAGGTGGCAACAATCTGCTTTTTTACACTTGCCAATGCTTGTAAAATCCTGTTAATTTTTCTTTCAAGTTAGAGTGCAGTTAAATGTTGATAAGTGGTTCTTCCACCATGAGAGAAAAGAGGTGAATAAACAAAATAGGACAACCATGAATAGAAAGAGGTCCCATTCATAGAAAGGGCAGTTGTCACAGAAGAGGTTTCTGTTTAAATCACTATCGACCACCTTAAAAGGGCTGGGAAGACAGACTGAAAACAGGGAGAAGCTGTTGCCAGTCAAATTTACTGGGTAGATGAGTGATCCAGTGACCTAGGGAACTTTTCTTATTTGGGAGAAAGGAAAGAAGACAAGGGACAATCATCTCCATCCTGAAACACTACCAATCTGTAAGAACAAAAGCAAAGAATATGTAATCAAGGAGGTACTAACCTGCAAGTGGTAGCTCATATTCTACCTCTAATACAACTCTTTCCCCTACGTTCTTCAAAAGGCTTATGATTTCATCATGTCGCAATTTGGTCAGGTTAATCCCGTTCACTGACTTGATGTAGTCACCAACATTTAGCTGGTCACTCCTGCAACACACAAAATAAAACAGCTCTACCAGATCTTTCCATTGATGGCTTTTCCAATGCATATTATAGGAGACTGCAGCTTTAGATATATTTCTGTATGTTCTGTATGTCTAGTTAGATATAGACACTTAATGTGACAAACAGTGACACTTATGGAATGGGCCTCATACAGAACATCAGATTTTAGTTGTTATCTGCATAGTCCATCAACATCTAACACAACTGGAGTGGGTCAATGTGGAAAATATGGGAAGGAAGAAAAAGCAAAAACCAAATTGTGCTGCTCATATACCGCCCCATAGCTCTTAAACCACTCTCTGGGCAATTTACAATTTAATTATGCAAGCTACACATTGCTCCCACAGCAAGCTGGGTATTCAACTTATCCACCTTGGACAGAGAGAAGGCTGAGTGAACCTTGAGCTTGCTACCTGGGATTCAACCCAGGTTATGAGCAGAGTCTGAAATTATAGTGCATCCTTGTTAAATTGCAAGAGAGGAAGCCTTAAATGGCAAAGCTCAAGGAAGAATCCACGAACCTTTCCACTCCACTTGAAGTAGCAATTTTAATCCAGTCTTCCCAAACTGATGTCCCCGCAAACATAATGCTCTGGATTACAGTCTCACTAATTATTGGCTTTCCTGGTTGAGGGCAAAAGAAGTGGTAGTCCAAAGCAACAAAGAGATACCAAGACAAGGGTCCCCAACAATATTTTACCGTATGGGCATGCCTGACATGGCCAAAGAGCTGTGATTTGTTTTGGTTTTGTGTGCTTGTTCATGTTTAAAAGCCAACTTGCATGTCATCATGACATCCTGCAGTCCCACCCAACACTCACAATGTAACGAGACCGTCTTTACCGTGCTGCCAGTCCCCCTGGTCTCAGGTTGGAGACTCTTGGCTTCCCATCTTTGTCTGTGCCGCCAGATATAGTTAATCCAAGAGTGCTGCCCTCTTTTTTAATCAGCTCCACAATGGTGACTCCTCTGAATTCCTCTGGAAATAAAAAGCAGCAACGAGTCAGTTCACTGCCCTGTTCAGCAGATATGGATGGTTAAGCCAAACCAAGGCCTGCCCAGGAGATTTTGGTCAAGACTGACACCCTGATTTGCCAAACAAACAAAGCCATTAAACCCAGCATGGTTTATAATTAAGACAGACAAAACCACAACATGAATTTAAATTCAGTTTCAATGCCAGATGAAAACAAAGCATCTTCACATCCTTCCTTAAAAGCCATAACTGGGAACTAACTGCAACCGAGAGGAGAGGGTCTTCCACATTCTTGGAGCCACACAGGCAACATACCCTCTGCAGATGCTGCTAAGAGAGCCTCTTTCGGAGATCGCAACATCCACGCCGCTTCATTATGGGAGATACAAACTCTTAGCTTGCCAGGTCTCAAGTTGTTTAGGCATTTTAAAAGTTAAAACCAACACTTTGAATTGGTCCCAGGCAACTGTATATTATCCCTCATTACTGTAAGCCACCTTGGGTCCTTTTCCAAGCAGAAAGGTGGGGTAAAAATGCTCTAAAACAAATAAATAATAAATAAATAAACTGGTAAGGCCAGCAGATTTCTCTAGTTGGGGAGATATAATCCTAATACCCAAGTCCTGGATTTCAGCCTGCTTGTGCACATCAGACTAAATGGAAGGTCCTGGATGCTTCCCCTCCTAGTTAGTCTCATGTACAGCTTATTTCAGTAGTCAAGATGCCATATAATTAAGACATGGAAGACTCTTGCCAAGGGAAGTTGACTAAAGAGAGGTGGGATCTGGTACTCTTAGTGAAGTTGCAAAAATTACAACCACACTCTTCACCACCACTGCAACTTGGGAGCCCAGGGACAGTAAAAGATCAAGGCATACCTCAGCAGTAGGTAGCGGAACCCAGGTTCTGAACATTGAAGCCCCAGGATTTCTTAAGTAGCAAGGACTATACCATCACCCGCTATCCTCCCTCAGGAACCCGTTTCCTCTGAGCTTAGATTACAGTCCTCATTTGAGATGGGCACGAATCGGGAAAAATGACGATTTGTTTTGATTCATGATTTGTGAAGGCTGATGAATCGCAAATAACAAATTTATGGTTTTTTATGTACTGTATCAACAAATTGATTCATTTTGCCTTTCAAAAATACTATAAAATGGCCCCCATGCACATAGAACAGTGGTGGCAAACTTCGGCACTCCAGATGTTTTGGACCACAATTCCTGCAGTCCTTTGTCAATGGCAATACAGGCTTGGAGTTCTAGGAGTTATGATCCAAAGCATCTGGAGTGCCAAAGGTTCACAACCACTGAGCTAGAGACACTACAATTCCAGAGAAGTTTGTCCCGGCTCTCCGCTACAATCTCTCCAAGTTTGGTGAAAACTGACTTTCAGACATCTGAGTGAGACACTAACAAAGTGGAAGGGACATCAAAGTGGGCATCTTGGCAAAACAAACAGAGGTACTTTCATACATACATATTAGGGATGGGTTGTTCATTTTGAAAGCAGCACATTCCAAAAAGACCCAAGAAAGCCCAGGTGTTGTTCGGAAGCCTCTAAAATGCAAGCAGCCAATCACTTACCCTCCTGCACAGTCATATCGGGCTAAAGTCCAACCAGGAAGAAGTCTCCTGATATCATCAGTCCTTCTCCATGGCACTAGCCAATCACACGGGGAGGTAGGATGATACATTTCCCTGCACAGCTCCTGATTGGCTAGCGCCAGGGAGAAGAACAGAAACGAACAGCCCATCCCTAATACATATATATGTAAAAGAAACAACAGACAGCCTAAAAAATCTCAGGAGGTCTGGCCATGTAGCCCCTGCCCTACTAAGGGAGTATCACAGGAAGTAGCTTGCTCACCCTGAAAAGCCAACATGACTGCATTCAAACACAGCTTGCAACCAAGAGATGCTACATGGGCAAATGCTGCCTAGGACAGCTGAAAGCAATACAAAGTACAAACCAATTAGGGAAGATGGATGGGGTTAAATGGAGAGAGAGAGAAACAACTATTTCCAGCATGTTTTTGACCCAGCTCTATATCCTTCAGATTAATGCTTTGAGAACTATCAATAGGGCTTCCATCACTGCAGGGAGCTTCTAGGGCAGCCATTCTAAACAGATACAATTCTCAACAGATTTTCAACATATAGAAGCAGGCACATTGGCTTTAGAGTGACCCCCCCCCTCCGCTTTGCTCCTGTTCTGCAGGCTTTCCAGCTTTTCTTCAAGCTGGTTGTAAGTTCCATTGATTCAAATGGGCCTACTTAATTGCAATTTACTTTTGCATACCATGGTTAGAGTAAGGCAATTTAAATCAATGGAACATTACAGAGCAACGGATTCCCAAAATCCCCATTGATTCAATGGGTTTGCTCAAGTAAATTTTACTACGCTAAGGATGTGTAAACTATAGGGTGGGAAGCTTTTTTTATTTGTTTGTTTTTTTATCTTCTAATGAGTAAGAAGATTATAGCTGATCGTCTGGAGAAGATGCTACAGGATAATAATTAATGAAGTTCAGGTGTAGGTGACTTATGAACTTATCTGTGGTCCTGCAGCTTATAATTACCACCTCTTCCCTTATTTGCCCACTTTTCTATCTTCCTCCTCCCCCCCCCAAGATGTTTTTGGTTTACTATAGTGTGTCTGTAGGCAGTGGTTATAGGGCAGTGTTGGCGAACCTATGGTATGAGTGCCAAAGGTGGCACTCAGAGCTCTTTCTGTGGGCACCCAACATCGGCCCTTCACAGCCACCTGTATTCAGGTGAAATTGCTGTATTGGCAGTTTGCGAAAAATTAGCGGGTTTTGAATCGTGGTTTGGGCACTCAGTCTCTAAAAGGCTCACCATCACTGTTATGGGGACTCTTGTTCTGTTTTGTTAGAAGGCTGGTGTTGCCCAAGGGCTGCAAGTGTAGCACTTCTGTGCTTTATGGGGCTGTTTTGTGACTTCAAAAACTATTGATGAACCCTTGCAAACACAAATTAAAAAAAGATGAATACTGTATCTTCTTATTCAGTTATATAACAGATGACAATGTGAGCAATGATAACACCACAATGCTCTAGTTTGTGCACCCAAGACTTTGGCAACAGCACCAATACAGACGTTTCTTGTAGAAATTGCAAATTTTTAGTGTTCTTTTTCATTCTGAATTCACACAGAAATCCAAAGTATATTTCTCAACTGGGTTAGATATCCATAAATCTAGAAGAATCAGCTCCACATGCTGAGTCTTCAAAACGCTAGACTAGTGGTGGTGAACCTTCGGCATCCAGATGTTTTGAATCATGACTCTCAGAATTCCAGGCCTGTATTGCCAATGACAAAGGACTGCGGGAGTTGTGGTCCAAAACATCTGGAGTGCCAAAGGTTCACCACCAATGCCCTAGACAAAGTTGGCAAGGGGCTTTTGAAGTCTAAGAGGCAACAGCATCTCTAGCCTCTTTAGCTCTCCCACTCTTCCTGATTCAAATCTCATACTCACAGACCTGCTCTTTCTCAGCCCCACACCTTTAGGCAGAACACATATTTCATTGAGGTTACACTAGCAACCAGGTTAATTTTCTTACTGCTGCGTGGTGTTGATTACAAGTAGAGCCTGTCAGTTCCACGCATGGCACAGGGCAGGAAAATGTTAAGTCTATTACAGTATGTGACCTTTCTAGCAGGTGACCAATTTATATCCCACTCATAAAAGCTGGGAAAAGAGAGCTTGGGCATTTATATTTATGCTGTACACAGGTTTTTCATTAAACGTGAAGCCATTAAAATAAGAGAAGCCAAACGTCTGCCATATACACTTGAACAATACAAACACAGTCTAGTTAAAAAGGAGAGTCAGCCCTGCACTGACAGTAAGAACAGCAGCTCTGAATGGTAAAAATAATGGAACTGGGGTTGTCTTACTATGGGCACACCATGAGAAGGCAGGAAACGACAATACTGTAATGCAGGGCGAGGTGGATGGCAGCAGGAAAAGAAGACGACCAAAGATAAGATGGACAGACTCCTTAAAGCCGAGGTGTCCAAACTTTTTGCAAGGAGGGCCACATTCGGTAAGGTGAAAATGTGTGGGACCGCATTGGGCCCCTAGGCAAGACTTTGGACAAGTCTATAACAAGCAAGGAGGCAGGGAGGACACTACGGCAATGGAGCCGGGGGCAGGTACAATGGGCAGGTGGTTGGGGGTGAACAGAGGAAGGAAGGGCAGGTAAAGCATTAAACTGCAAGCTGATGTCTCCATCTGGTACGGGGAGCGGCCAGTTGGCAGGGATGCGTGACAGGCTGAGTTGGTGGGGAGAAGAGGTCACGGTGTGTTCGAAATTTGAAAACAGGCTGCATTTGGCCCCTGGACCTGACTTTGGACATGCCTGCCTCTTAAAGGAAGGTGCAACCTTGAGCTTATAACAGCAGTGCTGGGCAGTTGAGAATAGGACATGTTGGACATCGCTCATTCATCGATCACCTTAGCAATAACAAAATATCTTCAAAAATTCACAAGATGATCTTGGAACATCTGCCAAATGTTGTCAAGCTCTGGTGGTAGGACAGCCAGTGTTCTGATCAACCTGCATGTCCCCGATGTCTCCCTTTTCAGTGGCCTGGTTTCAAAATATTTCTGCAAAATATCAGTGATGCCCACTGGGCAGAATGATCAGCCTGCTGGCTATTGGGGGGGGGGGGGAGAAGAGCAAACAGTACCACACAAGAGAGAGTTAAAAACTCGGTGCCCTTTCTCTGTTTTGGCTCTGGCACTGCCTCTGGCTGGCTTTGCCAGTCACCCCATCCCTGCCAGCATGTGGCCTCTGACAGATTCTGTTGAGGCACGGAACACAATTTTCAATTGAAGCGGGGGGAACAGTTCTCCTAATCTCTGCAATGCAGGCTGCATAGGGAGGAAATTGCATGAGGAACTCCTTCCCTGTATTAAAAAGAACTTCGCTTATGTATTGTATAAATAAATGATTTTTTTAAAAAAAAAGATATAAACTATGGAAGCAATCATTCATGCTGTTTGCCCATCTGCTGCCTGGAGCACCAGGATAAGGAACTTATTTTTAAACAAAATCTAATACTAAATACAAGAGGAAATGCTTGTAGTTTAGGTTTTTTCCTGATGTGCTATTTCTCAGTGTATAGGATGTTTGCAATCATACATCGTCCAATATAAACTGAGCTGTACGGTAACTATTTCAGGATCTCCAGACAAAGAAAAAGCATGGGTTAGCTTATAATTTGCATATGAGAATTTGGATGCATGGATGCAAACTGAAAATTCAACACTATTAACACAAATAGAAAAAAATAACTACTCTGGTTATATAGGGGAAAGGTATGACCAAATGATCAGTAAGGTTTCTCTGTGTACTGGCTCGATGCCTGTAGTAACTTACTTGCCTCCATTTTACTCCTCTTACTGTTTGGAAGTTGAGTCATGGCAACTGGACTTCTTTTTCTTGAGAGATTGAAATGTTTCCCTGCTCACCCTAACAGCTCTCTTCAGACTGACAAAGCTGTTTGGATGAGCAGTAAAATGTTTCAATCTCTCAAGAAAAAGAAGTCCAGTTGCCATGACTCAACTTCCAGATAAATTCACCTGGATGACTGGGAATCTTCACAGACATATCCTCTTATTGTTCCTCACTTTTAAATCAGTCTTGAACTGAAGAACTCTTGAAACAAATCATATTTTTAAAATCAAACCACATTAAATCACATCAAATGAAGGACTAACCCCTGACAGTTCTTCAACCATGAGACATTTCCCTAACATAAGACATACAGGCTACCATGACAAAGTTAACAAAGTTAAATATTGTAGGATTTGCTGCTGGTGAAAAAATGGACGAATTTGTTTTTTTATTTTATTTTTAAAACTGAATATATGACATAAAGGCCTCATCGAATCAGTTCAGCTTCTTTTTTGTTTTGTTTTTTTGCTTCTGACTGTATTTTTTCCTCGTGTTTCAGGACAAAGGATGGGCTTTTTCAAACCAGAAAGAGTCAAATAGATTTTTTCCTGTGTGATCTGTCATTTTGTATTCAGAAATAATGGGGAATGTGACCATGTATAGTGTTCTGGTGACATGCTAAATTGGTATGATATTTTAGACAACAGAAGCACATACCTCGCTGCCAGATGGGCGGTATAAAAATCCAATAAATAAATAAAATAAATACCCCTGCAATCTTTCTCCTAAGTTGTTCTGAGTATTATTTTTTTTAAAAAAATACACATATAAAAAGCTTCCAAGTTTAGCACTTTATCACCTTATACTGTATCAGTAAAGTGATATTCCACAGTGATATACTAATTCAACACTAAATAATTTATGCATGGGGGGAAAGATACAATTAAATATGAAATAGAAATAACTCTGACCAACTACAGCAGACTGCTATGTTTCTGTGATATGTGTGTGTTTTTATGTTATGGAGAACTTTGGAAAACTATCTCTATTCCCTACTACTACATGACACTTTAAACAGCCTTTTAAATGAACTATAAAAGGAGATCCAGGGATTGGCAGGAAATGAGATCAAAAAAATGGGGACATCAGATTGAGAGGCCATTGTGGACACTGGCATCAGAAACTATATACACACAGCCTCTGTGTGATCACCTAATCAGAACATTAGCATAACATAGGCTGTGAATCAAGCCTAGTTGCCATCACAGACACTCTGCTGAGGTGGTGTGGTGGTGGGGCCTAGTGGGGCAGACCAGGCACTATTCAGAGGCTTTTATGATCTCTTCCCCTCCCTTGTTTGGACTCTTGAGGCATGATTCGATTCCAGGCTCCTTCTCATTTTCAGAACTAATGTGGTGTTCCAGCTTCATGCCGGCATGTCTGCCAGCCATGCCTGGAAATGATTTTGTAAGTGAGGCTTCAGCACTAACCTTTAAAATGGCATTGGAGGCACAAGACCACATTGGGGGATAGCCTCAAAATGGGAAGTCAACAAGGGCCGCTGAGGGTATTAGCTAAATGTCACACTCACGTCTATCACAGAGGGGAAAACCCTGAAAGAACTACCCCTCAAACTGTCTCCAAGTGTCGAGTATGCTGCCTAATCCTCCCAAGAAGTCCAGATACCAGCATTGCTTGTGGTAAAAAGATCCTTTGTTGTTGGGGCAACAATACTGTAGGCTTCTACAGGCAGTCTTCACACATTATCGCTTATCTAATGATTGTGGAAGAAATGCCACCCACGCCATAGTAAATACATAGAAATACAGACTTGCTTGATTTTCAGTTGTGTGTTCCCTATAGGGAACCTTTTTCACTCTGCATGAAAAATCAGTGTTGTTACTTACCATCCCAAAGCATCAGAACTGCCAGCCACAGGCAAGAATGCTTTAATACATGTAGCCCCCTCAAATAAACATGACTCATTTTTGTGTTATTTCATAAACCAGGACTTGTCACGAAGACTGGTTGTAGCGGGGAATAAATTCTTGACCATCAGTTTGGAAGGCATTTGTTAATTGATCGCCGTGCCTCCTTTTAACATTTAACATCCTTCTAATTTCTCATCATTCTTTAATAATGAACCATTTAATTGACAGCAACTACAATAGCATTTCTGTCTGCCAATCCAGAATCTCAGTAAGTGCCAGACATTATCTTCCATTCCCTGCTGTTCCAAAATGAGTGCCATCTGGACACAATCTCGCAAATTTCCTTGTCAAATATTCCAATAAGCAACAAATAAACACTTAATGGTGTGCCACTATTGAATGTGATTGTTATATTCAAAGAAGACTTAACTATTGGTTTTGACAATTGCTTATCAAGACCCCCTCCAACAAGCACAATCATCCAGCAGGGAGGTAATAGTGATGAAAACCTCTTTTTAATTTCCCACCCAAAGCATATGCACAATGCAGAGAAGGGTCAGGCATTCAACAGTGCCATGTGTAAGAATTTCCATCCCCAGCAGACTTAAGCAAACATAAAATGATGGTGTCACTCATACTTCTTAATCAAGCAGAAGTCATATATAAATAACATTAACCCCTGCCAATATTTTCAGCCACTGTCACTGAATTTACTAGTAGTGTTTTCCTTTTACAATTAATGTCCAGTGATGTCCACTTATAAAACCACAGCCCAATAGAATAGAATAGAATAGAATAGAATAGAATAGCACTTTATTGTCATTGTACAAGTTGGATGAAATTTAAAGGTGCCATCCAGTCTGAACATCACTTACTCCCAATATAAAATCCAAACATAAGCCTACCATTAAAATCAAACATCTGTATACCTGGAAGTTGAGTCATGGCAACTGGGCTTCTTTTCTTGAGAGACTGAAACGGTATGCTGCTCATCCAAACAGCTTCGTCAGTCTGAGGAAAGCTAGTTGCGAGTCCTCAGTTTTATAGTTCACTTTGATCTCATGTCACCCTGGTCTGAAATAGGCTCATAATACTTCATGCCTCTACCACCAAGGCCATAGCTAATGACCGACAGATACTTCATGAGTTTCAGCACCTTAGGCCATTGTTCACTTTAGAGATGGGCACGACCAGGAATTTTTTTTTCCGAGTTCGGCTCGTTTCCGTTTTTCGTGAAATTTTTCAAAAATTTGTCGTTTCGTTTGTCGTTTTTTCGTCTGTCGTTAGTAGTGGTTTAGGGGGGGTAGCGGGCTCAAGGAGGCACCCACTGTGTCTCACTAAGAAGGGAAGCGTACTTGCGTGTCGTGCAATGCGAGTACACAGATCTGGCTTTAGGGTTAGGGTTAGCGCAAGGGCTAGGCTTAGGGTTACAGGTAAGGTTACGGTGAGTTAGTGGGGTGCACCTCTGGGTGCCTCTCTGACCCACTTAGAAGGACAGTGTACTGGCGTATGGGTTAGGGTTAGGGTTCGGGTTCAGGCTAGGGTTAGTGGGCTTTTTATGCCCCACTGGCACATCCCAGAAGTCTCTCTGGTCAAAACCTGGCCAAGTGGCCATGCGATTGGTGGAATGGCTCCAAAAATTTGCATGGTCCACTCCCATGGCCAGCCCATCATTGCGCAGGTGTAAAAAAATAAATAAAATAAAATAAAATAAAATCAATGGAGAGGATGACATTTTGTTGCAAGAAAAACCCACTGCTGCTAGTGTGCTACTGTAAAAATTCTGGCAGTTTTAAAATAGTAGCAGTAGCACCAGGCAGCAGCAATTTTCGCACGTTTCTGGGTGCTTTGGTGTGTTTTTGGAGTTGGACCACCACGATTTCAAAATAAATGCAGTCGCCCCATTTTGGATTCCGCATGGCATGGCGAGTTGGCGAGACGATGAGGATGCCCCCCACCAGAGCAGCCCAGGACAGGAGAAGGGGGGAGTCCGGGGATCCCCCCCCCAGAAACCACCCCTCTGGTAGGTGCACACTCAGAGGTCAGGCATATCTTCGCCTGCTTTTTTGGCCGGGAATCGGGTTTTTTTTTTTTTTACTTTTAAAAGCTTTTTTTCTGTGCCGCTTGAATGGCGGCGAGGCGGCGACCTTGGCGGGACAACGAGGATGCCCAGCACTCCACCAGAGCAGCCCAGGAAGGACAGGACAAGAGGGGGGGAGGCCGGGGACCCCCCCAGAAACCACCCCTCTGGTAGGTGCCCTCACTCAGGCAGGCATATTTTCAGCTGCTTTTTTTTTGGCTGGGAATCGGGGGTTTTTTTAACTTTTTAATTTTAAAAACTTTTTTTCTGTGCCGCTTGGCATCGCGCAATCGCCGCGATGCCAGGAACGACAATGACAAATCAGACCTAATTATTCGTTCGTCGGTTCGAGTTCGAGTTCTGGCGGAGTAATTGTCGTTTCCTTTTCCGTTCCATAACGGAAACGAGGAACGGAAACGGAAACGGGAATTCTGCTAAGTCGTGCCCATGTCTAGTTCACTTTAAGGCCTATAGAGATTATTGTCTACCTAACGAGCCTATTCAGGCCTTTGTTCATTTTATGAGCATATTTCAGACCAGGGAGACATGAGGTCAAAGTGAACTATAAAAACGAGGACTTGCAACTAGCTTTCCTCAGACTGACAAAGCTGTTTGGATGAGCAGTAAAACGTTTCAATCTCTCAAGAAAAGAAGTCCAGTTGCCATGACTGAACTTCAAGATAAACTCACCTGCATGACTGAGAATCTTCACAGAAACATCTATATACATACTCCTACATTCTCTCACCCAACATGACTTGTACCCATTATAAACCTCTAAGACATAAAACCAAACATACATACACACACACAACCCTACAGTCTCTCACCTAACAGCATTCCTACCCGATACATTAAAAACCTACAAAATAAACACACACACACACACACACACACTTATTCTTTCTCACCCAATGGTTTCACAGTACCCCATACAGTACACATATTTATTTATTTATTTATTTATTTATTTATTTATTTATTTATTTATTTATTTATATACTTGTTGACCACCTGACTTTCCCTCAGGAACTCTGGGCACTGTACAACAAATTGCCAAATAAACAACTTGCCCAAGAAAACAACCCCAACAATAAATCAAATAGAAAGATAAAAACCAAAGCAATAAACAGCCATACAACAAACAAAAGTCCAGCAGGAAGAGCTGGGACAAACAATACAAACCAACAGACAAACATACCATAGTGCACTCAGCAATCACCAAAGCTTTCCCTACAGAGCCAGGTCTTCAAAGCTCCCCTGAAGGCTGACAGAGACTTAGCCAGCCTAATCTCCAACAGCAGCTTATTCCAAAGTGCTGGGGCAGCCACTGAGAAGGTCCAACGCCACATAGAAACCCTTTGGGCCTCCCTCGATGTGGCCACCCGGTGGGAGAGGGAGAGGGAGGCCCTGGTCGGTCAGGATGAAGCGGACCTCTGAGAGATCTGCTCTGCCAGATAGGCAGGTCCCAGGCCATGGAGGGTTTTCTAAACCAAAACCAATACCTTGAACCTTATTCAGGAGGCAACGGGTACCAATGAAAGTGAGCCAGGATGGAGGTGATGTAGTCAAACATGCCTGCACCAATCACCAGCCAGGTTGCTGCATTCTGTACCCACTGCAGTCGCTGAACAAGGGTCAAGGGGAGTCCCATGTAGAAAGTGTTACAGTAATCTTCATTGAGATCACCAGCACCTGCACAACCGTCCTAAGGGAATCTATGTCCAGGTACGGGCAGTTCTGGGCGATAAGCCTAAATTGGTAAAAACCTACCCTGAAAACAACTGCCACCTGGGCATCCACGGACAACACTGGGTCCAAATTCCTCACACACTCTGCCAACTGGAGGGTCAATCCCCCCAAAATTGGGGAGAGGGCCACTGTAATCATCCGGGGACCTCCTGCAGAACAGAACAGCGGTCTTCCTGGGGTTGAGTTTGAGCCTGTTTGGGCTGTGAAGGACTCACTAGTGAAATCACCAGGAGGAGACCTCCACTGACCAGGACTGAAGAGGAGACCTCCACTGACCAGGATTGGAGAGCATTGAACAGTTCAGCCTGGCAGTTCGAGGCCTCACCAATTCTCAGGGAGGCATGAGATCTTTTAGCCTCCCTGATTGCCCTGACATAGCACCTGGTCAGCAATTTGATTGCAGCCCTGTCAAGGAATTACAAAATCAAAATGGAGTCTGTTAGGTTCAGGCAGTCAGGAGCAGTCAGAAAGAAGCAAAGGATTTCTGTGTGAGAGAAGCAGGCTGTATTCTTTCCTGGCTGCACCCTTGTTTAATTAAATCTGCAGGTGCGCTTATCGTTATCTCTTGGGAAAAGAAGAAAGCTGAACTGTGTACCAGGCCGTGGAACCACAAGTCTTCAAACAACTTCAAACAGCGCCCAGTTATCGCATATCATTCGAACTGAGCGCATGGGAAAATGGCATGGACACAGAAAATAATTGTTTTGATTAATTCAGCCCTGTGACTGGACAATTGACTGGACTGCTCTGAAAGGAGGGGGGCAGAAGCTGCTTGTGGGCTAGTATAATTTTAGTACAGTTAGACTATAGGTATTGATTGATTGATTGATTGCTTAGCTATGTTTGCTGGACTCTTAGAAAACTAGATTTTATTATTCATCATGTCTTCTGTAGTTAGAAATCCTAGTATTACTTAGAGTGAGCTAAATAGAGTTTCTTATTTTCTTGATTGCAATCCTAAGACCATGTACTGATAC